>JAECXC010000906.1:1357500-2557500 GCA_018152125.1 Drosophila dunni
GCCCACAACCACAGCAAGGACTTTGAGAGTCGCTGCGAATGAAAATTTACATTACATTATACTCGCATTTAAATAAATTTTTGCAAAATTAAAACGTAATGCATAAAAGAGAGGAAGGGCGCAGCTTTATGGCTCTCGCGCGTGTGTGTGCGAGTGTAGCGGTGTGTGTGAGTGCATTGTTGATGCATTGGTTCCCGGCTCGTCGTTGTACAAAATTATTTATGTGTCGCACATTTAACTTGTACATGGCAAAATATATTTTGCATTTACAGAATGCACTTTCATCATTATCCAGCGCAGGACAGAGACAGCGAATGAGAGAGGGAGAGTGGGAGAGGGAGAGTAAGAGGATGAAGTGCTGGACAGGCAGCTGGCCGGATGAATGCTGTGAGTGCTGTACAGAATCCTTGGCATTGTTTTTGCCTTTCGGCCTCCGGTTTTTGCCTGCTGCTCGGAGACTTCTTTTGCTGCAGCTGCTATGACATACCCCCCCTCCCTCTTGCAGCCCCTAACCCCCCTCTGTGCGGATTAAAATGCATGGGTTCATGAAGTGGTCATCTGTCATCTTTGCGGTAGGAAGAAGTTCGCATGTTGACATTGTCGCAACAGTTTATGCTTACACACAATGGATGCACCACTCTCAACCACTCACACCCACTCAACCACTTAACCGTTCGCATTCACATTCACTACTGGGCACCCACTCAACTGGCAGCTTGTTATGCTGTTGTTTTTTATTTATACTTTTTGCAGACACTGTTGTTTTCCCCTCCCTCACTCCGCTACTCACTCGGCTGCTTGTCGCTCTTTCTCTGGTGTGAAGACTGTGCACTGAAAGATTGTGCGACTGAAAGACTGAGAGACTGAGAGTTTCTGTTGTGCACTTCCTATAGAAGCCGGATTAAATATGGCTTAAAAGTCAGTTGACACGAGTTGGCCATTTCTCGATGCCTTTGGGGGAGGCCCAAAAATTGTGCACTGGTGTGAGATAATAAAACATTTATGCAGATAGCCAGGCCAGCAACAGCAACAACAACAACAACATCATTGAAATTAAGTAAAACACGAATACGCACTGCATGCCAAAGATTGAGAACAGCAGCAACACTCTCTCTCTCTCTCTCTCTCTCTCCCACTCGCTCTGCTTCCCGAAATTGTCTTTAGATGTCATTAAAATTAATTGCAGTGAAACTGACAGACAGCAAGACAGTCAGACAGACAAAAGTGGGCTAAAGAGTTGGCCTGAAATGAATGCCTGACTTTGGTTTAAATGTCATGTGTCTTATTGTATTGCGGCTGCTTTTTACGCCATCAATTCTGGTTATATTTGGTATGGCTAATGAGTAGTTTATATGCATGTGATATGCTTCATTTTGGCATATCTATTCATTAGGCTTTGATTCATTTAATTCAATTAGCTGCAGTCAGGGAGCTTTTAGTTGTTTTAAAGCAGCTTTGGAGCATTAAATGTGCGAGGTCAATTGGACCTAATGGCGCTTTATTCATATCTAGGGTCGAACTATAGCTAATTTTGTACTCTTTGAAAATTTAGGCTTAAAATGAGCTTTACTCGAAAAATAGTTGAAGCTTCTAGCTGATTGAAAGAAGTCTGAAAGCTTTTCTTTCTTCCTTTAGTGGCTCCTCCTTATGTGCTTTTAAAGCACAATTTTCTTTCCTTTTCGACTTTAAAACTATTGGAGAAAATTGCTTTCTACACGCTTGAAAGCTCTTCTGAAATTTTAATTAAAATTTGTGCTTGATTTTCATTTTGAATTTTGTATATTGAAAATTGTTTTATTTATTTAAACAATTTTTTTTTGTGCTCTATTTTTTTTTGCTTTGAACGAAGCCAATTATTTTTGAGTACATTTTGCGGGCATTAACAGCAAGTCTGTTACAAGCTCTGACCCAGCAGAGAGCCATGGGGCTGGGGGTCTGTGGGTCTGTGGGTCTGTGTTGTGGGCACAAAATGTTGTTGCATTCAACGTTCTGACATGCAACATGAATATTCACTTTGCACTTTGCGGGCAAATTCCGAGTACGGATTTAGGATACAGGTGTTTTGCGAAAGGGCGAATGTCCTTGCTGCTGTCTCTGTCCTTTTGGCCAAAATTTGCATCTTAATCTCTGCCGTCAGCAGCGTTGTTGACATCTAGCAGACCAGTGTTGCCAGACGGCCTGAACAGAGGGGCCAACAAATCGTCTGCTTTCGCATAAACTTACAGTAGGCAGACTCGTAGGTCCTTCGTCTTCGTACAGTTGTGTAGGTACAGGTAAGGGGCCACTGACCGTTGGTGCCTGATTGTTGTTTGGTTTTGCAATTTAAATGACAACTTGGTGTACGAGAGTCTACGGCATTTGTATTGTACTTGTCGGTTATCCTTGATCTGAGGGATAACATATAATTGGTGGGCTTTAAGGACGTCGCAGCTCCCACAGGATGCGTCAACTGATTGCAAGTCGAGCCGCCAAAATGTCTGTCCCTCCATTTAGGCCAAGTGCCAGTTGGCTTTATATCTTTTTTTGCTCTCTCTCTCTTTTTTCTCAAATGAAATGAAATGTAGATGCATATCCATAGCCCAACTCATGTGTGTGTGTGTGTCTGCATGTAAATTGTATAAATGTGCGCATAAATTTGCGTTGGCAAAATTTGAAATTCCGATTTTCGAGCAGATTGGTAAACAATTTATGTAAACAACAACAGCCAGGATTCAAAATCTGTTTTAGATATCTCTCTCGCAGCTGGCGCTTCTAGTGTCCTTTGGCTTTAGCTGGGCAAGCTCTGTCCCGCTCGCACACACACAAACACAAACAGAGACAACAACATGTAATTGCGTAACCCTTTAGTTAATAGCACCCTTGAGTACTCGAGTATTGTGTTGTGCTGTTTGGTCCCTTTGCTTATGGTTATCACTGTAACGGCCAGAAAGAGTCACAGCGAGAGTGAGGGAATGGGGGAGCAAGCGAGGGAAAAAGAAACCACACTTTTGCCATCACTTTTGCTTATCTTAAGTATTTTACTTATGTCCCAATGTCTGTCTCTGTCTACTACCCCTCTCTCTCTCTCGCTCTCCTGCCCACTGCCCATGAACCCTCTGGAGACTTTTCGGGCATTTTCAATGTTTGCATTTACACATTTTCCATTTACAAGTTCGACATGTGCGTGTGTCTGTGTGTGTGTGTGTGTTCTATAAATGATAACTGCTCAGTTTTCCAGCCTGCTTTTCCCTGCTTGATAAAGTGCTTTTCCACTAACCATAAAATCCTGCATTGCTTCAACTCAAGCTGATTCTATTATTGTTATTACCTAACAATACCTATTCATACCCTTTGATGGCTGGGGAGTCCAGACTTTTATATAATCTGCTGACTCGAGAGTCGAGTTCACTACAAAAACTATGGGCCAAATTGATACAGGTTTCATTGAAAATAAACATGTGATTGGGCTTGAGTTAGTGTGTCCCACAGTCGGCTTGCTCTTTTCTCCCGCTTTTCTGCTAGTTTCTGCTCGATTTCATACGTGCCTCAAAACTGGCCACAATTTCATCTATAAATCTGTGCTCTGCTTAGCTTTTTGCTGCTCTAAAGTTGTTAGGTGAAATTGTATAGAAAACGATTCTAGTAACACATACTAAAGCCTAAAGCAAACAAATACTTGTGCTTAGCAATACTCTTGAAGCGAGTAGTATAAATTTGTGTCAAAGCATGAGTCGATACAGGAGTGAGTTAAATTTTATAAAGTACTGTTAGGTTAGCTATACTATATAGCTGCTGTAGGAACTCTAGGATGAAATTTTCTACCGGGACTTGCAGGGTATTGAATATTTGTGCTGGCAGAGTAAGACTTTCTACTTGTTTTGTTTTGTTGTTTTTTTATTAAGGCCAAGTCTGTAGTCCACAACGGTCCATTGATGTGCAGAGTTAAGTTGAGATTTTCTTCTGTTGGGTTATTGTTTTTGTGTTTGTTGTTGTTATTGTTATTGTGCTGTTCGAAGCTTTACCTGCTCGACAATTTGCCATTAATTGAAAACAGATTTGTCGCCGAGATTGCATTGTCGACAACCATCCGATTTCCGTACAAATTAATTATGGCTGCCATTGACAGAAGCAACTCGATTGCTAGCCAAGCAGTCGGCAGAAACTGGCCAAAATCGGGACTAGCCAAGAGAGAGAGAGAGAGAGAGAGAGATAGAGAGAGCGCGTTGAGATTAATTCAATTTTATAGAGCAGCTGGCGAAGTGAAAGTGAACTTGAATGAAATTTTCTTAGTTTTCTTCCCTGCCGTTTAATGGAGCATTAAATTTGTAGCAAAACAAAAAAAAAAAACGAACAGCGTGAAAGGTAAATAATAACAATAATCATAAATGTGACTCTATGCCGGAAACGGATGTGCCAGCAACGGAAATGCGATGTCGTGAATAAGCAAAAAAGGCAATAGAGGGAAAGGGAGGGGAAGGGAGTGGGGTGAGGAGCAGTACAGGAAGAATTCTCGTTGCGTGACATGTTAATTGAGCAGAAATTGTTGTTGTCGCACGTGTTAAGCTCCTGTATCCTGTGTGTTTGTGTGTGTGTGTGGGAGTGTGCCCCGTCCAACTGAGCATATGTTTGACACTCTGCAATTGCAAATTACAATAACAATTACAAATACAATTTTATTGTTATGGTACGCTAAAATTTACACACAATTAAGTCACGACAATTAACTATTTTTATGGCCAGTAGAGTCAGCAGCCAAGTGCTCTATAAATAAGCATTTCACGCTTCAACTCGGCTCACATTATGTTTAAACTACCATAAACAAATAGCATATTAATAATAATAATAATAAATATTTGACAAACTGCTGTTTACTTCAACGAAATCCGTTAATAAACAGTGCAGTTAATGTTTTAAATGAATTTGTGGTTAGTAGTTGTAGTGGTAACTTGTTTATAGCGTTTTTTTTGTCTAATAAATTAAATGCTTTCTATTAAATAGATTAAAAATTATGTTAGTTTGTTCGTTAAAACAATTTAAAATTTTTTATAAAAAATAGTTTAAATATTTCACGTTTTAACCCGCTTAATAAACATTTAAATTAAACAATTTTTAGCTTCCAAACTTTAACTAATTGTTAATAAAATTATTCAAATTTCTCCATAGTCATAACCAAGTCAATATCGCATTTAAAGTTAATTTCTTTTTAAACACTGTGGTCTGCCAACGTATGTTTGTTTGTATGATTGACATTAGGATTATTTATTTGATGAATCAATTGGGTATACAAACGAATCAAATGAATGCAACAAATTAGTTTTAATTTTTAGTGTTATGCAAATAGAATTATCATGCGAGTTGCTCACATTTGGCAGTGGCTTCAAAACGAATGAGTCGAAAGCATGTTGTGCATGGAAATGTGTGTACAGATGGATGGATGGATGGATGAATGGATTGATGGACATATTGATTTGTTTGCAAGCGGCAATTTAACCACGCCCCCGAGGCCATAATGCGTAGTTTGAAAATTAAATTGTTTGTTTGACTGCCAAACATGACGATAGTGTGAGTGAGTAAGCGAGTGTGTGTGTGTGTGTGCTTGTTTGTATTGGAGTTCTGTGTGTGATTTTAATTAAAAATTGATTTAGGAAAATTTGCATAAATTATACATAACTCTACGGTAAGCCAACGATGCAGTGCATACAGGCATTTTGCATTTGTGTCAGCGTCAATAAATTAGAAAAGATTAATTGAAAAACAACTAAAAATTTCAAACAAACAGGTAAGCAGGATACGCTGTAAATATTTTTGGATTCAATTTCAATAAAGAATGTTTATATGTATATTAAGTTTACATACATTTAGCATTTATAAATTTGTAAAAGACGTTTTCTAGTGTTTTATAGGCCACTTCATTCACACCTAACCCTTGACTCCACAAACCCTAATTTTACAGGGTATAATTATATAAATAGCTGTGGTGGCGTAATAAAAACAAAGATACTCGGTAACGAAATCCATTTCATTGCAAGTTTCAATTGCAATTACGATTGCAATTTTGAATTTCAATTGCTTTAATTCAATATTTATCATTATTTGAAAATTGCATTACCAAAGTGCATTAAAATGTGTGCTGTGCCCACTTTAGTTATGTTATTCTCCATCTGAAGACTAATTTTATTTAATTTTATTAAATTAAATATTTCATTTGCTCTTGCATAATGAAAAATTATTAAACTTTGTACCATAGAAATTATTTAAAAGTTGTTATAAAATGCACAAAAACTGAATAGAGAAAGGGGGCGTGTTTGGGTGCCAACTCGGAGGGGCAAACAATTTATTGCGGTGCTGTGAAATATGGCAAAAGTTTTCAAATGAAGTCAGTCAGAGGGGCACAAAGCCAAGAGCATAAACAAATGAATGAGCCAGTGAATGCATGAATGAATGAATAAATGACTGAGCGACTGAGTGGAGTAAAGAAGAGTGGTGTAGAGTGCCTTGGAGTGGAGCGAAGTGAATGAGCAAATGAATAAGTGAACAATTGAAAACTTGTTGTCAGCATGACGAACTTTTAATACACTTGTGGATCTCTTTTTCAAGATTAATTGAATTTACACTCCGGCAAATACATTTAAACTGCCAACAATGGCAACATTTTAAAGCGCCATTGTGCTAAATACATATTTTAGCTGTGGCTAGCTTAAAAGTGCGTGTTAAGATAATTTTCTCTTTAAAATAATGCAAAGAAAATAATTTCTGCAGTTTGAAGTAAGTTTAGTGAGCCAAAAAAGCCCAAATAGCAGGCGATTATAAGGAGGCACCTAAAAGTATGCAATAATTTTTTACGACTTCTGACAAATCATTTAGTGCTTAGCTAAAACCATAAAGAAAATACAATTTATTCAGTTTCAAATCGAAATCCTCTATTTTAAGGTGCCAGTATTAAATGACAATTCCTTGATAAAACTCCGTTCATCTCTTCTTCTGCCCTTTCAAGTACAGCGCAGTCCATGATAAAGATATACAACTTATGCTAATGGCATAATGAGTGGGTAATGTGTTCACTTTTGGGGTTCGGTTGAGTATTTTTTCTTGTCTGCTCATTCAATTTGCTTCCTTTTTAATGATGCCTTCCAATTAAGCTATTTCGGCTGGACAAGTTACGGTTTGTCGTCCCTTTGCCGCCTTTCTTCGCCTACATGTGTCCTTTGCCACTTTCATTTCGCCATTTGCAATTTACCATTTGCATTTCATTAAATTTTTGCTTGTCTTTTCATTTTTATGTGTTATTTGTTTTTCTTTTTTTTTTAACATTTTCATTTCATGTGATTTTTTTTCCTGCTCTCTCAATTTCATTTGCTTTGCACAAATATTTATCGACACTTTTGCATGAGGCGTCTGCTGATGCAGCTGCTCGTTGTTGTTGTTGTTGTTGGTTGAGGCGGGGGCGGAGGAAAAAATAATGTAGTAGAGGAAGAAGAAACATCACCTGTAGCTATTTGTATGCCAAACATTTCGAAATAAAAAAGAAATCGAAGAAATTTCTCACACCTTTCACCTTACACTTTGTTGGCCCGCTTAGCCGTTGTATGGAAATGGACTTTGTTAGTTTCAGCCAAACAAACTTTACGCTCATCGATGCCAGAAACCAATTTAAAATCAAATTTTCTATCGATAGGAAGGGCTGGTGCGGGGGCGCGGGTGTGGGCGGGGTAATAGGCAACACTTTGCTTGGCTACGAGTGCAAATTAAATAAAATCGCAAAGTGGCAAGAGGCTGATAAATGTTGGCCAGGGACGCTGGACTCGACGCAGTTCAAAGTGATTCAGTGATGGGATTCGTAAGCGATATATCGCGATTAATCGATCTTTTTAAGAGACACAAATCAGAAGAAATTGTGAAAAATTAAATTTTATATATAATTTAAAAAAAAATGATATAAAATAAACTCAATGAGTGTAATAAAATATAATTTATACAATAAAAAAATCAAATTAGTCAACAACTGACATCACAAGCACAGTTGGACGTAAATCCTTCAGATGTTGGCCACCAGTTGATGATGATGATGTTATTATTATTGCTGTTGCTCTGCTCCTTTTTGCTGTTGTTGTTGTTTGCTGGCGCTGATTGTCTGTGATTGATTTTAATCGCCTCAAGTGATTTCACTAAACGATTCAACTTTGAAATTGGTTACTTTGCATTGTGTCTATGCATGCAGCGAGAAAGAGAACGTTGAGTAATGGAAAGAGTGAGAGAGAGAGAGAGGGGAAACTGAAGAGAGTGAGTAACTGTATGTTTAAGGGAGTGTTGCTTTACTTTTGGAGCGGACTGTTGCGCTTCCGGCGCATTTGCCAAACAACATTGAGCAACATTTGCTTGCTTCGCCACAAAACATTTGCTTACGAGTTCCTCAAGTTCTAGTTGTTGTTGTTGCTGTTGCTCTATAAATAAATGTTAGCAATACACATGCATTTATTATACATACAATTGAAACGGTTGCTCTCGACCTGCCAAGGGCCATTTAACACTGCACTACAAGCTGCACTTTGCACAGAAAGCAATTTACAAGTGCGAATGGCGTTGCCAGACCCAGTCAAGTATTGCATTTTCCCACGCACAAAGCTTAGAAGTAGTAGTTTTATTGCTTAACATTATTTATGGACTTTTAATTAACAAACCGAAGCTACCATCAAAGACTTTAATCTAAAATTAGCTGAAGTTTTAAACACAATCTGCTTGAAGATAACAAATTAAAAATCCTTTAAAAACCTTGCTTTTTGTATATATTATGTACCAAAATCAGTGCAGATCAGATATATATATTTATTTTCACGCCTTTACCTTCTGAATCACATCCACAAACTTATGGGGTGTCCACTGCCTCCTTCCTTTCAAGCGCATTCCCACCAGCTTATAAGCTCATTATATCCACTGCATGCTAGGCTAAAAAGGGTAACTGACTACTGCTTTACTGCTACCCCTTATTAGCGCAAATATTTAGTCATTTATTGTAGTGCTGTCGACTGCAATTTGTAGACCAACTAAGACTAGATAATGGCTAATGGATGAAGTTAGTTTCAGACGTTGTGTTTGATGGTTTCTTGGTGCTACTAATCAAGTTGTAAGCTCCAAAACCCAGTGACACATTTTGGCAGACACTCAAACTTGGAAAACTAGAAACCAGAAAAGGGGAAAAAATGGAAAAAATACTCGTTTTCAAGGCAGGGCAATTACAAAGGCCAAAAAGTTAAGCACCAACTGTCAGGGCAGGTGATGCAGCACGGCCAAAAAGCAGGCAGGCAGTCATGGCCAAAAGGGTGCAGTGCCGAGGGCAGTGGAGTTGCCGGTTTAATGAAAACTTTTGCACTGGCGCTTAGCGGTTTGGCAACTTCAACGGCTTGTGGCACTGGCAACAGTAAGTCGGGTAATCAGCCATGTTATGGCAGTTTGGCAGTACTCAGAACACCCCCCTCTGCCCACAACCCCGCTGTGTTTCCTTCCGCAGAGACAGCTTCCTGACCGGGGAGTCCTGGACGCTGCGTCCTTAATCTGTAGACTCGCTGCTGGCCCTGTGCTACAGCGGTTACGGTTACGGTTACGGCTACGTTTTGGGGCCACGGGGATTACGGCCTTGGTTTGCACTTGAAATAGTTGTTATTGCATTCGTTTTTGTTGTTGTTTGACAGCAACAGGATAATCTGCTCCGTGTGCATCCGCAGTCTCATCAGCGTCATCGCCTATATCACTGTAGTGTGTGTGTGTGTGTTTGTGTGTGTGTGTGACTTGTGTGGGTGTGTCTTTGTATTGCTTTCATCGCCTTCTAATTTTCTTTTTGTTTTACTCCCCTTTCAATTCTTTTAAAATTCCCTACAAAAAAATGAGACGAAAAGTTTTTGCCGAGTTTTTCTCGGTTGCATTTTTCTGGTTTTTCCCGTCGTGATGTCCGCCATTTTGTGCAGCTTCAGCTTTTAGTGGCTTCATTTGTTTTTTTGCCTACGGTCTCTTTGGGGCATTTTAAATCAGTTTTCGTTTGTCGCAGTGTATGGAGTGTGAAGGGGGTGTCACCTGTGGTGAGGGGCGGAAGAGCTCAAAAGGAGGAGTCTAAATGAGACACAATTCAACCTTAGTATTTAAATAATGAACAGTATATTAAAACAGACTTGAGAGCAGTATCTTAATTACTTTTTTCACTTTTTGGCTCGTATCAACATTGTAGCTTTCTTGAGGGATACATAGGACTCTCCAAAGCTGTACCAAGTGACACCAGCGTTTCCTTTTTCATCATAAGCGCCAGCTAAATTACTGTGAAAATTCAAGTTAATCGGTCAATTCTTCACTAAGAAACTAACAGTCTTTTTACCTGTAGTGACATGCATTAAACCACCAGGCACCTTTGAGTTCCAGGGCACAATTTGACCAAGCTTGATCATTGTCACGATCAAATGTGCTGAATTTCATGCCACTGTGCCAGAAGAGTGAATCCCCTGCAGTGCCATAGGCTTCGCCCAGAGTATGTAGAACATATTCCTGATCCGCGTTGCCAATGGCAAATTCATCGTAGGCTTCAAACTTTTCCACTCCCTGAGCATCCGTGAGCACAACACACAATTCATGGCTTTGGTTCGTCGTTAGAGCGTGTATTTTATCCAATCCCAAGAAGAATTCACTCTTCGGATTTCCAAATCCATTTTGGTACTCAGTCCAGTTGCGAAAGAAGTCCACACTTCCATTAAATCGTCTCAGTATTGCAATCCATTCATTTCCATCGGTAGCCGAACCACAGCCAGTTTTTGGTTTGTTGATTGATTCAGTTTCGAAACAGTTTTGTGATTGGCATTTAGTGTCATGTTCGTTTCTAGAGTTTTCCTGTCGATCCAAATCCAATCTCAGAAATTTAGTTTTCTCATTAAGTTCGTTGATTTTTTGCCGCTTCAGTTCAGTTTTAAGTTTTTGAATTTGCGATTCCTTATCGTTCATAACTTTTGAGTACTGTTCAAGCTTTTGCTTCTGACTTTCTAGCTCCGCTTTGAGAATTTTAAAATCCAATGTCGTTTCTTTCCTCTGCAGTTCCAATTCCGCTCTCAGAGTTTGCAAATCCGCTCGATTGTCCGTTATCTGCTCAAGTTCAGCGCTCTTAAGTTCCAGTTTCGTTACTCGAACATCAAGGGAGTGCAGTAAATTGGTTTCATTAAGCTCAACTAAACGCATCGCCTCAATCACTGAATTTAATGTATTTATTATTAAAAGTATGAGAATTATGTTCCACAACATTTTGATTTGAAGCAAGTTCCGAGCAGACTGACTGACGGCTTAAAAAGGCTGTTTTAATAATTATTGAAATCTTTCATTTATGTATAGCTTTTAGTTATCATTTGTTGTACATAAATGACAGTTATGAAGTTTGTTCTTATCTGCTTTCGACTTGTGCTTTGATTGTCGTCATTCGCTGTTTCTTTCCTTCTTTTGTTCGCGTTATCTGTGTTATTAAATAATATATATACATGTATATATTGTAAACAATATAAAGTCTGTAAGTCTGTGTTGCGTCACAGAGATAAATTCAAATGCGAGTTGGTTTCTTAAAGTAAATTCATTCTTAAATGATGGAAAAAAACCTTAGTTAAAGTGATAGTGAATTACTTAAATACGAAACAAAATTGTATCTTTCTGTTACCTTACTCCATAGATTTTAAAGCATAGTTCAGTAAAAGAGCTGGAATTAGGTCGGTTATGAATACATCAGTATCTGCTTAAAGGAAATTTCTTTTTTAGATAGAAAATAGATACATTTGTTTATATAAAATGTTTATGAACATTTTTATTTAAAATCAAATACATTCCCTGCTTCTGCTTGCCAGCCAGTTTAGCTGCCAGCACAACAACTCCAACATTTGTCTATTGAAAACCCTCGAGTTTCGCATCGCTTTCGAGTACTATCTGAAATGAGTAGTATCTGTTATGAGTACTTTGGTGGCAGCCCAAAGTGTCAGCCTTCGTTTCATTTCCGGCTGTGCACAGTGCACATTATCCTTGACACTTTCAGCAGCTATTTGCACTTTTCACTTTCCACTTTGCTTTCATTTTATTTCATTTTTTTGCTAGTTTTTCTCGATGCTTTTGTTTAGTGAATTTTCACAGCGCTCATTATCCGCACTGCAGGGGGCTGGCCGAGATGCGAAGTGGGCGTGTCAGTGACACAACTGTTGATGTCCTTAACCACGAGCATGGCCGGTGTCCTGGGGATTTATTTGACACTGATGTCTTGACTTGTAGCTTAAAATCTTGTTGAATTCAGTACTTTAGTTGTATATATTTTGTATATAAGCTAATCAATAAAAGGTTTTGGCGCTTAAAACTATTTTTCAATTTAGCGGAAAAGTTTTGCGTTTTCCTTTTAGGCAGCTGCTGCGAACTGTGCAACGACTTTGCGTAATGCAACATCCATTAGAGTGGAGGAGGCACAGCAGGCACATTAAGGCACAACAGGAAGCACACAACTCACACACACTGGCTTTACACGCAGCTATTAGCACACATATCGATTGCCAATATTGGCAATTGAAATGTTGGTAGAGTGGGGAGGGGTTGGAGGACAGAAGAGAGCCAAAGACATTGGCACGTTCTGAACACGACTAAAGCAAACAAAGAACTGGTAGAAGGGCGTGGTTAGGAGCAGGGAGCTGTGTTGAGTTTGTACACTGACGAAAATTTACAAGTGTAAAAGCTTAAAACAGAATTCTGGTGGGCTTTATGGGTCTTCTAAAGTGATGAATTTCTTAGACCTCAAGTCTAAGCTTTTATGCCAAATGAATGACTTGATTACTACAGTTTTGCACAGTGTAGTGCAAGAGAAACTGTAACTGAAACTGAAAACAGGTAGCAGCTGCCTCCTGACGCTAAAGTGCCAACTTATGGCACACAAAAATGCTTGAATATAATGGCCTGGCATGCGGCCCCCATGTTGGCGTTTTGGGCTGTGGGCGTGGCATGCAATTGTGGTGCCACAAAAGGCACTAGCAGCAGAAGCAGCAGAAGAAGACAAGAAGAAAGCAGCAGCGATGACGACATGCAAAAGTGGAACGTGCAGCGTTGGCATTAAGTGGCATGTGGCAGCCGCAGCAAGGACACTGATAATGATGAAAAAATTCCCAACAGCAGAAACGCACACACACACAGTCAGAGATTTTCTCACACATACACACACACACACATATGTGCAATTTATCTGCACACACACACAAAGTGAGGAGCATAAAAATTGCACTGGCAGCTCGAAGACAGTGACAAAAAGCCACTTGGCAGGCCAAATATATATACATTTATACATGTATAAATTTGTACGTGTGTGTGGCCCCTTATAACCCTGAGCAACCCGTTAGCAGGGTTGCTGCATAGAGCTGCCACCTGGACAGAGCACAGAGCAACTGAGGCAAACAGCAAACGAAATCGACCTTGACTGACAGCTTGACATGAACTCGACTGCTTTCAGCATGGCTCCCGCTCACTCCCAATCGCACTCGCACTCTGACATGCATACACCCATACCCAAACACACACACACACACACACACACACACACTTTAGTCAGCTACATTGGGCTCATTATTTTCGCTTTAGCCGGTCAGCAGTCGGCAGCGCAAACGAGTGAAACAGAGAAGTGGAACAGGTAATATTAATGTGCATGTGTGTGTGTGTGTAGGTGTATTAAAGTATGTAGCGCATGCATACGTATGAGTGTATTCTTAAAGCCGACAAACCGCAAAGAGCTGGCCGAGTCTGTGGCTAAAAGCTTAAACTGCTTTTAGTCTTTCTTTTTCATTTTAACTTTTTCCATTTTTTTTTATTTTTATCTTTTGTCCAATTTAAAAAAAAATACAGAAAATATAACTAGTGTGCTAAAGCCAGGCTTTTGGACTAAATATAAATGCTATATTTATTTTAGAGTAATTAAAGCTTGCAGAAGAAAATAAACTTTGTTTAAGGAAATTTTAAATTTACCCCAAAAAAGCCATAATTCCTAGAATTTTTTCTACTAAAAATCGTTAGCTCAAATTCTCTATATAATTAAAAGTTCGGTCGACACATTCAACAAAAACTTTATGTATAACTTAACAAAAATTGCTAGTTTTATTATAAAATGTTTTTAGTTCATTTTATTAGTTTATTAGTTTATAAGCGATTTTCAAGAGTTTGACAAACACCTCATCTTAAATTAAGTTGTGCAAAAATCAAATTGAAATATTCTTCACTTACTTCACTGAATAATTAACTTCCGCTGAAGTGATTCAGTTACGCAAAGAAAATTCAAAACCTTGCCCTAAAAAGTAGGCAACATTTTTTGTGCAAATGCCTGCAGGTCAATTAATGTCAGAAATACAACGAGACAGTGGGAGGCACTGCGTGTGTGTGGGTGTGGGTGTGTCAGCAAACGAAGGAGGAAGAGTGGGAGATCAGAGAGCCCGCATGTAACAGATATCATGTCGTTGAGAGCTGCGTGAAATGTGGAAATTGAGTTTTGGGTTTGAGGTTGTGGGTCTGGTGTTGGTTCTGGTTCTGGTTCTGGTTCTGTAGCTGTTTCTGGTTTGGTTTTGAGTTTGAGTTTCGGTTTCGGTTTTGGAGCTCGAGTTTTGCTTTGTGTCCGTGTCAAAGGTTCATAAATTCCTTTTAATCCTGCTTTATGGCGACATCACATCGAACATGAACTTTAACGCGACAACGACGACAACGACAGCGATGACGACGCGACTTCATTTGCATTTTACAACTTTATTTTGTGCGAGGCGAAAGAATGGAAATAAAAGAAATGTTTGCAATTTTGACACAAAAACCAATTGCTGTTACAAACGTGTGTGAGTGTGTGTTTGTGTGTGTGCCATAAAATTATTGTTTAATCTGACCAACTGACCGGGGCGTGGCACTAGCACACGCCCCAAAAGCAGGCGAATGTCGCGCGACAAACGACAATTACTCTGAATATTCAACTACTGCCCGCCTTTCAATCTGACACGCCCACATGCTGATTGGTGCCATGAACCGGAAATGAACATTTGCACGGCTGTCGATTTAGTCAGGCATTGACCCCTGCCACGCCCACTTAGCCCCCTCCCGAAGCCATTAAAATTCACTTTGTTTTTGTAGCTATTTTTCGTGTTTTGTTTCAATTCTCAACTAATTTATTTATAATATTTTGTTTTGTCTTTGAGTTTTAGTTTAGCGACACCCTAAAATATAATGTTGTTGTTGTTGTTGTTCTTGTTTTGTTGTTGTTAATTACAATTTCTCGTTTTTAAACTGAGTTGGCGTTGATTATTTCTTTTTTTTTTGTTTTCAACTTTGATTTGATTTTTTTTTATGTTTTCTTTCAAAACTTAAAACTCTAATAAAACATCTAACAATCAAACAATACATTAATCAATCAATCAATCAATGCCTGCAGTCTGTGCCAACTCAATTCCACTTATAATAAATATTATATTATCTTTTAATTATAATTATTTTTATTATCATTTAATTAGATCGCTTAAAGTACAAAAACACTTTTAGTTGGACTAACACGAGAGCTTTTTGGGAAGGGGTACGAATTGTGATTTATTTCTTGGATAGGTAGGATCTAAATAGGGGGATTTGGGGGAAGGATTTTAGGACTTGGGAGAGTGGGTTAGGGGTACTGTCTATACACTTACACTGTGACTGACTGTTAATATGCGTAGCGAGTAGAAAGAGTGGAAAAGTGTGTGTTCTATAATACAACAGAGGGGCGTGGCCGGTGCAGCCAGTGATAAACCCCAGCTACCTAAACCTAACTATGCGAAATTTCAAAAGTGTCCAACACAAACTTGCAGGGAAGTGACTAGGACTGTTGAAATCTTACTTTGTTAACCAATTTTTGTTGCTTAATAACTGGTTTAATAAAAAACTAAAAGCTGCTTAAAATTTTACTAGCTTCATTTGATTGAAATCATTTTAACAGTTGGGCAGATCAGACTTCCTTAAAACACTTTTGGCAGTAATGTAAGTTAGACTGTAAACTAAACGCATAAACTGCATACTAAGTGAGATAAATTCAACTAAAACTTAGTTTTGAAAAGTTTTTTAAAGTATTTTGTATTTAAAGAAATGCTCTAACAGCTGTAAAACAGCTAAACCGTCAACACTGACGCCCTCTGCTTACACCTGCAAGTTTGTGTGCGCTTCGGTGCAGTCCGAAGTCCACTCGTATTGTTTTTCACTTGGTTTTTTGTTTGTTTTTTTTTGTGGCTGTACACAAGTTCGATTAGCTCTTGAAAATATCCTGTCCCGGCTGTGGTGAAGCGGTGCCTCCATTGACACTGCCCGGTCCACTGGTTGCACCACTGCCCTCCGCATTCAGCCGCTTGAGCATGGCATTGCGGTGCAGCCAATATGGTGGCGGATCGGGTGGTTGGCCTGGCAGCAAAGTTTTTGCCTTCAGTGTACTCGCTGGCGGCTTGGGGCTGTGCGAGGCGGTGGCCGCGCTGTACATCACAGGGTCGGCCAACTGAGCAGCCGAATGGCCAATGGCCACACGCAGCGGCGTCTCCTTTTTGCGTATGGTATCGCAGGTTTCCTTCATCTTGCACAGCTGATCCTGCAGATTGCGATACTCCTCGAGGAAACGTTCCAGCTGCGCTGCATGATAATCGTAGGCAGCTACCGACGAGTTGGCAGCACCCGCCGCACGAGTGGCCAGCGCGGAGAAGTCAAGCAGCGGCGTCGCTGCGCTGCTCAGCGAACGCTGATGCTGCACGGGCGAGGAGGGCAGACTGGGTTTCTGGCCCAACTGATGGGTGTGTAGCCCACCCTTGTGGACACCGCTCTGCACCAGATTCAAGAAGCTATTCGCTCGCTGGCCACCGCCCGTGTAGGTTGTGGTACTAGCGTAGTTCGCATAGCTCGACTCGGCCGAGTAGCGTCTGCCCAGTCCCATGGCCTCGTTCAGAAAGCTGCCGTCACCCAGTGTACTGCTGCCGTACTTGCTCGAATTGTCCGCCAACAGCGGTGACTGACTGTCCGACGAGTTGCGGAAATATTTGCCACTGTGCTTCAGTTTACGTGGCAGTGTGCACAGTCCGCCATTCGTTGTGGTCCCCGCCCCTACTGCCGCCCCAACTCCCGGTGGATAGGCGTGGCCTGACTGCGACTGTGCCTGTGCCACCGCATACTTGGCTATGTCCAGCAGATCAGGATAATTGCTGTCGAACAGATCGTGCTCCTGTCCATCCCCATTGCTGCTGCAGAACACCGAAGTGGCCATTTCATCGGGAGCTGCATGGCTGCCGTAGTGACTGTAGGGCGTGCCCGTGGCACAGGGCGTGGCACCGTTCGTGCTGCTTGAGGTTTGCGCCTGACCCACTGGCTGGCTGTGTGGCGAAGTGATCTTGGTGGTGGCTATCGGTGTCGTCTTCCAGGTGCTCGCATAGCCAGCGAGTCGCGCGGCTGCGTCCACTTGGCTAGAGATCGAACTGGAAGCCGAATCGCTGCTGGGAAGGAGCAGAGGAAAACAGTTGGTTAGGCTAAGTGTGTAAACATGGGACAGAAGTCATTTTAATGTGGACTAACTAATTACAAGAGGAAATTTAAATGCACAGACACTACAATAGAAAGTACTTCATATAGGTTAAGTCTCAAAAGTCTCTTGAAAAGTCTGTCAAAAAGCAGAAATAATTGCAATAAAAATCCGGCATAAAGAAACTTTCATCCTTATGTGGCAAATATAGCTAAAGAGCTATTAACATAAAATAGTAGTAGTAGAAAAATAGTAGTAGCATGAACGTATAACTCTTCTACCCTTCAAAATCTCCACTTAAGTTCTAGTTTTCCCCTGAAATCACTAGAATTCCGTTTATAACTGGAATATTTATCAATTAGCTTCCACTTGAGTGATTTCCCCCTGGTTAGTGAGCAATTCCTCCCCATACTTAGTACTCCAATCTATTTCTGCTGCAAGAGGGTTTCATCAGTCGAGGGGACTCTCCACATACAACAGCTCTTGCTTCTTCTTCTTGGTGTGCCTTTGAGCAGTGTGTCTATTAAAACACAGAGATAGTCATCATGTATTGCATGTGAGTAGCACTTAGCGAGGGCTGCGCTTTGAGAGACGCCCAATCAACGAGGATGCCCAAAAATAAAACACTCATACGCCACGTATGACAGGCAACGCATATTTCGCGCATCATTAGCACGCGCCTGAACAAAGGCAAGGCGTTAGGGAAGCGAAAGGGGGTAGAGAAAGGGGGCGGGGCTGACATCACTCGAGCGGAAAGTGGAAAGTGTCAAGTGTTGCCCATAATACGAACGACGGATGAATGGAATCCGGGCGTGGCAGGCACTCGAGCATGTCAGCTCTTTGACAGGGGCAACTTGCGACAGGACAATTGCCACTCAGAGCAGTGCTGTCAGAAATCGCAGGCACAAAATAGTTAGAGCAAGTGGCTGCCAATAGCGAGAAATTAACTGAAAAATTATCACATAGAAAAAGAAAACCATTTTTAGCAGCAAACTTCATAAAGTAAGCTTAACTGAGCTGAAAAAAGCTAAAATGGCAGCTCTGACGCGTCGAAGTAACAAACCGCAGGGAACAAAGGCAACGACAGGAGAGCAGAGGGGTAAGCGAGACAGTGATAAGGAAGGGAAGTGGTGAGAGTTGGGTCAACTTACCCGCCGATGTCAATCAGACGTGGTATATGCAGATCCGTTTCCTCCGCGTTGCCAACCACTGAATTATTCGCAGCGGATGCGGAAATGCCAACGGAGCCCTTGCGTTGTGGCATCAGCAGCTGCTGTTGCTGTTGCTGCTGCTGTTGTTGTAACTGCTGTGGCTGCAGCTGCTGCTGCTGTAAGTCCGCATCCTCGTCGTCGTCGCAGTGCGTGGAGACATGCAGGTAGTCGCCATTGCGTCGATTGGCATTGCCAGCACTCGGATTCACAATGGCCGCCTGAGCGCCCGCCTCATTGTCGCCGAGGGGCGTGTGGCCAGCCCGCAGATATCCCTGCTCCTCGGCGTCCTGAAAGAGTCCAGCACCCGTGGCACTGCCACCGCCACAGCTAGCACCACCGCCCAAATCAGGACGCACACGTGACGTCATTTCAATCTTCTCATAACTTTCACTGCGTCGCACGGGCGGCACCGAGTTCCACAAACGCAACTTGCGTCGCCTGCGCAGCGAACACAGGCAAATGGCGGCAAAGGAGGAGCCCACCACGAAGAGCAGCGCTGCCAGCACGCCCAGCACCACAATGCGTACTCCCAGCGAGGGCTCCGGCGGACGACGCGAAACGGCGAGCGTGACACTCGCCTCCACCTTGCCGGCCTTGTTCTCGGCGGCGCAGGTGTAAATGCCAGCGTCCTGCATGTCCGCCGTGAGTATGGTCAGATTGGAGGCGTTTCGCAGCATGTTCACCACATAGGTCTTGCGTCCCTGGGTCGCTGCAGCGGTGCGTGGCTCCTCGGCGTCCTCCCCCGCACCCACTGCGCTCAGATTCGCGATCAGACGGTTCTTGAGCAGCCAACGCACCGCTGGTTGGGGCACGCCCTCCACGTAGCAGCTCATGGTCACGTTGCGACCCTCGACTCCATGGGCAGTGGTGTCTGTGGCCACAATTTGTGGCACACACGCAAAATCGTCCACGTCCAGTTTGTCCCAGGCACGCCCACTGAGCCGAGCGGGACTTGCGCAGCTGGGCGGTATGCCACTCGGTATATTCTGCTGCAGCATCCAGGCACGAAGTGGTCGCAAGGAGCAACTGCAGTTCCATTCATTGCGCGCCAGTTCCAGGCCATGTAGTGAGGCTAAGGAGGTAATGGTGCCGGATCTAACCTCACTTAGCTTATTGCCGTCCAACTTGAGCCACTCCAGACTGCTCTCCAGACCGGCAAAGGCGCGTACGGCCACACTGGACAGCCGGCAGTCACTAAGCTCGAGCCGCACCAGCTGCGAGACGTGCGAGAAGGCATCGTCGGGCACGCGGGTGATGGCATTACCACTGAGTCTTAGCTCCCGCAACTCCGAGACATGGTACAGGGCGTGGGAGGGTATTGCCGTCAGCTGATTGTGACTCAAATCCAATTCGACCAGGTTAATCAGTTTCCTGAACGCATGTCGTTCGATCAGACGCAGTCGACACCTGGCCAAGTAAACCTTCTGGAGGTTGAGCAACTGAGCTGAGGCAAAACTATCGTCTGGTATCGTTTGTATATCATTGCCGCTCAGATCGAGCAGTTGGGTGCCCGCATCGAGGGGCTGGGGGATATGTGTGAGGTTGGCGTTAAGGCACAAGACCGACTCCTTGCCGCTCTTCCACTTGCACTCGCACACCGAGGGGCATTCGGCCCCCAATTGACTGAGGCAGCATAGCAGCCAGCAGAGGAGCTGACCCAATGGTATCGGTATCGGTGGATGCAAACGCCTCTGTGGCCGCTCCACCCAACGTTTGCGTCCTTTTCGGCGTACCTTCGTTGCCAGCGTTCGCTCTTGGGCGCTATTATCTCTGGCTATGTCGCGGGGCTCCACTGACTCCTCCACAGTCGCTGTCGCTGCTCCCATCGCATACTAGGAGAACGGAATGCGATTTCGGAACCGCCAACGGAACGGATCACCGCTCAGCTGTTGTTGCCTGGGGAGTAGGGAAAAAGAAGGATAGAACATTAGGTTATTTGTATAGGAAAATGTGGTCTAGGGTGAATACAGGGTCTTGTACAGTCGCCTCGCTCAGCTGTAGACTTTTTTCTTTAATTAAATAAGTTTTTTGTATATTTAAACTTATTAAATTAACTAAAATAAGTTTCATCACTTAAGTAAACAAACTCGAGCCCCTTTTGAGGCCGGTAAATCTGTTTAAAAGTTGGCCTATTGAAACGTGTTGACCCATATATAACGAGTATTTTCTTGTGTGCGCATTCTTGGCTAACAATTTATCCCTCCTTTCGGTTTGTTATGCCCGTGTTGCAGCTGCCATAAACTTCGGAGTTTGTGACATTTTAATAACCCCTCCGTTCTCGGTGTACTTCCATCATAACTGTCACTTGGTGCAGCGGCATTAAGTCATAACAACACCAGGCGAAAAGCGGTACAAACGAGGCCCATCCCCAAACCCAACCCCAATCCCAGCCCAACCCATTTCCCCGTGTAATGGCACTCGCTTCAATTTGTTACCCTCTCAAAAAAGGGAAGAAACCTAAAAAAAAACAGACTTGTGAGCTCACTCGGGTTTTTATCGTGTGGCCCGCGGCTTTTATTTGACTTGTCTGGCAACCCTATGCTTCAGAACTCTCTAGCTCCCCCCCTTACTCTTTCTAGTCGTGGTTTGTGTTTGCGGCATGTTGCAATTATGGACGAGCTGCATGCAAGTTAAGTAAGCAAAGCAAAGCAAAGCCAAACACTGCGAGGCACTGAGCCCCACTGCCGGTTGGTTAATATATAAAATTTGCATGTAGCCAACGGGGCGTATGCACAACATTACAACATTTTAACATTTCCGCTTTAATATTTCAAGCGCAAGGCAAATGCCTGTGAAAAGTCGAAAACTTGAGCCCAATTTATTTATGCTATTTCAAATAAATTCGAGACTAAAAGTCTTGTATTATTTAATTGCAGGCTGTAAGTTAGTTTATGTTATTCTAGATTAATTAAGATTAAAGACTGCTATAACTTTATATGATATAAGTTATTATATACTGTTCAGTTTATTTACCAACTCTTTTCAACATATTATTTAAATTTTATTTATGTTTCAGCTTTGTACACTGTACACTGGAAAGAGTACTCTTCCAAGGCAATAAGGCTATTCCAGGAATTAAAGCAGAATATCTTTTCTTCATATCCCCTTGACTAGGTAAGTACATGACTTCCATTTACGGATTCCAGTTCACTTTATTCAATTCCAAGCCAAAGTACTGCTAGGGTTGCCAGTTAATGCAGTCTTTTAGCCACTTAATTATACTCGTAGGGGAATATTTAATTACACAGTTAAGTTTAACAGGTAAAACAGCCGAAAAAAAAGGTGAGCACAAAAACTGCTTTGTTTATAGTTGGGCTAAAAAGTTTGACAACATTTGTTTGGGGGCTTTGGCAACCCTGTTGTTGGGCTTGCCGAGTTGAGCTGTTTGGCCAAAGAGCCAAAAGAAAACAACAAATATTTTAAAGCGGTTATGCAGTTATCCGTAAAACGGATTCGAAACAAAACCGGAAGCCGCAAAGCAAACAAACGCTTTGCAAAAACCGCGACAACTCAGCGGTCGGCGAGCTGAGTGGGAGGAGTAGTGGGAGACTGTGGAGTGGGAGGAGTAGTAGCTGGGATTGGGTTGCAAAAATAGCGACTAATGCAATTGTGCACTGAAAGAAAACGTGTACTGAAATGAAGGACTTAAATGTGTTTTTTAAAATAGTTTTTTACAGAAGAATTTGTGGATATATTAACCGATAATGAAACTAGGAAAACTTAGTTTAAGTATTCTGAATAACATCACTTGTCGCAAAGTTTAACTTTGATTTCTGTCTGTTATTTGATAAACTTTTCACACTGTGCACAACTATTTGAGTGTGTGTCTGAGCGGGTCAATACACTGGACGGCGCATAAAATGAAGTTTTTGCATGTTGCTAAAATACCAAGCCGCATTTTTTGTGCCACACTCACACAACAAACGGCAGTTGAGACAGACAGTAAAAGGCTGAGGAAGGGGGAGGGGTAGAAAGAGGGGAAAGAACACATGTGTTTGGCATTGTTGTTGCTACCGTTTATCATATGAGCATGACGACACCATGAAGTGTGCAAAATGCAAATGTGAATGACAAAATGAATATGACAGTCACTGTGACTGTGACTGTGACTGTGACTGTGACTAGTGACTGGGAGTGCTTTTGTTGTGCCCTTTGTTGCTGCTGCATTTACTGCAGACACTAATCCTATTTATGTTGCATTGCAGCGAGGTTAATAATTTTATTTACCAACTGAGCCACAGTGGGCACGTCCCATTCAACTACAGTTGCAGTTGCAGTAGCTGTTGTTGTTGTTGTTGTTGTTGTTGTTGCCGCTGCAGCTCCAATTTCTGTTGCCGTTTGTTGGCTAAGCTTTTTGCTGCTTATGACACACGATACGTGCCTCGGGTTCATGCAACTTTATTTATCTTTTTGTTTTACTTTTCCTGGTTTTCTTTGTATTTGTTTTGCTTGCTGTTTAAGATTCACTCAAAGCCATTGGCCTCTCCGTAAGCCTCAGTCGAGACAACTGAGCCTAATGAATTTCCCATTTATTTCATTTTTCTTCTTTTTTTTTTGGCCTTGCAGCATACTTTCAGATAAATGAGCTCATACTTCTTATAACTTGTCTACAAATGTGATTTCATTTAATGTCAAAGTTGCCTCAAACACACAATTCAAGCTAAATACTTGGGGCAGTTTGTGGATTCGACTGGCCAAATACTCTGAAGAGCAATAAATGTCTAATTTCAAATATTGTTTATTATTAAATAAACATTTTTTTAGTTAAATGAAAAGTTATGCAACAGTTTATTTGCTTGTCTGCTTAAACTACAACTATAAAAACTTTAAATGCCATTTAAAATGTATTTCAAGTGATTGTTTCAAGTATTTGATATATAATATTAATATATAATTGTTTCGTTTGAGTACTCAAGGCCTTTCATGTCAATATGCTCCGCATTCGCCTTGGTTACAGGGCATTAAAAGTATTAAGTGACAGCTGCCAAATGTTTGCTGACTTTGCTTTGGCAACACGGCGATTTCTGTCCAAAACTCACACACACACACACAGCTTCCACTCTCACACTCACAATCACACTTCCCCTCCGCCTCTCTTACTATCTCAGTGGTTGTCTGCTTTCAGTTTTTTTTGTGCCGGTGCTGCTTTAATGTAAAAATAATGTCCTTTCAGGCCGCATTGATTGCAAATAAATTACACACATTTGGCAGCAAGCATCAGGAAATGGAAAAAGGGACCTTGGACGGAACTAAGGAGACAAAGACCCCGACGAAGCTGTAGACGAAGACTACGACCGAGACTGAGACCTGGGACAGAGTCTGGAACATGAGACGCCTCAGTCAGATTAAGTGTCCGTTGTTGACTTCATAAAGCGGCAGGACAACAAGAAATAACAAAAAAAGCAAGTAAATGGAAGCAGAACAAGCGCAAAAGGAAAACAAATGAAAGAAATGAAGAAAGAAAAAAGACAACAGAAAAGATGAAGCAGATGAAGAACAAAAGCAACAATAAATGCTAACAAAAATGGCAACGCCATTAATTTCACTTTGGCGTCGACGCCGCTGCCGCTGAAACTTTAATTAGAAAATCCTGACAGAGATTTTCTGTAATTTTCTTTTGATGCTGCCGCGCTGCTCGGCCATTGATAATGAAGTTCCTTTTTCCAACTTGTACTTTTCTTGTTTTTCGCGTTCACACTTCCGGCTTCATTATGCGCAAATTATTTTAACTGCACTTTTGTTGCCCCACCCCCCCCATGCCTTGCCCCCTTTGGGCCACGCCTCCCTGCTGAGTAAATATTTTCAGTAGCTGCAGCCGCATTTGAGACTTTGATAGCGAATTCTCTTGGCCCAGTTCTTTGGCGAAATGTAATCTTGGCGTTACCTTAACCACAGTAGAGTCCCCTTAGTCCCCCTACTCTCCGGTCCACTCATCGCTAGTGCTCACTGTCATTATTCATTTTTTTCCTACGTTTTTTTTTTTGTGTATATTTCTTTTATGCTGTGTAACCTTTGCCGCATTGTTTCTAGCCGCTGCCGCAGCTGTAAAGCAATTTTCGTAAGCATAATAGACTTTCCCGGGCTTCGTTGGCCAGCGAAAAAGGCAAAAAACCAAAAAAACTAAAATAAAAGGAAAACTGTAAAGAAAGCAAACAAAATGACAGGGGCTAAAATGTAGACAAGCGGGGAGGGGAAGTGGAGATGGGCAAGTGGAAAAATGAAACAGCAGCTAAGCGTTATTTCTCAAGAGGCGCAAAACCTGAGGATTATGTCGAGAGCTCTTTCGCTCTCTCGCTCTCACTCGCTCTCACTCTCTCTCTCTCTCTTCAACCCACTCGCTCTCTCTTGTTCTTAGCTCGTGGTCAGCCTGTGTCAAAACTAGGCTCAGTCATTCGACTGCTGCTATTTGCCTATTGCATATTGTTTATGCTGCATCCTGGCAGCGTTCACTTCTCTTTCTTCTCCGCTTTTCCCACTTTTCCCCTACCTTTTCACCCCTTTCGCTCTCATTTCTGAAGCACACACTTGAGTTCTTGTTGTCGTTGCGGCTTTGTCAACAATTCTATTGCCATTGCTTGTTTTTCTTAGCGAAAGAGGAGAGAGGGAGTGGCAGAGTGGGGGAAAAGCGAGTCTGCTAGGTCCAAAGCATATTGTGATTAACTGTTTAACCTGGCGTATACGTAATCAGCGTACGCTGAGTAACTTCTTGCCTTTTAAACGTTTTCCATAACAAAATTAGCCCTTGACTTGGCAATTTTCCCCTGCTCCACTCAATAATTGATGAAGTATTTGAACCAACTGAGCGTACCCCTCGCTTACCTGTTCACATTTATGGCTTAAACAGGTCAGTCCAATCGATAAACATATTGAATTCAATGGCTATCGAATAAGCTGTTGTTGTTTTGCGCACGACATTTGCTGATTATAATAAATCACTTGAGTAGCATTTTGTGCAAATGCAATTCCGGCCAAAAGTTTGCCTGTCAAGAGTCAAGTTTTAGCCAGAAAGAAGTAAAATAAAGCCAAAAAAATCTCTACATAAATTTCTATATTTTTATTTATTTTTTGTGTTCGGTTGGTAATTCCCATATTTAAATTTATTGGCCGATATTGTGACAAAGTTTTGCCATTCGTTGTGGGGCTATTAAAATAACGTTTATCTTTGGTGCCAGTGTTGAGCAGCGGCACATAAAAAATTCTTAAGTGCTGCTCAATATTCAGCTCGATTGCGGGATAAATTAAATAGCCCACAGCTATTGGCATTTTGGGGAGTGAGATTTCGAGGGTGTGTGCTTGAGTGTGTGTGTGTGTGTGTTGTAGTGTGTGTGCGTATCTTATTGAGCTATAAATGTAGAAATAAAAGTTAAATTATATCATCCATCGGGAGAACGGACTACCTTTTGGCTAAATGCTTGCCGCTTGCTGCTTGCGTGTCGTGTGACGTGTCTCAGCTTGTTCTATCCTGTCCATTCAAGTAGCTATCGTCCCACAATAACCAATAATACCGAAGCTAATAAAAGTAAACAACCCGACAAAACAAAGGCGAGTCGACCACATGCAGCAAATGCTTTCGGGTGCCCGCATAAACAACACACACACACACACACACGCACACACACCTACTATACAGATATATGTATGTATATTCGCATACGTTTACAATTTCTAGGCATAAATATCAAAATACTGTGGGTGCTTCAATTTTACGACAAGCACGACAAGGACATTGAGAAACTGCCGCCACTCTTCCCCCCTCTCCCACTCTCCCTCTTCTCTTCTCTGCTCCTTTGCTTTCTTTTTTCTTGACTCCTAAGAGGCAACTGACAAACGTGTTCAATTGCCGCAATAAAACTTCCAGATAATATGTGAAAATCATACAAAGCACAATATTAAATTAGCTCAAAAGATGCGCATAGAATATGAGTGTGTGTGTGTGTGTGTGTGTGTGTGCGTGTGTCTGTCTGTGTGTCAGCTGTGGCAATAAAATGTCAGGCAACATAAATGAAAAGAAACAGAAGGCGTTTAGGTGGGCGTAACCTCAAGCCGTAGATAAGCAAATGCCTCAAGATACTTGCGCCCAGTGGTATGAGTGTACTCATGCTACAGGGTATGAGAGGGGTGGTAAAGCAATCGAATTCATATCAAATTATGAACTCACTTCAAATCGCTTATCGAATTTGTTACACGTTTTTATGTTTATTATGCGTTTTCAATTGGCTGACAATAAAGTTTGGCAGTTGGCTTGAAAACAGCCAATTTACATAGCTTTGACATGAGAAAACAATCTATAAAACAAGCTAAAAGTTTTTATAAAAAATTTATGGAAAATTTTCATGCTTTTCAGATAATAATTTTGAGTTTAGAGATGTCAAACAATTTAACTTCTACACCAGGCTTTCATTTCCTTATGCAGCTTAACTGGAACTATCTCAAAGCTATCAGTTTGAAGAAAGAGGATTCGATTCCAGACTCAATTGCCAAACAGCTGCTTTGAATGCATAAACAGTGAATTAAATTCTGCATTTATCGTCTTTCGAGTGATAATTGCTTTATGTGTGTTTTTGGGACTGTTCAGCTGATAACTCATGCAAATTTTGATTGAGATATTTTCGATTGGTGCATAGACAATGACATTTCACTTTCTTTTTGGCAAATTTGTTTTGCAACTGGCAACTGGAGATGCAAAACGCCAATCAAAACAAATATCGCATCAGTTTATTTATTTGTCGAGTGTTTTGGACACTGAAACTTTGCACTGAGACTTTTGTTGGCCCAAAAAACTTTTCCACTCGATATCAGACAGCAGACAATGAGAGAGAGAGGGAGGGAGGGTGAACAGTGGTGGAACTGGGGAAAACCCATCACTTAGATGCTGTGACAGTTATTGATTATTTAGCCAAAGTTCTGACCATGTTCAGGCTGGGGAAATCAGCGAAATTGGATCGCGTTTCGTTGGCCAAGTTAGTGCTGCTAATTGCTCAGTTTTTGGCCCTAGCAACACCGGGGCAACGTGGCAACCTTGCAACTGCAACTTTAATGCCCAGCATGCCAAACACTTAAAAGCCTTTCAGACAACAGCTGCCAAAAGTGTCTAGAACTAAGGACTAAGAACAAAAAACTTCAAATTGAACCGGAAATTTGATTTGCTTTCCTGATTTTCATTCAGATTTCAGCAGACGAGCTATAAAAATCCATTTTGACGTCAACAACATTAAACTAAACCAGCTAAGGGAAAGTCAAAGGATGTTGGCTAAGGGCGTGGCACTCGCCCCGTTAACTGCATTTCGCTGTATGTCAAGGATTTTGCAACTTTCAATGCTTTCAACGCGCTCTCAGTATAATAATATAATAGATTTTCGTTTCGCGATTTTCTTGGCGCGTTTTCACGCCGCGTTGACTCGATTTACACTTGAATTCAAAGGGTTTTCCCAGCGCACAGTTAAAGCAGATTTAAGAGAGGGGAAGGGTTATGACAATGGCTTCTATTTACGGTTGATTGGCTCGTACCGAATCGAATCGAATCGAAACGGTTCGAACCGTTTAAAATTCCACTGGCAAATTTTATTTCATTTTCTGCATTTGCTGCTGTGCAAATATTTGCAATATGCAAAGTTACACAAAGTATTTGCACGCAAAGTAAAACAATTGCCAAATGTGCCGAATATTAAATATGCTTGTGATTACTTTATAAATATTTATAATACAAGTAAAAGAGTAGAACAAAGTACTCGTTAAAATCAATAATTTCACAGACTTTACATTGAGCTTTATGTTTAATCAGCTTAAAGTAGATTTAAATCAGGTTTCTTTGTGCATAAATAAATGAATATAATTTTAAAGACTTTAAGCTTTGATTGGCTTTAAAGAGATTTCTAGCTAATTCAAAATTGATATTTTATTGCTTTAAATCAACTTTTGCAGTGTATAAAAATATGTAAGAAAATATTTTCTGTTCATGTGAAATTTGCATAGCATGGAATAGTAAAATATACAAATTCGTGTGCATGGCATTTTAAGGACACTGGAATTTCTAGCACTCACTTTTATTATTTTAAAGTATAGTTTAATTTACTATTTACTTGAACTAAAGTTATGTTTATTTATAATTGCAAATATTCCGAGCATTTCTGTAGTTTTGTGTCAACTTGTGAGTGAAATGGAAAATTGTCTTGTAGAAAAATCTTGGTAGAAAATCTTGTTAAGACAACAGACAGCAGACAGGTGGAAGAAGCTGCTTGATTGCATTTACTTGGCTCACCTGCCAGCTGTTTTTCAATTTCCCTTTCTCTGCTTACGCTTTCCACGAGTTTTCGCGCATTTAAGTGGAGACAATATTGCCACTGGCATTGACTTTTCCAATTGCAACAGAGCTTTAGTGCACTCGGTGCCACACAGCTCCCAGTTGACTCTTTCTCTACCTTTCGCTGTCTCTTTCTCTATGTCTCCGTGGAGCCTTGCTTGCTGTCTTAGTTGATTGCTTCGGGAAACTTTGCAGCAACATCTGCAACATGTTGTGGCACCACCCAAAGCAACAAACAAATTAGCGCTGCACTGATGAAACATTTACCAAAAAGCAAGAGTAGCGCTACGAAAAGGTCTTAAACTGATTGATTTCGTATGGAATCTTGGTAATGTTTTGTCTTTGAACAGATTCTACTACCAAATGAAAATGTTTAGAGCACTTTAAAGTCTGAAAATATGTCAAAAATTCAAAGAAACTAATCAAACCTATTTAAAAAAAAATTAAAATAAATATTTCATATAGGAAACCATTAAAAACTTATTGATATTCAATTTATTTGACGTTCCAATTGCTTGTAAAATATTGTTGCATACTTTTCGGCGGCCAGTTGAAAAACAAAACTCACTTTGATACAAATGAAAAACGGTTTAACATTTATTTTGATTACGAGTTGAGCTATTTTCCATTGTATTGTTTTCACCTGTGTTAATGGTAGTGGCAGTAGAGATGGAAAACAAACCGTTGATATTTGAGTAATCGGCATATTAAATGTAAATACGCGTGTTTGACACTCATAATTAAAAATGTCGCGGATCAGGGAATGCAAATAAATATAAAAGCTGCGTAGAGCCCTGAAAACAGTTTCAATGGATTTTCATTTTAACCCGTCGAAGCAACTATCAAATTATGACTTTACAAGACCCGTTCCAGTTTTCAATTTCACAATTTTATTTGAATGGATTTTAATTTATTTTTTATTTGAGTTTTAGTTGCAGTCAATTAAATGCAGCGGGATTATAGCAAAATATTTGTTATTCTTGATAAATATGCAAACATTTGCATAGAACACAGATATATATAATATATAGCAGAGCAAGGGAGATTTGCATAAAAAAGCGTAGGGAAATTGTTTTTTTTTTTGTCGTTTTCGTTTGGCCACAAGAGCAATTTATAATAACTGGCAATTTTATGGATTTTACGGCGACAATCGACAGGATAAAGCTAAAACATTTCACGACAAGAACTAAGCCCGCATAAAGCTCTCAGCGGGGAGTGCGGGAAGTGCGGAATGGACTGATTCTGGGCAATACATTTAATGGCATTAGTTTGGCATAAATTTCAAGGCTTTCCCCTCACGTTTCCAGTCCACCTCCCTGACCGCTCGCCTTCTTTATTTATGCAGAATGACAAAGCGCAGAGTATTTAAAACTGAATGTGATATATGAGCACAGTGAAGCTTGCTTTGCGTGTACCTTGCAAGACAATCAAAGCAGTGCTTAGCACGGCTCAATTTGGCTTTGTTGACTGACTGACCGCATTTAGCCAGGCCTCACTGTGCCTGTGGCCGTTCGCTTGATGCATGCATAAGCCAATATATAGTAAAATTTTTAATACCTTTTGCTGCTCGGACACAAAACTGGCGCACACCTGGCAATTCATTCAACTATGCACGAGTGTGTGTGAGAACAACAGCAACATATACATATACAGTACATATATATATTCATTTTCCACCTGCGCTTCTCTACTCGCTTCTCAAATCCATCCCACTCTCCTTCAGTTTTATAGTTTATCTGCTATTGTTGTTGGCTTTTGTGTGCCGTATGTGGGTGTGTGTGTGTGTGTGTGTGTTATTGAAAAGCATTTGGTCATCAAATATGTAGGCAACCCTGTATGTACATATATATTCATATCTCTACATATATAGCATGAGGCTGGCTGGCTATTTAGGTCAGTAGATCAAAAACTGCAAAGACAACTGGCAAAAGTTAAAACAACTAAAAAAAAATACCCGTGACTTAAAGGTTGAAAACTGTTGCATACTCTTAGGTGCTGAATTTTAAATCGACCGTGTTTTGAGCTATTACAATTTAGAAATAATATTAATTGTTTTACGTACTCATTTCTTTGAGTATTTCTTAAACTGTTCACTCACTACAACATACAGTGTATACCCTAACTTTTCACGAAACGGGTATTAAAACCACTCGCCCTTTTTGGATATGATTGTTGTTGCTGTTTTTGTTGTTGTGGACACAGTTGTTCCAGTTTCCAGCGTGCTCTGTCAAAGGTCAAGCGTATGAACATTGCAGCAGCTGTTACCGCTTCTATCTTGGCCCTAAATCAGGTCTTTGGCCCTCCAGAGCACCACAGCTACCATAAACATATTTTTATACTCTCTGCAAGAGTATATTGGGTTTGTGCAAAAGTATGTAACAGGCAGAAGGAGGCGTGGCAGACCCCATAAAGTATATATATTCTTGATCAGCATCACAAGCGGAGTCGATATAGCCATGTCCGTCTGTCCGTCTGTCCGTCTGTCTGTCCGTCTGTCCGTCTGTCCGTCTGACCGTCTGTCCGTCTGTCCGTATGAACAAACAGATTTCAGAGATGGTAAGAGCTACAAGTTCGAGCTTGGTGTCAATCGATCACATATTTAGTCAGTCAATACAAGAATCTTTTTTTTTTTTCGATGCCACGCCCCATTCGCCCACAATGAGCAAAAAACTAGACACACCTCGGAAAAAATCGGTGTTTTCGGCGAATATTTCAGTAACCATGGCACCTAGGATCACCAATTCTGGTATGGAGGTTCCTAGCGACAGTGTAATTGCATTGCCATTTAAAATTTTGGACTGCCACGCCCCTTTTTTCCCACAATACAAAACAATAATTCTCAACTTTCGTTCCGTTTTTAGACATTTGTTCATATAGTACACCATTGTAATTGTATAATTCGAGTCGAGGCTAACTATTTCAAACTATTCTTAAAAGACGCATTGAAATCGGACTACAAACAAGAAAACTAGAAGAGTTATAATATTGATAATTGAACGCCATATCAAGGTATGAGTGCAAGCGAGACAGAAACATACAAGCGTGATCGAACGTTTTCTCTGCTTGTGTGGCGGCAGCGCGGCCCGCATACGCTAGCTGCGCCGAATACACACATACATACATATAATGTCAAACGTATGTGTATTCGCATACAAACAGATGTTTGATTTTGCTTAGATTGTATTTGTTTCACGGTGTTTTGATAGAAGTACTACACATTGTAATATCTCGATACCGATTTTAATAATTTAATCGGGATTAAAATGCAGAGAGTATTATACGGTCGGGCGTGCTCGACTGTACTTTTCTTTCTTGTTATATATGCATTTCAGAGCTACACTTTGCGCCACACTAAAGGGCTTTAAATGGTTTTCTGTTTTTTTAGGTTTGCCAGCCAAACGATAAACGGCAAAAAGCCAAAGAGCCAAAACCAATCGTCTGGCTTGCAAATTTCAATTCCAATTTCATTCACATTCGCACTCGGATTCGGATTCTCTTTAGGCCAATCCCATTGGTGTGCACTAAGTCCTGCATGCTGCATTCTGAATCCTCAGTCCTGAATCCTCAATCCCATTGCCATCAGCATTCATTCTGTTGCATTAGCAGCAAGTTCTGCTCACAAATGAAATGCATTTTCATGCATTTTTCTTTTGCAACAGGCCAAAATGGCGGCTCAGCAGCCGCATTAAGGCGAAAGTGTTATTGATGCGCGTGTGTGTGTAATTGTGTGTGTGTGTTGGAGGTGTGAAAAGGGGTCCACTGTTCGCCATTATGCAGCTTCGAGCGAGCGCACGTTAAGTGCTTTTTCTTTTGCCCATGAAATAAGAAAATCGCATTGTTTGTTCACTTTATGTGGCGAAGGGGCTTAGGCAGGGGGTTGGTAGAGAGGTAGGTTGGAATTTGAGAGCTGCTGAAATTTGTAGCAGCCTTTTAGGAGCCAGGCTTATTGCATGAGGTACAGCCAATTGATTGCTACGAGTCGTTTGAGAAATGCTCTGTAGAGCGTTTGAAATGGGTATGAAAACATAAGTAGAAGACCACTTCACTAGAGCAAACTAGACAGCTGCAGACCCTGTACTTGCTTAACAGTTTAATTAAACTTGAGTAGACTGATGTTTTCAATTAATTAGCTGATTACTTAGGCACTTTTGTGTCTTATTGGGCATTACATGACAGGTGAAAAGACTGATACAAGTAACAATGGATCTAGGGAATTGAAAGATTTACTAAACTCTTTGGCTGGCTGTGTGTGTGACTTGGGCATAATAAAAGCCACTAAAAGAGTAAACAATTTGCGCGGATAAAAGCCGAGGAGCAAACAAAAAGCAAGTCCCCAAAGTAGCGCAGAGAAAGTGAAAGAGTGGGAGAGAGAGTGAGATAGGTAGCGGTAGAGTGAGACAGACACAGAAACAGAACCTGAACAATGCAAATAAAACAAAAGCGATGCTGCCGCTCGCAACAAATGCAAACAAAGTCGAAAGCCGCACACACACACACAGCAGTAAGCACACTAACACATACAAACACACACACATATACCCTAGGCCACAAGGTGCTTTGTTTTGCTGTTGCTGTTGCGGTGTTGGCTTTAATTCTTACATAACCCCGCGCCGATGGCAAATCTAACAATTTTTAATTATGATTATGGCCAAACAAATGTGCACACACGCCGGGCACACCTACAACTGTGTGTATTTGATTTAATTTCTTGTGCAAATTTACATAGCAACAAAACAATAATAAAAACAACAACGAATCGGGACAAATTTGTTCAATTTATTTTGCATGAGTAAAAACTGAAATAATCAAACAGATAAACAATGCCTTAGTGACCCCCCCTTTGACCTTACATTCCACAGGCTACCCCTCAATCAAGGCCCCCTATCCGCTACCCCCTCCTCCTTTCTCGCGCGTGCTATTTTTAATTGTCTGAATCAATCCGCGCTTGAAATTTTAATTAAATATTTAAATTAAATGTGCAAACAAAGTACAGTTAGCACAAACACACACGCATACACACACACATGTGTGTGCTTGTGTGTGTAAATTTAATTTTTTGTATGTTACATTCGGTTTTTTATTTCATTTTAGTGCATAATAAATATTTTTAGTTGCGTTTGTGTTTTTTTGTTTTTGTTGCTGCCATTCATTTGCATTCATTAGTAGTGCAGGCGTCTCTTTCTAGCCTGCTCTTTCCCTCTCCCTCACGCGGCAATTAAACAAACTGGCAAAGGGGTGAAGGCAGCGCGATTTTCACGTACGCAAAGTCAAGGACAATTTTCACATTACACGTGCCAAACACACACACAAACAGTGTACACACACAGTACACACACAAGAGATTCACAAAATGGCTGGCAGCAGGAGCAGCAGAATCAGGACAATCAAATGCTGCCAGTCAGCTCGTGTGTGTGTGTGTGTGTGTGTGCTTGTGTGCCTGTGTGTGTTTAACCTTTTAAATATGCATGGCACTGCATGTAAGAGAGTGAACTGCAATTCAAACGAGTTGAAATGCTGTTATGGTCACCCTAACAAACGCACTCATCTCATTAACTATGACACAAAGTGTGGAAATAGTTGTTGTTTTAATAAAATTAATTGATTTACCCATGTACTGCTATTAATTACAGTTTATAGACGCTCATTCTTCAAACTTAGCCCCAAATGGCGCCCAACGTGTGCTGCCACTTTGGTAATCAGAGAATTTTTCAGCTGTTGTTCATTAGTTAGAGCAGAGCCAGGGTCAGCTGCTATGTAAACTAATTTTGGTATGGCGCCCAACGTGGAGCTGTTCGAAATGTAGTTTGATCAGCTAAACTTTATTAGATCTAATTGGAAGCATTTCATTATTTTTTCCAACATTTAGTTAGAGTATTCCAACGAGTGTGTGTGGAAACTGCAGCTGCTTGTACTTTAAAATTACATTCTGTAGCTATTTTATTTGCGCAGCCTGCTGTTAATAAAATATTTATAGCGGCACTTAAACAAATTTCACTCTTAACGACAGCCAGTCACAAGGCCACGTGTCCCCCGAGAGAGAGGAAGAGTGATAGCTACAAAGAAGGAGATAAGAGAGAGCGTGAAATGTGGGGCAAGCTCGATATTTTTGGAATTCTCCACTGATTCTCTGTCATTTTAATGCTAGCCTTGGTTTACCTGATTTCTAAAACTAACCAGTTGGGGTTAAAGGTCAAGTGGAATTATGGTCTGTCACGCTTCTACAATTCTGCATATATTCTTGGCAATTCTCCTGGCACTACATGTTGGCCTAATTTCGCCAGAGGCCTAAAACCAACAGCTGCCAGGCTTAACCTTTGACCTCCAGCCATTTCAAATGTGGCCCAGTCATGATGCGGCACTTTAATAAACGCCAACAGCTGACCAAACCAACCGACCAACCATAACCAACGCCAGCGCCAACAAACAGCAACAATTTTCCTACATTTTTCCCTATTTTTCAACAGTTTTCCCCGACGAAAGTCACAGCAGTCGTTGATGGGAGGAACCTACCGACCGGACGGCAACTTTTGATTAATGTTTGTTAGTTTGCCTCGCCGGCAAATTCATTTGTTTTAAACAAAATGCAGCTATCATAAAGGACACAGCAGTAAAGAGTGCGACAGAGAGATAACTGGGAAGAGAGAGAGAGAGAGAGAAAGGAAGACGAGGCAGAAGAGCCGCAAACACATGTGAAAAACTTTGCTATACTTTGGGTCGATTTTTTTCAGTTTCCAGAGTAACTTGCTTTTAATTATACCACTTGAAAGGGGCAGCGAAAGGGGTACTTTAGCTGTTCCTAAAGGTAAAGCTTGCTGTATTTATTTAAAAATATATTTACAGGGTATTTCATAGCTGTGCCTTGAGTAGCTGCGCTTTCGTCTCTCTGTTTTTATAGCAGTTTGTTTTGTTTGTGTTGCAAGAGTTGAGTTTATGCTACTGTACTTCCTCCAATGCCCACAACCTGACACCCCACTTGTCTCTCACTACCCCTCTCCCTCTATCTCTTTCTCTCTCTAGCCTCGCTGCCCGCTTGCTATCTCGCTCTGTCTCTTTTTGGCTTTTACAAACGAAAATCATTCGCTGTTCATTCATCTTTGCATTCAGCAAACGCGCCAAATATTTTTTTGATATATTGACTTGCAAAATATTTTTGGCTTTACACGTGTCTAAACACACACAACACACACACACGCACCACCAACACAAACACACACAACAGTTTTTGGTTATGGTTTCGGTTTCGTTTTCGTTTGCTGTTTATATTTTATGTGTCTATGGTTTTCTATGAAAATCAAACGACCCTCGACCACACTCACACATAGTGTGCCACACACGAGTGTGTGTGGAAGTGTGTGTGTGTGTGTGTGGAAGTGTGTGTGTGTGTGTGTGTGGGAGTGTGTGACGTATTCAAGCGTAAAGCAAAAGATTAGAATTTCAAGCAATTTTTTCGATTTGATATCAGTTTCTTTTTTCAGCTTGTCCAATTTGTAAAACTAAGCAGCTGCCAAGTTGAGCGAAAGGGCAGACGAAACAAAGGGAGGGGAAGGGCCAGAAATTAGACAGCCCACAAAAGTAGGCAACGCTTTTTGGAATAATCCTGTAGTAAGAGATTAAAAGGGATTTTGAAAGACAAACTACAAAAAGAAGTGAATAGACTTATAGGAAGTTATTTTTTATTTCTTTAGTAGAATTTCTTAAAGTGCCTTTATCTAAAAATAACTAAACCTAGTTATGAATAATCATAATTTTTATAAGCACGTTTTAGTCTACAGGGTTCATTCCAGTCGTGCTCTTCCACTTAATGCCGCTGCTGCTAGCTTAACTTATTTTTGCAGCATTTAAAATCCCATTATCAATGGTAGAAGGCGTAGGGATTAGGGCGTGGCATGGTGGAATGTCTTTGAAGCGAGAAGCAGTTGCTTTAAACGATGTTGTTGTTGTGCTCAGCGCTGTTGTTGTAGTTGTTGTGACGAAACGTGCCAGGATAATGACAATCGAGCTCGGAACGGTCTTAGCCCCAGGAGGGGTTAATGAATGCGGCACACGAGTCACGAGCGTCGAGCCTGCGGGCACTTAACCCATTGTTGACCCCAGCCCAAAAGGGCCAGACATGCCATTATATAAATTGTATGTGTCTCTCTCTCTACAACTCTCTCTAAAAAAGTCTCTTTCTGCCTCTTGTGTGTGAAAAGATAAAATACAACGTTTAAATTACAAAATATGGAATAAGATAACAAAATTATGTTCAAACTTGTGCGGGTAATATAACTCTATCTCTCTGACACTCTCTCTCTCTCTACCTCTCTTTCTCTGTGTCTCTCAAGTGCGTGTGTGAGTGAGGGAAACTGTTTGAAGCACTTCCACTGCGGATGTTATTCGCAAATTGAATTGCAGCCCTAAATTCGCGAAATGCAAACGAAACACGCCAAAAATGTCAAGTTCACAGTGCGTATTGAGGGCCAAAAGGGGCGTGGGTGGTAAGAGTGGAGGCGTAGGGGGCGTGCCATGCATGTCACAGCGCTGACTCGCTGACTAATCAGACGCAACATTGCCGCTCGTTTCCTCGTTTGCCTCGCGTGTAAAGCGATATTTCAGCTGTCAGTTTACGGTTCAACTATTTCAAATCAAATCAATACCAAAGACACTCACACACCCACACACACACACAGTAGTTGTACGCCTGTGTGTGTGAGTGTGTTTTGCCAATGATTTATGTTAAAAGGCTTAGACATACACACTCAGCAGCACACACAGTCACACCTTGTGTGGCAGCTTCGCAACAAGAGCGTTGAATATCAGCATCAAAATCAGCGAATACAAGAAGAAATTGAAACAAAGCGGAAAGAAACCAAAGGTAGACACAACTTATATATACCCTGTCACTTGTAAGCAAGTTTTGGAAATGGAAAAAATTGAATTTAGTGATTTAACTATTTAAAATATAATATATTATAAATATTCTCCAAAATGCAGTCACTTTAAATTGTTTATAAATTATTTTATATACATTTTTGTTCAGTTTTGCCCTTTAATATACTCTTAAGTTTGTGACTTAATTACGGCAAACACAAAAAGGTGTGCAAATAAAGTAAATATGTAGAAAAGACAACCCATAAGAGTATAGAAATCAGAGCTCTGAATTTCATTGTCTTTGCTGCTTTCCCCCCCTCCCACAGCCATTTTCCTCCACACTGTCGTGTGAGTTTTTCCACCATAAATTTACAAAAATGAATCTACATTGCAAATGCAAGTAAGTTGACTGTGTGTGTGTGTGTGTGAGTGAGAAAAAAACAAAGCAAATGTAGCTCAACGCATTTTGCTGCACACGAAAGGCACAAAAAAGGGGTGTGGCAGGAAGTGTGGGGAAAAGGAAACGGCGAACAGAAGCTAACGAAGCGTAAAGTTTGCCAAGCGAATGCCATTTGGAAATGGCGAATGGCGAACGGCCAAGCGGGCTCAACTCTACGATACCCGCCCCACTCCTCTCCCTCTACAGCTCTTCATTCAACCACAATTCCGTTTTCAGCCTCTACGTGTGTTTGCCTTGTGGTATTTTTTATTAAATATTCCTAATAAATTATGCAAAATTCTTGTATTGCATGCAGAGACAAGCCATAAAAGAGAGATGGATAGAGAGAGAGGAGGAGAGACAGAGATGGACATGCTTAAATCAAGTGCGATTGGGAATTCAGACGTTTGGGCTGGCTTGTGGGCGTGTGAGCTTTTCATAACTATCAATATCCATCTTTTTTTGGCCACACAATGTACTCTCCGTCTGTCTGTCCTGCAGTCCTTCAGTCCTACTGTCCGGGACTATTGTCGGGGATTGCCTTTAATACAATATAAAATCAAAGGATGAGATACATGGCCTTGTATCTGTGTATCCTTTAGATACTATACATCGTTCGTCGTCCGATAATAAAATAAAATTGAAATATGGTTGGCAATTGACTGAACGCAATGAGTGGAAATTGTTGAATCGCCAGCGTTATGACAGCGTGACGGAAGAGCGAGCAAAACTGTTGAGCACTGCGAGGGGGCGGGCAGTCACTGAGGCGTTCGATTTTTTATCTACTCGCAGCTCTGTGACATTCGGAGTGCTGTAAACTGTCCACTGATGAATGCCCCAATAAGTAGGCAATGCTTTCGTTTTATTTGCTGCTGCAAAAAGTTTTTTTCACGCTCGACTGGAAAAACATTTTCAATTTGCACTAAGCGATTGAAAGTTTATGGGAATTTAAGAGATTTAGTTTTATGTCGAGCCAATGCATGAGTTTACGGCTTAATCTTGGCGATAAAAGTATGTAGTATATAAGATAATTTTAGTTTAATAGGAAATGATAAAAATCTTCGATGTACTGCATCAGAAAGCTGGATTAAGTTTATTAAACCTTATTTTAATTTATTTATTTTAAAAACTTCTTAATTTCCATATTTTTAATTCATTAAAAACATATTAAAATTTAATCAAAACATTTAATTTGATTCGTTATAGGATTCTCAACAGAAATTTTAATTTGACTACCTAAAAATCCATAAATTTCATGACTTTGTGTTTATTTAATTTGAAAGTTTTTGCCAACAAAATGTGCTTATTGAATTATATCTTGAAACAATTTTGATTGATGGGAAATAGAAATATATTTTGTCTTTAATTTATAGAAATTATTTTAAAGGCTATGCTTAGTGCATATCTCTTCAATATGAGTCTCAAAGCTCTTTAATATGTGTTCATATTAATAATACTACACAAATTGATCAATCATTTTGATTTATTGCTGCTTTGAATGTGCAATGAAACGATTGAATGCATTCAAATCATAGACAAAGTCACGAAAAGTTCGTTCTTTTTATTTATTTGGCGCTGTGCACTTGAGTGCGTAGGAAATCAAAGTGAGAGGGAGGAGGAGGGAGGGGGAAGTGTGAGGAGTTGCAATATTTAAGCAGATTTTGCGCTTGTTCTCATCATCTTTTTTTTTTTTATTTGCTCTGCGCATTAAAGCAACTTTTATGGCCAGAAATTTGTTGAACAACGAAATGCGCTTATGAATAAACAAATATACACACATCCTACACCTAACACTCACACACACTCTCTTGATGGGAGAGGAAAGCACGCAAGCACGCGCACATACACAGATTTATGATGTGAAACAAATCACTCATACGCCGCATTGGACCGGAGCATGTTGTGTGCGGTGCGCTGTGCTGTGCGTGTGCATGTGTGTGTGTGAGTTTTTCTGTCGGTGAAACGTGAAACATGAAACGTGAAGTGACTGTCAGGGATTTTCACAAGAATTTCGTTTATTTTTAGTCTGACAACAACAACAAAATGCACAGCACAAAAGTATCAAGTGAAAAGGAACAACAATAACAGTTACAACAACAAATGTCTTGTTTATTCAAGCTTTGCTTGCTGCTGACTTCGAGAATACAGGAAGGAATATCAAAACACACAAAAACACCCAAATAAAGAAAAAGGAGAAAAAGGCACAGAAAAAGAAATTAAGTTGCCGCCTGCAGCTTTATCACACCAGCCAATGCCGTGCCCACAGAAACAGTGAAAAAAATACATAAAAATACCAGCAGCAAAACAACAGCAACAACAACAACAACAACATGAAAATGCTTATCTGATTTAAACGTTGGCAACAGTCGTCCTTCAACTTTCCCTCACTCGCTCGTCCACTTCAGCTCCCCCTCTCTCTGTCTCACTCTACGGCTGTCTCGCTTGCACTTGTGCCTACCCTGGAGGCCAACATTTTGCGTGTCTTTGCTTTAGTTTCCCCTTCCCTCGGGGCCTGCGTGCTCGACAAACTTATGCTGCCTGTTGTCGTTTGCTGCCCAGCTTAATTTTCACTCTGTGGCAACTTTAATATTAATCATACGACCCGCATGCCCAACAAATACACATACTCACACACCCACACTCACACACACGCACACCCACAGCTCAAGTTTGTTGCGGTAGGACCTGTTAGCCAGTTCCTATTGACTCACTACACTGACAAAAATGAAAGTTCAAACCTTTAAGTCTCTTTCTAATTTATGTTTTCTCAACCAAAGATCACGCTTTCAATGAAATAGTTTTGAGCAGTGTAGTTAGCTGTTGGGTGGTGCTAAGGGTGACGTTTAGGGTGGTGCTTGAGATGGTGCGAGTGTCGCAACCACAGCGCCAAACGCCAAAAGTTCTTAGTTAAATTCAACGTTCGCCGAAAGTTTTCTCAAGTGGCTCATTGTGGTTAGCTGTGAAATGTTGACCCACAGACAGACAGAGACAGCAAGAGAGAGAGAGAGGGAGATAGGGTGTGAGCAAGATAGCTGTTAACTGGGGCGACACTTGCTTACATTTGGCAGTAAAAACAACAACAACACGAACTGCGTCTCCTGCTGCTTTGCGGTCTTTAACGCTGCAAAAGAGCCCAACAAAACTTGGCCATGGCCAAAAACAACCAAAAATATTGTAGCTGCAACTAACAACAACAACAACAACAAGCATGAGAACAACATTTGGGACAAACAACAAACACTGAAAATCGTTGGCATGCAAAAACTTTTGGGATGCGGCAAAGAAAACGCAAACGCAAATGATTAAGTGCGTCGTGGCATAATTCAACAAGACAACATTTCACTTGAACAGTTTGTGGCAGGAGGGGGAGTGTGGGGAGAGCAGAGGCAGCTGCCAGAGACGGCGTATTCAAGAGGGGGCGAAGAATGTTGTGCTGTGCTGAATTGCAATTGAAATGACATTTGCCAACCTTGATGAAGATGTTTAAACTTAATGAAGTAAATGGGTGAAGAGCAGCTTGCTGCTTAAGTGGAATGAGAGGTGAAGAGGGAAGCACAGAGACAGAGAGGAAGGGAGGAGATAGAGTGGAAGAGAGCAGCAATTTTAAGCAATAATTGACAGTCAGCTCGTGCAAATCTTGTATTAAACTCAGAGTAACTGTGTTTAAGGAAAACTTTCTTCTTTGACGGCGCCACTGACCATAATCCGAGCACTCTCGACTGATTCAAAACTGATTCTCTCAGTCGCATACTTAGTTCTCATTTCTCCTTGCTCCGAGTTCAGAGGTCAGAGTGGAAAACAAAGTCGCAAATTCCCATTGCGCTTGTTAGTTTAGTTCTTTGGTTCTTGTGTTTTTTTTTTTTTTTTTGGGTTTTCCTTTGCTTACGGTTTTGGTTTGTGTTTTCCGCTCTTCGGCTGACATGTTTCTTGTGGGTTTCTGCAAGCGCTGTCTGCGTTCTGGCCATTTGTTAGTGACTACAACAACAAGTACACGAACAAACAACACAAAGTTTTGCTGTTTAGCATTTCAACAGCACACACTCACTAACACACACACACACACACAGTTGTTTTTGTTGCTGGCTTAGAATAACAGCAATTAATATGTATCTTTTACTTGGCACGCTTTATCGCTTCCCCACCCACTGCCCCCGCACATTCACCGCAACAACAACAACAACTGCAACTTTTGCCACCGAAACTTGTACAAGAAAAGTTTATTCTCTTATCCCTTTTGTCATTTTTTATTTGTTGCACGTTTGTTGCTGGAGCATTTTGCACAGTTACACATTACGGCCATGCCCCCGCAGCTCCAGAGAGAGATGCACATTTTGAGGCAACCCAAGTGATTTATGACAGCAAAACTGGAGTTTGTTGCAGTTGTACAGTGCGTATACTTGATATGAAAACCTGCCTTGAGAAACGGGCACAAGAAATGGGAACACGCAGACAACTAAGATAGAGAGAGAGGGAGAAAGGGGTGGAGAGGGGTGTAGGTGGCAGGTTTAAAAAATTTAATTAAAATGCACATTTGTCCTTGACAGCGTTTTATATTTTCTGCGTGTTTAATTGGAAGGCGAAAAGCAGACGGCAATTCCGAAGCCAAATGAATGCGACACAGCGCAGAGAGAGCATAGACACACACACATACACTACACACAACACACACATACAAAATAAGCACACCTTACATACCCAAACATAACTACACTGACAAACAAATTTGATAGTCACAACTAAAATAAATCCAAGAAGAACTTGGATGTGAATAAATTTAATTATTACTATATAACAATTGATTGAAATAACTGATATTATAAAGTAAATTTATTAAACATATATATTTAGTACAAATTATTTATTGCAGTGTACAGCTAAATGCGGTTGAATATGCAAAACGTTGAGCGCGACACAAACTTGGTTTGCTCCACAAAAACCGAGAGCTGAAGCACAGTTTTCCCATTTTCCGACCAACCAGCAGCTCTCTGCCCACTCCACGCTGGAAACTGTTGCCCCATTTAGCCAAAGACACGCACCAGTGTGTGTGTGTGTGTGTGAGTTTCGGTGTGTGTATGTTTCTTCGACTAAATTTAGATAACTCTCTAGTGGAATAACATAGAGAAAATGTACAGACTGACAGACATGGGGAGAGAGAGTTAGAGAGAAAGAAAATTAAAGTTGATTATGATGCAGACAGAGTGGAGGGGAGCAAGGGAAACTGAGGGAAAACTCAGTTTCCTCCCGAGGAAGCCAAAAGCGATAAATCCTTGCCAAGCGCTAATTGAACTATGTGTTCGAGAAAGTTGGATGAATGTTTAAACTGCTTACCTATTTACACAGTTGGCCCAAAACGGCGAGACAAGTTATGCCCCGCAATTAGTTGAGATAGGGAAAATGAGATTAAATCGGTGGCAAATAACTGAGGTTTGCTAAGATTTCACACGAAGTATTTTAAATTGCGTCAAAGTGTATTAAATTTAATGAGAAAATTACAGATTTTATTAATAAAGGGGTATGAAAGGTGGCTTAAAGTGGAGTTCAACGAGTAATTTAATGGTAAGAAATGAACGGAAGCTGTAAGCTGAGTCTTAAATGTTTAAGCAGTTCGAAAGCTTTCATGAGCTTTGAAAGCGTATTAAATAAATGCTCAAGTTTAAACCAAGTTTATTCCCCCTTTTAGCCAAGTGTCATTAAGTCATGCACAACAAACAGTTTAGAGTTCAGTTAGTTAAGTTTCTTGCCTGAATTGATTGTTGGACACATTGAAGACTCAAATGACAATTATAAAGTGGATTTCAGAGCCGACAACAAGTTTTCATTTAATTTCGTATTATTTTTCAGCTTTTTCAGTCTAGTCTTCACTTATGACTGCAGATAAATGGGAATGGGAATAGGAGGAACAGGAAGAAAAGTTGAGAGCAGACCTAGACAGTGTAGTCACATTATGCATAACTAACTAGAAGGATAAAGTGTGTGTGTGAGTGTGAGTGTGTGTGACAACTAATATCCATTTGGATGTCCTAAGTCCTCTGTTGGCCAAAAACAAAACGCATTAATGCGGAAACGCATTTTGTCTACTCTCGTATTTGCATATGAGTTTGAGCTTGAGACTTGCACGTATTCTATATTTACCTAAAAGACACTGACAGCGACAGAGACAGAGAGGGAGAGAGGGAGAGAGGGGTAGAGAGAGAGGGCAGAGAGAGGCAGATTTGTTGTGCTTTTTATGGCGTACAAAGGACTTTTGCTTACAAACGAGCGAGCAAGCAAAAAGTGTGCAAGAATTGCATTGTTTTTGTCCCACTGTCAGCAGGGGTAGGGTGGCAGAGTAGGTAACTTACACAGAGAAAAATTAAGGAGCAGTTAGGTAAACATTTATACATTTTTAAAAGCAGTATGTATTTTATTTTACTTAAATTATTTGTTATGATTAACATTGCTCAACTTTTTTATTCCTTTTGAACTTCGTTTTGATGTGTCCCACAAATGCCGCGTACTGATTTTTTTCAGTGCACTGCTGTAAGCCAGGTCAGGACACAGACATGCAGGCATATGTGCCAGGATATGCATATGTGTCTTGGCAAGGATTTGTTTTGCTTACTTCATACTTTTGCCATTTCCCACAGCTCTTGCTCTCTCTTTCTTTATACCTGTCCCTGTCGCGCTTACGCTGAGCATTGCACAATCTGCTGTCTTCTTTCAGCTGCAGATGATGAGCCTGAGATTATATGCACTCACAAGCGATGCTTTGTCTCCTTTACTCTGCATTCTTCATCCGTCTTTAGCTCGACATGTCTTGTCATGTCAGACTCTGCGTGTGTGTGTGTGTGTGAGTGTGTGGTGCCAACAGGACATGCATAAGTGGCCTGTCTCTTCGTCCTGGCTCAACACAACTTTTGTGCCTGGCTTTTTATTTATATTTACTCTTGATTGTTGCTGATTCTGAATCCTCGCTCAGCCTCCCTTCCCCTCTCTTTCTCTTTCTCTCTCTCCCCCTCAGTTGTTGTTTTAGTTGTGTTTTCGCTGTTGTTGTTTCTGCTGCAGACAAGTGGAAACACAACAACAACAACTGCAACAACTCGAAAAAGGCAAATTTATCCTGGATGGCTGCACTTTTTGCTCTCAAAACAATTAAATGCAACAAAGTTTTTCACCCTTACCTCCAGCCCCTTTCCCCCCACTCTCTCTCTCCTATTTCCATCCAGTTTTTTATATGCCAAATTTACTCGAACTTTAATATTTTCAGTTTTTTTTTGTTGCCAATTTTTAATGCAGTTTTTATTAAGTTTTGTTCTGTTTTCGACGCTTGCGTCAGTCACAGTTAAATTAACTGTCACCTTGGGATCGTGGAGTGGGAAAAGTGGCAGTAAAATTGGCCATGGGAAATGGCAGGGAATGAAAATGGACACGGCACGAGCCTGTCACCGACTGAATGATGTTTTAATGGCCATTTCATATGCCACACGAGTCATGTGTTTGAGTTTAAAAATGGAAAGCTCTAAAGAGTGACGGGATATGCTGAGGGAAAGTGGCAGTAAAAATCCCTTTTCTGAATGTCAAAGCTCTAGCTAAAATCTAATCTAAAATGTGAAATCTAAAATAGCATTTACAGCACAGAAAGTTAAGTAAAGACATGAGAAAACTATAAAGTGTGTTAATTTTTAAGTGCTGTTATTTTAGTTTGCATTATTGTATAAGCTAACCTTGTTCTGCTAAAGCAAGAGCAGTGCCGAAAATACACAATTTGCTAAGACCACAGAACGTGTGTCAGAGCAGTACAGCAAGCTGCTTGTTTCACGCTCTATTTTCGTCCACTGTGGCTGTTTCGGTGTGTGTGCGTATTAGAGCAGCTAAGCTGAGATCGATTTGGTAAGCTGTTGTTAGAGCAGTGCGGGAGATGCCGATCTGAGAGAGCTTTTATCTGTTCATCTATGAGCGCGTGAGTATGCGGAGGAGAACAATTGGGCGTTTATAAAAAGAGCTTGTGTTAGAGCAGTACCGAAAGCTGTAGTCGCATTAGGATGCTCTCGGTGGACTGGCACTGTCACTGGAGGGGAAATTTGTCATTGTATGTGCGTATGCGTGTGCTTGCAGAGATCAATTAGACACACTGTTGTTAGAGCAGTGCAGCAAAGCGATCTGCGAGAGCAATGCGTGAGTGTCAGCATAGATAATTATGAAGGTGGTGAAACTTTGACTACGAGGATGATGAATGCCAGAACAGAGCAGCTATCTTGCTGTGAATGATAAATTGAACAGTCGTTAAAGCAGTGCAACAATGTGTTTTAATTTCTTTGTGACTTGTTCGCTGTTATTGCAAAATGAATTATTTAAACTAAATTTGACTGCTTTGCTCAAAATTATTACTTATTTAATCGCTCAGCTAAAATTAAATTTCCTTAATTGCTTGTGTCGATACATTTTCGCAATGCGCCTATTAAAGATTCAGCGGCATTGATGACGTCACAAGGAGGCGCTTTGTTGTCGATGGGGGAAAAGGGGTCGAAAGGGGGCATATGTTAAGCCACATTCAATTTGTTGGCTGCTTTTGGCATTTGGCTGTTATTTGTGGCCGCCACAAATAGCATTTTGTGTCTATTTTAGTGTAATTTTCCGCATAAACGGTTTTCCCAAAACGGAGACAAAGTCCCAAAAATAAAGTAAAAGAGCAGAAGAAGAAGACGGGAGAGAGAAAATTGAGCACCCAGTGAGAACAGCTGTTGACTCCTGTGGCGATGCTGCCACTGCTGTGGCTTCTGTGTGTGGCAGCCACCAAAAATGGCAACTTAAAATGAAAATTATTGGTTCGCTGGAAAACGCGAGAGAGTTATAAAAATAGCAAAAAAATCATCAACCAAAAAGGCTAAAGAAAAAGGCAAAAAGCGACGCAAATTGAGTTGAACGGTTTTTGGGTTTTGCATATTGGAATTGCAGCGGTTTGGATGGGGGTGGGGGTGGGGTTGGGAGTAGGGGCGTGGTATTCTGGGGTGCTCTGAGCTTAGAAGGTTTTGGCTTTGAAATGCACGCCCCGTAGTTTTTTATATTTTGTCTGCCATCGATTTCAATTGTGTCAATGCGATTGTCTCCACAGACCACAAAGAGTTCCCCCTTCCCTCTTGCCCCCTCCCCGCCCACTCTGAGGGGGTTTCCCTCAATGAAATTGACACCCGCAGCGTTGGCAGCATTCGAAATTGAAACTATGAGCGGGAAAATAAATGTGTAGCGAAATGGAAGCCACGCCCCAACCCCTTGCATCGCCCCTAAAATTAATCCAGAGAACCACCGCAGCACCAACACCACCGCACCACCGTTCACAGTGAGTGGCAGCAGCAATGTTCCCAATGTGGCAATAAAACCATTTTAATGAGATTCAAGCTTTAAATTTCGCGCTTTATTTACGTGAGTGGCGACAGCAGGCGACGCAGGGGGCGTGGCAAAACTTGCGCCACAACAAAAACACAAAAAAAAACAAGAAAAAATAATAATAATAATAAAAGGAGTTAACTTCATTATGTAACTCAAGGGAAATTTTAATTAAAAGCGTGCGAAAGATTTAATTGATTATACCCAGTAAGCCGGTAGGGCCAACAGCTGGGGTAGTTTGGGTGGAGCGAGGGGAGGGGGAAAGTCTCGGTGTATCAAGAAATTCAACTAGTTGCCTCCACTACAGTTTTCTTTTGAGTTTATTAAGCAATTAATTAAAGTCTCACTTTCAAAGGGTATAATCAAGTCAATCAGTGACTGAAACTTGTCAGCGTTGATTATTTAATTAAAGTTAAACTAGTTATTAAGCTGGCTATAAACGCCGGCAATTAATGCTTAAACTGTCTAAGAAAGATGCTTGTGTAGGGTATCTGGTAGTCAGTTATTTTGTCTTATATTATTTCATATAATAAAAATTTTATTTGATGTAAGTAAGAAGCACTATGTAAGTTTGTCAGACCTTAGCTGACATGTTCTTTGTACAGGGTATCTCCCAGTCCTTCATTTAGTCAAAACTGACCTTAGTTTCGTTGTGCATACGCCACGTTGCAGCCAGTGAGCAGTTGGCCCATTGGCGAGTTGCTTAGTGCCAGCGACTTGGCAAATATTTTAACAAGTTTGTTAAAACATTTTATGAAAATTGCGGCCACATTTTCACTGGGTTAGAGGGAGGGGAGTGGAGGGTCTAGGAGCAGGGAAAAAAACTGGGGAAGTTGTGGGAGCAAATTTAAGGGCCTCTAAAATAAAAGTTTACACAGTTAATAATAAAACCATTTACTATGCAAATATTTTGTTAGTCCAGTGGGCAGTTTAAGCAAAGCTGGGGAGGGGAAGAGGTCAAAGGGGGCGTTGGGTGGTGTCAGCGTGAACCCAACTCAAGTCATTTCTCACGCTCGACATATGAGAATTTGAATTTGAGAATGCAGGAGACGAGACCGCAAGCGAGAGACCCCAAAATGAACTTCTAACCCGTGGACCAACACCGCCTCTAGTCGCGTCCCCCCCCCACCCCTTTGCGGGCCAACAACAGAGTTCAGTTGAGAGTTGAGTGCATGCAAATGTGTTTGCAATGGGTTAAATATGCTCCACAGACCGCCAGCTATACGTTGGGGTGTATGTCAGAGGGAGAGAAAGAGTGTGTGTTTGTCTACCCCTTTACCCCACCCACAGCCCACACTACCCGTCCCTGTTACGCTCCCTGCTGGCTGACTTTTTGTTTGCGCTGACTTTGAGTGAATGAAGTGCGAGGCGAAAAGAGAGTGATGGAAAGGGGAATAAGGAGAGTGGAGTGGGTGGGGTAGGGGAACGGGCAGCCATGAAAAATTAAAAAGGGATTTTGGTGCGGCAGCTGCTGAAAAGCGTTTGAATAGTAACTTGAACAACTTTTTTTCGGGCCAGTTGAAGAGGGGAGGGAGGGGAGGCTGCCGCCTGTCAGCGTTTTTCGAAAGTGCCGCCCACAAGCAGAAAGATGATATAAGCCAACAGATTGGACATGTGCTGCCAATTCGAGAGCTTTTCCCGCATATGAAAAAATTAAGTAACCAAAGTTACTTGGTTACACCCCATACCCACCCAGCCACGCCCCCCACACTCAAGTGGCCCAAGAGTCTGCACACTCTATAAAAGGGCAAAGTTCTCTTAATTATGTGGCAATGATGACTAAATGGATAGCGTTTAGAATGCCGAGAAATGGGACGGGAGTGGGGAAAGGGGAAAAGCATTTAATTTGGCTCTTAATCATAGCAAAGATATGCCAAAGGGCAGGCTTTTAGAGGAATTGAAAGGGGGCGGAAGGCGGTGGAAGGAGACGGAAGGGGTCAGACACTAGCACATGTTTAATGGATTTTATTTCAAGGGGAACAACTGAACTATGGGGCACAAGGAATGCAAAATCAAGTGGAACGGAGAAGAGGAAGGATTCTATGACTGGATATTGATTTGGAAATATTCTTTGGTAATTTATTTAATTATATTTAAATTACTTAAAAAATAAAATTAAATACTCTCAGCTCATTCGTTATTTATTAAACAATGGTTTGCTTGTAATGACATTGCAGTAAACGGAAAGCGTAAATAAATCGAATTGGAATGTTGCGAGTTTAGTTAACATTTTTTCCATTGTTTCGCCATTTTGTTGTGCATTGTTTCAATGGCGAAACTCAAGTGAAACTTTTCCACCTTTTTCACCTTTTCCCCTATTTTCTTTTTCTTTTGCAATTTTTTTGTTTGCTACTTGCAATTGGTCCTTGGACACGAATCGCGGTCCGAATTTTAAACCCAATAAATTGCAGTCGGAACGAAGAAGGCGAGAAGGAGCTGCAGCGAATGGCGCAGGTAATGGGCAGGTGGAAATTGAAATGGGAATGAAAATGGGAAAGAGGGAAACTTACCGTGTGCAATAATGAAAATTCGTTGTAAAATGTAGTAGTTGGCAACTCGTAAAAGTGTTGCCAATCGTTTCAATAGTACGCTGCGCTTTCGCTCCTCTCACTCCTTGTGTTTCTTCCCCTTCCTCGCTTATGCCTGCTGCTTATTGGTTAGCTCGTTGTGGATGCTGTTGTGGATGTTGTTGCTTTCGTTGCTCGTGCGATTGATCGCTTCAGTTTTGATTTTTATTGCTATTTTAGTCATGCATTTTATTGTTTTAGTCACTAGTCACATTGTGCACTCAATCACTTTAGTTATTTTTAAACAATTGTCGCCGCACTCCCGCTCTCTCGCACGCCCACTCTCTCTCTCTGTCTCCTTCTCGCTGCCTTGTAGCGTTTTTGCTTGTTTGTTTATGCGTTTAACTGCTAAATGTCAGCGAAAATACAGCAACAACAACAGATGAGAAATAATAAAAATTTAATACGCTTTTTTCACAGTATGCCATTTATACACTTCCCCTCCAGTTAAACCTCCACACACCCACACCCAGTCTCCTCATCCTTGTCTCTCTATATCGTTATGGCAACGCATATGTCAAAAGATTTATGACCAAAAGTGGCTGTATTGCCATCTCCTTCACACTTGTGCTGGCAGCCTCCCAATTGCCTCGTTGCCCCGCTCAAAATGTGTAATGAATTATGCAATGAAATTTGTTTCATTTTTCCCAACACACACACACAGTGGCACACACACACAGAGGCACACACACGCTCGTAAGCAGTAGCAATTGAAATTTTGAAAGATTGCTGCTGTGGGCATAAATTGAAGTAAAATGATTGTTTAATTTATGAAAAGTATTTGTTGATGCCACGCAGATTAAGCCGCGGCTCAATGCGTTTGAGAATTCGCACTTGAGCACACGCAAGCACATGTGTGGAGAGGTAGATAACATAAGATAAGGTAGGGGAAGGGGCGTAGATAAGGCGGGGTAACTGGCTGCAACTCATTTTGACTTGTGTCTCTGCAGTTTTAGCTACGCTGCGCTCATTTGTGCCTCGATGTCGAAAGGGGAGCGAGCGAGACAGCGCTTGTAGGCTGTAAGGGGAAGGAGATGGAATGGGTACATGTGCTTCCTGTGCGACAAGGACTATGATGAGGCCAAGCTCAGACGCTTGAAGGATTTCCCTTTTGGAGCAGAGACTGAATGTGGCTTTGTTACAGACACCCCCGCCTCTCCCCCTCCCCGTCTAGTTACCCTACTCTTATTTTTTTTACTTATTAGTCTACGTTTTGCAAATATTTGCATACGAGGCACGTCTCAGTCATTTTTCTTCAACTTATTTCTTTTATTTCAGTTTCTCTGCGCTTCCTTCATTTTATTATTATTACTCTTCTTGTTCTTGTTCTTGTGCTGCCTCCATTTTGTTCTTGTTTTTTGTGTTTCGCTCTGTTTTATTTTTGGGTTCGTCCTTCAGAGTGCAAATGCGAGATTTCTTAGCACCACATTAAAAATCCGACAGCAAATAGCAAAAATAAAATATTAAAACAAAGTCAAATAAAGCAAGCAGAAAATATAAAAAAAACAACAGCAAATTTCGAGTAACGCTTTAAATTATGAAAAATCGTTAAATGTTTTTCATTTCGTGCTTTGTTTTTTGTTTTTCTGTCTTTCTTTGAGGTCAGTTGTTAGAGGATGTCGCTTTTGATAATGGCATCGGGGTTCAAGTGAGGTCTGAATGAACAAGGGCCCAAAACAATGGCTGACATGGAAATAGAAATTTATTTTTAGCTTTTATGGAACTTGTAGAGTTTCGGGACAGATTTTTACTATGATTTCTTTTGGGCTTTAAAGTTGGCTAAGCGCAGACTTTATTTAACTAAGAGACTTGGGACTTTAGGTAAATATAGACAGTTGATGCTTTAATTCTTGACAATATCTCTGACATATTTAATAACTAATTTTACTAATTTAAAGGAATTTATTGGAAATGTTTTTAACCAGTTAATATTACGTTTAATGTCCGAAATTTCTAAACATTTCAAAGGCACTTTTTCTAGAAATTTATTAAATTACCACCAACAAATGACATTAGTGAAAGCCTTCTCTTTTCTAGTTGCAATTTTTTTTATAATTAAAAATCATTTTTTGTCAAATTTTCTATTAATTTTATTAAAATTTATTGCATTTTTTATGCCAATCTTGTCAATTTATTAAATCAATTATTTGTTAATTTTTTATTAACATATTTTAAACACCTGCAATCAAATTGAAATGTGAGCTAATCATTGTTGATTAAGCCAATAATTGAATTAATTTGATTTTAGCAAATTTCCGGCTCATTTCGGCTAATTCAATTTGCGGCTAAAATTCCCAACTCGAGTATCGAAATCGATGATCTGCTTTATAGCCGCAATTTGTATGTTTTCCACCCAAACGAGTGGCAGTTTGTGAATTCATTTCTCAGCAAGGAAAGGCTGCTCTTCCTTTTTTCCTTCAGGAGTAGCAGGAGGAGGGGCTGGGGCGGGGGGAATACCCCATCAATTTGTAATTTGTAAATTAAATTGGCTTTTTTTCTTGCAGTCTTTCAGGCCTGTTTTTCTTTTTTGTGGTTGCCCTTTTTTGCGGTGCCCTGTGTGTTGCTGTTGCTGTTGTTGTTGCTCCAGTTGTTGTTGTTGTTGTTGTATTTTCTTTGGCACTTTTGAACGCAAAAAATGCAAATTTATCAAATTGATTTAAGGCCTCGGATGATGTGGATGTTGATGGCTTTCAATTTAAATGCCAAAAATTAATTACACACGCCAAAGTCACACACACACACACACACACACATGCACACACACACACGTACACACCTTTTGTTGTTTACGGTTTCAATTTCGCACTCGAATCACAAAAAGCCGTCGAAACGCTCACTAGACACACCAACTTTGTTGGCAGTTGCCGGTCGGCCTTTTGGCTATTGGCAGTTGGTATTTTCTTGGTATTTAGTATTGGTATTTATTTATATATTTTTTGTTGGTATTTTTTTGTTGGTTTTGCCTACTGCCAATTGTTGTTTGGCCAGGCCAAAAAGTGCCGCAACGAAATCGCCACAAAACGAACTTGGCCACGTTTCCGAGTTGACTGATTTGAGCTCCGTTCTTGGCCAACACACGAGCCCCACGCAACGAGCCCCAAAGCGACTTCGTCTTACGCTTATCACAAGCACAAACGATACCGTTATTCGTGCCACACCGTGTTGAATTTCCCGTTACTTCGTGTGCAGAGCGCAAAGAGAGCAGACTCGTCAGAGAGCGAGGTGAGAGAGCGCTTGGGTTTGCCGGCTTTTGTTGGTGTGTGGTGAGTTTTCCGCACTGCCTCGTTGGTGAAAGCTTGTTGAATGTTGCCAGTGGCAAGTGGAAAACAGTTAGTGGCAACAACGTGCTGGTTATCAGTGAGTGACTTTTGGCAACTAGCACTGACTGCAGCTCTGATGAATGTCCAAGAAAAGGCAGAGGAGGTCCTGGGAAACTAGTTCACTCAGTGTACTTGGCTAGAACGAGCTTATCGGTAACTGGGGCTAGAAAGCATAAGAACTTAGCTATAAACTGGTAGTTCATTAAAGTAAATTACCAATAATAATTAAGACTAAGTATGGAATTTGAGTAAAAATTAGTTTTGATTTGAAATTTCTTCCGACTTTCTTTGCTTTCTAGCCGTTTACCGCTGTTTTTTAAGCCACGTCGGACACTTAATAAAGTGGTCACTTTTGGTTTCGTTACTGCCAACGCTAGGTGTCGCTTTCGTCTTGACTGAAGCTGTTGGTTGTCAGTTTTCATTGCGAGATTGAAAACTTGGCCAGTTGGCTAGTTGGCCTGGCGCTGTCTAATTGATGGACTGCCTCCTGCTCTGGCCACACAACATGTCCATGTCCTGTTTGTCAACCACAATAGCGACTTCCGTTGCAGCATCGTTGAGTTGTCCCCCCTCTCTCCCCCTCCCCACTTTCCCTGCCTTCGTCTGTGTCACTTTGGAACATTCATTTTGACTTTCATGCGCTTGTCAACTGACGGCTAAGAGTGTTTTGTTTTCGACCACTTTATCGTAGCTCGAAGGACGTTTGTTGTTGCTATTGTTGTTGGTTCTGGTTGTTGTCCCTGTTTTTTATGGTCTTGTCATCGAAGCAAGCGAAGAAATTCGATGCAGTTGCCTGCAATTGGCCAACTTGCACTGCTAAAGAGGCCAAACTAATTACCTTGCATAATAAATCAGAGCTGTCATAGTTTGCCATTAGTTTGACACCACCTACCCAGCCAACCCCATGCCTACCTCCCTCCCACAATTGGTTATTGGTAGCAGTATTTATGCAAATTGGCCAAGAGAGCCGAGAAGCAGTTACGAGTGGTGGTCAGTGGAGTTCAGTCCAACTCGATACACGCCTGAGGATTGCTCTTTGCATTATTAATTGCAATTTGTTAGCGTTTTCCTGGAATTAGCTTCAGCTTTAACCTAATAATAGCCCAAGTTGTCCGAGTCCTTAGCGTCCAGAGTGTCCTTAGTGTCCTGAGTGTCCTTACTGCCCATCGTGGTCCCTTTGGCTCTTATGCATGCAAAATTAATTGATTTCCATTGAAAAGAGAGCACAAAACTGCAACTGACACAATTTTCTTTGCTTGAGGGAAAGTTGCCCCGATAATGATTAAGCCAAATTACTCAACAAATTGTTAGTCAATTACTTGGCAAAAGTGCACAACTATCGATTAATCAATATTCTCGAATTATGTGCTCATAAAACTCAACAATAACAATTTATTATAATTTTTGTGAAACAGTTTCAAATTTCATCGCTGTCAATAAAGCAAAAACGATTGATTGCTATGCAAAAATACAGAAAAATTAATAAACTTATGGATTAATCAATAATTTCAAGTACTTAACTCACCGCAGTTGGCGAAAGAAGTTGACTTTCTTGCGCCCTTCGGGTATAATGTGCATGTGATCGTCCAGGAATTTGTAGTAGGTTCCTGTATTGGGATCAAAGTCGTTTTTGGGCAAACGATTGAACATAAAATCGGGGGTTCCCCCCTTGGGCTCCAGTGGCTTACAACGCGACGGATAGGGCTGGGTATACTCCCGCATATAGCCCGATTTCAGTGGCTGCACCAACTCCTCCTCAGTGTCCATGGGACCATAGCGAGGACTGAAATCAGTAACAGTTCGTTAATACCCTACATTATGTAGAGTTCTTTGTTCTTACTCATCCATGTTGAAGGACTGAAAGTTGACCAACTTGTGTTCAGTTGTGCAGATTGTGCGCTGTGGTCGAGATCCTTCTTCGAGCATTATTTGCGTGGTGGTCCGCATGTCCGAGTTGTCGTTCTCGGGCTGCCACAATCGGGTCTTCCTCTTGCAGGACATGTCTGCTTCTAAATGTACTCAATATGAATTTTTAAATATTATATTTAATGCGAAAACTAGAGAGCGTGCTTCCAATCTGGAATGATTTACAAATGTGGCAGGTTTTACAAAGGAACTAGCTTTGTATTTCATTAGAATGTCACTACTTAGATTACTTAAAATAGAAATAATAGGGCGAAAAAGTAATGACAATGAAAGTCCAATGCTAATGCTAATGCTTATAATAATACTAATGCCTACATATAATAATACTTATGCTAACGCTTATACTAATGCCAATGCTAATGCTAATGCTAATGCTAATGCTTATACCAATCCTAATATTAATGCGAATGTTAATGCTTATGCTAATGGTAATGCAAATGCAAATGCCAATGCTAATGCTAATGCTAATGCTAATGCTAATGCTAATGCTTATACCAATCCTAATGTTAATGCGAATGCTAATTCTAATGCTAATGCAAATGCTAATGCTAATGATAATGATAATGATAATGATAATGCTAATGCTAATGCTAAAGCTAAAGCTAATGCCAATGCTAATGCTAATGCTAATGATAATGCTAATACTTATACTTATGCTAGAACTAATGCTAATACTAACGATAATTATAATAAATCTGATAGTAACAACGATATATCCTATTCCAATGAAAATATTATTTATATTGCCAACTACACCAATTTAAGGCTAACTTTCATTCTCCATTTTGTACGGATAATGCCTTGGTTAGCTGCACCACAAATGATGGCATTAGAAGGCGTGGCAGGGGAGGGCTGGCGGTCTGATACAGGCTAATATAATTCGGGAAAATAAACCAATTAAATCAGATCATTAAGCAGGAAAGTGTGTGTATCAATGAAATCTCGAGCGGATTTATGACAAAGCCGAACGAATGCTCTGAACAAACAGGAAAATGAAATGAAAATCGTGCAGTCAGTGGGTCAGTGGGTGAAGGAGGTCGATGGGTTAGTCGGAAGAGGAATTATTGCAACAATTGGATATAACAATGAGTTGCCTTGCTCTTTCTATATCTCTCGCTGTCTCTGTCTCGCTTGTTGTGTGTTACCATCTTATTTGCTTGCGTCGACATTAATACGGGCTAATTAAACAAATATTGTGTGTGTGTGTGAGTGTGTGTGTGCGACTGTGTGTGTGAGTGTGTGTGTGTGGTGTGGTGTGTGTGTTTATGCATATCATATGGCTTATATCAACAATCGACAGAGGCATCGATGACACCAGAACGTAATGTTGAACAACATAATGCGATAGACACGCATTCGACGCATGCAACACGGCGTGAGCGAGACAGCAAGCTGCAGTCTACACACACACATGCACGCACATAAATGCGGAACAGTGTGTGGCATAAATTATGGGCCACAATTTTGCATGCGTTGCATTTTGCAGCGCATAATTTGCATTTTTAAGCATTTTCACAGTGCATTGGGCATAATTAAAAGCAACTGCAGCAACAACAACTACAACAACAACTATAACAAGAGCAGCAACAACAACTACAACAACAAATACGTGCCTCATATACTTGCAACATCGAAAGCAACTCTGACTGCGACTTTAAATCGGACTTTGACTGTTTCATGGCAAGCAGAGTTAACTTTTCCCTTTTCATTGCGACTCTGTAAGCGAAAGCCACAAAGGGTGTATAAGGAGGGTGGTAAAAGAGCAACACAATTTTAAAAATGGATTTTAAACCTGTCTCTAGTAATAACAATGATTTTAACTAGTATGTTTTAAGCACGAAAGTTGTATGTTTACATAAGAAATTTAATCGAATAATAAATATTTCATCATTTTGTACATAAAACTCCTTAAGCTTCTGACACAGGGTCTTCCACTGCCGAGTACACTCAACGACAGCTTTCATTACTATTTTATTTTTTTGATAGTGTGTACACACTGAAATGCAATTAAGGCGACAACAAAAAGGAAAGGGAGAGCCCAAGAGAGTGAGCGGGACGGCGCTGTGGTCTTAAGCTGCTCACCTTAAAGATTATGCAGTTGACTTGGCGCTAGGGAGGGGTAAAGGAAGGGGTAGTGGCTGTGGCGTGGGAGGGGAAGGGAAAGGGAGGGGAACACGGCGCACTTAACAAATTAATGTCAAGCCACAATAAAAGTCAACAGCTGGTTTTTGCTGGTGGGGCAGCCGCAGGATATAAGGGAAAAAGGGCGTCAGGTAGGGGGAGGAGTGGGCGTGGCAACTAAGCTGAGTGCAATGTCATGCTGAGAGTTAGTGGGTAAGGAGGGGAGTAAGGAAGTGAGGGGAAGTTGGTTGTAAAAGCGTTAAATGAGGCAAAGGTGCAGCGCGTGCAGCCAGCGAGCTAACGGTAAACGGAAGCTGCCACTCACTTGGCCACATTTACAAATGCCAGCACAACACAGCAACAAACACACACACCTACACACACACACACCTGCACACACATACCTGCAGAGATAGAAAGATATTCGCATGTTTTAAGCGTTTGCTTCACTCAGATTTTTGCTCTTGACATATAATTTTAATGCTGCCAAAGCTAAGCAGTGTGTGTGTGTGTGTGTGTGTGTGTGTGACTGGGTGTGTGTGCGTGTGTAACTGTGTGTGTGTTGCGTTGCATCCTGCGCAAATGGCAAAAGTTTTCGCCAGCACACGCAGCACTTGCTCAACTTTTGCTTTTGCTGTCTGAGGTGTGAAATTTTACGAGTCGCGTCTCACGATTTGCGGCTCCAAATGGGCATATAATTATTATATGGAGCAAAAGGGTGCAGCGATGCAGGCATGCAAAAATACAGAGCAGTCTCTGCACTCGATTAAAGCACGAAATTCACTGCAAAGTCACAAGAGTTTAAGAAAATCGACAGCAAAAGTCTCGAATCTTAATTAAAGCGCTGGAGGATTAAAAACAACAGCTCCGATTCGCCGATTTGCCGATTTGCTGCTTATGCAAAGATATAGCACTAACTGGCTGCTAAAAAAAACAGCTAGAAAAAATACAGCTAAAGTTGTTTAAAGTCCGCTGAGTAGAATTTCATGAGCTTGGCCTGGTTTGTTGGGCTGCCTTCGTTTTGGACTGGTCTGCTGCTCCAAATGAACTTCCTGGCCAAAAGCAGCAATGGCTAAAACAACTTCACGCCACTTGGAGCCACAAACAACAACAACAACAATGCGCTCGAAGTGTGGACTGTGAAAAAATGCAGTTAAATGAGCGGAAATGCAAAATTAACTCGCCGCGAAAACGCAGAACAAACAAAGAAATTTTTGTGCAACTCTCCAAAAAAATAATGCTAAAAAAAACAGAGGATTACAATAGACTTTAAGATACCCTGTGGGGCTACAAAAGGCTGCTCGAATTCTTCTACTGTTTACCTGTCTGCTTTCTACTCTATTACTTGAGGAGCCTGAAACTACCCTGTAAAATTCAACTGTTGGGTTGCTTACAGCTCTGACTGTTGGCAAACATCCTTTAAACAAGCCTGTTACACCCCTTCATAGAACATTGAAACAAAGCAAAAGCAGAAGCAGCAGCAAAATAAAGAGGAAATTGAGAATGAGAATTGTTAGGCAGAACACAACGGTAAAAGGGGGTAGAAAAGCGGTGGGGGGAATGTGATACCAAGAAATATTTTAAAAACCACAAAAAAAAAAAATAGTTGTGCATAAATTTGGAAAACTGCATAAAAATTCGACTAGAAATTAAAGTTGTGGCAAGAACTGCAGATAAATTAAGCCATTAATATGGAATAATCGAGGCACTTGTCTAACATTTATTTAGACTTTGTTTTAGTGCAAACAAATAGCTAAAAATGTAATTAAATTTAGTATGAAACCTTAAAAAAATATAAAATAAACATGGAATAGTTAAATGAAAGTTTCACTATGAAATTATACCTTTAAAAGTCAAAAATAAATACACTAAATATATTTAAACTCAGCTATGTACCTTTAAAGCGTTTCAGGAATGCCAGAATGGCTGTAATCTAGCCAAAATGGCAACACTAATTACAGGCCATGGAATGATTTTCTTGTTGTGAATGAGATTCGTAAACATCTGTGGAAATGTACGGAATTCAGTCGCTTTCGACCGTTATCTACGGGTTTTCGCCAAGGTAATGACCAGTTTTGTCCCAACAATTTGCCGCAATTGCCTCAGAGGCAGCGTTTACATCGCAGCCACTCCCCCCTGCGCCCCTTTTCACCCCCACTGCCCTACATTTCCCCCTCTTAGCTGCTTCGGTTGGCGCGTTTTTCCAACTGCCAAAAGGGTCTTTGGCTATATCCTCAACTGCTGAGCTTGATAAATAGAAAATGAAAATTGTAAATGATTTATATTTTGTCGCTTTTCCTGTTATTGTTGTTGTGTGTGTGTTGTGTGTGTGTGTTGTGTGACGCACTTTTCCAGTATTTGAAGTAAGCGAAAATTGTATTTAATTGCCACAAAGGCGCTGGGGGAGCGGTGGGGGCGTGGCAAAGCAGCATTTACTGGCAAATTAAACAAACGCGCATTGAAACTGACAATAAAAATAGCATTAAATTTATGGCATACCAGAGCAAGAGAGGGGGGAGAAGGGGAGTGAGAGGCAGGGCATCAAAAGCGGCAGCTCCTTTTGGCCATTTGCTCTGCTCGCTGGCAGTTGGCACAGAAGCGTCGGCATTTGCCACTTGGCACTGACTTCTGGTTAAAGAAAACACGGAAGAAACGAGACAGCAGCTGGGAGAAAGGAGACAGGAGACAGGACACAGAGAACTGAAGACTGAAGACGTACAGCTGCCAGGGACAACAGACAGACGGACAGACAGACAGACACACAGTCAGTCGGACTGACTTTGCACAATTAATGGCGGCCAAGCGAATGGACGGAACAGACGGCTCCAATGATGGGCTGTTACCCAGCCACGCCCACCAAAGTGGAGCGCAATTATTGCGCTATTGTGTGAGAACCTTTGCCAAGTGTCTGTGTCACCGCTAAATTTAACATAATCCTGGAACGCGGTCTCCACTCATTTAATGCTCTCGTTTTGCCAGCTGACGCGGCACAGCATCCTACGCCTACGTGCCACGCCCCGTCCCGCCCTGTCCGCCCGCCTGTTTTTGGGGTCCTTGAGTGTCTTTGTCCTGCGGTAAGCCTTTCTTTTGCCGCGCATAATTAATTTCACGTTTCTGCCAAAAATATGCGCCAGAATCTCGTCCGTCTCGGCTCCACTTTGATTTGCTCTGCATGGTTGCCTTTTTGGCCTTCTTCTTCTGCCTCTTCTTCTTCTTCTTCTTGCTGTTGTTGTTTTACCCTCTTTTTAGGCCTTTTTGGCATTTGTTTTGTAGTTGGCAAAGGATGCCTGGAATCTTCAGCCAGCCAACTTGCGCATCGACTGCCAATTGGCATTGCTCAGTTGGCCCACAAAGCGGGCCAAAAAGGCCAGACAACTCAACTGGCAAAGATGGCGTAATGTCATCACTGTATAATCACTTTAAACATCCAATTATTTAAAACATGTAGAACAAATAATTCCAAATATCAACTCTTCTTTATTATTTCTATATTAAAATACATACATAAAATTAAATATTTTCCTTTATTTACTTACAGATTTGTACACAGCTGGAAGTAACAACCAAAATCGTATCGGAATATTAATGACAATCTGCTAAAATATGGAACACTAATTGTAATATCGATACTTCTAAAATTATGCTATAAAATAAAAATCTATTTGATAATAATAAAAATAATACAACAATGCCTTTTTAATCAGTCGATTGAAGCAAATAAATTTCAAGACAGAGCTGCCGTTTTAAACAGAAAGTGGATGTAAATAGAAAATATCAAAACAACACATACATGTGTATTAGTAAGTATGAGAGCTGTGGTGGGTTTTAAACCAATAAGAGCAGGGTGAAGAGCTTTCCCTCTCACATGCACTAACAAGAACAGTTATGATCCATGGAATTTGCGGTAAATGTGAGCTTTTAGAGATAACAATAAAGTTATGACTGAAAGAACACAGGGGATGATCACAGCTGCAGTAATGATCCAGAGCGAGATGCTGCTATTGCTGTTCACCTGCTATTTCACTCTAGCAAATACAAGACTTGGACTGTCGGCGGTTGTGTTCGCTAATTCCACACAGTGCAAATAGGGTATACAGACTATGCAAATCATTTCACTTATCGAATAATTATAATTAATTGCGCCAGTTTAATGCACCCGCATTATTTTATTCGATGAGCTATTGGAACTGAAAGTCCCTTTCTCTGCATATAATTTAGGGTATTCTTTGTTTGCAACGTCCAAAACGTATAAAATCCACGCAAATCACCAAGCGATCAGAATCTTCAGTAAGTAGATGCCAAGCAAAAACATCAAAGGAAACGCATGCATGTATTAGTAAGAATGTGAGGTATGGTGACAATTGAACCAATAAGAGGGGGGCGAAGAGCTTCCCCTCTTACGCACGCTTGCAACTACAGTTATGATCCATCTAGCTTGCGGTAAATCTTAGCATTCTGAGAGTAAGCTTAAGAGAGAGCTTACAAATTCGGAGATGCAGTAATGAAACAGAGCGAGATGCTGCTAGTGCTGTTCACCTGTTATTTCACTCTAGCAAATACAAGCCTTGGGTTGTCGGCGGTTGTGTTCCCTACCTCCACACAGTCCAAATTGGGTATATATGCTGGGCAAATCACTATTATCGAATATGTGAACTGAAATGCCCGCTTTCAGCATGAAAAACTTAGGGTATGCTTCGTTTGCAACGTCCAAAACGTATAAACCACAGGCAAAGCACCAAGCGATCAGAATTTGCAGTAAGTAGATGCAAAGCAAAAACATCAAACGAAATGCATGCATGTATTGGTAAATATTTGAGGTATGGTGAAATTTGAGCCAATGAGAGGGGGGCGAGGAGCTTTCCCTCTCGCAACAACAGTTATGATCCGTAATGCTTGCGGTTAATGTGAGCTTTCAGAGAGAACACTCTGGAGAGAAGGGGAAGCTGAAAGCTGCATTGGCGATCCAATGCTTGCGTTTGTTTTCATCCACTTTCTGCTACTTCTCCTTGCTTGGTATTTCACTTGAAATTTGTTCGGACGAAGTTGATACTAAAATTTTACAGTGGTCAATTACGGATGCCACACTGATACTTTTTTCAATACTTACCATACTTACTTGTATTATCGGAATCAGTTAAAGCGTAAAATACTTTTGCATAAAGATTAAAAAAAGAGGATCTGATATATTGTAAAAATCATAACTTGTGAAATTCAATCACACTTTATTCATTCGATTCACTGCATTCGCTCAGCAATCATAATTGCTTCACAGCTGCAGCCGATAACAATTTAAATCCATTGTTGTCAATAAACAATTATTGCAATTCCAGCAAAACAAACTTCAGGCAGTCGAGTTGGTGGAGTGCTGGGGCATCAGCCCCATTAGCCATAGGCGGTATGAGCCATGGCCTAGACCAATGCCAATGCCGTTGCCGAATCGTTGAGCTTTTTATCTTCATAAAAACGCCGCCAGACAAAAAATAAAACATAAAAAGAGGAAGAAAGACAAACGGTCGGACGCAGCGAAATTCATTGCGAAATGTTAAAAAATAGGGCAGATAAAAGGAGAGTAGGGAAAATTGAATGGAAATGAATGTACATAGAATGCTGAATGGTAGTGGAAATGGAAAATGCGAAAATGGTAAAATGGTAAAATGGGAATGTCATAGACAGTGTCGACGGCAAGAGGCGAGAGCACTAAATAAAGTTGCAGTAAAAACTATTAGAGAGCCCGCCGCGTGGCAAACAAAAAATTCACTTAAAATGCCACCAGAAATGAATACAACAAAAATTTGGCTATATTTGCAATTGGGGGGAAAAACTATAGCGACAGACTGTGGAAAATGCCGATAAAGTACAGAGCAGACCAGAGCCGACAGCAATCGGAGGAGCTGAAACCTAAATAGAAATAGAAACAGCAACAGAAACAGAAACAGGAAATTAAAAACGAATCGTGTGAGCATCTATGTGAGTGACTGTATCAGTGAGGGGGTGTGTCTGTGTGTGTGTGTGCCTGTGTGCCACAAAAGACACTTGGGAGGTGGCAATAAGTAGAGCAACACACAAAGTGTTTAATTCAATACGTAGCAGCAGCAGAAATGGGGACAGGGGACAGAGGACAGAGGATAGTGGCAGTCAAAAGTTTGCCCTCTTACCTTGACTCATAAATTTATGTGCAAACTTTTAGCGACTCCCTCTCTCTCTCACTCACTCCCTCTCTCTCCTGTCTCCCTCCTACTACCCTGTGAGTGCAAATTATGCAATTTTAACGCATAAATTTCACGACTCGACTCGAGGCCATTTCCCAACCTTAGTCTGAGATTCAGCAGCAACGTCGTCTGCCTTCTGTTGGCCCATAACTTAGCCGAGTTCACGACTGTCTAATTAAAGCCAGTCCAACGGGCGTAGCCTCTTTCCTGTCTGTTACTGTTCAAATGCCTTCCGTTCACCATTTCGTACGCACTGTAAACTATTCTCTCGCTAACATTACTTACCTTTGCATACCCCGTAAAGCAGGCAGTGAAAGCGTATGCATTTTTATACATTTTATGCAGTTATGTGAATTAAAATTATACTAAGTTGTATTTATATTTAGTATACTAGATTATATTTTAAATTTTATTTTTTTTGTTTCAGAAACTTGTGACCTGTGACATTCTAGGGTATGTTTAAGCCCAGTGTATTTCGGCTGCTGCATTTTGAAGTTTGTATGGTTTAGGCTCGTAAACATAAAAGTTGGCAATGCTCCCGGGAGACAAATCAGTTTGATTTTGATTGCATCTTTTATGGCCTTTGGCACCTTATAACTTCTTTATTTTTTTTGGGCTTCCACCTGAGTGTGCTGTGCTGCCTATCGCGACTCGCCAGACAAGTAGACATCTGCTTTCGGCCAAGTTAATGGCTTGGTCTTCATTTGGGGTGTGTGTGTGTGTGTGTGTATTTTAATTCTTACCTCTACTGCAGTCAGCTATATTGGCACGTGTTTTTGTATGTTTTTCATCATGGTCTCGTCGCTTTTATTTTGCCGGATAAGCTCGTAAAACTTTTGGCCAACAACAGCAAGAAGCAAGAGGACGGAAGAAGAGTGCACAACTTGACTTGAATTTGCGGCTGTTTGGAAGGTTTTATGCGTGTTTCGTGCCAACAAAAATGATGGCCAAAAGAACGACAGACAAAACCACTTGGCCGCTGCTTTAAACAACATTTTGTCTCAAGCAATTTAATGAGTCGCCAGGGAGTGGCAAAGGGGGCGTAGGGGGGCGTGTTGCAAGTACCCACGGGCTGTTTAAAACAAACGGCGTGACAACACAGACATGAAATTATTTAACCACATGCAGCAACAAAAATGCCGTAAAGACAACTTCTGTTTCCGTTCCAACTCCGACTCCTGCCCCGCCCACTCCAGCTACTCCCGCTGCTGACCATGTTGTGACACACAAAACGCTCCGCAATTGAAATGTCAATAATGTTTTATGACACCGTGTGTAAGGCTTCAAAAACTTCCAACTTCCGGTTTGTAATGCACTGCAAAAAAGAAGGAAGAAAGAAACTTTTTTAAGTATTTTCAAGGCAACAAATTCTTTTCAATTTTTTATACAAAAATAAATAAATATTGTGAAAAAAAACATATGATTCGATTAATGTTTTTACACTTACAAAATTTATTCAATATTAATTTATAAATATATAAATATTTGTTAAAGCAAAAACTAAAAAAATATTAAATGTTAGATTAATGCAGTTTAAGATTTTATTTTTAACACAACCGAATTTTTTGCTGACTTTTTTAGCAGCGTAGCTACAAAAAAATATTTTTATTTGGTTCGCAAATCTTTTGACATGCAACAGCAATCAAAGCCAATGGGACATGCGAAGGCCGCATAAAAAGGGAAGGAGAGAAACAGACACAGGAAGAAGAGAGAAATTGGGGAGAGATGGAATAGGCACTGTGGCCAGGGCAGGCGGTAGGAGTGACATTTTGTGGCCTGTCTTGCGGTGTTGCCTGAAATTGGACAAAGAACAAAACAAAGCAAAAAATAGGATAAAGAGGAGAGGAGAGGAGAGCAGAGAAGGGAAGAGTAAAGGAAAATAGGCTAAAAACAAACGGCGAAATCCAATTCAAAATGCCATCAGACATTCTAATTTCATTCATTTCTCAATACAATCAAGTGACAGCGCAGAGAAGGGAGACAACAAGACAAAGAGGGAGACAGAGAGGGGGTTGAGAGGAATTTCTTATGTCACATAAATTCTGATTGTGATAAAGCGGAACAACAACAAAGAGTGCATCAAATGGACATGACAGACAATTCTTTGGCTTTCTCCCTTGACCATAAATTGAGGCACTAAAATTGAATTTTGCTCAATGATTTGAAGGCTCAAAAAGGCTTACTCCACAGGTAAGTCGAGGGCACTGTTGGCCCTACCTCTTCCCCCTTAGAGTCTTCTACAATCTGCCTCATAATGGCATTAGCAGTTAGCTTTTTAAACTGTAGACAAATAGCGCTCAATTGTCTTCAAATCAGACTCGACATTCTCCAGAGATATTGTACCCAAAACTGTTATGCTTTTTCTCCCAGTTACAGTAAAAAAACTCTACGCCTTTTGGGATATTTTAGCAAACGCCTTTGAGCCAAGTTTACAGCCGCTGCAACAGCTGGCCAATTTTTTGTGCAAACTGCATAAAATAAATATGAAATGTGGTGTCACCCCAGGGCCAAGCAGCAGCAGCAGCAGCAGCGGAAACCGTTATGCCCTTTGCCCCAGGGCTCAATTTGCATTGGAATTTTGGTTGTCAAATTTCGTCGCAAATTGAATTGAGTTGCCACACAAAATGTTAATTGGCCACATAAAGCAACGAGCGACAGGGTCAAGACAATGACAGGACCAAATTAATTAGGCCTGCAACAATAACAATAAATGGCTCAGATAGAAAACGGCTGAAACGCGTCTAGAATGCAATTAGAAATTAATTGTGGCAATAATTGCCTTATAAATAAATCCAAGCAGCAGTGTGTGTGTGCGTGTGTGGAAGCTGCGAGTTAATCAGGCAGACAACCGGTAAGTTGATTTAAAGCCGCAGCCAACGGCGCGTATGATTGATTCATCAAACACAAGCTAGAGCGAGACAGAGAGAGAGAGAGAGAGAGCGTGTGTAGTTGCTGCCGCTGCCTGCGGCATTGTTTTCTATTTGCATAATTCAATAATTGATTTGCGTTCCCTCCCATTCCCCTCCACATCTAAGTGCACTTAAAAGATCTTCTCCGTCATGAGGTCGAAAAGGTTTAGGCCCCACAGCTTACAGCCAAAATAAGCTAAAGAAGAAATCCAGTAGTTACTACTTAAATTTGTTTAAAGGTGTGTTACCTGCTACTGCAAGCGTGGCAATGCTAGCTGGCCAATAGAGCACACGCTTCCAGCTGGACTTGTCGGCCAAGACCTGGAGATCTGTGAGCTTCAAGCAGCAGTTGCTACAGATGGGCTTATACTGCTCCTTACTCGGATGCAGCACGGCCTCGCTTTCACAGTTCTCCACCAAAATCGTCACTTGTGTGCAGCAGGCACTGGCCCAGTCTTCTGGCGATTCCTCCAGTGAATTATCCACTGTACGCTCCGATTGATCTGGCTCCTCTGGAGCTGCCTTGTAAAGCACCTTGACGGCACAGGTCTTAGAGGCACATGCAGTCCAGCTCATGTAGACCGTCAACTCGTCGGTGTCGTAGCCGGCGACTTTTCCCTTCGCAGGCACCACCTGGAAAAGCTCCTCGTCCTCCACCTCAATGCGGTACTGCATTTTGGTGTTGCTCAAGTTTAATATGTTCATACGCCGCTGCTGAGTGTAAGTATAAGGCGCATGGAACCTGATGTACAATGGGGACGCAACCAACTTATGTCGTATATTCATTTTCTCTAAAAAAATTTCAAGAAGAAAACGATTAAAATGAAATGAACTTTTGTGGTGCAAATGTTCCTCAATTCTGAAATGATTTGTTTATTCAAGTTTCTCCACAGAAATTTTGTTGAGCAACGCTTGCTGAGCTCAGAAATTCAGACCTTAAAGACTTGTGATAAGTTGAACTTGATAACGAATACTTCGACTAATTAGCTGATAATGCAATTCCATTGAACACTGTGACGTCATTGTGTGCGTGTCAGTTGTGGTCCGAGATTTGGGTGGCAAGTACGTGCGGAGGAGCAGCAGGAGTAAGTGTGTCACATCGATAGCATTATTAGCAACAAATGCCCCATAAACGCCTCGAGGGTCCATTCAAACTAACGCAATTTAGTCAGCTTGGCCAAATTGGGGCTACCCTCGTCTTGTTTACTTTCTTGTTTTTTGTTTGGCGATTTTTTTACGCACAGACACTAACTAAATGGCCAGCTTGAGGAGTGTTCCCTTCACTCCCTCGCTCCCTGCCTTAGACAAAACACTGTCCTTTGTCTGCTGTCCATTGTCCGCTGTCAACAACATTTGTACAACGTATTTTTTCATCTTTCTTTTTTTTACAGATTTATGAAAAAGCGAAAAAAAAAACGAAATGAAACGAGAAGTAAAAGAAGAAACGTTAAGGATGAAGGCAAAAGCGAAAGCATTGTTATGCCAGGACAGTCAGGACATTCGCTGACAGCCAGAAGACAGCAGCAAGGAGGGGAGCGAGAAAAGTGTGAAAGGGAGGGGAGGAGAGAAGGGAAACTAGAGAAGCAACGACAACGACAACGACAACGACACAAAACGCTGCGTAGTTGAGCGCAGCTGTTTCAAAAATATAATAAATAAATAAACATAATTTATAAGTAGCAGATTTTTTACGTCTGTGTTGGCATAAACGCTTCAACACACACACAAACACACAGTCCCTCTCCCCTACCTCTCGTCCTCATCCCTAGTCTGCTTGGCAGATGAATGCGGTGTCATCTTTGAGGGTATTTACTACAGCAAAGCTCTGAGACAATGACAATGATAACAATGATTTGCTTTGCGCTGCAGTCGTATCAAGTGTACGTAAGCGTTACGTAGCCGTAACGTAAGACACGGTAACTACGTAGCATTTAAAGTGGAAGGCGAGTGAGTGTGTCAGGCATGCAACAAGTGTTTTAGTTTTTTAGTTTAAAATGAGTAACTAAATTTTTTAAATCTTGCAAACCATTTATACTAGCTGAAGATTAATCTTAATTTTATTCATTACTTTACTGTTGGTTAATTAATTCATAGTAAATACTTTAAGTGACTTACAACTTGTTTATTTAACAACCTTTTTAATTAAACTTCTTTTACAGTTCCTGCTTTCATTTGACCCCTACACAGCACTCCCCCTCTCTCTCCCTCTTTAAGCTTGTCACAAACAGGGTCAACTCAACGCCCAAGCTGCTGACACGCCCACTTCGTGCACTCCTTTACCCGCTCACTGCTCTCCCCACTCGCGCTTTGTAGGAAACAAAGACATTTCTGGCCGAATGGCCAACCGGAAGTCAAAAACACAAACGAACTAAAAGCCGCGCACTCAGCAACAGCATTTCAAAATACTTATAACAAAAACACATATACACACCCCCACACACACACACGCACACACACTTACTGGCACACCCACTTGAAGAGGCGGAGTGGCAGCGGAGTGTGGGGAGGGGGAAGTACACCACATTCAAATGGTTCCATATTTCTTGACAATTTAGGACACCATTAACGAGAAATTATTACTGTGCAGCGTCAGTGAAGCAAAGCAGTGCCTGGGGAAGCATGGGAAAAGGGGTGGAAGACGTAACCAGGGGACCAGGCCAAAACACTGGAGTACGCTTAGAAGCTACAAGGGGCGACGTAGGGCGGGGCGTCTGATTTTGGCGGGCAAAACGACAACACTGTGACATCCACGCCTCTAAAAATGTGTGGAGGCTGCAGCAAAAAATCGGAACAGAGTAGAAAAAAGTAGTAAAATCAGGAGAGCAGGGGGAACGGGAGAATTCCTCGGCTATAACATACCCTTTACAGAGCAACAACAGCGAAATTAATAAGGGGAATGGAGAGAAGAACTAATAACTTTAGATGAGAATAATTTGAAACAATTAATTAATATAAAAAAAATTTAAATTAATTTAAAAATTTACAAACTGTCACGCAACTTAGTTAAATAACTTTTTAGAGTATTTAAATTGCTGCTTCATGTTCTCATTTTTTTGCTCTTTTATTTTTGTAAATTCCAATTTTTGCTTTCCTTTCTTCTAGTTGTTGTTTCTTCTCCATTTTTTGTCGTTCTGTTTTTGGTAGCGAGCGGTAAACTTATGTGGGTGCTTAAGTGAACCATTAGCGCCGCGCGTCATTAAGTTGTTTCCGCTTCGCGTATTTCTTCAACTGTTTTTCACTCGCAAGTTTGCAACTCTAGGCCTAGCTAGCTCTCTCTTTCACTCCCGCTCCCTCTCTCTCTCTCCCTCACTGGTTGGCAGTCAAACTGCGAGTGCGGCATTGAGGCACGTACTCCACAGAAGCTTGTAGGCCACATCATTAATGGTTATAGACCAGACCAGACCAGAACAGAGCAGAGCAGTAGCGACCTGATACCCATTTCTCCTCTTTATGCGTTTGCCTTTGCCATTTCCTGTGTTTTTATTTTTTTTTAGACCCTGTACTCAAAAACAGTAGAGGGGAGTATACGGTTTGCCGTGTAGATAAAGCAATGCCTATCTGGCTGGCACTCGGAGACTATCAGAAGTTCAGATCGAAGCAAATTACAGGGTCTTCTTCAGTTAACCCACTTCATATTACTTTTATTTTCACTCCCAGTGGGTACTCGGTCCTGTTTGGTGGTTCATTGACCAGCCTCCGTTCTCGGGGCGTCTTGATTTATGTGCTCCGATGTTGTCTGTCCGTTAGTAGCGCTTCGTAATCATTTTAAGTAGGCTCAACATGTTCCATGTGCCAGGCAGCGTTCATTTTCGGCGCCATTAAATGAGTTTAGCAAATTGATGGCTTCATTTCGACTGCCGACACTACACTGTGCTGTCCGGAGGCTCTAAAGTCCTGGAGTTCAAAAGGGCAAACAGCAAGGGCCGTGTCAAGCGCAGAATTCAATTAAACGCAAATCAGTGCAAAAATCACATGACATGACGACAAACAGGCGTCTACAGGGGCAGTAACAGATTTTTCTAGGTCCCCCACTCCCTCTCTGTCCCCTCTTATCCCTTCTCCTCCCTTTCCTTTGCCTCCTTAGTCTGCAGTTCTCTGGGGATATCAGCGTCCTGTGCCTGCCAGGGCTGCCATTGCACCTTTGGGCCAGGCCAAGCGGCACTTAAACGCCACACTAACCACACACACACCTACACCAACACCTAAACACACACACTCCTACACATTCTTGCACCTATCAGCATTGCACTGGGGCAACGCGTCGTATGCGTGTTTTGCTGCTAGTTTATGGCAAATAAAACCAATTGATGAAGGCAGCAACAGCCAAAGAGGGCGTGTCAGGGGGAGGGGCCGTTCTGTAGCTGTGTAAAGGCAGGACAGCGATCTGTAGCCATTACCAGCTTAAGTGGATTTGATGAGCGTTTACTATGTGTGCTCACTGTGGTACACAGTGGTTACCTGTGGTTGCCTGTGTCAGCTGCCTTATCGCACCTTCTAATTATGACAAGGCCTGCGTCTAAAACAACGAACACACTCAGCTCATGACCCTAGTTCAAAGTTCTTGTGCCAATTGCTAACCTACAAAATGTTTAGTTTAAATCGAGTGTTTAGCTGACTTCAACTAGCTGGCTTTAAACATGATTTATAGCTAGTTAAAGTAGCTGATTTTTCCATTAAAGTATGTCTAAATTAGTCAATGTAAGCAGGTCCTTTTTAGCAGTTTCCACGGCCAAGTAAGTTATAGTTTTGGGCAATCTTTAGCCTTCCTTTGTTTACTACAAATTTTACTTCATTTTGATTAAGAATTTCTGCTGAATTCTTGACTCCAACTACTCCAACGCTTGACCAAGTTATAGGCCAAGTAACTGGCCTTCTTCCGTGTTTTATGTGGCTAATTCAAATGTTGCTTAACGCTTTTCATGTAACTGCTGCCAAAGTTGCCAATGTAATTGCCATTTGCCAGTTGCCGCCGTTTGTACACTAACAAATTGGCTTATCATGCAGCTGCCACGCCCACATGTACGCCCTATATTGAATGGCCAGATGCATTTGCATGTTTATTGTGTGGTGGCTTTATGGCTGCAATAGCAATAATTAAGGCTTATTTACAAGCTCATAATCCACGGCAACGCACAATGCACACGCCAATGACAACAACAACAACAACAACTACAGGGACTACAGCAACAAGGACGGCTACAACAAGGACGACAACAATTAGAGCTTTTACAACAGCAGCAACAGCAGCAACAGCAGCTCACCTGTCCACCAACATATTGGCAAACACGGCAAGCGAAGCACAGAGACAAAGGAAGAGGGAGAGGGTGAGAGAGTGAGAGAGATGAAGAGCTGGCGATAGAGCGTGTGTGTGTGTGTGTTTGGTCATTTGACGGCTCATATTGGTAATTATTTGCATATTGGCCAAGAGAAAGCATTGTTTGGCTTATTCAGGCGCTGGCCAGGCTGTCAAACACTTTGATTAGCTGCAGAGGGGAAAGGGTAGGGGAGAAGGCACAAAAGGGGTGGGCTAGGGGAACAACTGCTTGATGAAGCGAGGTCTAAAGCTGCGTGCCAATTGGAACTAAACGGAAGCGGAAATAGCTTTAGAAATGGCGGCCAGAATGGATTTCAGCTCAAAGTGAAACAAGGCAAAGGGTGGCAAGAGAGGGAAAATATATGTATGAGAGAGAGAGAGAGAGAGAGAGAGAGTGGCAAAGAAAACGAAAGAAATTTGGTTTATATCGTTTATGGGGTAAACACAAACAATTTGCACGTAAAAGCAATAAAGTGTTGCCTCCCCCGCGCGACCCACTCTGCCCACCCACAGGTGAGTAAAGTGCGCACCTGTAAAATAAAATAGAGCCACTTTCACGTTGGGTTACAAACACGTGAACTGTTTGCCAGAGAAGACGACGCAACAGTCTCCACTGAAGCTGAAGCTGAAGCTAAAGGAAATGGAGATGGAGCAACAAACAACGATTTTGCGATATCATTTCAAATTGTTTTCAATCAAATGTGACTTGCATCTGTAATTTGTATGCAAACGAGTAACGAGATGTCTGCGTCTCCAACGGATTCGTGATTGACAACATGCCACAGTTGAGGGTGGAGGGGAGAAGGGGAAGGGGGGGGGTGTTCAGGAGAGTGCGAGACTGTTTTGCGCTGATGCCAGCAAAACAGAAATTGAGCCTTGGCCAAAATCTGAATAGCAAGTCATCAGAGTCCAATTGGATACGTTTTTGATAAACTTTCAAATTCGCAATCGCAATCAAAGTAAATTGATTACAGTGTGACCAGCGGCGCAGCACAATATATATATTTTTATTTAGTTGGCTATACTAGATTTTATCACACAAGTAATCCACTAATCACTAAAGAGAACTCAGTGTTGGCTTTTTATTATTTTAGCCAAGAATTTTACAAATTTATACGTAAATTTTCAAAAAAACGACAACTTTTGCATTGACTTTCCTTTCTCAAACTGATTTTTCAGCGGCTTGTTTTAAGCTAAACAACTTAGAAATCCACAACTAATTACCGGAAAAACAAGATTTTATAATATCAGCATTTATATGTATGAAGTGAACTATATTTATAATATACTAACAGTAACCGGCGCCCGTTGCTATGCCAATTTTCATAATAATCGGTACAGTCATTTTTGAGTACAGACAAACTTTCAATTTTGTATGTATAGAAGCTTTATACATATACAATGTCAACCATATTTATATTATTTAGTCTTTAACAGAGTTTTTTTAAATACTTATAAATAAAATCTAGAGAGTAACCATTTGTTTCGTAGCACTGACTAAGACACATCCACATTCACTAAAGATACTCATCAGAACTCTCGACCTGTTGATTGAAAACATGTTAAATGTCAAGTCAATACACTAAAAGTTATGACAATTTATTTACACTATAAGAAGATCCACGCTGATAAACATTGCTGATTTCCTTCCAATATTCAGATCTGAAATCTGCCATAACTCGATCATTTCGAGCCCAGCACGAGCAGTTGCAGCAAAAGATGTTGCAGCTCTTGACCCCACAACACGGAGTTGGCTTATGGAATTTCCCACAGAGTTTGGTAAAACAAAAAGTTTTGCTGAAATGTACACTGCCACTCAGTGGAAAGTCGGTGCACGTTTTACTCGATGTCGATTTGACCGCAAAGTGTATCATTGTCGACGGGCAACACTCGCCAACTGTTGGTTGCACACTCCACAAAACTGTGATTAAATAGACTAAGATTGCTTTTGAAATCAGCATTATGCATCCGAGAAAATGTCACTCTAAAACTATTGTTAAGTACTGGTAAAAAACGAATAAGAAATTTTAACTGGCTCTCTGCTGTAACCAATTGAAATGATTTGTCGATTTAACGGTTGGATTGAAGGGTAAAAAAAAGTGAAAAAGGAAATACAATCCGAAGATAGATGTCTACTTTTATTTTAATCTGAGGATTAGAACAATAATGACACTAAGTGTTCCAAAACTTATAATGCTCCAAGTTAACTGTAGACAGAACAGTCCCAGAATTGGTCATACTATTTGCATAATAATCGCAAGAATGTTAAAAAATAACTTTAAATCGAACAAAAGTCAATCGACAGCAATCAGTGTTCCCCATTTGACAAGATTGTAACAGTAACAAAAGGGAGAGCAATGTCTACAAAGAATTTAAATAGTTTAAGCCAACTAGCTATAAGGCTAAGTAATATTAATTATATAAATATGACTAATTACTGCAATAATACAATAATGTGATAAATCAATTATTACCGCTTAATTCATTTAATGTGATAACATTTTGCTATAAACATCGAAAATATTATACAACTCCCAAGGAACTCTAATCAACTTGAAACCTCAGGACCTTTACTTGTGGATTCCTCCAACGAATGGGTTTATAAAGTTGTTAAAGGAGTGGAATTTTCCAAGGCTTCAGTAGTAGCTCCACCGGTTGTCTGTAAAGTCGTAAAAGGTTTCATAGGACCATAAACTTATTGAAACGTCAATTAAATTTACCTTGTTTAGCTCAGGTGAAACCATAGTTATGTTGGTGCCAAATGTGGTCAGTAAATTCTCGGCAATATTTCCCGGAGCACAACCTCCACTGCAGTTGCAGCAAAACACGTTACAATTGCCAACTCCGCAACATGGGGATGGTTTTCTCAAGTTATTACAAACATAATTAAAACAGGAATTAGTCCAATAAAATGGGAAACTATTGAGGTAATTTGAGCACGAATCATTGGCCTGTATGCCGAATCTGAGGTAGGTGGGTGTACAGCACTCGGTGTTACCCGTTTGCCATGACTGCCACACAAGGAGCACAAAAAAAGCCAGATTAAAGTAGTGCATCGTCAGACCAGAAGTTTCCACAATAGACTAAAGCTTCACTTGGAACACTTACTATATATAAGAAGCGGTTTACTGAATTAATAGGAATATTAATTATATAACTGCATTGAATCGAATCAATTATTATGAAGTGGAAAAAACTTTGAAGAAAGTACCAATCAATTGGTCATGCTTCTAATAAAGAAAACTTGTCTAAATTTTATATTTTTAAACGCAAATATAATTTATTTAAATTCAGTTTGAATTAACTTTATTTTACTATATTTATAGATCAACAAGAGCAATTTGTACGTCAAATTTTCCCTCAGCCGCATTCACAGTATTCTTTAACTTTACATTCACTGAAAATGTCTATAAGCACACAGAATTAAGAAGAAGAAATTACCAAAAGGTCATTCTTATTCACCTATGTAGGTGGTACCAACAAAGTTATATTAGAATCATATTGATTCAAAAACTTTTCAACAGCAGCAGTTCATTGAGCTGGATTTCTAACAACTCTTAGATATTTCAGAAAAGTTATATTTACAAAATTTTATGAACAGTACTTAAAATGAAAATTATATTAAATATGGGTAACTGTTGTAATCCAAACAGAGTATTGAAAAGATGGTAGTTTCAGTAGCTAATCAAGCTCCTCAGAGTTTACCGTTTGCTCACTTGTGTTCTATAAAATCAAATAAGATCTGATAAGAAACGAGTTAAAACTGCCTAAAATTTATATTTACCGTAGGTGGATCAGGACCGCCCGCAATCATCATAATATCCGAGCCGAATTTGTCAATTATATTCACAACAATGTTGCCCTCTATGCAATCGTCTACACAATTACAGCAGAAGATGTTACAGTCTCCTACACCGCAACAGGGTTTGGGTGCGGACAAATCGGCGCAGAGAAAGTTGAAACAGGAATTGGTCCAGAAAAAGGCATAGCTATCGAGATAGTTCTTGCAATGCTGATCGGGCTGGACTCCGAATCTTATGTAGTTGGAGCTACAGCAAGCGAGTTCAGCCAATTGGTAAGACTGCAGAAGAAGCAGCAGGAAAAACATTGAACTGAAGATCTGCATTTTATTTGGAGTCTTTGGAGTTGGAAGATCTTTTACTGCCTCTACTTTGTATACTGACTATTTATAAGAACTTGTGTAAAGCGTGTCGAATATTTAAGTATAAATAATGCAGTGTTTATAATTGGTTTTACTCAGCTATTGATTTAAATCAGTTGTTTTCTCCAATCGAGTTTATTTCTTCAGCTCATTCAAAATCATTTAAAAATTCCATTGCAGTTATATTGCTACCAAATCTGTCTATTAAATTATTTGCAACATTTCCTGGAATACATCCATTGTCGCAGTTGCAGCAAAACACGTTGCACTTGCCCACTCCACAACAAGGTGTGGGTTTTGTTATGTTGCCACACAGATAATTGACGCAGGAATCTGTCCAAGGTACGGTGTGACTTCCCTGATAGTTGTCGCACTTCTTGTTGGGTTTGACGGCAAATTTGACGAGAGTTGGCCTACAGCATTCGGAGTTGGTCAATAACCAAGTTTGCATGCCAAGAAGCAGAAAGAATACGAGACCAGAGCGAAGCATTTTCCAATGGAAATAAATCTTTCAATAAGATTTATTTATATTCAGTAATAAGAAATAAATGTGCACTTTAAACTTTAAAATTCATGCAACGAATCAATTAAGTAAAGTAGTTTGAAGTCATACAAAAGAAAAGATTTTTAAACTGAAATAAATTAAAACTGTAAAGGTTTAATAATCGCTATTAAAGGAAAACAAGTAGAGGCTAAATGAACAATAATCAGCAGTTACAGAGTGGGAGATGGGGTGGTGAACAAAGAGATTAAAATTGAGAACTTTGGCAGCCATTTGTGGGGCATGTGAACGCAAACATGAAATGTGGGAAGTGTGACAAGCCACGAGGCACAAAAGCAGCTAATGGAACAAAAGCCCAAATGAAATGCACTGCAGTTAAGTAGCAGCAACAACAACAACAGCAGCAAACAACAACAAACAACTGCCAACAACAACATACATGAGAAACAACAACAATGACCAAAGGCCATCAACGTCAACATCCTAAACAGCGAAAAAGAAAACAATTATTGTCAGCGAAATGCAGTTTGTGTATGTGTTGTTCGAGTGTGTGTGTGGATGGGTGGGTGGGTGTTGGTGTTTGAAGGTGTGTGTGTGTGAATATGAAGGACACTTCAGTTTACTGAACTTTTGAGTTTTGATGCGGCACTACCGTACTATAAGTTCAATTTGCAGTACTAAATTCAATATCGGTTGACTTTACAGATACAGAAAGGGTACTCCTGTCTGCTTAATAAATCTTTTAAAAATCTGAGCTATAAATCTGATTTATTTCAATGCATTTGCGCAAGTTATTTATAACATAATAGAATATCTTTTTCGTTAAATATTTTGATAGAAAATAAGTAGCTGTTAAAATATAATATACAAGTAAACATCATTCTGACATAATCATTTAGATATATGTACCTATAGTTCCGTCGGTAACTGTTTTAAAATATCATGTATTTATCAAATGTTTATTATTCTCCTTTAAAACTTCAGTCTCTGTTTGTTACTTTTGATTTTTGTTTGGGTGCAGTCAATAATGTAAATGAAATTATAATGCACGTGTTAATTACTTAATGAAGCGAATTGATGAAACTTTTGTGTTGTTGTTGCTGCTGCTGTGCATGTGTCAGTCGCAATGGCATTCAATTTTGCAGTGTCAGAGCTGCTCTCAAAGGAAACCTCACAGTTGCTCACGCAATTTTACACCCACCTGCCGCAGATCAAATTAATGAGAGTCCAATGAATTGTTATTTAATTGTTGTTTCTGTTTGTTTCCGTTCGCTGATTTTTTGATGTTTCTTTGTGTTTATTTTTAAACATTTAAGATGACAGTTTTGACAGCAAACAGCGATTCAGTCCTCCCAGTTTACTATTTTAATTTAGAGAACTAAAACTGAAAAGTTAATAAAGCCACAAATAATTTAATTTGCTTCGCATCTCGTATTAAAATTAGCTGATTCGATGCAGTAATTCGATGTAATAAATATATGCAATACATTTGACTTCTTCAAGTCGTCAGTCTATTGTAAAACTTGTCTGTCTAAACTGATTTTCGGGCTGCATGAATAATGTCAATGACGTGGCTTAATTTATTGTTGCTCTCATTGGTATTGATTTGATGTCTACTCTGGAGGCAGAAGGTACTTATGAGTAAGTTAAATATTTTCAAAACAACTAACAGTTGAGATCTAATCTTGGTCTCTTTTTTTCTGCACTTAAATTGTTCTTTTTCATTTAGAAGGGATTCACGTGCACGAAGACATAAGAGTCACTCAGACAATAAAGATGTGGAGAAGGGCACCGGGTAAATATTTTGTTTTAATATATATTTTTTACTCAATAGTTTAAAAATATATACACGTCATATCATAACATGAAATACTTTAGCACAAGATAAGGTTTTATTTAAATCCATTTTTTTTTTATTTTAGCAGACTGCCTGGAAAGGAGTTGAAAATTGTTTTTCATTGGATCGGGGAAGCCTTTGAACGTTATCATAATAATATAATACCCATCTAATGATACTCAGTCTGAGTTCATGCAAGCAAAGTGGGCGTGAAATTGTATTAATTTTATTAAAAGCAAAAAAAAAAAAAAATGACATTTCCCTTTCCTTCTGCCTTTGTTCTGGTTGTTCTTCATCTTGTTGTGGCCTGATTGCTGCTTGTGCAGACAAAGTGAAGTGTACTTAAGCCCCAAAAAGAAAACGGTTCATTGTGCTCCAAGGAGACCCAAAATCAAATGGCTCATCTTAACTACAACAAAGTTCTTGTTGTTGTTGTTTTAAAGGGGTAAAATGTGCGTCTGATGGGTAGAAAATGAAGTGAGCAGTAATGAAAGCAAATTTGGTGGAAAAGCAACCGCTGCCACCGTTGGGAAAGCTCAAACTCTTTGGGGGATTCCAATGGGAAAATATGGCATTCATAACTCAAGGACTCGCAAACAGAAGCTCAGCTCACATGGCTAAGGTAAACACAGATAACTGTTTATCAGCGCCAGTTTCACCTGCTGCACCTTCGGCTTACAAATGTTGCCACACACTAGTACACCCACCCGCACACACACACACACACACACACACACACACACACACACACACACACACACACACACACACACACACACACACACACACACTCAGTGTGCTCTTTGGCCCGAAATCTACTCGCAAATGTTGTTGATTTAGTTTCCCACTTGTTGCTGGCTAACAAATTGTTATCCTTTATTTATGGCGGATTTTTGTCGACTTGTGCCCGCCTCCCTTTCTGCCTGCCACGCCTCCTTTTTTACCCGCTGGCCAAAAAGTGTCGCAACAAAGGCGCGACTAATGCGCTTAGGCAACTTCGCACATGTGTGTGTGTGTGTGTGTGTGTTGTGCTGTGTGTGCCTCGAGGTAATTTATTGAAAGTGTTCCGAGTGCGGTGACAATGCGCTAATGTGCGGCATAAGCCACAATAAATTTCACTCGTTACTGCATTGACCAACTCCATTTTTAGCAGAGTACGGGTATTTCTACATCTTTTGCTCTTCCTACCCTGTTGAATTCTCTTTCCTCCAGCCCCTTGATTCCCACACCCTAGAAAAAGGGTCAAAATCCGCGGAATTAACGCTTATGCTAATGAAACTGTCTAAAGCCGAGGCACAAAAAATTACACAAAGAATGCCAAAACATTAACATGTTTAAGAAGCTTTAAATGTGCACAGAGCTTTCGGTTCAGCTTTCTGAAGCTTTAAAGCAACTTTAAGGCTGATTCATCACTGATTTCGAAAGCTTCAAGCTTCTTATAAGCAGCCTTTTCTAATGATGGATATGGATATGTTTTTTCGTAGCTCTCAAAGTGCCAGCTAAATCCATTCTCGAGTTGCATGCAACTTTGTGCTCAACATGTGGCAAATGCGAACTGAATGTGGCACGCACAGTCAGTTGATTATAAGTATACTTAGAAAGTGCAGGACATAAACTTGTATAATATCCATGGCAATTGCATTTCAAACTCTCACGATGCTGCCAGCAACATACAAATGCACAACGTGGCGTATACGCGTCTTCTCAACAAATGAACCAACGTTGCAACGTTTTGGGGCAAGGCGAGAGAGTTTTGGCGCAGCGAATGCCGTTGACACGACGACGTGACGTGACGTCTACGTGAATTCGGTACCAAAAAAGGTGCGGCACGTGCCGCAGACACACAAAGGTGCAACAGACAAATGCCGAGGCAGATGGAGATGCATCAGAATCAGCAGCAGCAGCAGCATCTGAATCGGAATCGAAATCAGATTCAGAATCAGCTGCAGACAAATGCGCATTCATTTCGCATATTTAAATTTGCCGGGGCTGCTGCATAGCCAAAAGAAAAAACCCAAAAGAAATAAAAAATAAATATTTAAATTGAGTGAAATCTATGTGATGAATATTTCAAATCAAATCAGTATCGATACTGCAGAAATTAAAACCATGCTCATCATATCTGAATGCGGTTTATGATAATAATTCATATCACTGCAACTATTACATTGCATATTCACATTTTGTTAGTCTCAATTTCGGTTAATGCTAATGAAAATTAAAAAAAAAATTATGTGATAATAATATGACAAAGCTAAGATACACTATAGTAATTAAACATATTGAAATTTTTGTTTGAAAGAGTTTTTTATCTGTCTAGAATTCAATTTACAAGACAAATTTATTTAGGGAAATTTAAAAAATAATTTCTAATCGATTCTATTCTGTTAACAGAATGGAATGCTAAATACCAACCGTACTTGAACAAAAAGTCTTAGTCTTAGCTTAGTCCAAGCCCACAGCAGAACTATAATGCTTTAAATCGGTGAGGGTATTACTGATAAAAATGTACTATTTTTTGCATGTGGAATGCCATTAATAAATACTATGTGGCTTTCAAATAAAAGCCACATAATTAATTAATTGCTGTGCAAACAATATTATTATAATTTGCAATCATTATTTTTTATTTAAATTGTACTCTAAATGGGCGTGTCAATTGAATGGGTTTAGTTTATTTGCCGTTACTCTGATGTGACATTTTTATTGCATTACAAATAGCACTATACAAGTGGGTGTTTGTGTGTGTGTGTGTGTGTTTGTGTGTGTAGTGTGTTTGTATAAAAATTGTCGTTAGGAGTTGGAAGCTTATCCTTGACTCCCTTACTGCCTTTTAACCCTTCCTCTGTTCCCCTTCCCTGCTCGCTGGAGACATCACATCCATCAAATGTCAAACGACAAATCTATTTCGCGTCTGTTAGTTTCGGATTATGCCAAAAACAACAACAGCAGTAGAAACAACAACATTTTCAAATGGGAATTGCACATTTATTTCGATTCAGTTGCCTGACTGCCAAATTGCTGTGCAAATAAATGAATTGAATTGTTATTTGCCGTTCGTGTTATTTGAAAATTGCATTGTATGCCATTTTGTATGTGTTCCCCTGTTCCCCTGTACCCCTCTACCTCTACTTCCCCCTTCAAACAGCTAGAAAGATGTGTCACTTAATTATATGTTTGTACATGTGCGATTGATGTCGTACTTTTAAATTCATGCATAAATTAAATGCTTATTCATGAGCTCCTGAATTTATGTTAGACATTTCATCAACATTTTCACATTGACTACTAATGCCATAAATCCACAAAGTCTCACTCGATTTTCAGTTAAATTTTTTAGGCGCATAAACGCTTAAACAGTGGATTTTAAATGATTCAAAACACCTTTTTTAAGCGCTTAAAGTCAGTATACAAAATACAATTTTAAGCTCTTTATAAGTGGCTGTTTGTCGACTTTATTTATATCAATCAAAGATTATACTAAAACTAAGAGTTTAATGAACTCTATATTTAACTTTTAAGTAAATATTTTATAATTTTAGTAGCTTCTAAAGCTGATTGCTCCCTCTGTGCTCATTCCTGTATCTGATTGATTTAATCGTTAAATCAATTACATTTTTCTATTCCCTTGTATTTGTGTTGATCTAACCCCATTTGTTTTAACAACTACCAATCCAATTGTCCACGTTCGCCATTTGCAATTGGTGTACTACGAACAACGGTAAATGTTTTGCAATTAAATATTAAAAATTCAGTTACTTTCATATTTTTCTGTGCCAATTTCAAGTTTTTGTTATTTCCCCACCCTGTAGTGCATGTATTTGAAAAGTCTTTTAGGTTCGTGAGACGGCAGAAGCAGCAATAGGCGTGGCAGCAGGGAGTACTCAGCTATACAGGGTCTCTTACAGCTGTGCTCTCTCCACTGAACTACTTTCTACTATTTGTATTTTATTTCAGTCGTTGCTGCGGCTGCGAATCAAATTGAGGCTACCAACTGTCAGTAATTTGCATATTTGAGCTGAAAATTGCCGCTCACCCACACACACACACTGAGTCATACCCATACACACACACTCCCCCACACACACACACATTTACAGAAAAGATGTCGAGGCAACTCTATCAAATGCTGCCCGATTGATTGGTTAAGAGAGGCAATTGAGGCGGGGCAGGGGCGGTGAGGGTCCAGGGAGTACAAGAATTGCTTTGCAAATTCATAGAACTCAAAATTGATTTATTATGCGGTAATTGTTTTGCCCCAGTTTGAGCCCCGCATACACAATGAAGCCGAACAGCCGCATAAACGGTACGCTTAATGACTGCACCGTTTAGGCCAGTCTGCCAAAGCACCCACGCTTAAGGGGCTGGCAAGGGGGCGTGGTCATTCCCAATAAATTTAGGTTAATCATAAGATATTCGACTGACGAGCATTGAAATAAGTGGTCCGCTCGGGTACGGTTCACCAATTGGCAACACAAATTCGTACACAACAAAGCGGCTATTAAAACTGGCCTAAAGTTGAATGACACGAGTCTAAAGTGGCACGGAAATTAAAGATTAATGTGGCGGGAATTTTACCTGAAATTAACCTGTGGTTACATAGTCAGCCAATTAATACTAGCTAAAAGGAAATCGGAAAGGGTTTTTAAAGCTCCTCAATAAAATATTTGTGAACAGAATTGTCCAATATATGACTCTACTTTATCTTTATATAATAATATATAGTTAAGTCTATGGCCCAAAGCACCTCAAGGTTGAAAGTTGTCTAGTTGAATCTAAACTTTTGTAGACAGCAGCCCAACTTTAAAGCATTTAAAGCTCCTTCACTACCAACTTTTAAAGCCTATAGCACGTATATAATTATTTCAGCAGTGTCTCATTAAATCATTTGCCGTCGTATTATGCCAAGGCAAAGTTTATTCCGCTGCCTGTTCTTTTTTTAACCACTCTGAAAATCTCACTCATGAGACTTTCCAGAAAACTGCTAAATGGCCAACAATTATGCGCAGACAACGAAAATTTCAATGATTTCATTGTGTTGTAAATTATGGTAAAATGCCACACAGCAGGGAGATGTAAGAAAGAGGTACAGTTGGTACATTGGGTACAGTGTGTGTGAAAAGTTGGTAGACTGTTGGTTGCTGGCTAAAAATAAACATGGAAATAAAGTTTTATATTTATTATGGGGGATTGTTTCATGTAGTTCTGCAAATAACACCCGCTTTAGAGACAACTTTGGCTGCTTCTTTCCAGCATTAAATTTTTCCACTTTCCACATGAAATGAGCAATGTTGAAGCAGTTTTCCCAAACAGTTTTCTCCCCAACACCATCACTTTTCTCGCCCGCAACTTTTGGCTCATTCAATTTGCATTTTTCATTTCGCTTTTATGGACAATTTTTAGCGGAAAGTGCAACCCAAAAAAAGCCAAAAACCAAAACAAATTTCTCCCAGCTCCTACCAAATTTTCCTCCCCTTTCTACAGCACATCGCGATGTCATTCAATCCGAGATCAATTGCTGTAAAAATGACAAAATTATGCCGTCCCCACAAATAAAACTGTGTAAACTGAGGGGGGAAAGGGGAGTGAAGTGGAGAGGAGTGCTCAAAAGCAGAGGGTCGAATCAAATTTGTAACAGCTTCCACAGCTTTGCTCGGTTTCAATTTGGCTTAATCTGTTTAAATGACCGTTGGCCAACAACAACAACAACAGCAGCAACAACAAAAAGAACGAAAAATGAGACCAAAATAAAAGCAAATAAAAACAAAATTACCAAAAGCTGCAATTTGACAAATTCAATTTGCACAGGGAAATTGCGGAAAACCCAATGAAAAGTGTCAAAAACAAGTGCTCACTCTGTTGCCCTACTCCTCTGGCTCCTCTTCCCCTTCGCCCTTGGCCTCTTCTGCTAATATTAGCTTAAAGCCAAATTGTTGAGCATCGATTGTTACTTTAAGCGTAGTTAAGTCAAATACAACAGGAGACTTTTTGTCGAGCTCTTGTTTCAGGTGTTTGTACTAAAATTTCGAAAAAAATAAATAAATAAAATAAATTATAACCTTATACTTGTTACTGTTACTTCTTCTGCTTCTATTAACTTTTGCTTAACCAAAATGAAACTCTTGACAAGCTTAGACTTTTCTGGCAACACGAGTTTTTAGCGCTTTTTATGTGCTGCTCGAGTGCTGCGTGTATTAAGGAAATTCAGCAGCTGTTAACCAGTCCTAAACTGCTGCAACATTACATCACAATGAAGGCATTATCCCATCCAACTATTTTATGTGCTGTCTGTACGGTCTGTACTTAGTTGACGTACCAAAAGAAGCTGCAATTCAAGTTTTTTCTTTCACGCCAGCTCCTCTTACTTCTCTATCTCGTCTCTCCCCCTCTTCTTCCCCTTCTCTGCCTCTTATAAGGCAGAAATTAGAGCGATCTTAAAGCAAAAACTTTGTTGGCCCTAATGGCTTCATAACATGCAACATTACAGGGCTATAAGCGCAGGATTTGTGGGCGTGGCTGCTGCTGTTGCCTGCTAATATGCAACAATATATTATGCGAATGCCTTTATGCCCCCTTCTCGCTCGCACTCTTGCTCCCTCTCACTCTGTTTCGCTGTCTCTGTTGCGCTTTTCGGGGAGTTTGCCTTTTGTTGACTTTGGCGCCACCTGGCGACAGCTGTTTCGCACTATCAAGCGTTAATAAATGTTATAGTTGTAATTATAATAAAACTAGACTTTAAGCGTTAACACACACACACAAATACACCCTAACATACACACACACACAGTCAGAGAGCTGTCAGCTAACGATCTCAAAGCTCGTTGAGTAGGATTTGCCAACTATTCTACATCAAAAGAGCAAAAGAGAGGGAGCGGAGAGTGAAAGGGAGAGAGAGTGTATGATTAAAGTGAAGTGGTGCACATGTTGTTGGCCAACTTTGAGACTCTCAAACGGGTTTAATACTCTGTGAAAGTGTGCCAAAAGGGTATCATAACTTGTTCAGCTAATTCTATTTATTATATCATCTATATTCATACAGAACCCATGCCAAATGGAGTAGTAAAACGCCAATAAACAAGGCAATAATATGTAGCAGCAGACAAGAAAGGGAACTATGGAGGGAAGTTGGAGTATTACCCATGATTAAAGCTAAGAAAACAAGGCACAAAATAAAGATTTTTAAGAAGGAAAAGATCTATAAAGTACACAAGGAGGACAGCTATTTAATTAAAGAATGTTTCTAAAATATAATTGGTAATCTAATATAAATTAACAGCTAAAAAGAAGCTAGATAAGTGTGAACAGAAATTACGATTTAAGTGATTTTGAAAATCAAAGTTACCACGGATGCAAATCATGGTATTAAACAGTTTGTTAACAATGTATGTTGGCACTTGGCTGCAGAGTTTATGGCCAAACAGGTAGAAACATGTGTACAAGTATTTAAGTTAAGTTAACTTAAGTTAAGACGCGTTGTAGCTTCTAGTTTATTGTGTGTATAGCAAGACTGTGTGTGTCAAGTGTGTGTGGACTGTGTGTACACGACTCGACTGCCTGTGTTGTGTGTGTTTTGTGCTGACTTCCGGTTGCTGCTGCGCCATCTTGGCCAGTCTCAATTTTAGATTGAATGCGTCTGCAGTTGTGAGTGTACAAGTGTGTGTGTTGTGCCGTTTGTGAGTGTGTTGTACGCGTGTGTGTTTCTGGCAATTCTATTTGTGGCATGCGGGAAACGATTGGCTCTGCTTGAGCACACGACAGACGCACTCGAGTTGCAATTGCCGTGCTCTAAGGACTTGCAACGTACTCGGACTTTCAACTGCCTCACCTCCCCATCCATTTCTCTCTTAATCTCCCCCTGCTCTTTGAGAGCCTCTTCCCTTTGCTTTTTCTTCTTTGCTTCTGTGTGTAATTGTCTAGCGTTTTAATTAAAATTGTTCCAAATAGTCACACACACACCCACACCCATACACACACACACTCAGTCTTACAGTCTGAGCAAAAGTTATGCGCGAGTGCAACGCGTGCTGAAAACTTGGCCAAGAGGAGACCCAAAATGCCAGACCAGGCAATTTATGGCCAACAAAAATCTGTGGCAAAAACTCAACTCCACTTCTCGTTTCTCCTTCTGCCCCTTTCCTCTCCCTCTCTTCACCATATCGATGGCACGCCCACTTAGCCAAACGCCCACCTCCAGCTGCGGCTAATGAATATTTTCATCGTATTTCTCTAGATATGTAATGCATTGGCAACTCTGTTTGTTTCTTTGTCTCATCTTTGTCTATCTTCTCTCTCTTCCTTTGTCCATTGTTACTACTGTCTCTGTTTTGCTTCATTTTGGTCCATTGGGCACTGTCCGCCCGCACCATTAATGCCAAATGCCAAACGCCAAACGCGATTGCAAAGGCGTCGAAGCGTTAGCTCAAATGCGCCTGGGACACTTTTTGGCTGAAACAAAAGCCGCGCAATTGATGGCATCGATGGCAAGCTGGCTTTCTCCTGCTCTGCTGCTAGCCCCACGCCCACTCCCCCTGCGACTCCTTTTGCTGGTCATGTCCTTGGCCATGTCCATGTCGACTGCGATTTGAATCGCAATGGCGCTACGAAAAAACACCAAATTGAAGTTTGTCCTGTCGCTGCTACAGATTCTCCCGCATCTCAACTCTTCTCTCGCAACCCCTCACACTACCCTTCTCTTTCTCTCCTATCCCTTTCATTCTTTTTGCTTTCTTTTCTTCGCCTTTTTTAACGCTCATTGGCTTTGGCTGCAGTGTCTCATCCTTTGGCCGCTTGTTGCGGTTGTTGCCTTTGGCTTTGGCCATGCCCCAGTGCATCCTAAATCCACCACTCCCTCCCCTTTCCACACCTCGATTCTTACTTTTCTCTATGACATTGCTGTACTTGTCTTTTAGTTCTCTTTCTTTCTGTTCCACTCTTTCGGCTCAATGTTTAATTTAGCGGTTTTCACATACGTTCGCGGCTGGAAATAGCAAACGGCTTTTAACTGTTGCGGTTTTCCACCGTTTGTCCGCCAGTTTTTCTTATTTACAGCAAGAATTTAAAAATATTACTGCGCTATGGCTATAAAAAAGTGGTTTTAAAGTATGGCTGATTTTAACCAGAATATTTTTTAAAATTTACAATTCTTACTATATGGATATATTTGGGATATTTCTCTATACATCATTCCCATTACGTCTTCACCACTCCTATCCCACACTTTAAACTGCTCTTAGCTTTGATCAAGTTAAACTGACTAAACTGGGAATCTGCTCATGCGTTTCTTAGCCCGATTTTCCATAGTCGTTTACCTGCTGGTTGGCTCAAAGGAAAAGCTCTGGCTCAGACGAAGACTTAGGTTGAGGCTGTTGCTGCTGCTGACCGCCGGCAAAGTTTTTGGCCGCGATGCAGCCATTAAAAAGGCCGTAAAAGGGCTAACGAAATGGTGGAGCAGTAGGGTGTATTGAGTGGGGATGCTCATAAAGTTTTTTCTTGTTTTTTCTGGGTTTATTTTTTGTGGGCACGCCTGGAAAGCTGTCGTCTAAACTTTTTCAATTCGCCGCAGCAACACCTACAAAGCAACACACACACACACACATACACACACACGCTGGTCGTAAGAAAGTTTTTGGCGCTAGTCAGTCGTCAGTCAATGGCTTCGGGTTGTGAGTTTCTTGCCTTTCGACTTTTCTAAGGGGAAACAGGGGGTGTGGCGGATGCTTTTATGGCCACAGTGGAATCTCAGCATGAAGGACGTGGGGTAAAAGGGGCAACAGCAGCAAGTCTCGTAAATAATTTTTAAGTGCAGCTTATTTTTCTCATCTATTTTCATTTTGTTGTCGTTGTTTTTCTTTTTACTTTTTTTTGTTGTTTTTATTTCGCCGTTGCCGCTCGCTTTGTTTTGCAAAATGAAATTGTTTCGCCGTCGCCGTTGAAAACTTGTCGGAGCAACGAAAATTTAATTTGTTTCTATATAAATATTGTGAAAGCGAATTTTAATCGCCCTGCTTGACTTTTTACCCGTCCTTTTGGAGCAAAAAACATTCTTTGAAATTGAAAACAATTTCCTTGGCGCTCCCACTCCCTCCCACTCCTCAACCTCCGATGACTTTTCCTCTATACTCCTGCATCAACTGCTGCTACGGCATCTTCTTCTTCAGCTGTCGATACCCAGCGCTAGCAATGGGTTATTAGTTTTCCATGTTTTCTTATTTTTTGTAAGAGCGGAAATTGGGTTTTAAAAATCCATCTGTATCAACAGCACGAGCGCACGAGTGAGTGAAAAGGAGACACAACTTCCTGTCTGTTCTACCTCCCCCTCTTTCCGCCCCTCATTCTATCTTTTTTTGGCTCTCTCTTTTTTCCCACCTTTCGTAACTGCATTCATGAGTGTCTCGTAGTAACTGCAATTAAACGAATCCATCAGCTGTTGACTTGTCCAAATTGTCGCCTAATTAGTGACAGTTCCACCACTTGCACTTGCCATTTTCCATTTTCCATTTCACATTTTCTTCCTCCCTCTCCCCCTCCACACTCGAACTGAGCTGCAGGCTTCAGCGGCAATTCAAGAAAATCAACATAATTGCTTCAAGGATTTTTCGCCAGCAAAATTTTCCAACAATTTGTTTGAAAATTCTGCCAGCGCGCAAGCATTTTCGTGTAGTTCAATTACATTTTCGAGACCCTGTAGTTGACATAAGCGTAGCGGGTCTATTAAAATGGCAGCGAGTGCGCCAAGCTTGGAGTTGTTTAATTAAACTTTTCGTCACTTCTTCACTGATTTCTGATGAATATTTTGATTCAATAAGTTGCTTTACCTAAAGGTAAAGTACAGGGTTTATTAAAGTCGTGTTCGCTCTACTGTAGTCACTCTGCTAAATTCTTATATATTTGTGTTCCGCTCGTCGTTGTTGTTGTTGTCGTTGCTTGGCAATTGCATTTTTGCCTCATTGCGTTTGGCTGCGAATTGCAGACTCTATGCTTCTTCTTCTTCTCCTCCCACATCTGCTTCTTCTTCTTCGTCGTCGCTGTCGTCGTCATAGTTTTTCGCATCTGGCATTCGCCTGCTTCAATTGCTGCACCGTTGATTTCTTGCCAGCTTTTCGGTTGCAAAGTCCGTCTGTCTCTGTCGTGTGTCTCCGTCTCTGTCGCTTGCGGGTTGTCGCTCGTCGGTTGCTGGTTGCGTCGGTTGTCGGTTGCCGGTTGTTGCAACTTGCCACACGACTGCAATCGATATCAAGATACACTTACAAAATTAACTATCGTCAACATACGTGCCTGGTAAATGCAATTACTCGACGATTGACATGGCCGAGCACCAGAAAGAGACAGAGATAGCAAAAAGGGAAGAGCAAGAGAGAGAGATGCACAAGAGATGCCAAGGAGCAATTGCTAAGGGCAAAAGCCAAGTAACAACCAGCTTGTGTGTGTGTGTGGCATGTGCAGCTACAGATGCGCCCTTATGTCTATCTATAGTACCACGACCTTGTGGTGTGCATGTGCATGTGTGTGGGTGTGTGTGCCTCTAGTTTTAGCTTGAGCTAAGAAACGCGCTGAATGCCTGGCAATTGCATTAAGTCCTGAAATGTTTCTCTAATGAATGGAAACAACAGCGTCATCATCCACATCCAGCGCAACAACTGTTGCTTCAAGCCAGACTAATGAGCTGAACAATTCAATTATCATATTCAATTGACAACATGATCACGAACTGGAGACTTTTGAACGCGACTTTACACTGCACTGCATTCTAGCTGATTTGTGGCTAAAGTTTAAGCACTGGTAATTGATAAGAATTAAACATTAAAGAGGAACTTAGCTTAGACTCGACAATGTCATCATGTTTTTAGTTTAATTAGAAGCTTAGCATGGCTAGCAGAGTATTATCGATTCTTAAGATGTGAATCGATTAACGTTTGTTTCCCAGCCACATATTTTTAGCATTATTTTGTAGAGCTGTTTATGGGCAAGTTAATGGATTGCTCTGACCGCTTTGAGTAGTTACTTTTGCCTTTATCCACTCCTCCGCCCCTCTATTCCTCTCCTGCTCTCTTTTCCCTACCAAAGTAAGCATAAGCTGTGAAAAATAAATGAGATACAAACACGAAATATGTTCGACGTGCAAAGCTTTGACATAAATTCGCATCAGGTTGACGAAGGTCGCAACACTTTGCCAAGGTAAACGAACCCAGCGTTAAGTGAGAAATCATTTCAGCAGTTACCTTACACTCTTTGTACCCTTTCTTCTTGCCACAAAAGGTGGCATAATATGTTTCTGCTTCAGTTTCTGCTGCTACTTCTGCTTGACTCTCCCTGATGAATCGCCAGCTAATATATCACACAGATTGTGCGACCAATGCGTGCAACCGAAAAGTCCATAGAAAGCGGATGTGCCCCCACCCCCTTAGACCCCTTACCAACCTCTAAATTCTACTTAACCTCCTTAGAGCATGACTTGCATTAAATACGCAGCACTTGAGAATGGTTTTCTGTATAAAACTAAGAGAAGCGTTTCTGCTTTCGGTTTTCTTTTTTAGCTTACAATTTCTATTTAATGTTGCATTATGCACAATGTGCAACCAAGTGGGCGTGGCAACTCACATGCCACTCAGCAAGTAACTCCGCTAGAGAAATTAGGTTTCTTGGAGACTTCAAGACAATTTCTTCAAGTAAAGAAGCCCAAAGTTGTTGCTGCGTCTAATTAATTATGAAAAGTGAGAACACACCCAGTGTGTAGCTAAAAATACTATATAAAGCTTTAAAAGGGAAAATAGGAAAGCAAAGCAGCACTAAACTAAATTCACAACACTTTTAGCCAGAAAGCAAGCCAGAATGAATTGGGAGCTCAAAGCAAATTGCTTCAGTCAATTTAATTAAATTTGTTTGTTAGGCTCCAACGAAGCGCGTCTCGATAGCAGCCAGATAGATGCCAAAGCCAACGCTTGAGGCAACTTTGGCAGTAACCAACTAACAATTCAGTCCACGCCCCTTTCCCTCCATCCTCCACCCTTTGCCAATGGCAATCCAAATCCCTATGCCAAATCCAATGTAAGGCTAAAAGCGGCTAAAATGCCACGCGCATCGATACAAAAGGATGCGTTTATCACAATTCTATTAACGCAGCAGCTCAGTCAGCCAAAGTCAGAGGGGGAGAGACGAAAAAAGAGAGGGACAAACAGAGAGTGGGTAGAAAAGTGTGGGAAAAACAGTGGAAAGCGCTGTAGGAACCAGCAGAAATATGCTGAAGAAGGCATGCCAAGAAGTGTGCGCCTCGTTTGCTATTGTGTGTGGATGTTTCTATGTGTGTACTGCTGTGTGTTGTTGTGTGGCAGCTCGCGGGCGTTTTTCACAACCGCTTTTCATGTTTACCGTGGAAATTTGCCAGCAGTAGAAGCAGCAACAACAAAAACAATAACAAAAGGAAAGCCAGAACAAACGACTTGTGCTGTCATCATGCGTGCAAATAGAGAGAAAGTTAGAGAAAAACCATAGACCGAAAAGCAAACACCCTTAGAGGCAACTATTAAAAACTGTAGCATACTTACAAGCGCAACTAGAAAATCACTTTCGAGTGAGCACATAAAAGTATGCAACACTTTTGTGAACACGTGTTTGGGAGGAATACTTTGATTAAATGATTAATAAAATACATAAATAACCATTTATACCAATTTAATACAGTATCTACAAAATGTATACAAATGTTCTATAGCTACAAGTGCGTAACTAAACAAAACTAGACAGAGTGTTTCCTATTTAACGCCAGATACATCGTGCGAGTGAGAAATAGACGCACAGAGAATAGAGACTTACACACGTAAGGAGCTTTTTCAAGTGTAATTAAATTTCTTGTAAGCAGTGAAACGACTCAAGCCGAAGGATCCTTAAGACGCTTCATGCATTCGAATAGAATTCAAAGCAGACGCATTCGAAATCAAATAACATTTCTTAATAATTCTGTTTAAATGTGTCAAACATTCTGAAAGAGAAGAGACAAAGAGAGAGTGAGAGAGGTAGAGTGAAACAAAGTTTCCACTGCGTTTGATGTTGTTGTCGCAAATGCCAAATTGACATTTAAATTTATTTAAATAATTCAATTTGCAGCATTCATTTCAATATCACATTTTTAGTTGGCTGGCGATATCCAATGAAAATCTCTTAAATAATTTAATGTGTCAGCAGCACGGCGATAACTAGCACAACAGCAATAATGTGATAACATAATCCTAAAAGCGAGCCTCAATTAAAACGCGCTCAACAAGTTAGCCCGTGGAAAGCCAGGGAAAGCCATGGAAATCAGGGGGAAAATGGAAAAGTGGCAAAACTGAATTTGCAACAAATCCAGGACTAAGCCTAATTACATTTTGTACGCTCAGCTTTATCCTTTTGGGGGCATGTACTGGTCTCTGATTAAATCATCCATATAAATATTAAGCCAGTTGAACAATGGAGAGAAGGGGCCGTAAAAGGGGGCGTGGTACTGCGAATGGTTGCATAAATAATTGCCATGTGGCAAGCCATTTATTTGTTTAAATGACAAATAAAATGCAGCAATCATTTTTATAAACATTTTTACCGCCTGTTATTATTGTTGCTGTTGTTATTTGGTTGCCTTTGGCAAATACGCGGCGTATGCGCAATTTATTTACAAGTATTTTTGTGTATTTGCCTGCGCTCCTGCTGTTGGTTTTTATGGCTGGTTAGGATTGGCAGCAGTTGCTTAAACATTTATGCAACGTGTGGACTTTGCTTACACAACCAAACAACGCTGTTTTTACTCATTTCAATTGATGGGAAAAGTGCAGTTGGAAAGAGCCGCAAAACAGGTGAGAAACCTGGCGAAAAGACCAACACAGTCGACCAGGTTTAATGACTAACAAATGTTTAAACTGCTGTTCGTAATTTCATATTTCCACAATCAATTGTTAGCAACTATTCAGTGAATATATAAAGGGTAAATAAGTTGAACAATGTGAAGGAATGGGAATGAGAACAATAGTTGTGTATGAATCGATTAAAACTAAGAACAGATATTTTATTAAATCGGAAGAGAAATGCTTAAAAAAAGAGAGCTAAGAAACATGTCAATTGTCTATCCAATAAAAATGATTAAATTATAAAGCAGTTACTGATTATTATTGCAAAGCTGTTTACAGATCACTTGGTAACTAAAGTACCTGTTACATGTAGCTATTACTAACTAACTTCTAGCTTTTAAAACAATTTACTAGCAGTGACTTTCTTCAGCTAACAAACTTGTTCTTAAGCACATTACAGATAATGCGCTTGGCATATTAACTTTTAGTTTTCTATTAGCTCTTCAGAATGCTCTCCAAGCAGTCTCTCTTGCTCCCTTTCCCTCTCTTTCTACTTGTCCCACTTGTCTTTGCTTTGGTCTTGCCCACCTCAAGACCTGACTTGACAGTAGTTGGCCCACTTCTGTTGGCAATTTCTGCTGGGCAGCCGCAAATGGCAATGTTTATTAGCCATAATGATGCTGCGGCCCCGTCAACAAAAGGCAACAACAACGAGAACGACAAGTAAAATATGTTGCCAACTGAATGCTGGATGCTTTGCCACTCGCTCCACTCCTGTGTCTTGTGTCTCACCTGGCTCACCTGGCCACCAAATGTGGCAGGCAACTTTGAATAAACTACAAGTTTTGTGTGCCACACGGGGCAAATAGCAAAAAATGTTAAGGAGAAAAAAGGAGCAGGAAATAAGGAGCAGACAGAGCAAAGGTATCGCATCCTGCTTTCAATTTTTGTTCTGCTTCCATGGACTGAAGAACCACCTGTCACCCCACCATCCCCCCTGCTGCCTGTTAGCTGATGTCGCGTCGACAATTTTACTTGGCTATTTATAACTGTCGCGATGTTGTTGTTGGAGCTTTCCTGACCAACTGCTGGTATACCGTTAACATCTCCATTCCATGCAGCACGTTAACAGTCCCCACTCTCTGGTTCTAGTCCTTGTTCGTCCTTGTCTGGCCACCAATCACTCGAGTCCCTCACAAATTGCGGTAATTTCTTGTTGTCGCCATCAGGCAAAGAGTCGTACAGAGTTGGGCAGCCGCTGAATTATAACCAAAGTGGCTAATTTGTCACTCGGAGAGCCCAGTGAAAGGGACAGACAGCAAGTGACAGAGGGGGAGAGTGCAGGAGAGTTGGCTTTATGTATTCTATGTATATAGACAGTCGGACAGTCGGACAGACGTACTCGTAATTCGATCATCCGTTCAATTGCTTATGATGATATTCCTTAGCTGAACTCAACATTCCGTTTAGTCAAGATGATTTCCTTGATATCCTTTTAGCCCCGAGGCAGCAACAGCAACAACAATAACAACGACAACAATAGGTACAAAAGGACATAACAAGACGCTCATCGTTCAGTCGTTCCGTCGTCCATTTGGCTCTTTATTGCTGTTTTATGAACCAAATACACAACTTTACAGTAAAATGCAAAAATTTTCTCTCTGCTGCTCTGCACACAATGGACAATTGTGAGGCAGCTTCAGTCTCTGCCTCTTCCCCCATCCCAGTCTCAGCTCAACTGGGCTCTGTCTGCTCTTGGCCTTCATTTGATGGCTAAAAGATATTCAGCTTCAAGCAAAATTATTCACATAGCACGCAAAGCAAGAAAAATCTATTGAAAAGTCGTCGAAAGCGGCAAGTGGGCAAGGGGCAGAGGGGCGGGCTTAAAGTTGTTGCTCATATCTGTCTAGGATGCCTCGTCCAATTGCCCCCATCTTCAGCTGCTCTGGCAATTGGATTTGCGTATTCGGATAAACATTTCAATTGGCCGCATGCTTCATTACCCTCAAACCCGGCATTGAACTGTCTTTCCCCAGCCTCCTTAGCCCCCTGCTGTTAGCCAACTTTTTCAATCTGGCAACTGGCAAATGGAAAATCGGAAAAATTGTAAACGAAACGCATTTGCAATGAAAACTGTGCAAAATTAATTTCCAAACTAAATTTACAGCAAATGCAACCTGCAATTGTTACGGAACTTTCTCTTTCCCTCTCTCCCCCCCTCCACTTACTGCACTTATTTTTTAGTATCTTTTCAGCTGAAACGTCAGTTACTAAATTATGCAAATTAAAATATGTACACATAATTACATATGTAAATCGCATTAATTTTACAACTCGACTAACAATTCGCTCCCAAAGTCGATATCAATTTGCGGTTAACATAACACAAAATAACTATTTTTTTATTTTTAAGTGAATTATTGTTTAATTTCTTTTACAAAAGCCAACAGTTTGAACTATGTCAATACCCTGCATAATTTAAATAATTATATTTTAGTATGGAAGTAAAGTTTAGTTAGTTTACAGCGCATCTACTAGTCTATCAGTCTCTAGCTTTTTTTTTTTATTGCTGCTGGGCAAACGTGAAATGACCACAAAATGATTTTTATGGCCAAGTTAATTGAGGTCCACAGAGCGGTTTTCATTTGATTAAGTTTAATAATTGCAAACGGCGCGAACAATGCGTAAATATTCACAAGTTTACATTAAAATGGCGACTCGATTAAATATTTAGTTTTGAGTAGAGGCAGAGAGGGGGGGCTTGGAGAGGAAGGGGAAATAAACTTAAATTGGTTACATTTAATTCCAAAAAGAATTAAGAAAAGTTTAACTTTAAGAACTCTTCTTTCATATAGTTTTTACTTCAGTTCTTGTTGCTAAAATTTACTACAACTTTCCTGCTTTAAAGCTCTATATGTTTTCGGGTTCTGTCTGCTAATGGAGTTGTGGCAGTTCCGCATTAAGCACAACGAGTTGGCAGCTCCACGGCCAGCCACCATTATTAATCGTTGCTCTTCACGCATATATTTTTACATATTTCTTCTCGCTCTCTCTCTCTCTCTTACTCTCCCGCTCTGATATATTAGTTACAGTTGCTGCCGCCTCTCAAATATATTTTCTTTTCCCCGTTTTTTTACGATTTATACGCGAATTTCAACGCAACTGAAATAATGCAAAAGAGCAACAACATCGAAATCGACATCGACAGCAACAACAAATTTTGGCCGCATGCTGCGGTAAGCCACACACATCAACAGCCGGGCTCATAGCCATGGCCGAAACCAGCAAACAGAACAACAACAACAAGAACAAGAACCGTAATAACGAAACAACAATAAAAATGGTTGACCAGGCGAAAGTTATTTACTGCAAATCGACGAACTGAAGCGCGGATTGCAGCTGACGTCAGTCAGTTAAAGTTCTGGCGGAGAGTGGGAGGTGGGAGCAGCCAAATTGGCTACATTTTCCCCAGTTGGCCAGCTTGGCTTTAAATACGCTCCAAAGTGCCAAATGTTCAATTAAAATTGCGAAATTAATTTAAAAACTAACTGCAACAGAGCCAGGTAAACTTTTCAGTCGTTCCTACCAGTGCCACTCTCCTCTCCCTCCCCCTCTCTCTCTCTCTCTCTCTCTGCAGCCACTCGAGTCGTATTGAGGCCACGGTGCAAATTACAGAGCACCTCTTTTATCCTTGCAGCTCCATTTTGAGGAATTTCGATTCGAAATCCGGTTTTCGATATCAGAAACTTCATTTTGCTTTCCCTTTTCCCTACCCCATTTCCCCTCCTCTTTCACACTGCCAGGCACAGCAAATGCTCCAACTTTTTCCACCTGAAGCTTTGAATTATAATTGAAACAATAGTTGAAAAAAAAATTGATATTCGGTACTAAACGCTATGAAATGTGTAGTTGAGATATTGAACAGAATTTGGTAACGAGTTGGCTGGAAAACAATTTGAATTTGGCCTTAATTGTAGGCAAATCGAAATAACCAAACTAACGGCTCGGCACTCATTGAAAAATCGACAGAGTAAAAAATTGAAGTAACGAGTTGGTTCAAAAATCTTCAAAATAATTTTAGGCTAAACCAAAAATTACTGATAAGCTTAAAGAACATCATTAGGGAGAGCATGGAATGAGCGAGTAGATTAACACTTGCAAAATATAACGAATGAAAGAAAAGTAACGAGTAAAACAGAAATGGTTGAGAAGCTGTTACTTCAAAGTACTGATTCTACAAAATAGAGTAACAAGTAACGACTGAGAAGTAACGAGAATATAACTGTTTCTACAACAAATCCAACTAAAAAACTAACGAGCTTCCTTTGCCAACCGTTCTAAATGAAGAACGCAATGCACGTACTCATAGATATGCAATCGGAATTGATTTGTTTGTAGTTTGTATTGTGATCAGTTGATAACCTCAAATTGACCAGACAATTGTGCTCGTGCTTTGGGCCAAGCAACAAGAATAAACTGGAAATAAACTCGTGTGCTTATCTGACCCAGCATTAACTGCTTCAATTGCCGGAATGATTCAATGTGCGAGGAGTTGGGAATAGGTCTGAAAAGTGAGCTCTGTGGGTGGCTAAAAGTCTCTTAACCTCTTTACGAGTCCATTAGCTGGCATTTATGTCGACGACAGTTTAGTTCTTCAGTTGCAGACGATTGGGGAAACGAGTGAATCATCAACTCAAATCGTCCAAATCGAGTGTCCTCCATTCATTTTCAATTGCAATCCTTTGGCTGCTCCTTGAGCGCACTCTTATACTTATGTGGCAGATAAACTTACATGTATGTATTCGATACGATTCGTATGCAATTATAAACCATACCTTGGTGAACGTATCTTTCGCTTATCTACGCCACTTAGCTCGCAACTCGTGCTACGTGCCAGTCGTGCTGGTTCAGCTGTAAAGTAGGCAACAATAAATTATTTCATTGCTGACCACAAACAGTTGAATTTTCTGCTTGTTGTTGTCGCTCTGGTTGTTGTTGTTGCCGCTGCTCACGTCTGCCATTAAACTCGGCGTAAAAATAGCTTGAAATATGTAATTTTCCGGTTCAATTACAACGCCACATCAGCAGCAGTAGCAACAGCAGCAGCAGCAGCGACAGCATGAAAACTTCTGTGTGCCACTGTTGGGCATCCGTATCCGCAGCCACATCCGCAAGCATCCGCAGCCAAGATCCATGTACGCTGATATCAACTGGGCACCGCGATGTGCGCTTTTGCGATATGCCACTCGGATAGCACTCAGTAATTTGTAGTAAATCTCTGGAGCACGTGAAAGCGACCACTGACGCCGGTTCAGAGGTCACGGGTCAGTCCTAAGGCTATTTGGCTAACGCAAGTCGTTGGCAGGGCCAGAGTGGAAATTGGGGAATCTTTGAATGTCCCTCAGCGGCCAGAAACATGCGCTGATTGCGTGCCGCATTTTAATAAGTCGCAACTCAATGGATTAAACAGTTCAAGTTTTCACATTAAACATTTGTTTAAAGACATTAAGATTTAATTAAGAGAAGAGTCTAAGCTAATCAGTCTAGCTTAAACCGAGTCTCCTAAAAAACTCAAATTAAAACGTAAGTTATACGAAAGCCAAAATAAAGTTTCATTTCATGTTTTATTAACTAGCAGGGACTGCAGGAAAAGCAGGATAATCTGATGGTAATGTTGGCACAAGAAATGCACAACAACAAAAAGACAACGAACCTTAGAAACCAACAGTTGATTTGCACACGGCTTAAGATCAACAACAGCCTATGGAAAGCAGACGTGAAAAAGATTACAAAAGCAGAGAGCACAAAAAAAAAAGCAGCGAAAACAAAGCAAATCGAAGCAGTTGTTGGGTGCAAAAAAGAAAAATAGAAGCTAAAAAAGATGGTGAAGAAAGAGGACGCAGAGGACGACAAGGAGCTGAGTGCTAAGCAACTTGACTGCAAAAATGCCAGCAAGTAAATTTTAAACATCGCACGTGGCCATAAAAACCATGCGAAGCCAAAAGAGCGCTGCTAACGAATGTGCCAGTGGAAGCGAAAGAGAGGGGGAAGCAAAGAGGGTGTGCTGAGTGTGTGTGGGAGCAGGGAAACTGCATTTTAACGCCATATTTTATACACACTTAAAGTCACACACAGCGAGCGAGAGAGCAAAAGGACGGAAAACAAAACGGGATGCAGGCGGACGCTGTGCGGAAAAGCGGTAGAAAAAAAATGGCGAAAACGCTGCAGTCGCCGCAGTGTCAAAGCAAGAAAGGCGAACGGCAACGGCAAACGGCAATGCGGGCAAAGATAAACGCGATAAACAGAGACAAGGAGAGACCGAGACACACACACAAAAGGTCAAAAAGTTTTCATGCAGCCAAAAAAAACGAAGAAAATATTTAAAAATGAATGGAAAAAGTGTGAAAACGTGAGTGAAAATAGGTTAAGCAAATGCCAAGAGCACAACAAAAGAGGCCGCAAATAAAATGCAGGCCAATGCCACGCCCACAATACACTTGAAGGCATACCAACGGCTGCGTACAACGGTGCGTATAATGAATATTAATAAATGTGCCACTGAATTAATTAATGACACGCCGCATTTTCAATTAGCAACAAGACGAAAGCAACAGACAACAGACAGCGGACAGCGGACAACGAACAAGACATTTAACAAGCCTCCGGGGCTAATTGGGGGCGTGGCAGTGCCCTAATTAAATTTTAATTAATTAATATAGGCGATAGCCGAATAGCCCAATATTGGCAATGAAAATGTATATCGAGAAAATGGCGCGCCATCTGTGAAAAGTCGGACAAAAGATTTTCAATTTTCCAGCAGGCGAAGTCAAGATGGATTCTCATTTCGTTTCAATGGCGGCGCATGTGGCACGTGCCGCATGCCACAACACATGGCTTCAAAATTCTATTGATTTCATTTTCATCCTGTTTGTTTTATTATTATTACTATTGTTGTTGTTGTCGTTGTTGTTGTTGCAATTGTTGCTCCAATCTGCCACATCATTTTCGGCTCATTAATCATTGGACCATTTTCATTAGCCCCGAACACGACCAAGTTTCTTTCTTGGCTCTAATTACACTTGCTCTGTTGGCCAACTTCATCTGCTGCTTGAAAGATGAAAGCCAAATGAAAATATTTTATAGATTTTTTGTGTAGCCACAACAAAAGGCTATAAATACTTTAATTTCTTTCATTATGAATACAACAAAATATTCATTTCATTGCATTTCATTTGATTTACTGAATCGAGCATAATTTAAAATCAATTTAGAGACTCTTTTAACTGTTTTATATTGCAGAATTTGAAGCTTGATTCACTGCAGAAATAAATTGGAAAATGAACAGCAACATATGTATATTGAAGCGCCCAACTTCTCCCAGGAATATAAAAATATTTTTGTGTAAGTAGCAAAGTATTTTATAGAGGTAATAGATAGTAATTACTGAAACTAATATTGTATAATGTGCTAGTTTTATATTGAACAAATGTATCTATGTCTCATAGTTAAAGGCAATATAGAGACCAACTTTTAATAAATTGAAAAAATTACAAGTTGAGCTACACCGTAAAACTGCCAGCTTTCAATTTGAGGACCAGTTTCCCTTTAAAATTAATTCCCCCATATTAACATTGAATGTCCATTGATTTTTCCAATCCCATACTTTACTCTCTCCCTACTTGCCCTTTTGGGATTCTTTGCCAACCAACAAGAATACTTGTTTGCTATAAACAAGTTGAGCGTGCAAACAGATTGATTGTCCATAAATGATCTTTGGACTTGTTAAAGGGCCATACAAAGCATTTCGAATGGGAATTTGAATGGGAATGCGGCAACTAAATTCCAATCAAACTCAAAGTCAACTCAATATTTGCCAACAATTTGTAGAGAGATGCGAACAATGTTGCAGCAAAATGTTGCAACTTGCATGTCAAACTACCACTGCGAGAGACAGGAACAAAGCGGGAGACGGGGAGGGGGGAGGGGGAGGGCGAGGGCGAGAGGAAGAGGAGTTGTCCGGGTTAAAGAGCTGGTGGGGCACGTTCGTCACGTTGTTGGCCATTTGGCACATTTGACGACAGTGACAATTATCGATCAGAGGCACGCACAATGCCGCTTAAATGGAGCAGGCGCAACGCATCGCATCCTTGGCCTCATTTGCATAAATGACGGGCATGAAAAGCCCCCAAGCTCCGCCCCCCCACCAACGCCCCTTGTCTCACTCTGCACGCTGCAGTTTTCCATTTCGAATGGGCCAAAAAAAAGCAGCAAAAGAGAGCGAGTTGGCAACTCAGGCTTGTCTTTTTGTGCTCTTCTGGTTGTTGTTGGCGTTGTCGCAACTATTGTTGCAATAATAGCTCTTAAACATTTACGGCCTGCATCATGCAATCAAAGGGATTTTGTTGCATGTCCTTTAAGCTGTTGTTGCAAGTGCTTACTTTGCGGCTTTATTTAAGCAACTTTAAGCTGGCCAAAACCAAGTGGAGTGAGCCAACAAAAGAAGAGGGCGATGGGATGTTGGGGGCGTGACTAAATCAAAGCTGCTAAATGAAATGTCTTCATTAAATTAAACTGGCGACGAAAATGAAAATGACGGAAAACGAACGAAAATGCTTTGAGCCATGTTTTATGGGCCCAAAGCAAAAGAAATATGCGGCGATAAAGTGTGCTGTGAAGGGGCTGGAAGGGGAGTGGCAACTGCAGTGCCAGTAATGGCCACGCCCTTTGCCTGCCAACTCCCACATTTCGACTCGAGGCCAGTAATTGCCGAGTGTTTTATTGCCAAATTTTAGAGCTACTAAGTCTACGTCTAACGTCGAACATTTGTCAGGACTCACTGTACCTCGCCCTGTCTCTGTCTCGCTCTCTATCTCTCCCCCTCTCCCTCTCTCTCGCACTGTCTGTCTGCTTGGAATCTCTTGGCATTTGGTCATAAATTTTGGCACTTGACTTTTCGCGTGGAATTCATTAGTTTTTCTGGCTCAAGTCAAGTCATTGCTGAGGGCAAATTAAATTACATTTAATTGCTTGGCTCATAACTTGGCCAAAAGAGCATTTAAGATTGCAGTCTGCCACTGATAACAGACCCATACGTTGTCTTCTTCTTCTTCTTGCTCAGTGCTGTCTCTTGCAGTCAACTGATTTGTCATCATTAGACAAATGTCCAGAGAACTTTCTTCGAGTGGTTGCAAGCAACTAAATTTAGTTGCAGCTGCTAACCAACTTTCGTGGCCGGCTGTTTCTGACAGCACAAGAATATATATACATATATATTTTTGTTGATTTTCAAGTGAACTTGAAGACAACTCGGCTGATAAGAGCTAGCAAAGAGAGAGGGGGAAAACTGCAGGCATTGGCTAATATAAATGCATGTAATACATTTTGGCCAGAACCAAAACACTCAAGACTTCTCTTTCTCTGACTCTTCCTCTGTCTTTATTGAAGTGGACATGGGCCAAGTGCCAGCTGCTGACGTCACTTACTTCAAGTAGATAGCTCTCTGTGTGTGTGTGTGTTTTTGACTGATAAACTTTGCATTGAGTAGGGAGCTTTCATGCTTATAGCATCGGTGTGAAAGCTCTGCTTAGGGTACTTTCTCATTAACCAAAGTAATGCTAGGGGAACATTTTAAATTTACTTTATTGCCAGCTAAATCATTTGTACTAGTTCTCTATAAATCTTCTTTGGCTACTAGCTCTCCTCTAGGTAGGTTCCAGGGTATTACAAATTCGTTCTACATTTCCCTCGCACTTTTTGCCTTGAAGTCGCTCAAGTTGCTATATTTAAATGCAATTCTCCCCCAAAACACTTAATCATCAACTTGGCAATTGCTACTCCACTCGAGTGGTTTCCCATTGTTCTAGAACTTGTTCCCATTCTGGTTTCCATTCCCTTGGACATATTTCTTCTACTGGTTTGTCGGTTTGGCTGTGTTGTCCCCTTGACAAACACTTGCCGATAAACTGACGGAAACTTGCTGTGAAAATTTCATGCAATTCATAAAAATTAATTAAGAACTAGCTGCAAGTGAAACTGGAACTGGAAGTGAGAAGTGGAGAGTGTAGCTGGAGTTGAAGCTGTAGCAGAAGCTGTGGCTGCTGTCAAACACTTGACCACGCGCCAAGTGAGCCAACACAGCTTGAGACGGTTTCCTCTGCTTCTACTGCCCCCTACCACCTACCATGCCCCCTACTTTCCTACTGCTTCTCCTGCTACCACTCGAGGGCTACAAGTTATTGCCAGTGTTATTGTCTTCTTGTTATTTCAGACTATTGACCAGTTCGCACTCAAGTTGTTTGCTCTCTGACTCAGCTGCCACGCCCACTCCCCCACCTCCTCCCGCTTGAATGTCGTCAACAACTTGTACATTATTTCATCTCTAGATTTTTGTCTTTACTGTGTCTTTAGTTTGCTCAAGTTGTTATTTCATTTTTCACTCTCCAGCTGATGTTTAACCACAGTCCGCAGCTACCGAGACTCTCTTTCTCTGCTACTATCTCTCTCTCTCTTCCCTTCCCCTTCTCTCTCTAGCTCTGAATCTCTGGCTACATTGCGGTTTTTGCCAAGGTTCCGAACTCGCATCGTTGCGGTGATAAATTTGCAGCTTTTAGTCTTGCTGTTGCCACAGTTGTTGGCCAAGTTTGTAGCATAAATCGCCGTCAAGTGTATTTAAATTCGCATTTGGACAGTTTTCAATTGAGTTTCGGCGGTTTCTGTGGTTTTATCTGAAACCCCGTGAAAGTATGCAACACTAATTATAAGTTGGCAACCACACTCTTTGCCCATTTTCCATTTCCCATTTTCCATTTCCATGCCAGATTAGACAATTTCGGCATGTTTGATTAAACAGCACTTATCAGCAGTGCCCTCTAAAGCACATTAATACCCTGTGTTTTAAACCCTTCGCTCTATCTTTCTCTAGAGAGAGCAGGACACCAGTCGCTTGCTCAAAAGTCAAAGACAAGTCTCGACCCGTTTCTATCTCTATGGCCATACATTGATAACCCAGCGAGGTTTGGGTGCCAAAAGTCGCGAGTCAAGTTGAGAGTTTTTGCTGCTAATGAAATAAAGATGCCCGCTGTATCATCGACTAAAAGTAAGGTGGTTGTGAGGGGAAAGGGGCGAGGAGAGGGCGGACTAGCTCTAGCGCAGGATTCATTTCAAAAGTTTGCTAATGGTTTTAAGCGTAATGAAGCCGGAAATTAGTAAACATTTTGATGCACAGTGTGACCGGTTGTACAGATTTAAAGAGAGAGTGTCATGAGTAACACGCTAGTGAGAAAAGTGCCTAACTTTCAGAAACACATTTATTTTGATATAGAAAACACCCTCAAAAGTTAGAAATTCCCTCGAAAAATCACAAGTTTTAGTTAAAAATTATATAAATTTATTATCACTTACCCCAACTTTAAATCCAAAAAAAGTTCACAAATTCCTTTGGAAAACTGCAAGTAAAAAAGCGTTTAAATTAATAAAATTCGCATAATTTTATGCAAATATTTAAAAAGACATTAAATATTTATGACTTTATAATAGCTCTACTTATCGTACTTATCAGCATTAGTGCGAGCAAATATTTATTTAAATAAATAACATTTGTTTTTGTGCTTATATTTGTTATTTATGTGCCTGTCACTGAATTTGATATGCAAATAACAAAACTGCAATTATAAATGCAAATATTATTTAAAAATACACTATATTTATTTGGCTAATAGCTGCACATTAATCAAATTGCTTATCGCCGCATTCTGCCGCATATTTAAGCTCATTTAACCACTGTGCCGCTTTGTCTTTTTGCTTGTGTTGTAGGAAGTTGTTGTTAATGTTGTTATTGTTGTGCTATTTAAAGGGTAAGCCATCATCAAGCTATGTGTAGAGAGCGCTCTTTTCCCTCTCTCTGCTTCTCCTCCCTTCTCTTTCTTTGCCTATGCTAGTTCTCTTATTCGTTTAGGATCATTTGCTGCTTTGGTAGCATCGTCATCATCGTCTGTCTGCTGGCAGAGGTCCCGCATTGTCTAGTCGAAAGCTTTTGTTAGTTAATTCATTTGAAGTTTGCAACTAAAAGTTTTAATGTTGCCGCTTTGAATTTGGCTAAAATGGATAATTATTTTAACAAATTGTGCAACAACAATCCTTTCGCTCTCTCTCCCTCTCTCTCTGTCTGTGGTTAGCTACGCAAATGCTTTCCCAACTTGGTAGTACACAAGGTGTGGAGTCAGAAGTCAGCTTTAGCCAGGTGTGTAGGCTCTACAAGTTCAACCGTTCAACCGCTCAACTGCTAAACTGTTGAACTGCTGAACGGCGAACACAACAGTCGAGTCAAGTCACGACTCATAACTCAAAACTCAACACGCCGCAAAAACTTTGAAGATGCTGTTGCCACAAACACCCATCGCACCAGAGTACCATCGTACCACCGCAGCGTAGTATCACCGCACCCATATCAGGCATTTGAACTGCTTTTCTACGCCTTCAGCCCACATTTTAATTAGTCGCATTTGTTGCAAAGCATCCAATTTAATGCACTTGAAATCATTTTGCAAAGTTTCCGACAACAATCGTGACTAGCAGAGAGAGAGGAGATGAGAGGAAGACAGAGAGGGGTAGAGAGTTTCAGGGAAAAGACACATTTAAAACCAGAGTCGCAAATGAAATAATTGCCAAACGTTTTAAGCATGCAAAGCGACAATATTTAACACAGATACAAGGCAGTTACAGCAAACAAAAACTCCCAAAAATCATTAAAATAATAAAAGTAAAGCAAAAATAAATATTAGGACTAAATATTGGATAGAGTCTATCATTAAAGACCTTACCTCCAAGATATAGTGTTTAAACCAACAAACAGCCGATAAATAAATAAGCAAATCGATTAAACATATTTAGGAAGAGCTTTTATTACTAGAAACCCATTTTGACAACGATTTGGCTTTAGCGAAATAGCCGAGAAATCGCTTTTGAGTGCTGTTTAGTACTTAGAACTGAGTAAAAGAGGGTAAGTAGCAAGGGAATTTGGGAAGAGGAGGAAAGGGGGGGTAAAGGGGAGTGGAAATCAACGACAACGAGTGCGTCATTTGCTGTGCTGTGTGCTGCCTACGTGCATCGCATGGCGATTGTCGAAAATTTCCGGCAATGGGCGCAACTTTTAACACAATTTATAAACGCAACACAATTTATAGAATTTTTGAATTAAATGCTAAATATATAGGACTAAACGAGTAGAGCTTCTCACTCTCTCTCAAACACCCTCTCTCCGAAAGCAGCAGCCGCCTCTGGCTTCTGGCTTGCAGCTTGGGGCAATTACCACAGCAAAAGGCAACTCGGCAAAAGTTGCCTAACAAAAAGCTCGCAAAATTCAGCTGCGAATTTAGCAGTCGAACTCTGGCACTAAACATTTTAAATACGACTACAGTGGTTTATAAATGTTTACATATTTTTAGATAAGCACTTTTAGCTAAATGTTTAGCAGAATTTTCTGACTACACTTTTAATTGATAATTTGGAATTGCATTTACATAATTAAATATTTTGCCAGTCAAGTAATCAAAAATTCAGGTGATGATATCTAAGCTAAAAACTTGAAATAAATTATAGAAATGCTTAAAATTATTTAGTTTTTGTTTAACCTTTTTATGGACCTCCTTTTCACCCAGTAAAGCTAAAACATTTATTGGTCTCCGCTAATTAAACTCTTTACAGAATATTTAAAGTTCGACATAGAGACAGTAATTCCTTGCTCAAATATTAATTGTAATTTTATCGGATTGACTTGCATAATTAGTGTAGTTTTTTATGCATATACAAATCAATTACAATAAAATTAGAATTATAACTATATTCAAATTTTATTTACATTTGTACTGAAGTCATTTACTGAACTGTGCAATGCATTAAATTTGTTTTGAACTTATTTTTTTTTTTTATAAATTTTGAATTAATTAACCGCAAAACTAATTGAATTACGTGTGTTCACATTTAACATTCATTTGACAAAAGACAAAAGTTGAAAAATTCTCACTTTTGTTATTTGTTCTCTTCGCTGTTGTCAAATTTCATTTCCTTTTATTCCGTTTGTTCTGGATTAATTTTTTGCTTCAAACTGAGGCTCAGGCTCAAGCCTTTCATTTGTTTCATGTTTTTTGTGGCTTTTGCATATTTATGCAATTAAAATTGCAAATATGCTGTAACACTACAACACCCCCACTTTCCCTGACATTTTCCACACTTTTCCCCACTTTGGCACACGCCAAAAAGACCTCAAATCATGCAGCAAACGAGGCGTATTCGCAATTTTTTGCTGCTCATCTTTGTTTTCACTCTTTTGCGTAAATATTTCAAAAACTGTGAAATTGAATTTAAAATCCATTTTAAATTTTTATCATGAGTATTACTTTGTGTCGCACTCACGGTCGCTGGGGGGAAAATGTTTTAATCTCTTAAGCACTTCACGATTCCAACCGATGGCACATTTGGGTCAACCCATTATAATAACAGTGTCAAAATTTCGAAAATTATTTAAATAAAATTTATTAATAAATTATTGATTATGTGAATGTTTACTATATTATCATTGTTAAATTTATCTTAACCTAGTTAGAGTATTAAATAAATAACTAATTCTCTTATCAAACTACACAAGTTTCAAAGTTTCCTTTAGTTTGTTTTATAATAAAATTTAAAATTTTATGCCATCAATCCCAATAAATATCTTACCAAAAAGATGCCGAATTTGTTCACATTTATTAAATTCAATCTTTTGCTGCTGTCAACTATTTATCAACTTTATTTCCAATTCTTTTCCTGCTCTTTTCTCTCAACCTCCATAGCAGTTATAGATTAGCAAATTATGCAGCTCAAAATCAATTGGATAAAGATAAGAGGATGCGATTGCTCAAGTGCTCGACACTTTTGCAATTGAATTTGAGCTGTGAAAATTGCTTGGTTTTGTTGCCACAACACGTTGCAAATGTGTTGCAAGCACAATTCTTGACTAAGATTGAATGCCTATCCAAGTGACAGAGAGGAAGAGCGAGAAAGGCAGAGGCAGATGAGACGTCACTGCAATGTCAATTGGATTTGCATTGACATACAATCCAAAGCGTGTGGCAAATGGAAACAGACAGAGAGAGAGAGGGAGAGAGAGAAGTAGACATTGCGAATTGTCGTGCAGCAGCTTCTGGTTTTGTTTTGATTGGTTGCAGCATAAATTTGCAATAAATTGCAGCGTTTGTATACACAATGAAGACATTACGTATACGCCACTTGGTAGCGCCTGGCACACGAAACGTGCCACAAGCACGCAAAATGTATTAGAAACGGAAACAGCTCAAGGAAAACACTTGAGCACTAGCAATATACGATTACGCTTGCACCAAGGGCCAGCACCCAAAATCGGGCCAAGGGAGAACTCAAGAAATTGAAGCTAAACTTGGGAATGAGGCGCAATTTGTTGAGTACGCCGCGTGCAACAAGTGCCACAAAAAAAGGAAAATATACAAAAGCCAGGCAACTATCGAAACTAGGCAAAAGTGGTGGAGAAAAGAGCGAGAGACTCAGAGAAAGAGTAGTAGAAAGAGCGGGAATTACAAGCATTGCTTGCAGAAGGCGAGCCGCATAAAAATTTATGATTATGTTAAAATGTAAAAGTGCAAAAGGGAAGCAGACTTAGCTAAGAGAAAGAGAAGGAGAGAGAGAAAGAGGTAGAGAAAGAGAGCGATAGATTCTGTGTGGCAGCAGCTGAGCGAAATTGTGTTAATGTTGCAAAAATTCAGGTGGCAAGACAGCAGGCGACCAAAGACCAAAGACGTTGCAGATGTGCCCGCTGCTTACCTGGCTGCCTTCTCCAGCTTCCCTTACCTCTCTTCTCCCAGCTACTCTCACTTCTTTCACTTGGCACTCCCTGTATAAAATATGATGCTCGTGCACAACTAAAATGCGACAAAACTGATGACGACAATGTCGCGAGAGCGCGTCCTAAGCCAAATAATAGCACTAAAAACACTAAAAACAATAACAGTGAGACAAGTTGGAGCAGCAGATAAACTTTGGCTGGAATTTGGCATACCCTGTAAGTAAAATAAAAGCATTTAAATTAAAATGGGAAGCAGAGAAACCTCTAACAAAGTTTTAGTTAAAATTTAACATTTTAAAGGGTATATGCCAGGCTAGCACTACTTCCTATAGTTTTATACATCACCTGACAGTTTCGGAGAGCAAAAAGCAAGAAATAGACATCAAGTGATAAAGAGAAAGAGAGACAACGAGCGCACAAGACAGGGCAGCAGTGACAGAAGGCAGTTTTGTTTAACTTTTAACTTGGCTGGATTTGTGTCAGTTGCTGTCATCGGTTTAAGGTAGCTGATGAAACGAGTGCTGGTGTTGGTGTTGGGGGCGTGGCCGGGTAGGTCAGAGGTTGTACAAACTTTGGCAAATGGCGTTGCCAAAAACACAGCTGTGGCCCCAAACGTCTAGACAACTTTACGAGTCTGATTTCGTTGAGGTTGTAAATTACATATTTGCTAGCATTATCTATGACAAATTGTGGCTTTGCAGCTGGAGAAACTGAGAGAGAAGCATACGTAGAGCGAGAGAAAGAGTAGTTGAATTGAGCCACAGTAAAACTAATGGAATAATTGAGAATATAAATAATTAAACACTTGACGGCGGAAAATTGATTAAAATTTGTTGTCTGAAGTTTTAAATAATCAAATATTCAGTTGATGACATGCAGGTAAAATATTAGACACATTTTTAAGTTATTTCTTAAACCAAGCCAAGCTGGATAACTCTACTATAGCCAACTATTTTCTGTGTATGGTAACTATATCATTTATTGTCCCGTAAACTTGAACGTTTAACTATTTTCTATGTACTACTTTATCTTAATACAGCCAGTTCAAATTCCACATACTTAATGCTTAATTTTTATAGCTGTTTCATATCGTAAAAGCAAATATTTCCCGTAGACTGTCTTCTAGTTTTAAAATTAATATTCCAGCTACTTTAAACTTTAGTTCCCAAACTGTTTCCTTCTTTTCTTTGACTGTTTTTAGCTACAACTAAGTGTGATCAACTGCTGTTCTCAAAGTTGTTAGATTGTCATTACTCCCCTCCCTCCCCCGTATTTCCTTTGCCCCTCTGCCCAAGCATCCTACTTTATAGTCTTCTTCAAGGACATTCCCTCAAAGCTTGCCGTTTGTGTTTGTGTGGCCAAAAGATTGAAATTCCGTTTGTGCTTAGATTTCAGCTCGAATACGCTTTTGCAATATCTCTTGCAGCCCTCACAGACAGACAGACAGTTAGATATATATACATATATCTTCCGACTAATATGTGTGTCTGTGTGTGTGTGGGAAATGACTTCCTGCAGCGGCTGCCGTCATCTTCCTCTTCCCCAGTTGCTCCACTCTGCTGTGCTCTGCACCAACTTGAAGCAACGTCATCCGGCTGTAAACTGCAGCAGTGGCAAGCATCAAATCGATTATGTTGCTATTACTTCCGGCAGTTGTCGCTGCCAGATGCACATCTTCCTGTAGCTAGCCCCCGCCACACCCCCTGCCCTTCCTCCCTGGCAAAAAGTAAAAGAAAATTTCCATTGCTTATTTTATGATTTGAGTTTCTTGTTTGCTGTGACATTTGAAGCGTTTCACTCGAACACAGCTGCTAGTGTCGCTGCCCTTGGGGCGAAATCCACTTCTACTCCTCTCACTGGTTTTCCCACCTCCCCCTGCACATTGGCCATTAACCAGCATCAGCCTGTTAGCCAGTTACGCCTGTTGTTGACCATTTTGGACAGCAAGCCGGCACTATCTGTTGGCAGTTGGCAGGTGGCAGCCACATCGTGACGCATCTGTAACGCATGTAGTTGCCATGAAAATGCATTTTCCGCACTGTCCCAAAAAGAGGTCAGCCTCAGAGTGAGACACAGAGGGGGAGAACTGTCTCCCGCTGGGCTTGCAATTGCCAACTCAATTGATGCAGCAACTGCGATGCTGTTAGCCACGTTAGTCACGTTAGCCTGTGGTTAATTAGCCGCCAATGCGCTAAGCACTTGCACATAATTGGCTCAATAATCTGGCCAGTGTCCCCAGCCAATCGAGTAGACCTTTGATTGATAACAATGCCCAGCGAAGAGGGGAGTGGTAAGAGAAATGGGTGGTAGGGGAGGGGCAGCTACTGCGCCTAATGAGCCAACTTAATTAGCCAGCATTCTCATGTTCTCAATTGAGAGAGTTGTGCTCAAATCTCCGGCGTGCCATCTTACACTCAATTGATTTAATAGACTTTGGGTCACGGCTCATTGTCCTGTCCAGAAGCTGTTACCATTCCACCACCCCTCGCCCCTTAACCACGCCCCACTCTCTCACTCCCCACTCGCATTTGTCCTTATTTTATGCGTGTCACATAATAAATCTTATTTGATTTGTTTACTTCCGTTCGTTTGGGTCGCATTCCTTCATTACACAACTTCCATTGCTTTCGCTCTCTTTCGCACCCACTTGCCCACACTTTCTCACTCCACCCAACTGCCTGTAGTGCCACTAAAATTCTATCAGCTAATTCGATTAGCAATTGGCCCATTTAAGTACCGAGCTCACAACGGTGGCTCATTTAATTAATAATCAAATTACGCATACGCCACGTGACACACACGCCGTGCATGCAACGACCTGCAGCTTATTAAATTAAACATATACCATCACACAAACTGTGATACGCAAACTATTACGATTATAATAATCAACAAATGCAATGCATAAACTTATTTAATTCAATTAAACCACAAATTCACTGCATTTGCCAAATCCAATTTGATTTTATTTCCAAGTTAATTTCAGAGAGAGAGAGAGAGAAGAGGGTGAGAAAGAGACACAAACAGGTGGGCTGTGTTGTTGTGGTCTTCAAAATCGAATTCAATATGGAAAATTTAATAAATCCACAGTAAATTTAAGGAGTTTTTTCTTGTAAAACGATGATTTCATCAATTTGTTGTCAATTCTGTCAAGCGAATGTATCAAAAATCAATTGAAAGCATTTTCCTCAACTATTTTCGATTTCCGCTAGAATTCTGGCCGTCTTCTAGAACAGTGTGTGTGTGGGTGTGTGTTTGGTGTGTGGCACATCAAATTAATCTTCACCCTTTCGTGGCACATTGGCAATCTGTTATATGACAGGAGACTGGGGCGAAAAGGCGGGAGAGGGGGGGAAAAGGGGAGACGCCAAGTCAAACACTTTACTTGGATGCTATTACTTAAGCACATGTTTTATAATAAGATTCGAGTTCAACGGAAACGATTTTTCATGTGCCTGCTCGAACGTGTCGCATGGGAAGCTTTATCCCCCACCCCCTCTGTATTGCATTTATGGATGGTTATGGAGCTAACGGTCTACGCAGCCAACAGGACAATCAGTCATTCCTCACGTTTGTGGCACGCGCTCTACTCTTAAGGAGACGCCGCTGTCCAAAGGTTGCCCCCAATCTGTGTGTGTTTGACTTATGTTGTGCCAGCAGGGGGTAGCTGAAGCGAGTGTACACACACTTTTGCACCTCAGTGTTACACTTTCAATTCAGCACATGCGTTAATCCATCAAAGTCTCGGCGAGATTCTCTCTAGCTCAAAGGACTTTGGGATAAGGCAAATTTAATCAAGGCATGACGAGATTTGATTTTCACTAGCAAATACTAAGCGAGACAGAGAGAGAAAGAGAGTGGGAGAGAGAGAAGGAGGGGTGCATACATTGGCTGTGACAAAATAACCGCAAATTAAATTTGCTGCCAAATGTTTCATTGAGAAATGGAGAAACCACAGTTTTCTAATTAACGTCAGACAGCCAAAGAGGCGGAGAGAAAGAGAGAGACAGAGATAGCGAAAGAGCAGATAGACGACACCTTAACACCTGTCGTACACACACACACGCACACACTCAGACTTAATGTCCTGTCTAGTGTCTAATGTGCCTTTTGTTTGGCATCATTAAGTTTTGTGGGCGTCTTGTTAACATTTATGGTTATTGTTTTTGTGTGGGCGTGGCATTGGCCAAAATCTAAATATACATAGCTCTTTGTTTCTCTCTCTCTCTATCTCTCTCTTTCCCACTATCTCTGTCTGTCTCTCTAAAATATGCATGCAATTATTTGAGCCCTCAACTCTGATGTCTTTAATTAGTTGCTGTTCGAATACCCGTTGCTTATAGTGTTGGGGTATATAATGTATGTAGACAATATAAGGACACCCTGTTGTTTATTGTGTATAATAAAGGTCTTCAAACTGTTGACACTCACCCGATAGACGAGTACTTTTAGACAGTGCTGCTATTAGCTCCTTTTTAGCTATTCCAGTACTTTTGAAAACCAGAAATCCTAGAAAAAAGAAGAAAGTTTATAAATATTATAATTTGGTATATTTTTATAGACAAAAAATTTCTTTGCATTTCAATATTTATGGTCTGTCCTTGTAATTTAGATTGGTATAGCTTCTAATGAGAAATGAATTTCCATTAACAAAAGCACCTAAAAGTATGCAACACTTTTCCTGAAACTGTCACAACCCAAACAAATCTTAAGGCCGAGTTGAAATTAGTTAACGGCTATTTAGCAGTCGACACTGTTTGGTCTTGACTGTAATTACAGCTAAAGGAGCTGCTGTTAGCCACAGTGGCTGCCTAAAGTATGCTCATAATCCACAAACTGACGCGCTTTATCATGCTTCAAATATTTACAAATCGGATTGCATGTGGCCACGCCCTATCTGCCCAAGGATTTCAGCTACACACAAAAAAAGTAAATAAAAATAGAAGCAAGACCAAGAAGAAGAAGAAGAAGAAGAAGAAGAAGGAAGAGCAGCAAATGCTGCAACATTTTATCAGATTATACAGAATGCAACTTCCTCAGTTCGCCATATATTTATATTCTATGCCAAAAGCTGCCATAAATGAAATCCGTGTAACCGATACTTGTGTCTGTGTGTGTGTGTTGGTAAAGGCGAAGTGGGAGTGGCAGCGTGCAGGCGCTGGAAAAGTTATAGGGGAAAACACGCAGAAAACGCATGCATACATATTTTTCTAGCAAGTAGAACGGAAGCATTAAAATTGTATTTGCACAGCAATGTCGAAAAAAACAACAGCAAAACCAACAACCGCTAGAACATTTAGTAAATCAAAAGCAGCCACGGCAATCAAAAAAAATCAAATGAAAACTTGCAGCCTTCAAATTTTACCGAATCTTCTAAAGAGGGCGTGGAATCGAGGTCTCCTCTCAGACTAAAGTAGAGTAAAGGGGCATAGGAGCCTTTTATCGTATAAATATTCTTGATCAGCTTTAACAGCCGAGCCGATAAAGTCCGTCCGGATGAACACCTGAATCTACGAACTATAAGAGCTAGGGACACCAAATTTGAAGTCAAAGTCCGTCTACCTCTCGAGCAGATAAACTTATTATAAATTGGATATCACAGTAACAGGCAGTAATGCTTTCTTATAGCGAACTTCATGATCTTTTTTCTACTTATTAAACTTTTATGTAAAATAACACCCTTTTTAGTTTGAGTGTTGCACAGTTTTACACATTTTTTAGCTACTTAAAGATAACTTTTTTATGCCCTGAGAAATTCATTCAACACTGCAAGTGTGCAGATACTTTTGGTGCCAACGGTAAATATTTGTAGATATTTCAAAGGCTGCAAATACTGCAAATGCTTGTTTATTATTATTTTATTTTGGTGTTTTTGTTGTGCAAATTGCATTCCATTTGCTTGTAATTGTGAATGTAGAATACGCCTTCGATGTGTAGTGACTGACTGAGAGCTACTCTGTATAGAAACATAAAGTGACTCAGCTTTGATAGACTGACAGCTTTCCTGTAATTTATATGGCAGAATTTCTAGTGAAAAATAAATATTTTTACCTCTTGTTTTATGGACATTTCCTAATACTTATATAGAAAAACAGGGTATTCAAAACTGTCACCTTTTTGCTAGACTGTTTGTAGCTTGAGCCATCAGTTTATACACTTTGCTTCATTCTGATTCCATCAGCTTTCCAAGTGGATATTATTATTGCTGTGTTGTTGTTGCTGTGGCTGTTGCTGTCGCTTATCCTTATCAATCTCTATTAAACTGCGCTTCTCTGATCACGTTTTGAGCCTTGAGCAACATTTTAGTTGCAACATTTTGCTGAAACGCAACTACTTTGCTGCCTGGGCAAAAAGCCATGACAAATGGCCAGCATAGTGCATATTTATGATGGCACACACACACTCCAGTACACACAGACATACCCACACCGATACACACATACACCCAAGTCCAGTTGTTGCTGCACTCGGGGAAAATTCCATGAGAAAGTTTATACGCACGTAGTCAATTACTCACACCACGCCCACAGCAGCCCATGGAACGCACACACACCCACACACACATCCACACACATTTAAACATATGCATTCCATTTTCGACTGTGCTTTAAAATCGATTTTAAAATACAATTTTTAACTAACATTTCCATTTCTCTACGCCCACCACGCCCACTTTTTGAATGTCACCAAGTGTTTGTGCAAAATGCAACAGCAGCATAAATATTCCATGAGCAATAAAATTGAAAGTTAATTCAGTGCAACAACAACAATTGTAGTTTTTGTGTGAATCTTCTAGAATTGTCTGACAATTACAATTGGAATTTATCTGACACTTTGGTCAATTGCTGCCAGACAGTGGCAAAGCCTTGAGTTACTGTTAATTAGGAAATTGTTTAAGTCAATGCTGTGCCTCCCCCCGAAAATCGATTGCAATGAAGTGGCAACTAGCGATAGAAACAGTTGCACATCTAGATGCAAGCAAAATTAAGACTTTAACAACACACACTAACATTTTTTTTATCAATTTAATATTTTAACTTAATCAACAGTGATTTTCACTACGTTCAAACTTGGCGCGCACTTACGCAGCTGAACTGCTTGCCATGCCAGTTCAACTGCTTGCTAAAGTAAGCGCTGAAGCAGTGTTCAAGTGTTTTGCACTGCTTGACGTTACCCAGCAAACAAAATGTCAGAAAATCAAGCAGGAAACCAAATTGTTACCACTTTCGAAATCTGTCAGAATAAAAATTCATGGAATTTTACTTTTTTAATACAAACTATTTTTTAGAAGATACAAAAATATGCTTGATTAGTTAAGCGAGTAACAGTCATTACAGAATGAAATGATTAATTTTCTAAGGATCTTTACTCTATAAATAAAAAATAAAAGATATAGAAAATAATCTTCAGTTAAATTGTTGAACAAAAGGGAAACACGAGTCTTCTTAGGATGAATCCTCACTGTCGGAGGTAACCAGCATGTGCATGAAGGACAACACCACCAACATGGCATAACCCTTTAAAACTGTGGATTTATGTAAAATTTATAAAAACAAATTAATTGTTCAAAGCCCCACTCACTTATTGTGCAAACAAAAAGTGCTGCAAATATAGCCGACGATTCGATGGTTTTCTTTGTAAAACTGACAATGTAAAAGATTGAAAGGAAAATTGTCGTGAAAATGCCCCACATCAAATAGGTGAAAATAACGCCAGCTGATTCCTGAGTACAATAGGTGCTTAAAAAGTCAATCACACACAGATAGACACACTCACATGCTCCTGTAACGTTGAGATTAACATGAAAAAGGATAAGGCAAGGGAGGTGCCTAAAGCGATAATAACCATGGATTCCATTAATTCAACAAAGCCTAAAATCAAAGGGATAGTGAATATATAGTAAGAACCGTATATAGTTAGCTATGTCATACCAAATTTGTCGATCATATAATAGACTCCAAAGCAGTAAATAACCATCTCGGCATAGGCAATTAGACGGCAACCAAAGCGCAGGCTTAAGATAAATAGAAAATTTTGTAGATAAAACATCTTGGGACGGAAGTAACAACAAAATCGAAGCCAACTTGAACTTTAAATTGAAATTATTTAAATTGTGCTGAGTTGGAAGTGTCAAATAGACAAGCTGAACACTAAATAAGTAACAGAACGTTAAGGATTAGATTTCCCTTAAACAATTAATATTTTTCAAAATCATTTTAAAGCCAAAAGAAATATGTACTTTATTATTCTCAATAGAAAAATAAAATGTCTTTAATATAGTTGATTCATATATCTATTTTGGATCTAAAGCTATGGGCGTTACGTTAGCTGTTAACAGTTTTTCTTTCACTTTTCATTTCTTTATAAATATATTTAATATTTTGTTTATTCCTGCTGTTGGCAAAATTCTGCTATCAGTTAATTTATTCTAGAATTATAAAGCAAACCTGATGATCATAATACATTTTTATCATTTATATATCTCTCTCACAACTTAAATGTTATAAATGTTTTAGCAGCGGTAGAAGAAGACATTTTCAAGTATTACAATTTACAATAACAACTACAAATGAAACGGTTAAATGCTAAATACACAATTATTATTAATAATATACATATATGCTCAGTATTACATGTTTATTATTATTATTAATTATTATTATTATTATATGTGATTATAGCTTCCCATAGAGCTATACATGTTGTTGTTGTGCTACAATTTTTAGGCAGATTCCCTTGGGGATTAGTCGATAGTTAGTGTACAACAACATGAGGACAACAAATAGCTTCGCTTTAGTTTAATTTAATTTAATTTATATATAAATAAAGTATTTATATATATTTCCATTGATTTTCTCTAGCATTCGCTTTTCTCCTCATTTCTTTCTTATTTTCTTTGATTTCCAGTGCTTAAAGTTCTAGCTGTGTGTGTGTGTGTGTGTTTGAGTGTGTAATGCGAGTGTGCGAGTCTCAATATTCAATTGGATTAGGATCACGCTGTTTGCGTGAATATTTCAATCCCAAATTCTCGCTCACATCGTTGATCACCTCCAGGGCATAGTCCAATTGTTCCTTGGTGTGTGCGGCTGACAAACAGAAACGGATGCGGCCCTCCATAATGGGCGTGGCTGGGAAACCAGCGCCCACAACAGCAATGTGACGTGTGGTCAGTGTACGAATGACGGCACTAAATCCATAAAGACAAAAGTATCTCAAGTTAGTACACATAACAAAATTACGACTTAAAACTAGTTGGCATGAGAATGTGGTGTTCATCTGATAGATCAATCGTTTCTATATCATATATGAGCTGATTGAGTTAGATAGTAATCTGAATAAGATTTAATTTTAACCAATTGTGGGTTTGATCTTTTTAACTAAAGACTGAAATATATCTATTAACAAGATATATGTATAGTTTGATACAATATGATCCGATCCAATGATATCCTGTCGGATTAATGATCAATATATGATTGAAAACGATATATGATATTGTCAGAGATATGATCCAACATAATCAGATACGATTTGTGATCCGATGAGATAAATGATCGTATACAGAATATGATCTAATGAGATAGGTATGCTCTAATGAGATGATAGATCCAGTTCAATAAATGATCGTTGATCCTATGTGATATCTGATGCAATGATGTAGTGAAGTGAATCTCCGTGCATTAAACTAATCATTTGTGCCATTGCTCACCCAATCTTGGAGAAGAGGTAGACCAACATGGGCACCACTGGCGAGTCCTCATGGCCATAAGTGATCACACCGATCTGGGCCAGACGGCGACGAAAATAGCGTGTGTTCCTGGCCAACTGCTGGATCTTGTTGCGTCCGGTGTTGGTGCCATCCTCGCCCATGATGATGCTCATCGAGGTGTAGATCTGCTGGACAATGGGCGGCGATATGGAGCTAGCATAGCAGTGGGCGTGACTATTCGTTCTCAGGAAGTCAATTAGTTTCTATATACATAAAGATCAACAAATCTAAGTTAGTAATTCCTGTTTGATTCCGTCATCTGATGGTTTCTCACCTTGGAACCCGCGATGTAGCCTCCGGCACTGCCAAAGCTTTTGGTGAATGTGCCCATCAAAATGTCCACATCCTTGGGATTCGCCTTGAAGTAATCGACAACGCCACGCCCATTCGGGCCCATGGAGCCCACACTGTGCGCCTCATCCAAATACAAGTAGGCCTTGTATTTCTTCTTCAGCGCAATAATCTCTGGGAGACGGACAATGGAGCCCTCCATGCTGAAGATACCCTCGACAAGGATCATAATCTTCTTCCAGGGTTTGCCACCGTTCTTGGGATTACCATAGCAGACACCATTGCGCAGCACGCGCTCCAGATCTTTCATGCTGTTGTGCTTGAAGACACGTGTAGTGGCCCCCGAAAGACGAAGACCGAGAATGATCGAGGCGTGATTCTTTTCATCGCTCACCACCAGACAATTGGGACCCAGCAGCGAGGGCAGATTGAGGGCATTTGTGGCAAAGCCCATGCCAAAGACAATGGCATCCTCCACACCGCAATAACGAGCCGTCAGACGCTCCAGATCCAAATGCAACTGGGTATTGCCCAGCTCACAGCGGGAGCTACAGTACGCCAGTCCCTTCTCCCTGGCCCGCTGCTCGGATTCATCGGCACAGCGTCCCTTGGCAGATGCAAAGCCCAGGTAATTGTAGGAACCCAGATTGAGGCAACGTGTCTCGGTGCCCGTGAACCTAAAGCTCCAGCCATAATCGTCGGTTACGCGATCCTTGAGGACTAGCTCATCCCCGGGCACACTACAAATCGGACGATTCCAACAGTCGCGCACGCGACGATACACATAACGGGAGTAGAAACTCTCGAAGGCATCGTAGAGGGTGACATAGCCATCGCGTCCAATGTCCTTGGCTACCTTGGGCACGAAGAGCAGCTGATTGATATAGCCAAGGATCATGAGCAGGTAGAAGCCCAGGTACGTCAGACAGGCCGTGTGTAGGGGCACATCCTCGAAGGAGGTCTTCTGATAGTGTTCCGCCTCCGCCGAGAGGATGCCGTCCGCCTGACTTGGCTTAAACTTATCGCTCCTCTTGTCAGTTCGCTCTGCATGACCATTCACCGGATGATAGCTGCCCTCCTCGGCATTCTGTGTTAAAAAAGATTACACTGCGAATTAAACTCGAGCCACATTTGATTAAACACACACACAGCTGGAGGAAGCGTTCTTATCAACACGCATGCTAAATTTCTTATCAGCGCGAAACAGGTGAGAGTGCCTAAATAATTAATCTATGCTGCGAACTTAGTCATGCCACATTTTGCCAACAGATGTAGGATGATTTACAACAGATGGAAGGCAAGTTCAGAATTTAAAAGGGGTCTTCTAATCATTAATTCTTAAACACTTCCTGGGTCAGTAATTTTGATTCCAAAAATTTTCCAAATGATTTGAGAAGGCTCCAACCATATCCACATCCATGATCCTTTATCCAAGCTGATCAGAAAGGGGTTCAGAGACACTTAGGGGTATTTATTGGATCGTTGTTTGGACTCCTTGGAGTTGATTCCATGGGGTCCGTGGGTTCCCATTTATTGATATTTCATGACTTCATGATTCACTGCTGTATCAAAGTGCATGAAAATTCCTCAAGAATTATCATATTTCATTGTTAAAGTTAATTTTTGATTTATTTGTTTATTTTTAGACCCCGTACTCTAAAAAAGAGTAGAGGGGTCTATTAGGTTTGTCAGAAGCGAAATGTGCGTAACAGGCAGAAGGAGGCGTGGCCGACCCCATAAAGTATATATGTTCTTGATCAGCATCAACAGCCGAGTCGATATAGCCATGTCCGTCTGTCCGTCTGTCCGTCTGTCCGTCTGTCCGTCCGTCCGTCCGTATGAACACCTGGATCTTTTAAACTACAAAAGCTAGAGCCACCAAATTTATAATGAAAGTCCGTTATTATCTTACGCAGGTTAAGTTTATTTCAAATTTTTTGCCACGCCCCTTACCGCCCCCGCAATAAGCAAAAAACCAGACACACCTCGAAAAAAAATGTAGTTTTAGGCCAATAACTCAGTAACTATGGCACTTAGGAACACCATTTCTGCTTGCAAGAGTTGCTAGAGACAGCCTTAATGCAATGCCATTCAAAATTTTGGCCTGCCACGCCCCCTTTTCTCATAAAAGCTAAAAAACTTTCAAAATTTGAAGCTCAAAATTTGCAGGATTTAGGGCATTTAGTCAAATAGTACAGTGTTTATAATTAATTATTCGAAGAGAGAAATATCATATCAATCTATATTCCCAGCGGCGTTAAAATCCGTCAATTAACAAAAAAGTTATTAGGTTAGAAAGTTTATGTAATTTAGCTGCAATTTCGCCGCCTGTGTGACGTCAGCGTCTGCTCGCAGACGCTGCGTCGCTGCGACGTTGCGACGCCGCCGTGCCGACCAGTGCTAGGCACGCATACATACATATGTGCATACACATAATTTTAAACGAGTGTGTACTTGTATGTATAACATGTAAATGCGAATAAGCGGAACATGCTTGAAAGTAGCGCGTGGTGCGAATGGTAGAGTTACGGCGCGATGTGAAATCGTTGCCTGAGGGTCGTGGGTTCGAATGCTGGCAATGAGAATTGCTAATTTAATTTTTTTTTAAATATCAATTTAAAATATACATATAAATTTTAATTTTTAAATTTCGTTATAAAATTTTAATTCAAATTAAATACAAATGCGCATTATCATGGGAGTACGGGGTCTTTTACAGTCGGCTCGATCGACTGTAGCCTTTCCTACTTGTTGGTTCAGTTTTTACTCGTAGGTTCATTCATACGTTCACTTTGGTTTAAGTACAGATGCACTCTAAAAAAATATCTCTTAGGTTTGCCAGCTGCGTGTATTTATTTTTAGCTCGAAATCATTATCAAACTGGTTCTATTTTTTTATATATTTTTAATTCTATATAATTCATAATAATAAAGAAATAAATACGTGTGTGTTCAATAAAATATTAATATAAATATTTTAATTTTAAACACTTAGCTGACAATTGAGCTGAGGGATTACCTTATGGTTCCTAATAAGAACTTTCAATACACGTTTTGGTAGCTAACTTTCATAGATATTATATAATGAGGTTATTGTGAATATATATATATAATAATATATATTTTATTAGTGTGCAATGCAGCACTTATTTATGGAATTTGAGGTCAAAGAATTTTAATACTGACTAATTTTTTTTGACGCTTAAAGCTTTGAATAAATCAGTTGAAATTTTCAACTTTGTAATGAACTCTCTTAATTGCATACCTTGTATGAAAGTTAATCAATTTGTTGGGTTTGCCCAGTTAAAAATTGTTAACTTTGTAACAAGCAACGTACAAAATTTGTATGCAAAAATGTCGAGTCGAAAAACTTTGATTGCTCAAATGGAGATCTGAAGACCTTTCGTTAATCAACTCTTGACCTGCATCTCGAATGTTATTTCACAGTATCAGGCGCTTGTTTAGTACACCTCACACACACACACACGCTCCATTGTTGTATTGTCAATCAGTCAATTAACATTTAACTACCAGAATGGGGAAAAAAAGTATTTAAATCGTATGTGTTGCCGCTCTCTTTGCTAGAGTGAAGTCACGTCCAGAGAGAGAGAGAGAGAGAGAGAGAGAGAGAGAGAGAGGGAGAGATAGAGTTAGTGCTGAGTATGGAAGCCATATAACTAACTAGCCGTCTGCCTGTGTGTGTGTGTAGCTTTAACTATGTTATCGTCATGTTTATCATATGTAGAGCATGTCACCTGTGTTCGACAGTGCGTTAAGTTATTTACTATTTCAAGATAGTCTAATATCGGTTCAGAATTCAAACAAATTAGTTTTAGTTGGACTTTTACACTCTCTCTTATTTTTCTTTGCTCTCTTTCCCATTTACGCTCTCTTTAACGCCAGCAGAGAGCTCATTAAAGTGTCCAGTTTATTATTATGTTTATTTACTCGGTGGGCGGCAGTGGGGGTGTGACCCCCACCACTCACACGACACTCAATTATATAACAATGACGTTGCGACCATTGACGTTGTCGTGCTTATTATCGTCTGACTTCCAACTTGTTTATACAACTTATATATAAATCGGCAGAATTCACTTCAGTATTTTGCACGCAATTGCACACTTAAAATGAACCAAAACATAAACAGGGCTATATCCGAATACAGTTACACTTGGAGTAGTACAGTTGCACCCAACTTGAACGCATGTAAAACTAGTAAAGTAAATAAATAAATAAATAAAAACAAGTGCGAGTAATACCCAGTACAAGATAATGATTTATACTGCTAACATGGGGTTTTGTTCAAACTTTCAGATATCTGATAATGAAGTAAATACTCAGTTATCGAGGGAACACTTTCGTTACTCAATTAGTGCGGACTGAACTGATATTTATAGTTTTATAGCACTGAAATTGGTTGTGTAGTTTTGTTTGATGTGTTCGTGTTGGGATCTCCTATTGTAAATTTGCATATTTACAGCTAAAAATTTGTAGATACATTTGCATCCACTAACTTTATTTATAACTCTAATACCCAGAGATTATTTCCACTCAGAATTGTAAAACAATAAAACTAGAATAGAACTAGAAGAAACTAGACTCATTAGATACATTTGTATCTTTCTCTGCTATGCTATTCAAATCGAAAATTTGTTAGGTAGGCTCAAGGGATTTCTGGCCAATGAGTGTTCCCCTAAAAAATGAATTAAAAAATCGATTAAATCAATTGGGCTGGCAGCAGAAATTCCGATAAGAAACAAACGCCTTCACAAAGTCCCCAAATTATCTAATAAATAAAAGAACGCACCCAAAAGATACGCGTGTTTGTCTGTGTGTATAAGTATGTGCTTACAATTCCAATGCTGATACCATTATAATATATATAGAATATATAGCGTTTGTGGAGGGCAAATGATTCATCCAAACCGCATTCTCCAAAAAGCTTTACGTGAAATTCTTCGTATGTTTCATGAGTGTTAAGCTGATAACAAGTCTGCGGTGGTGTGACGATAGCTCGGGGAATAGAATTATCGAAGGGGAGTATTGGAAAGTGAGCAATACACTCATAGACCAGCACTGAGTGCAGTAATTGTGGCGGCAGTAAATTTAAGTATGCAAAAAACCGATTATATTTTTTCTACACGAACAAAAACTAACGGTAATAAAATAATACAGTTTTTATTTGATGAAATTTGTTGTTGCTTTGAGCATAAACAAATAATTGGCAGCAGGACACATGTTTTCAGTTGCCGTAGCAACAAAACAAACTGCAAATAAGAGTGTCCAAAACAAACAGAAGAGAGAAACACAAGCAAACAGCACGCAAATCTCTTTCTCTCTCGCACTCGAGTAAGGGGGGGTGGGGGCAAGCTAGAGATGCCAAAAGAACAGCTGAAAAATGACCTAGAAACTGGGGCAATGCAGGAGGCGCCAATTGCAATACACTCCCCACACCACCTCTCTCTCTCTAACGCACGCACTCACACACACTCACTCAGCTCTGCCCTTTTTCAGCGCCGCGCTCTTTTCACACATTCAAGCGTTTGCTTACTCATATGCGCAACTCTTCGCACATACTGATAAAATCAATGAAGCACCGGCACGGCACGAGGAGAACAAGAAGAAGCAGTAGAGCGAAAAGCAAGCAGCAAAATTAGGCAAGCAAAGAGAATAATCTGCTTCTTCTTCCACTGCTTCTTATTCGGCACTTGCCTCGCCTCGTTTTGTATGTTGTGTTCATTTTTTTCTGCACTTTTTTTTGGGGGCTCACCTTGAAATTTAAACCTCCATTAGGTGTACGAATTTCAGTATATGCCGGTGCAGAGAATTTTAGCTCTTTTAATCGCAGCAGCTGCTCCTCCGACTGGGACTCTTTAGCAGTTTCTGTCTCTGTCGCCTTCACATTATTGTACTGCACAAATGTGGTGTGATTGCTGGGAATGTGTCCATTGCTAATTGGAGTCGATGTTTTTTCATGGCCATTGGCATTGGCATAGCTCTCGTCAAAAGTAGCACCGTCGTCGTCCAAGTTGCCCATTGCTTTATTGCGATATTAATAAGCAATTTTATTTAACCGACACACCGAATATTTCTACCGCCGTTGGACCCGCAAAAGAAAACCGTTCGTTCGCAACCGCGTTAAACCAAAGAGTAATTTATGCTGGTGAAAAACTCGCACGCAAAAAGCGGGCGTGTGGTGAGTTTTGTGAACTCAGCTGTTTTAGAACTCAATAGGCAATGTTAAGTTACGTTATTATTAACAGTGCTAGCAGTATTTAGAATTTTTAGAACTATTAAGTCATATATAAAAGCAGTAGATTCGTTAGCAGCAAGAGTTTTAAATATAAATATAATAATTAAAAAAAACATTTAATACTCTATGTTAGCAACAGAACCCTGTTAGCTTTGAACAGCAATATTGGCAACGCTACTAATTTGTGATTGGCAACAGTGGTATGGGTTAGCAAGCAGTTTAAGTTAACTGCTTTGCAAGCAGAGTTTTGGCATTGGGCTGTACACTGCTTTTGTTGTCACACAAGCAGTTCACGCTGAAAACTCGAATTTTAAAAAATAATTTTGTATTTTGAAAACTTTAAGTTGCCAACTCCTTGGTGAAATATCCTCATCAGGTTTATTTATGCATGTAACGCGTCAAATGAATAAATCTACAAGTGATTGAGGCTGACTACTCAAATCAATCACCGAATGTGCGTAAAGCGGCAATTGTAGTAAAATTCATGAGGCAGTCAAGCAAAGTGCGTTGACTTGAAACGCAGAGTGAGAAAGAGAGGGAGCAGAAGACAGAGACAGAGAGACGGGTATAATAGGCCTATAGCCTATCGGAATAATCAGATGCGTCTGACAAAAGAAAACGAAATTTCATTTGATTCTTTTTACTTGTGTTTTTTTTTTCTTCCTTTTTTTATCTTTTTGGTTGTTTTGTTTTTCTTTTGCGGAAGAATTTGAACAATTTGTAAATGAATCGAGGGGTTGAGGGTGGGTGTGTGGCTGTGGGTGTGTGGGTGTAAAAGATTATTGACTCACTTCAAGGATTTTGTAGACAAAATATATTTTGAAAACAAAACATTGAACTCAGCATCAAATTATGCGTCGAATTTGTTAACGTAAACAACAACGATAACGACAACAACAACGATTACGTAAATGATCAAGTTGTGGGGGAAGAAGAGGAAGCAGCAGCAACAGCAGTCAATAAAAAATGTCTTAGAAAACAATCAAAAAGACGCGACAATTTCAAAATGCAATTAAGTCAAAATTAACACCGAAATGCAATAAAAGCTAAACGATCGCTTATTATGTAGGCAGCAGCAGCGGCCGAGACAGCAACGTCGACTGAGGCAGCGACTGCGACTGCGACGGCGACTGAAGCATATGCAAAATGCCAAAACGTTCCCGATTTGAAGCTCAAAACGAACTGCGATCATTGCATCGATATGCAAATGATTTCCAAATTGTCGTCACCAGCGTTGTTGTTGCTGTTGCTACTGTGAGCCCTTTGCCAGCTGTTAAGGGCACAAGGGGGCGTGTGAGGGGGCTGGTAGCGGGGGGAATCCCAGCCAAGCGGGTCACGAGAGCGCAACTTTTGACGGCGGCACCTTAAAATACTAAGAGCAGCAAAGAATTTATTGAACCGACTAGGCACATACCCTAGACAGAGCTGGAAAGGCACAAAACCTTTTGAAGCATACAGTTTTTGTTCTAGCTGATATACCCCGTTACTCCAACTCACTGAAGTTGGCAAGGGCACAATGAAATACGAGCTGAGAAGTTGGCCAAAATGCGACTATTGCGAGATTCTGATTGTCTTCTAATCGCGCGACACCAAACGACGAAATCAGCGACTTTTTTATTCGAATTTGGAATTGAATGCCAAAAATTGTGTTATGTTTTTTGCTCAACTGATTTGCACTTTGGTTTATCGTTTATCGATTGTCTTGTCTTGTGCGGGGGTTCAAGTACATTCGATTTGTCTGCTGACAAAACAGCGTCTATTAAAAGTCGCGTAATTAAATGGATAATTGTGTAAGCAGCGCAAAAAGCCAGAAAAGACTGAAACTCAAAGTGTTGCAGTTAACAACAGCAATAACAACAACTGCAATTACAAAAACAACACTTACAGCAACAACTGTTGTTGTTGTTGTTGTGCCATAAACTCTTGTCGCTTTTGCATAATTACGACTTTGTGCGCTTAATAAATAAGAAAAGTGCAGACTTGCCACTCCCCCTCCCCTGCACGCCCCTCTCGAACTCCTCTATCATTTGCCAGCCACGCCTCCCACTGCCCCTCCCCCTATCCCCCTGCTAAAAAGCATCGCGGGCGTTGCTCTAACAAGCATAAAAAACGCGCTTCGTCTAACGGCAACAGCAGCAATATTTGCATACGAATGCACACATGTGTGTGTGTGTGTGTGTGAGTGTGTACCGGTATGTGTGTGCGTGTGTGGGTGTTTTCTGCAACATTTGTTGCTGTTGTTGTTGTCTTGCGATGAATCACGCGTGATATTTGCGCTGCAGTTGCTGAACTTTTGTCTCGTTTATCCATCAATACACTTGCTCTGAGCCTTTGCCATTTATCACTTAACTAGTTCAATTGAATCAACAGCAGAACTAGTTCCACAGCAATAAAATGTTAGATGACTGTACTATAGATCTAGTTTGTTTTTCTTAGGTTTAACCGATTATGATCATTTGATAGTTATCACTGAACTGGTTCAATTGAATCAAGAAACGGTTTAAGTAGGAACTAGTTTCATGGTCTCAAATTTGAATAGACTGTGAATATTCTTTCGTTTGATTAGCTGAATAGTTCATAAACGAACTAGTTCCTATCAACACAATAGAAAATTTATTGTCCAAAGTTTCTAGGTGCATGGAATCGTTCAAAACTTGATCAACTTACCTATCGGTTCAATTGAACAAGTTCCCAAGCAACTCTTTGTCACTTAAGTTGCAAACAAATTGATCTTAAAATATATAAATAAACTAAGCCAGATATCTAGACGGTTGCGTACTTTGGGCACTACTTTCAACTACTAAACTGCTTAAAAAGAACTAGTTCACTTGCTTTAGAAATTAATCAAAAGTATTTTATGACCACTAATAAAATGAATCATATACTAAATTGTCTGTATAGAATTGAAACTGGTTCACTACTGATTCCAAGTGATTCAAAGTTAAACTAGTGGGAGTAAAGCAGAATTAAAAAAAACTTCATTTATTTCTTTATGCAATTTTATATCGGTTTTTTATTAAAAAAACTAGTTCACCTAAAGAACAATTTAGCTACTTTTCAATTTACAGCCTTTATAAAGCTAAAATGAATTTAAATAGTTATTTTTCCAATAATACAAGCCAATCCTAAATGACTTTATGTAGAGTTATAAAACGTTTAGCTAAATAAGCCCGAATTAGAGTATACATTGTTCGCTTTTAGCCGTTTTTCTGGCTTTATTTATTTGCCAGGCTGACTTCTCTCGAGACTCAAGTGGACTTTGCGCCTGGCTGCAAACGCAGTTGACATTTTCATTATGCGACTTGTGACTTGGGGCCAAGTGTCGTTCCCCATTGCCACCGGCATTGACAACAACAACAACTGAAAAAGGGGCGTGGCTTGGCACTCAGTCAAAGCGATTTTCAAATGCGTTGACAGTTTTTGGTTGTCAATCGTTTTGTGTAACTCAAGTTGAAACTTCTCCGTAGGTGTTGAAACTGCCACATAGACGTGAACTGGAACTGGAACTGGAACTGGTAAGGGAACAGAACTTACAACTTGATTCAGCAGTCATTGAGTGCATAAACAATTGCCAATAACTCAGACAATCCCAGGCAAAATTAATCATTTGCTATAAATGCATAGCTAAGTTTTAATTGCGGTCCTCCATGGTCACTTTTCTTTATACTGACTTTTTCTGTAGGCTTATCCAATCTGAATTTTAAGAAATATCTCTACTTGAATTTACTTTTTCTTTGCATCTTCATCAGTAGCTAATTGTATGGTCCTCCTTGTTCACTTTATTAAGATAATATATCAAATCCTTACTATTTTTAAGCTTTTGTGTTGAAAGTTGATACTGTGGCATAACTTACATAATTTACTATAGTTTATTTTACTAGCTAGAGCTTAACAACTGTCCTCCATGTTCACTTTTCTGTGCCTTTATATATAATTTTTTATTATTATTTATTTTATATTTATTTAAAACTATTTTTGCTTGTAATAAATGCATTTAATTTCTACTTTCAATTTATTATGCCAGCAATTGCTTACGTGTGTCCTCCATGTTCACTTGACAGTCATTTCAGTATTCAGTGAACACAATTAACACTTACACACACAACCAAAGGCAAATAACATCAAATTTCAATTATCGCAGTGGCAAAAAGGAAGCAAAAACTGAGCAATAGGCGACGACCTCAACGAGAGCAACATCAGCAGCAGCAACAACTACAACAACAGCAACAACTGAAAGCAAGACGCAACTAAAGCAACACAAAATTAAACAAGTGTCTCAGGCAAACACGCGAAATGCCAGAAAATGCAAATAACCAAAGCAACAACAGCAACAGTAACAACAACAGCAACACTAACAACAGCAACAGCAACAGCAACATTAGGCTGCCTGAAAAGTTGTTGAACTATTTGAAATTGATTTTCACATGGGCAATTAATGTTTCAATAAATGATATTCTAGCAGCAACAACAATTGTCGAGTGGCATCAACAAATTTGTAGCAACTGTTGCCAGCAACATATTGCTGCTGCTGCTGCTGCTGTTGTTGCCGCCTCATGTTGCAGTTGGAAAAATGTTATTGAAATTGGCTTTTTATGTTTATGAAAACGATCGCTGAACTGCAGCAAAGGGGCGAGAGAGGTAGCTAGCTAGAGAGAGGTGGGGGAAGGAAGGGAGGAGAGATAGAGGGTGTGTGAGAGAGAGAGAGAAGAGAGCAGAGGCAGAGTGTTGCTGTTTAAGGAGCGTATTTCTGTCTATTGACTTTGGTTTCGGATTCGAAACTCGCGTTAATTGCTGCCATTTGCAATCGTATTTATGGCTCACGCCTCGCTCACGTTTTGGCCATCAACTGACATCGACAACACACCAGCAACAAGAGCAACACGAGCTACAACAGCAACAACAACTGCAGCAGCAGCAGCAACTGGCAACTGGCAACACATTTGCCAGTGCGTACAAAATGTTTTGCTAATTGCCAATTTTATTGGCCAGCTAATTTGTGGGCGGCAGGCATCGGAAAAGTCAAGAGTCGATCGGATTGTTTGCCAAATGCACACACACAAATTGCCCCTCTCCAACCCTTTCTACACCCCCACACACACTTTGAATTGGGGCCACAGTTGTTCTTGATTTCTAGGAATTGTTGAACGAGCCTTTTCCATGAATGGAATCGCATTTCACTGTAAATTTCGCAATTTAATACGAAAAACTTTGCATTTCTAATCACAGTGGGAGCACATGGCACATTCATCACATACATAACTTTATTTATTTTTCGCAATAAATTCAAAAATGTATTCAAATTTTGAAGACTTTTCGCAACTTAGAATCCCTGAAGCATTTTTATAATATTTATAAATTAACTTTGGATGTCTCATTCCTACTTCCCTAACATTCTAGGTTGAAGGAGGTTAAACCACTTCTTCCACTCATTTTCATGCGTTACAAAACCCAGGAGGTGTGTGAGATAAATAATTAACTAACAAATGATTGAAGTTATGCTACAATTTGTGGCATCTTTAAATAATTTCCATAACATTTAAGTAGCAGCACATTCCTAACTAAATCGTTTCTAAGCTGCAGCTCAATAAAGCGCTGAATGAATCGCATTCCACATGTTGCACAAAGTCTGATTAACCCGAGGTCAATTATGCTGTCTGCGTGGTATGTTTGGGTGCAAGTTTTGACCCGAGGAAGCTGCCGCAGCCGCCAAGGCTATGCGGCAATGGAATCAGCCATCTATAACCAAGTATTTAGACGGCTTTTTGCCAGTCCACCTACCGCCAGTTAGTTGGCCAAGTTCTCTATAATTTTGGCTGGCTAAAAATCAAGCGAACTTGCCACATGCAAATCTGGCTAGACTTTTGGACCCTTTTTGGACAGCCAACACTCTGTGGGAGTGGGGAGAAGAGAGGACGAGAGGAAATCCAACCGCAACTAGCACTTAACTTGGCTTTGATTTGAAGTTCGTGTCCCAATGCGAACTCGGCTCTAACACCTTGCCAAGATGCCACACAGTGTCTATGTGTGTGAGGGAGATCGATAGATGCAGTGTGATAGAGAGAGCGCTAGAAGCTTCACTGTAGTCGCTGGTTTGAGTGAGTGATTACCGTTGTTGTGGCTGTGGGGGCTTCTCAAGTGGAAATCGGTCGCAACAGGTTACCCATGGGAAAACCTGCCCCAACCAAGCAATTACCAGCTTCCCCCTCTCTCTCTCTCTCTCTGTCCACTCCAACGCTCTCTTCCCTCTCGCTTTGCTGCTGCTGATTTTGATTTTGAAATTTGAACTTGGGGCTAAAGGTAAAAATTGTTTGCCAAGTAATTGGCGCATAACGAGGCTGCGAATTGTGAGAAGCGGAGAGCGGCAAACGAGGACTGAGAGGGAGAAGAGAGCGGGGAAGAGATACACAGAAAGAAAATCAATCCTTGATTTATTGACTAATGTAACTTTAAGATACAAATAGGGAGATATAAAGCTAAAGTCAGTACACTAAATTTTTTACTGTGTAGCTGCCTATGCCGTCCACGGCAAGAAGTTGGCGTTGGCGTTGGTCTGGTCATAACATTTTGGCCAAGTGCGTTAGAACGTCGAAACCAACGCCCCAACTTCAGTTTGGAGTCCCAGCCGCAAAAGTCGTGCAACAACAACTAAAAAATAGCAACAAATCAAGCGTCAGGTGCATTTCCATCAGCGATAATTCGTTGTTGTTGTTGCTGTTGTTGCATCGATTGCGGAAAAACTTGCAACAGTTGCTGCCTATCACAGATCTCAGTTGAAGCTGCAACAATTGTCTTTGGCTCGCTGCTGCAGCAAATGCAACTGCAACTGCAAACTGAGCCATATTATTTGCACTTTATTATCACGTTAGTCAAATGAGCAAAACGTGCAGCAATCGTCCGGCAGGGGGAGTGGCAGAGGCGGCCGGCAGTGAGCGGCGAGGGGGGAATCCAGCGCATGCACAAATGCATGAGGAGAATTGCGCCCACCCACCGAAAATGCAAAAAAAAATTAAATAAGCTTGTGTGTGTAGCTTAGGCAGAGTAAGCACTACTTAAAAAGACCCTGTATTTGTTCTCTGACGGTTTTAAAGTTCTCTTCTATTTTCTATAACAATAAAATGTAGGCAAAAAGAAAAAGGCAGAAAGAAACATTCAATCACTCAACACACTCCTTGCTCTTTCAAAACTACAGGGTCTACTGCTTGCTGCAGCCTGTTTATGGCTGCCACATGTTGCTGCTGCAACTGGCCGGCTGCTTGGCCAGTGGCTGCCTGCACCTTTGACCTTTGCCAGGGCTATCACAACAACGGCAACAACAACAGCAATAAAATACAAATTTAAAGTCTAATTTCATATTTTTAATGGAATGCAATCAATGGGGCTGCCAGACAATATCTGGACTAGCCAAGGCGAGGGGAAAAGGAGGTTGAAAGGGGCAGGGGCAGGAGCTGGGGGATCGACAGCCTTAATAGCCAAACATTTTTATTCATATTTAATGTTTTCTGTTTTATTTTGTTTTCGAGTTTTCGGCTTTTCCGCAATCTGTGCCAATATCTACAGAGGCATTTGCTAGAGATAAAGGGGGGAATGAATAAAGGGGGGGTTAATACTAAAGGAGGAAACAGCGAGAAATAAAGGTTAACAGCAAAGTGCTGTGGGTTTGAAGTGTTGAGGTTTTTTAAGGGGACTTGTGCTGGATACTAGAAGAATTCCAAGTTTATTGAAGCTTTTGAATAAGTTCTGAGTTCTTATTAACTTAAGTTTAAGATGAATTCCTGCATTAATCTAAAACTTTTTTCCATTATTTATGTACAACACACTCTAATGTACAACACAAATTATTTTAAAATATATTAAACTGGCGGTTTAATTTATTTTTTTCTACTACGGCTCATAAGAGACTTAAATTTTCCTTATTTTCCTCTGCTGTCAAATTCCTTTTAAATCACAACAATTGTCACATATTTTCACGCATATTTTTCTCACTCTTCCCTGACAATTTAGAGCTCTCTTTGCATGCTCCGCACGAAATACATTCAGGAAATTCCTAAAATGACGTCACATCAGTTCATTTATCTTCCTCTCTCTTTCTGTTTCACTCTTTTGCACTTCTTGCTGAGCACAATCTGCGCAACTTGTTGCATGTCCTACATTCCTGTTTGCACACTCTCTAACTCTGTCTGCCTCTCTCCCTCTCTCACTTCCCCCTTATCTGCCTTTCCCACTCAGCTGCTGTCGCATATTTTCGCCATAGCAACTGCTTCCATCAATCATTGGACTTGTCCCTGAAATCAAACGCAAAAAGTATCCTTAGTCCGCGGCGAGCAGCAAAAGGCAGACAGCTGCCACATTCCAAAGCGTAAATTACAAATCGCAGGATACACACAAAGAGCAGAGAGACAACAGACAGAGAGAGAGAGAGAGAGAGAGAGAGAGAGAAAGAGTGAGAGGGAAACTGGGAAACAAGGTCAACAATTTAGCACGAGTTGTTGAGCGAGTCCTTGAGCCACAAAACGAGCCAAGGACACGAGACAACACAGAGAGAGCGAGTGAGTGTGAGTGAGACAGTGACTGACAGTGTGTGAGGGAGACAGCTAGCTACCGCTACAGCTGCTGCTGCCATGGCAACATTTTATTTGATCTCTCGCCTGCGAAATTCGCTGTTTGCCTGGTCGATGAAGGCGCCAAAATTCAACATTTTTCGTTGTGTGCGTGCAACGCGGCGTCGCCGTCAGCGTCGCTGCCACAGTCACTGCCACAGGTCTTGCCACAGTCTGTCTGGCTGAGTGTCTGCCAGGGTGTGCGGCCTTTGAGTGGTGGATTTGGAGTTGGGTTCACTTGAGTCCTTGCTAAAAATCAGTTTCCTCCTTTTCGGCCGCGGAGTCACTTTCGAGCAGAGTTCTGCTGGGGATAATCCCACTTTGTTAGAGATTTACAAGCCATAACTATATACATTTTTTTCTATATAGGAAAATTTATTTTGCCTGCGTGAAGAGTGAGAGAGCGAGAGAGAAAGAGAGCGAGTTTGGCTCAAGTGCGCGACTTGGCGTAGATTTTACTTCTCAAATGTATGCGGCGCGCAGAGAGCAGCAGACAGGGGTGTGCGTGTGTGAGCGAGTATGTGCTTGTTGATGTTGGGGATGTTAGTCACTGCACACACATAAGCACACACCCTTACACACACACAGTGGCACACATTATCACAACGACACGCAGTTTAGGCGAACAGGCAAGCAAAGCTGCCAACAGCATCACGCATACTAAGCACATTATGTGGGAGTGGGTGTGGGTGGGCAAGGGGCGAGTGGGGACATGTCTCGGTGGTGCAAAAGGTTTTGTTGTGGCTACGCACACAGCGAAGCGACAAGTTTTGCGGCTCGTGTCGAAAGACAAACAGAGACGCAGCGCTGCGGAGGCAGCAGCCCCAGAGAAAGCATCCAGAATTGCCGACAATCTCCCACTACCTCTCTCACTCTCTCTCCCTCTCTTCCTCTCTCGCAAACTATCAAAATGCGCGTTACATTTTTGAGCTAATGTCGCACTTTGTGTGCCAGCTTCTCGCTCTCTCTGTGTCTCTCTCCCCAAGCATCTCTCTCGCTGCCTCTTTCCCTCTCAATTTCTAATGCCTCTTCCTGCCGCTGTGACGTCATATTTTCAGTCTTTTTTTTTTATCAAAACGTGTACTACATCTTTGTGCTAATGTGCCTCTCTCACATCTCTCTCCTTCTCTCCATTTCTAATGCATAGAGGTGTTACCTCTGCCCGTTTGTTGTGACGTCACATTTTCTATGTTTTTTTCACTTGGCATCGATTTTCACACGCCTCTCTTGGGAAATGATAAGAATGCCAAAAGTTTCAGGCAAACATAAAACGCGCATAGCTCGCCGAATGCGTATTCACACTCACCCACGCACACACACACACAGCCACACACAACCACATACATACACTCATCAGCATCCCGCATCCCAGAGGAAGAGAGCAGAGCGTAGGGACTGAGGCAGAGGCGCCACCCGCCTGGGTTACACACCAAAGTCGATCGATGGAAATTTCTTTATACATTTTTGATAAGAAAAACTGACGCATACTTATAGCACGCACTGTGTGTGTGTGTGTGTGTATCGGCATAAATATTGACTGTTGTGTCAACTACTGGGCTATCAGCAGACAGAAGTTGCCCACTTTAAGTGCCCACTTCACAATTCTCAAGTGCTTTCTTTCTTCCATTGTTTTGATTAGTTACAAAACCATAAAAATAACTATTATTTTATCTATCACTAAACAAACAAACGGACATTGATAGCAGTGCAGGCACAAACAACTTTTTAAGTAACAATTAAAAGAGCAGAATAAACAAACGAAAACTATCAAGATTACTATCTTTCAATGTAAGCTTAGTTCTAATTTGATCATATATTTTTTTTTTAAATAACTCTTGAGCCTCCTATCTGCATTAGAATTAAAAACTCTAACTCCATTTCCTCATCACTTTTTCTGACCATCAAGTCTTCTCTTAGTACAGTTAAGAAAATTCGACTTCAAACGCAGCTGTTTAAACGGTTTATTTGTGGCTTGTTAAAAGGGCTTGCAGCGTTTTTGATTTGCGCTTTTCAAAGTCATTAAAGCCAACTTAAATGACGCCAAAAGCGAACTCAAATGGCAAATTATTCACTGTCAGGCGGTGTCGGTGGCGGCGTTGGAGTCGCAAAATGCAAATGCAAAACGCAAAAACGCGAATCCACAACAGACAAACAATTGCGGTTGAAAATATTATTGCCAAATGATTTGGCTAAGCGCTAAATCGATGAGGTCGCTGATAAGACGCAGCTTAGCCCAAACCACTAAAAGAGACTTGGCTTATTCAAGGCAAGTAGCTTGAGGTCCTAACTGCCGTCAATTGTTGACTTTAATTTGTTTTATTGGCGCAACTTCGACTTGGGCTCGGTTTTGGTTACGGACTCGTTTTGGATTTGGAATCGTACTCGGATTGGGTGCAGATAACGCTAACTAAGCGGGTCAGGGACTGAATGCCACTGGGCAAAAGTAGCCTCCATTGTAATGGAGAGAGCGGGGGGAGATGGGGAACTATCAGTCAGTGTCAAGAGTTCACGCACATGAGTTAATGTGCACACACGTCGTATACGCAACCTGAGCACTCAAAGCATTTCCATAACAATTGAAATGCGGCAACAAGTAGCTAAATATATTCTAGAGTTTCTGTTGATATTTTCTTAATACCTTTAGGAAGTCGCTGTGAGCAGACGAAAAGCCAAAAGTCACATAAGCGTATTTACAATAACAAAAGAGTCGCATTTCGTGGCTACAATGGACAGGTATCTGCCTGTCTCCCAGTCTCCCTATCTCCCTCCCCCTCTCCCCCACGTACTAATCAGAATCGTAAGTAGTGCTGCATCCACTTATCTTTTATGTAAATTACCTGCCATAACAATTTCTACGTCTACGTCTATGGTTACAACAATTCGGGAAGTCAGACAATCAAAATAAGGAAAATGAAAAATAAATGCGAATAAAAAAAAGTTATACAAAATTATATATGTATATAAATACGAGCACAAAAGTAAATTATTGTCGAAATGTTTAATGACAAACTGTTGATGCCATGTCACGAACTTTTCTCCAAAAAAAAACAAGTCGAACATTCAGGAGCTGCGTCTGCTGGCAGCCGATTCACGAGTTTGTAACGGTGCACAAAGGCACTACAGTATCCAATAACTAGCTAGTAGTATTCACTGTACAGTACACAGTCTACTGTATCCAGCAGTATCAGGTTCATGCCCATGACTCTAACTCAATTCTCCTGGAGACAATGAGCACAGAGTGATGAGCAATGGGAAGACTTCAACAAATTGTCTTGAAGAAATACATTTAGGAAAGCGCTCAACTTCCAAGATGAATTGCGACTTTCAACTTTGATTGAAATCGGTTATTCAACTTTGTCAAAAATATATTAAAGTACAAATAAAATAAACTGAGCAGAGTTCAAGCCAACTGTTAAAGCTAAAACTAATTTATTGCTTCAAGTCATTTTGCATATTTATTGCAATTTATAAAGTACAGTTTAAATCCATCGAAAGTGGTAGTTAAACTTAAAAAAATGCATAACTTTTAGCTAACTAATCAATACTATTTCTAAATTGAGTTATTTGTTATTTTTAATTAAAGTTTTATTTCTACTGATATAATAAAAAAAAAGAGTACGGGGTCAAAAAATATAAAAACTTAAAGGTTTTGCTACAAGAAACCAACAAAATCTTATTAAATATTTATAGTAATTTTAGTCATTGATATTTTTATATTAAGGAATATAATTCTGACGAAATAATGAATAAAATCAGACAAATTAGTTTATAGAAAACATATATGTATTTTTGTAAACTATAAATATCCAATTAAATATTTTAAAATAAATTTAAGCTATAAAATTATTTATTTCGCAGTATAGTTGAAGATTTTCAACTTTTCATAAGTTATTGCATTTAAAAAAAATTTTAAAAATAAATAAATATAATTTAACAACTATTCTAATCCCAACTCCCAGACTTTTGCCGAATTCTACACTTGAGTAATGTCGATTTTATGTATGAACTCCACTTTCGTTTTTTATTTTTATTTATTTCCCCAATTTACTTTTACTTTCAACGTGACTTTCATTATACTTGTAGACAGTCTGTGGCATTGAAAAACCGTTCAATTCTGAAGAAATCATTTGGATATTGAATTTTATCACACCTGAAATGTTGAAAAACATTCTTCTTCTTCATCTTCGACGTCATTCTTCGCTTTCGACAGTTCTTCAGCCATATTTACATCTCTGAACTGAATGATTTTGACATTAATGACTTCAATGGAACTGACCCACAAAAAATTGTACACTGCCTGCAAAATATTGGGCTAAGGTCAATTGTACTACACACAGTCCAGTCTTAAGTAAAAAACAAAAGCAGAAAAAAATTCCCCAAAGTAAGACAAGAGATGATTTCATCAGCCAGAGCGAAGAGAAGAAAACAAATACAAATACAACCAGAAATTACATATGGATTTGCAATCGGCGGTAGTCGAAAATTGAGAAACAATTATCGATGCGACATGCCATATGCAAATGATTGAGGAGATTCGCCAATCGGCAATCGACAATCGGAGAGGAGTGTGTTTTTGTCATCCAAAGTCATTGCGCCGCTAACAAAACTATTGCAATAGATGTAGAGATGTAGAGACATAGCTAAAGTACAACACAATAATGTATCACATGATTTCTATATGGTATATAGATTTGAGTGCATTGCACCCCATTTTCAGGGACAACTCGTGGGGGATACTTTTGTACAGTAGTCCCCAGTAGCGCAATGGATTTTGTGTTTAGATTTGTTTTCAAATTGCTCAGATTTCAGTTGGATCAGGCCCACTTTTCTAACCTTGAACTCAGTGAATGACTTGACACCAGCACACGGGCTGGAATCCGTTCTTAATGTATGATATTCTATAAAATCCAAAATACAATACGCGCATACGCGTAATTCTATGCATTGCTCGAAGCTGCCTGCTTGCAGTATATCGTATATCGCATATAGTATATCTATATAGAGAAAGATATGGCTAGAGCTGTGCGAAATGTGTGTCATTTATGCATGAGATTTTTGGCGCCAATTCTCGATTCTAGATTCATACGAGATGTGTGATCGATGCAAACAATATTCTAATTTCATTGCATAAACCACCAAATATCGAAAGGTGCCATCAAGTCGGCGAAATTCCTTCTCAGAGGTTCAATGTTTGACATTGACATGTGCCAAGGTTTGTCCTGAGTTCTTAACAGTCTCTCCCATCAGTTCTTTCTTGCAATCTGTAAACAAGCGATGCCTTTCAACAGCTCTTTCTCAAATGTAGCGCCATACGGGCACAGCATGCAAAAATCAAGAGACCTTAGAGAAAACCTACTTCTTACACATGTGTGTGGCATGTGTGTATGATTTTTTCCATCACACCATACAGGCGTTGGTGTAGGTGTGAGTCCAGGGGTTGTCCAGCCCTTTCTCTCAGGGGCTGTCACTTCGATACTGATAAACCCAATCAAGTTTACAGATTGTGTCAAGAACAAAATGTTTTTCATAGCAGTAATTTGTTTATAAGTTTTAGACATTTTGTTGTATTTTTTGACTAGTTTTCTGAAGTATTTTCGGTTTATAAGATATAGTCTAACATAAGAATTTAACTATAATTCGGATAATAGGATTTCACCCCTTATTTTAGTCCACTATTTAAAACTAAATAAGTATTTATTTTAGACTATCTTCTTCTCTCAAATTCACACCTCATATGCAGTCCACTCTCATATGTGTTTATACCCAATTTTGGCCTTAGTCTCACCTTCGACTTTCCTAGGTTTGGTTCCCATGGTCTCGAGGCTAAAAATTTCCCGCCAAATGTGAACTCCAGCAGGGCCATGCTAAACAAATTTTAGCGCCTCTACCTTTTTGGCAACGTATGGCATGGAAAATGATTGGAAAAACAAGCGGAACATTTGCGGAAAACTCAAAAGCGGGGAAGAGCACGTACTATGGTACGAGGCTACCACGTACCAATCGAATAGTAGGTGCGATCTGTTGTTGTGCCACATGATAATGCTAAACTGTGCTTTTCCCGTAGCGCCAGGCGTGCAACCATCACCACCAAGGGATTTCTCAAGGAAAACAGAAAGAATTTCACACACACATTACGCGAGGAGCGGCGCTTGGTATTGAAAATTGTAAGAAAAACAAAAACAGAAAGGAAATAAAAACACACGAGTCAAAGTTACATATGTTGTTAGATTTTTGGTTCGTGCTAAAGGATCTTTCCCAAGGCACCAAGCTGTCTGGTCAGTCCAGTCTCCTGGTTATTCAAGAAATTTCCATCGGGTTTTTCCTCACATGGACATCGATACCAAACGGTCTATCGATATTAGCCAGAGACATTATCATAAAGAGACAAATTTTATAACTGGGCAACATTTTCCCACCGTCTTCCAGCTTCCATGTGTGAGGGAAATCCTTGATATTGGTTTTTTGCCCGCTGCTGGGAAAATGCCTGACTCTCAGTGTACCTGAGTTGGGAATGCAAACTGAGTACAACACGTGGCCAGTAGCTTGGACTGGGAAATGCGATCATTATTAGCACCGCTCATGAGTTTTCATCACTTTTGCTCTGCCTCTCCCTGTCTCTCACACAACTGTGGTCATCTCAAGTGCACAGGTTGTAAAGCAGCTAGGCACACCCACAAATCTCTACTGTGCCACACACTTCACACTTGACACTTGACTCTATGCGCCGGCGCAGGCTCATTCTCTGTACTCTTCGCAGCGGGACAACAGGTAAACACTGCGAGCTCAACAGGTAAACATTTGCCAATAAATACAGCCTGTTGCTTTCGACGCGTGTCAAGTGTGTGTGTCCAGAGTGTATATGTGTGAAAATTTGTGTGTGTTTATCCTGCCGTTTAAATACCTGTTGATTTGACTTGTGATTTGCATACCAAACAGTTTATAAAAAAGTTCAAAGCACCAAAAACTTATATTGAAGTGAATCTTGTTTTAAAAAATTATGGAATTTTAATATTTATATTAGTAGCATAAAAATATATAGTAAGACTAAGTTTAAAGCATTTTTCCTTGTTCATTCTTTTTAGGTTTGTTGTCTAACTTTACTTCAAATTTATTTTTTATAATTTTCTTCGAGGGACAAAATTCAACAAACAAAATAATTTCTTTTACATAATTTGCCCAGTGTACTCTTAAAATATTTGTTCTACTGCAACTATTTCCAAGCATTTTCAGTAGTTTAAATATTGATGGTGAATTTTCTTTAAAAAGCTGTTGATTTTTGGGGGTAACTCAAAAAGTTCCTTGGGATAAGTAAAGAAAAAAAAGAATAATAGGACTTGAGCCTCTATTCCGTAGGTTATGTTTTGCCATTTTATAAAACTTGAGCAGTATTTGTTACTTTTTTCGTGATATTTTCTATGTGCAAACTGTTAACAAATTTTGATTTAGGTATTTACATTTGGAGTGCGAGAACCAAAGCCAAATGCACTAGTTGAATCCGGATCCATCATATTTATGTTGACATCATTGGGATCGGTTGGCGGTACTGGATTCCGGAACTGTTCGGCCGATATGCGAGTGAGCAGAATGCCAACACCCTCGATAAGTGAGAGGAGTATGCCGCCTATAATGGCACTGCCTGCCATGGATGCCAGACCATTGCGGGCTGCCAGGATACCACCAGTGGCAGCTCCACTAATAATGGAATTCCATGGGTCCTCCTTTTTTCGGAAATGCACCAAAGTGCAATCAATGGTACTGAACATACCGCCCCAGGCAGCAAAATTTCCAGCTATCACCGGGGAACGTGATTTAACAGCCGCCATGCTGCCCATCAGACGACGACTAAATCCCTGTGGGGCATTGCGAAAGCCCTTGAGGGCCTGAAAGATTCCACCGCCAATGCAGCCCATGGCAAATGCACCACCAGAGTCGTCGACAATGCGATATGGACAGGGTTCACGTGAGTACTCCTCCATGATATAATTGATAAGGACCCAAAAGGAAGAAGTATTACTGCCCAATAAATGAAAGCAGTCCAAGAGCCAATTTGTGATTTTTTTTTGCTTTTTGTAATATAACGAAATTTTTCAATTATTTGTGTTTCTTGATTTTGAGAGATTTGAAAGGAGAACGTGCTTTTAACATGGAAATTAAATCGATAGTATAAAAGTTTCTGTATATATTTGAAAAATACGAGTTAAAGCTCAATGCTTACCCCTGAAAAGCTGGGAAAAGTAATAGTTTTCTGAAGTAACATATGTTTAAAATATGAATTGTCAAAGATCATTCCTTAAAAACCAAAAATATCTGGAAAAATTTTAAATCACACAAGGATACAACTAAATTACCATGGAGAATAGGTTAGTATGCATTCAGTAGTCTCAACTATAACGATCACTTTGCTAAACACATTCCGATTTTAAAGTTAATATTTGTTCAATGCTAAACTTTGATAAAACTAAGCTCATTATCATATTAGACTCATCATCATTAGCTACAGCCCCTCCACAAACTGAGTACAGCCCTGTTGACGGAAAATATATTATTATCGGAACACTTGGCACGAATTAACATACTTATAAATACCCATACACATAGCAGTAGAAGTGCGAGTATATACAGAATCACTTAAAACAGGGCAAGTCGACAGAGGTAAACAAAACGCACGTGGGGCAATCAATGGGTTAAGGGGGCAGAGAGTCGGAGGTAGGAAAAGAGGGGGGGAAATCGGAGCTTCGATAAGCGTTGCACAAAAGGTTAAATAGCACAAATGTCGAGCGTAGTTAAACATAAAATTTACTGGCAGTCATAAGGTCTGCCACGCAGCTGTATGGTTCTTCCTCTTCTTGTTTGTCTGGACGGTTGATTGAGGTGGTTTGTTTTTTTTTTTGTTGAGTGGAAGCAGTAGAAGAAGAAGAAGCGGCAAAGACGCAATTCATACAAAAGGCAAATGGTGGGAAACGGAAACAATGAGTGCGATTGTCATCGAGTCCAGAAGCTTAACTCGATGCTTGCCTCGATTGCCCCACAAGTTTTCAGTTCCATTTACATTTCCATAATTATCGCGCGAGCATAATCAAATTTTGTTCGTTTAGGACCCTGTAGTTGACAAAATTTAAAGGGTTTGTTGGGCTATTGATATAAGGAAAGGAGCTTCAACAGGAGTTTCGGCCTTTGAGATAGGCAAAGATAAGAGACAAACTATCCGCATTAAAGGGGTATTTACATTGCATATGTAGTCCTCTTATAAATAAAGTACAGGGTCTTTAACAGTCGGTTCACAATATCACGCCACCTGGTGTCAATCTTTTTGGGAGGCATATAAAACTTTGAAAGTCGACACAACTGTGTCCACAGAGGGTCGATTCTCAGTAGGATTGCGGTGCGCTGGTACGGTATGGTCTGCCCATAGATGGATATCTCAACTTGCAATGCTCTTTACAACAAGGTGTCAAACGTCGCTGACAAATGAAAGTGAAATCCATGTAGTCAAAGGGACACCTGGACACACACATAGCGCCAGTCTCCAAATCCAAAAAAAAAACCCTTGGATTCATTGTCTTAGCTACAGCACTTTCCCCTCTGTCTCTCTTCCTTCCTCACTCTGCTGCTCTGTCTATCTGTCTGTCAAGTTGACATGTAAATCGTTAGAACGTGCTGGATTGATTGTTCTCACTTTAACGCGTTTATTGATTGTCCAAATTTGGTGAAACGGGAATGGGAATTGTGTTTTGGATTGGTAGGACGTCGATCACTGATCATTTGTCAGTCAAGTAGCGCTACCCACTCCGTTAAACTTGTATCTCTGTAATTTGTAATTGTAAATACGCGAGACTTTGTCAACTGGGCTCATTGTTTAATTCCACTGAAAATCGTCTTCATTTGAGGCACTTTTATTTTGATTTCGATTTGATAGATATTCGTTCAGTTGTTAATGTGGGCACATTATGTTAACTGTTCAAAGGATTGGCGATTTCTACGAAGGATGCTGGTCACTGGTCAGTAGTAATTTTGTGTCTATTTTCACACGAATTCATTTGGTTATTGCATGGGAAAGTGTTTGGCTTAAAGTGTTTTGAAATCATTTTAGATATCCATCAGTTGTTCAAATCAAAAGACAAAATGTATGAGCTGAAAATACCTAATTTGTTTGGGGAACTTCTTTGGTAGATAAGTATTTAAATATTTTGACATTAGATATATTTAAATAATATTTAAACCTTACAGTTTTAATATTAACAAAATGAATGTAATTTTCTTTGCTTTCCTATTGAAATTTTTCAATCAAATATCTAATTAAAAATTCTCTATTCTCCACACTTCATAGTAATCCAAAGTTCCTTCCTGCAGCTGCTATTATGCAATTTGGCAACAATCTTCTTTGCATCTCAAGCAATGCATCTGCATAAGAATTGGAGCGCGCAGATGAGTTTTGAAAGAAAACGGACAGGAACAGGATCAGGAACTCATTTACCTAAAGCAGCAAATGCAATGTGAAATCTTGTGCACATGCCAAAATGTGAGCATAAACAATGCAAAACAATTGCGGTTTGCAATACCATAGAATGAAGGGGAGGAATATGAAAATATATATACATATATATTCGAATCAAAAGGGCAGACTGGAATAACAAAAGGACTCAGGTATACAAGGAGTTTCAATCGGGGACTGAGACGGAGACGTACTCCGATGGTGGCATGCCGCCAAAATGTATTGCAAGGAAGCGAAGCGCAGGCGCTGCTTGAATGGTGCACTATTGTTTTGTCACACACAAACACATTTCAACACACACACACTGAGTGTTCCCCCTTCTCTGCTCGACTGCTCCCTGCATCGAATGCTGTGATTATTTTGATGAACGTTTTGTTCCTGGTGCCCATTGTGCGCCCGCAGATGCAAGTCAACGTCCGATGACTACCTTTCTCTCTCTCACCCACCCTTACTCTACCTCCATCTCGCTCTACGTGCAAACAGATGCACGTCTTGCCAAAAAAAAAGGAAATCTTTGCCCTGGCCAAGTCGAGTCGCGCCAAAGGAGCAGCTGTCAATGCCAAGCCACCAACACCAACAGCAACACCAACCAAGACCAACACCAGCGAACACCCTCAAGAGCATTAGCAGCCCTGTATAGGAATTCGAATTCATATCCGAATCCGCATCATCATCTCCCTGTCCGTTGGTTGACAGTATTTCGTATTTCCCTTCTGTGATTTTTTTTTTGCCTGGAAAACGCAGATGCAATCCTTGTGCTCGTAGTTTCCTTGGTTTTCAGTTTTTCCTCGCTTTGTTGGGTTTGACCCGAGACCGGTGTAATGAGTTTTTGCCTCACATCTTTTTTTCGCCCTGCCCAACTTTGCTTTTGTTTTGGGTATTTCTATAAAGTATATACGATTTTTTTGCAGTCTGTCCGCCTGCGATGTCCTGCTGCCCGAAAGGTGTTAAAAATGCTGTTAATATGGGCGTTATGCTTAACCTAAACTAGCTTTGTGATTGCTGCAGAGTGTGATCTATATCTGATTTGGGTTTCGGTAGCATTTTTTTAGGGATAGGATATTAAAAGGATTTATACACAAGTTTGTACAGATTTTTGAATCCTTGTAAAACTCTGTAAAGCTGAATCAATAATGGAAAAATTAAATTTATTTTCCTACTCGTAGTTGAGAAGACTTAAATTGCTATAAAAATTAATTCTAAGCTTTAAGTTCATGCCTAATTTAGACACTTAAATAAATGTTTACTACATAATAAAACTTCCGCTTTCAGCTCTCTTCACTTATCCTTCAAAAGTCTAAATCTTCCTTCCTTCCAACTTTTCCGCTTCCTGCAGACCTCCTGGCTGTTAATCGCCGCAACAGCATTATAAAATATTTGTACTCCGCTTTTAGGAGACACATTTAATAGGCTAAACAGCACGCTTAGTATTAGGAATAAAAAAATCAGTTTAGTAAAAAACGAAGACAACGCGTTGACACAGACAATGTGGATAATGCCCGGGCATTGACAGGATAACGAAGCATGAATAGGCACGTCGCGACCTGCGCGAATGTGGCATGAAGTCGGAAAAGGAATCGAAGTCAAAAGAGGGATGCGCAGATGGCAAGTGGCAGCTAAAGATGCGGAGCTTCTTTCTTTCAGCCAAGGCTAAGAAAGGGGACGGGTCGGGGGTGGGGTATAGGTCCCCTTTTGCGGGGTCATTCACAATTGGGCGAGTACAATGGGCCACAGGTAGCACTGTTGAGGATTAAACGGCACCCGCACATAATAATCAACAGACAGACATCTCGATGCAGCCAGGTGATCCAACTTTTTGATTTCTTCTGGCTAAGGACATTGATACGCCGGCAGGGATATTTTTTTCTGCGTGTTTTTGTTGCTGTGGTATTCCTGGAAGCAATTCCTTTCGCTGGCTTTTCAAAACATTTACTCCAATGTGTCTGCTTAGTCTGTCCCATCCGTCGGTCTGTCTTTTTATTGTGTCATGAGGTCCTGTGTCTATTGATTGTGCAATGCACCCGGTCCAAGGCCCGTGGCAGTGATTTTCTTTGCTTCCCCTTCCCCTTCTCTTCTCTCTTTCAGTTTTTGGCTTCGATTTCGATTTATGGATTGGTAGTTCCTTTGTCTGTGCCAAAAAAAGATCTGCTATTCTAAGATCTGCTCTGGGGGTAAGTAATCAACCATTCATTGTCAACGACATCACACATCGTATATCTTGGGCTATAGTTTATTTTCTTGCCTGGCATTATTCCTGTATATGTATGTTGTTTTTGGCAAAAGGTGTGCCAGTGCACCCGGCCAGTCTGTAATAACTAAACGCCGTTTGAAATTCTTCTACAAATAAGCTGAAGAACCTGAAACTGATGGCAGGACTTCAGCAATATAAGAAATGAAATTAAGAGTTTGAGTTTCAAACTTAATAGAAAGTTTACAGGGGTTAAATAAACTAATAGATTTGCTTTAATATTAGTTAATCTTCTGGGCATCAAATCTTAAAAACATTAATACTTTTTTTAAACGTTCCTTCAAATGGGAACAAAGAGGCAAGATCAAGTTAGTTTCTTACGTAACAAATCATATTTTTGATCAAAAACTCATGTAAATCAAAGTCTTGGGTCTTTACTATATAGATTATTCTATGTATTGAACACATTCTGCTAGATTTTTGCGCTCCATTTGTTTCGATCAGCTGCTGACCTATAACTGCTCACCCAACAAAAGAGTCCAATACCTTTTCAGAGCATTGTGAGCGTTGGCAACAAATGCCAGCAGAAGACAAGGTGCAAAAATGGGACGGGATCATTGTCTGCAAATATTACAACAGAAAACCCAAAGGACGCACCTGCACAGATTCTAACGGAATCAGGGAAAACAAGACAGAGAGCAGAAGAGAGAGAAAGAGAGCGAGAGAGGCCTACTCAAAAAGGGGTTTTCCGCACTCATTGCCTGATGAATGAAGTGGTAATATCGCGATACCATAATCTGTACCTAATGCTAATGAGAGGGACAAACCCGCTGGGAATTTGAGCAGGTACTTCGAGGACGACAAGTGCGAGAGAGTTTCCAAAGGGTACCTTGGATTTTCCGAGCGAGTGAATGAAATCGCGGGTTATTTCGCGATGTCCTGCGGGCAATTCCGCGAGTATATTAGCGTAGTGATCATTAGGTAGTTGGTACTGGCCTGTAGCTGCCATGGTTGTTAATTGTACGGAATAACACACGTAATAACCGAAATATCGGGGATCGCCCCGAAGGCAACTTTCCGCTGGAAAAAAATTCCCCAGGAGTCGCGGACCAATCGTCGTCGTGTTTTGCTTGAGTTTCGCTGACTGCGTAATTGGATAAGCTGGGAAATTACTTTAAATCCAATGCTGATCCACATCCGGACAGTGTAGGAGGAAAATCCATGAGAGGGAAAATACAAAATGGAAATACGGCATCATCACACCCAGTTGATGCCTCGCGATTGGTCAGCGAAAATGTGAGAACACGATCGCGTTTTGGGAAATTGGAATTTTGCACTTGGAATTTTTAGTTTGGTTCCTTTTTGTCATTGCCTTGGGTTTATCAAAACTTTTGGGTTTGCTACATTTGCTTAGGTTTCCTCTTTTTCACACATTTCCCTGGGAAACTGCAATTGCTACACGATCGGGGAATATACATTTGGTTTTTTTGTTGGTGTTTAGATGGCTGGGAAATCAAATTTTTACTAGTATACAGTATGCGGGCTAGACTGTTTTTCCTAAATATGGGTAAAAACAAATCGAATGCCTCCCTGTTGTTTGGATGTTTGCCAGAGTGGCAGAGAGTCCTTTGAGAACTCTTGCTATATGACGCAAGTTGATGTAAAAGGTGGGAAAACTTGAAGGCGGATGCGGGAGTGTTTTAGTTCTCTCCTAGCATACACATAGAAAATTAATATGAATATGAAGATCGAAGTTTATAATGCGTCCAAAGATATTTAATCATTGAATGACTGAAAAAAAATTAAATTATCTTATAATAAATAAAGTTTAAATAATAATAATAATTCTTAACAACTGTATGTATGTAAGAATTTGTAAACAGCAATAGTTTACAGTTCTTTCATAAAAACTCAAGTCTTTAAGAGAATAGCTTGTTAATCAATAACTTTTGATTTTTTAAAGATTTTTATCGTTGTGGGAAACACATTACGGTTTCAGCTTCCTAGATACTAAAATCCACAGAAGTAATTCAAGATTCCTTGAGACTTTTCTACTCATAAAGTCCCCACAACAGATCACCTCAAGGAAACAGGAGAAACATTGGGATTATAGGATTTTTCAAGGCTACAATCAAAGATTCCTGGGAAAAATATAGACATCCTAGTAACTTAAGAAAGCCAAGAAACTAGAGAAATAATTGACACAGTCTACACCCATTTTGGGAGTACTATAAACTGCAAACTACGACTAAACTAAGACTACAGTGGCATACGTTTCACACTCAGGTTAACTATATAATAAGTTAGAAGAAAGTGTTCCCTAGTGCGGCCAATAATGTACATAGACTATTTATAGCTTCACTTTTAGGTGTAATGTCAATTGTAAAACCAACAGAGCTCAGGTTCAATTTACCTCCCTACCATCTCCCCCTTCCCCACTCCCCGACAACGCTAAGAGGCACCTTCATGTGGCAGATGTGTGGAAAATACGATGAAAACTACCCCCGATGGCAAAGGAGGGAATCATCGTCCAATTTGACTTGTGAAAAATGCCACAAAACTTTATAAATAGAAACTTCAAGTAATATTGTTTGAGAGTGAGCTAGCGAAACTCACAAAATTCCATGGATGCTGACAATACCTGACGAGACGATGCCAAGTGGTTGGAGATCTTTGCAGATGGATCACAAGTTATTACAGCACGGATGTGCGCTAGGGAGAGAAATAGGAGAAGCTCGGTGAACTCGATGAGGTCGAGAGAGCAGAGTACTTGAGAGTCGAGTAAGCGAGAAGCTGTCATAAGTTATGAGAGTCGATCACAGGGAGCTTGGATCATTACCTGAGGAATTGAGGGAACTAAGGAACTGAGGAACTTAGGAACTGAGCAACTCAGAAACTTTTGAGGGTGCGCCTGCGTTACGGCGTGTTTCCAATACAGTAATTTCCCTGAGAGCGTTGTCAGGTAGCACTGCAGGCAGGTAGAGTAAGCGAGAGGGAAAGAAACCGAAAGAGAGAGCAGGCGAGAGAGTGGGAAACACGCAATAAGGGTATGGGAAAAGTGTTGTTGTTGTTGCTGTTGTTGGTGCTGCTACCTAGCGTGTGCTTGTGTGTGCTGTGTGTGAACTGAAGAAGAACCACCACCAAATGGGCCAGACATCTGACAGCAGCCCCGAGAGAGACCCGGGGCATATAAAAAGAGCTCGCACGGAACTCGACCTGTCACAGCAACCTCAGCGTTCGTTGAGTAAGCAACTCTCTCGTCTCACGTCTCTCGCAAACGACTCTCGTCTCTCAAATCGATCTCAAAACTCGTAAAGTGCTCGGAAATATTTTAAACGATCAGAAAAACTTATCAACATTATCAACATGGCTTTCAACTACAAGAGCTGCCCGCTGAAGAAGCGTCCCATTGTCTTTGTGGATGAACTGCCGCAAACGGAGGCCTTGGCCCTGACCAAGAGCTCACAGTTTGCTCCGGCAAAACAGGAGGAGCAGCCACAGGATCTGTCGCTGAAACGCAAGGCCAGCTCAATGGAGGATTTCGAGGATTACGAACTGCCCATTAAGCGTGAATATGTCTTGAATTTGTCCAAGACACCGATTACTACACGTCGTGCCAGTTCACCACTCAGCTCGGCGCTGCTCTCACCGCCAGCCGAGTCCAGCCAGGAGGATTACCAACCCACCGATATACACATGCGTGGACTGACAGCTGCCACAGCCGGTTACACAACGAATCCATACCAGTCGGCTTTCGTCATGGCTGCTGGTTGCAACCCGATCTCCGCACTGTGGAGCAGCTATCAGCCACATTTGAACACGGCCGCTTTCCCGTCTCCAGCCAGCTCGTTGGCATCACCGCATTCGGTTTACAGCTATCAACAGATGACGCCACCATCGAGTCCCGGCTCGGATGTTGGCTCCGAGCCCGAGGATCTCTCCGTGCGCAATGACATTCCATTGCCAGCGCTGTTCCACCTCTTCGATGAGGCACGCAGCAATCAGGCATCATCCTCCGGTTCCGCCTACTCCTACGCCGCCTCCCTGAGCTCCGGTTCCAGCAGCTGCAATGCCAGCTCCTCATCCGCCTCGTCGTCTTCGCCAGCAGCCGCAAAGAACTATCGTTACAAGTGCGATAACTGCCAGAAGATGTACTCCACCTCAATGGGTCTGTCCAAGCATCGTCAGTTCCACTGCCCCGCTGCTGAGTGCAACCAGGAGAAGAAGCAGCATTCGTGTGAAAAGTGTGGCAAGCTCTATACCACAATTGGAGCCCTGAAGATGCACATACGCACACATACGCTGCCCTGCAAGTGCCCCATTTGCGGCAAGGCCTTCTCCCGTCCCTGGTTGCTGCAGGGACACATACGCACCCATACGGGAGAGAAGCCCTTCCAGTGCCCGGATTGCCCACGCTCCTTTGCCGATCGGTCCAATCTGCGTGCTCATCAGCAAACTCATGTGGATGTGAAGAAATATGCCTGCCAAGTTTGCCATAAATCCTTCTCTCGCATGAGTTTGCTCAACAAACACGCCAGCTCCAATTGTACCATTACAATTGTCTAAACTGGCGTTGCACAACACTGGCTGCCATTTGGGGGCTGTGCTTCCCCTCAACACACAACCAAAGCAAACACATTCCGCTGGCTAGAATCCAACACAATCCAAAAACAAATCAGATGACAATAAGTTGATCGAAACTCATAGTTAACTTGTACTTAGCTTAAGCTCTATTATTCGGTTTTGGTGCTATAAATAATACTCTATTTATTTAATTTAAGTATTTAATTTAAGCATTCTGTACATTTGTGACCATTTATCAGACAGCATTTGACCAAATCATTAGTTTAGCTCTTAGTTTTTATTTAAATACAAGTCTAGTTTAAGTTATATTTAAGCAAATGTTTTAGTTAAGACTTTATAGATTTTAAGCATATTTCATATTTTTATAAAAATAAAATTCAAAACATGAACAAAGAAATTTTAACAACTGTTTTCTAATTTCAAAGGGAGTTTAATGAATTTTCAGCTAAAAGAAAAATATTTTGAAGAAAAACGTTTAAAGTATCATAAATTTCATAAATAAAGTATACAATTGTTAATTCTTTGAAGAAACACGTGTTTCCTCTTCTGTTCTCGTTTTTAAGACGGAAATGCAATTCCTCCATCCGTGCTCAAATTTCAAACAAGAGTATACAATTTTGAAGCACTGTTAAAACGCTACCACAATCTAGCACAATATCAAATTCATCACAAGCGGAAAAACACCTTTTTCCAGAGCAAACAGCATTTTCCACAATCTTAACTTCCTTTTAACCCGCCCTTAATATTTCATCAGCGAACTATTTTTGCACCTTTGGCAAACGCAAATATTTAATTAGCTGCCCCTTTGACAATATCAAAAGGTTTCCTGCTCCTTTCAGCAATCCTTTTGGCCTGTAAAGGGAAACACAGCGCATGTGCCTCGAGACGCAGGTGATAGACGTACCCAAAATCAATCAGGACAAGGACGAGCACCCGTACGTGGACAAGGACATCGACAACGGCTGCTTATCGAGCTCGTATTTGAACTGGTTGATTGACATGACAGACGGCAGACAGTGGTCCTTAAATCTGTTGTAGAGCCAAGTACAGTGGGAGACGCGTGTCTTATCGCGAGACACTTAAACAACATTTGTTCGAATATCTTTAGTTTGATAGTGCTTATGCTGATTGCACTTAATTACCTGTGTCTCTGAGTCTATAACCTTCTCTTTCTTGATAAGCTCTTCTACAGGTTACCTAAGCCAGCAGATTATAAGCATGTGTTTGGCGGCAAAAGGTGTCTTAAAGAATAGCAATGCTAGTGACATATTGTTGCAATAGCAACACCTTTCTACCATAAATAAAATCCACAATACACCATACACCCGCACACACACGTGCAGTTCCCTAGAACTACACATTGACGTAACACACAACAAAAGTCTAAACAAAAACAATCATTTCATTTTTGGATTTTTCTTTGGTTTTTTCTTTCTTTTTAGTCGTAATCAGAGCGCGTCGCATGTGCAATTGCAAAAAAATGGAGAAGAAGCAGCGAAAGGACAATGACAGTGAGAGCACAGCTACAAGGAGGAAAAAAAAAACACCTTGCACACCTTGAGCGTAAGAAGAAGTCTGCAAAAGTCACCTACAGCTGCATACACTGCAAAAAAGTGCACAATTTTGAGTGCCGAGAAATATTTAATCACAGTACCAAGTGTTAAATTTTATTACTTTGAAGTTGTAAAAAAATAATTGTTTAATATTTTTTATAACATTTCTGCCCTGCCTTTTTGCAAATTTTTCTTGCAGTGCATAATACCTGTTGTCGCCTTGTTGTCTGCTCTGTTGCCAAGTCACCTACTGACCTACTGAGCTGAGTCTACAGAATTTCTTTGGCCTCAACTGCTGAGCCCGAGCCGTGTGATCTAAGCCGCCTTTGTTGCGGCATCCTTTTGGCCCGGCTTTGACTTTGGCATTGTCCTGCTAGGCCGCAAAACTCGTAGCTAATCATTGCTCAGAAATGGCAGACAGAGCGCACACTCAGTGCTACCTCGAATACAAAAGTCAGGCCAAATCCTTTGATTGACTAACCAAAACAAAACAATAACAAGAAGTTGAGTAGAGAGAAGAGTAGGAATTGAAAGCCACCTGAAGCTATAGCTTATTGGGGATCTGCTTGCAGAGCAGATAACAAATTGCAATTGACAAGAGGAACCCAAGTCGAGTCAATTGGGAACAAGATGCGATCAAATTCGCTAAAAAATAATAAAAAAGCAAAGCAAAAATAAACATACGAAAAGACTTTGGCTATACAAATCGATTGCTGGCCATGATACAAGTCACAGCATTTGTAATTGCCGACATTGTGGAGCAGGCAAGAGGGGAGGACAATGGGTGCAGGAGGAGGAGGAGATGGGAGCATCGTAGGATCGCGAGAGGAACGAACCACAAGACAGAGTTGGGGCAATCAGTGAGCAGCGGCGGCGCATGTCACACAGCAACCAAAAAACAGCGAGTGTGGGATACGCACGACTATGAGATACCGTGTCAGCAACCAGGAAAGATGTAGTTGTCTTAGGAAGTCTCTTCATGTGGCATTACATTACTGAACAATTTGTGTATTCAAACATCTCTCCAAATGTGCCTCACCCTTTTTGGCACACTCTCCATTTACAGGGTATACAAAGCTCATGCAAAACAAACATTAGGAAATGCAATACGAATACGAGTCACAACAGTCGCAACAGCCACTTAGGCAGTCACTCAGTCCCGGCCTAGGCCGAGTCCAAAGCTGAAGCTGAAAGTCTTAGTCGTAGTTGTAGTTGTAGTCGTGGTCTTTGTCGTCGTTTAGGACGTCTGAGATTACGACGATTACGTTTTACTCCAAATTTGTATGCTGCCAGAGTTGTAATTGAAAAAGCATCAACATTAATCTTGGTAACTCTGGCGCACTCGTCGCAGTCGCAGTTGCATTTGCCTTCGATTTCGATTTGGATTTTGAATTCGGATTCGGATTTCGTAATCCAAGCCAAAGTAGATCGGAGATAAGCAATGAAACTATCAGTGAAGCGGGTGTCTCATGTGGGGGCTGCTGCTGTTACCGCTGCTGCTGCTGCTGCCAAACTCTTAACATGGCTAAAAACATATTGCTTAATCGCTGCGCGAAAATGTGGAGCAAAAGTCGAGATGTGATCTATCTTTCGACAAGTGAACGATGATGATCGTCAACGATCGCAGCGCATAAATCAAATGCCTGAGGAGAAATTGCAGCTGACAGTAGAGCCACGAGTTGTTGTCGTTGCGGTTGTCGTTATAGTCGTGGACAACTGTCTCGATACTCTCGAGTACTCTTCTTGAGCACTCGTAACATGTACTTTATGGCTTTAGCATATGCAAAATGATCGTGGCCAGCATTCGACACCCATTCCCTTTATACTACCACTAGCACAAGTATTAGTATTAGTACTGGTACCTAGACATACCTGTCAGCCTGTGTCAGTCAGCCGATGTGAGCGACCTTAACTGTAAAGCCAACCACAGACCGCATTAAGTTCTAGGCTGAGCGATCAACTTCTGCGCCCCAAGGCTCCAGTTTCATGCCCCAACAAGAAACGTGGCGTTAGTTGTCGCTAAGTGCAACTCGTTGAGTCAGTCTCCAGTTCAAGTCACCAGTCGAAGTCACCAGTTTCAGTCTTCAGTCACCAGTCGCAGTCACAGTCCCAGTCTCTGTCCTGCAGCATCAACTTGTTGCTGTTCTTCAGCTAGAGATGACAGCGTGTCAAGGCACGGACTATATATAACACTATCTAATTATTTTTAACTTTTGTCTACTATTATTCATAATAAAAAATAGTCTTAAGAACGGAGCTTTCTCCACTTTAGATCTCTCCTAGTTTTCTAAATCTTTAAAAAAATTGTATCCTTCTTACTCCTTACTATAATCTACCATAAATGGGAAAGTTATGTTCTAAAGCCCATCTCTAGGGCTTGAATGTCTCTTTCTGGCACTTCGTGCCTTTTGGCTTTGCTGTAGATCGTCAAGCGTTGATAAATGTTGTTACTTGTCGTTGTTGCAAGTTCTTGTTGCTGTTGTTGTTGTCGTTGCTGAATCGTTGCAAACATCGCCGATCGATGGGTGGTTATAGTTGACATGTCGTTTTGTGTTTCCTATGGCTCATCATCATCGTCAGGGACGCGCCAGCGACATGATCAATGAGTTCAAAGACAAACAGCTACAGCAACATCAGTTCTTGAAAAGATGCTTAGATCCAGAGGCGATCGTGGTCGGACTTTGCCACATACTGATTGCCCTTGACAAGTTGGTATTTCAGTCCAACGGTTAATTGTGGCTATGATTTTTGTCCGATACTCGGTTTAATTAGCCCTGGTATGAGCCCAAAATGAAGAAACGAAAAAAGCCTAAATTACTTCCTGCTTTTCGCACGCCGGACGCATCTGCCGGCATTCAATTTGAATTTCATAAAGGTTCGAAATCCAAAAATAAATATTGCATAAAGACAATTGTCCAAAAAAGCAGAAAAAAGGGTAGAAAGTAGCGCCTCTTGTGGCACGTAGTACCCCATAGTGCCCCGAGAGCATATCCGATTCGTTAATTTGCAGGCAAATCGATTCCATTGCATCTACTTGACACACATCGCACGCAAATCGATGCGATAGCATTTACAATAAAAATATATATCTCTCGCATGTGAAAAGAGCACCAAGTTACATTGCCAACAAAGCCAATAAAGATGCGATCCGACGATGAGCAATGCGGCAATCCGATCCAAAAATAACTAGCAATAGCAATTCCGATCGATACAGAAATGAGACGCCGACAGGCAGACAGACAGACAGACAGACAGGCAGTCGGATGGATAGTTGGACGGACTGACGGTTGGACGCACTGACAATTGGACAGATTGAGCACTGAGAAAGCCTACGACAAAAAATGATTTATGTATGTGACTTTCTTTCCGTTACTGAAAGCAGGCCTACCTCTCTCCCCAGCCCTGGATCTATGCCTCCCGAAGATCTGCCAGCGACAAGACCCAAAGTGAAAGAAAGACTACGTTTACATACTAGTTGCTACACGGCTATCAAACAATTGTACAAATTTATATACGGCATGAAATTTGCTTAAGTTCTGACAAATTTAAAACATTTAAACAGTTTTTACTCTACCCACGAAAAGAGGCAGGAAAACTATGAGCATTGTGGCAACTAAGCTGGATTGTTCACTAAGTATTGACTAGGAAATTATTCAAGAGGGTTGTAAGGGGCTTAAAATTCCTAGAAGTAAATTTAAATAAATGAAAATTCCTACAATGCACCTCCAGTTGAACATTTTGCATGCAAGCAGTGCACTTTTTAGAGTACAGAGAATTAATTTAAATCTATCAATCGTTTGTTGCAGTGTACATTTCTTGTCTTCCACAATTTCCAAGAAATTTGTCGACTTAAATTCCAAGAAGTGCATAGAACGGTAGTCGATGATGCCATGCAATCCAATAAAATTCTATTAAAATATATGCTAAAATCTGTTGCAAGAGATATATTCACGTGTTGAACCCTTCCACATGTTATCACCTACCTCTATCTCACTCTCTCTTACAGCTCTTTTTACACCGTTCCGCCTCTTTCTGCCCAGTGCAGAGTGAAGATTGTGCTTTCTTCTGCTCAGCTAGACAATTGGTTGCTATGCAAATAGACTTCGACTCAATGATCTATTGAGTAGCACCTGGATGACGTGCAAAGTTTTGAGTTAAGCTTTCAAGCTACTGAAATATGCATGAGTTATACTTATATATGAGTTTATCTACCATATATATATACCTACCTATAAGAGGGGAATGTACAGAAAGACTTTCTTCCGTTTCCGCTAACAATTTGCAACAATGATGACGTCTAAACGGCTCTTTTCCCCTCCTCCACTGTTGTCCCAACAAAAATGCATTTTATGAGCCACACACACACAATACACACACACAGAAGCGAGTGTGTGCCACACATCGTAAACTAACAGTTTGTAAAATGGTTTTGAACGTGTCTATTTTTTCTTTGGTAATTAACTTTATCTACTAGACAACGCACAACTGTTGGCCCCGTCTGTCGATTTATCGATTCTTTCGTTACCTGTTCTGATTTCAGTGCTGAAAGTGAAACCGTAAATTTTACCCCGGGGAACCAAAGACAACGCCCTTTCTTGGGTTCTCAATCGGTATCAAACATCAGGTGTCGGCTTCTTCAGTTTAAGAGACCTTAAATTAGTAGCCAAGTTCGCTGATCACGAGGTTCAATGATCATTTCATTGAGATCACTTGGGTCTAGGATTATTCCCTGCTGTCGGCGGCCTCATCAAATTTTGGTCAGTTTGTAATTAATTTCATTCTAGCCAAAATAGATACATCTTCTTTGTACGCCATATGGCACGGATCCTGACTCGAGTCCTGTGCCGAGTCCTGTCTCGAATCGTGCCTCACGTTCTGCCCCACGCCTACCACTCGACTCTACCTCTCTCTTACTCCTTCTCTCTCTTATCATTGCTCTCTTTCTAAACCCGCTTAGTTAGTGGCAATTAACACGACACGCTTTGACCCTGTGCCGTACGTGCGCCGAGTTGGCTTTGCTGTGCGGGGGAGAGCGACGCTCACTTTTCATCAATTTTGGTAACAACAACAGTTGGCCAAATGCTTGGCCCGTAGTTTTTTGTTATGTCCCTAATGAATTCATTCGCTTCAGTTTTCGGGCTGTAAACTCGGGGTTCATTATCCTCGCGTTATACATTTCGTTGTGGGCAGTTGGCCAAGACCTTTGCCCCTTGACCATTTACGTGGAATTGTTAAAAGGATTGTGCATTCTCTAGAATTTATTGGGTCTAGTCGACTAGTCTCTGTCTCTCTCTCTCTCTCTCTCCCCCATGTGCTCTCTTTCTCCCGTGTGAGTTGTGTTTCATCATGTCTGCATTGTTCAGCATATATTTTGATCGTGTTTGGATAAGCGGTTGTATGTTGTTGTTTTTTGGGGTTATTAAAGGGTTTGAACTGAAAGGAAAACACGGGGAGAAAGGAGTGTAGAAAGAGAGTAGTAGTTATACAAAGAAGACAGGATTTACAGGTACATCTGTTGGTAATTAATTAAGTTTTGGTTACCTGAAATAATGAGTTTCATTTCATTTTTGAAAATCTGTTTCTATAATTATTAGGCATTATTACATAAATTTATCTAGGCTGAAAGGATACAGTCTAGGAAGATGACTTTAAAATGCCCTGTATTTATTTGAGACAGTCCCAGACTTCATTTGATTTAAAGTGACTTTTTTTATGGCTTTAATAATAATTTCCGTGTAGTTTTTTGTGTGAGTTCAATTGGTTTGATGTAGTTTATGGCTTGTTGTGCTCATGTTTGTTCATTAGCATATCAAAAGGTGAATGCAATTAATTAACGAATTTACATTTCTGCAAATGGAAACAAACTCAAATTAACACCTTAAATGCGGGCTTGTAACCTGTGTTAGCGGAACTGGCAAATCCGAATATCTAAATAGTTGGACATTTATCGAAGTACGTGTCTATTGTGGCAATATGTTTTACTATACTATATATCAAATATCACCCACACAGGTCGACAAAAAAAAAACTGGCGCCAGAATCAAGCTCAGATTCCGAGGCGAGTTCGGACAAAGTTTTCAATTAAAATTCAAATTGATGCAAACAAGTGGCCAAGCCCCATTCCGGTACAGCGCCCCCTAGCCCCTACCCATCCCTCTCCCTCTATATTTCACAGTTTCAGTTGCAGTTGCAGTTACAGAACTTTTAGAGCCCAGGCCAAGTCCAGGTTCAGGCCTCGCATTAAACAAATTGAAATTTGCCTGACAATGCAAACGCCCCCAAAGCAAAATGCCAACAGCTACAACGTATCTCGCTGATTTCTTTATTCCAATAATTTAGCATTGATTGCTCGAAGAACCATAAACATAAAACTCTGAATAAATCCAACCAAAAACCATTGACATCGAGTTAGGAACCGTCAAACTGTCATTGAATCGCGTCGCCAGCGACGCCCGATAATATCGCCAATTATTGCAGTTTGCTTTTGGGCAACTTTTATATAGATTTTAAATAGTTCAAAGTCACAATTTCTTATCTATAGAGTTGATCTGCTGATGTGATTAATTGCCAAGTGAGTGTGACTTAGCCTTAGGCTGAATGGGAGCGCTAAGCTTTAGAATAATTTATATGCAAGTTGATTACATATATTTTTGACAGCTGCAGTTCCGGAAAGTAAAGAGTCCAACAAACTTTTAAATATGTAAATTAGTGGAGTTATACCTATCTAAACGGGAATAACTCCCAGTTGTTTCCTCCAAACCCAACAGTTTCTATCTTCAATTTTACATTTCCCAACTGCAGTTACGCATTGTCAACTGAAGTTGCTTAGTTCCGTGTCAGACAATGATCCGCCCGCAATTAACCCCTTTTTTCTCCCTCTCTTCTTCTCCCTCTCAGTCTGTTTCTGTGTTGCTGTCCCTGTCTCTGTCTCTCTACCACACAATGACATTTCCTAGTTTTGCGGTCGGTCAAAAGTCTTCCTGGAGTAGAGTTACGGCAAGTGCAGGGGTCCAAACTCTCACTCGCTGTGTGCAGCAAAAAAGCAGCAACAACAACAGCAACAACAATAACAACAACAGTAACTGCAACAAGATGCAAAACTTAACTGGCAAGCACATAATGCAACATGACATGCGCCGCATGTGCAACACAAGAGCCAGGCAAATGTTGCAAATATGAGTTCATTATTTAAACGTTGACCAAAAACAAATTGACAAGTAAATGCAGCACATGGTTGAGTTTTTGGTTCCACAACAAACTCAGAGTCGAGCAGAGTGTTGGAGGGTAGAAAGTTGCATTTTTACTTGCTGTTGTTAGTGTGGCCAGTTGGTTCCTAGGTGGGTTCGCATTTCTGCTCCAATAGATGCATGCACGCTGCTCTCACACACACACTGACAGTGGCGTCATCAACACACACACACACACGCACAGTTCTCCTAAATGGACGACGCGTTGGTCGATCCGCGTGGCACTTCAAAGGCATAAAAAACCGACAAAGCGCCAGCCACGCACCACTCTGAACCGCACTGCACCACCAGCCAAGGCGCCTTCTTTGGTGGCTTGATCTTTGGCCAGCTTGAGCTCGGCACAGTGGTGTTAACGATATTTATATAACATATTTTAAATGTTAAATAATTTAAAATAAAGAGAGTTGAGGCAATTTTCTTATAGAAGAGGAACTCTTACCACCTATGGGGTGCATCCAAAGGTCACAGCTTATTGCCTACATTGTTACAGACTAATCTTACAGCTGAATAACAGCTTAACTTTAGAATATGTTAATAAATATGTGGTGCACTTTCTTGTAGCAAACTTTCAATATGTTTGTTGCCTTTGTAATTGTTGTAAATAACATTTAATAATAAATAATATAACAGATTACTGTTAATTTTGGTCTCAGCTTAATTCGTGCAAAGGTTCATTGGCGAAGATACTGAAAAATTAAGGGTAATTTACTCATATATTTGTTGTAGTCGTAGTTGTTGTAAATAACACATCTATAACACTAAACAAAATAACAGAAAACTGTTCATTTAAATTCACAGTTTATTCCTGACACCAATGTATCAAATAAGCTGTGAGTTGAGTATCAATATTATTTGATAAATTGTTTCAAGCTTTAAATGGATTCTGTTAAGGCATATCAAATTTGAAATGATTCGAATTCGAGGAAAACTTATCACAGTACATAATAGACACTCTGAGCTCACAACTTAAAATTTCTATTCCTTTGCTTAAGCTCTGCTGTTATCAATATTACTGGCACCACTGTGCATCGATCGCTGGGCTGCACTTCCCACTTGTTTGTTCGCTCATTCGTTGTGCAGTTATGAGTTGGCAACAACAACAACAAAAAGTTACAACAATGTTGTCGACGTGCAACGTCATAGGCTCAACTTGTTAACGCTTTGGCCTACAGTGTAAACTTGCGCCTCTTCCTCAACAGCGATCAGACGCGAACCTGTGGCATGCCCCAATGAGAGCGTCCTGCTGTTGTTGTCGTTGTTAATGATGCCTTATAATGCCAGCGCGCCTGATTTGCCACAATTTATTATGAAAATCGTAATAATCTCAGCGATTCCTGAACCCACAAGACGCATTTGTCTTTGACGTCGGAGTCGTCGTAGTCGTCGGCGTCGTCTCCGCGTTATCGCTCAGACAGCAGAGTTCGGGTCCGGGTTTAGCTGCCTTCGATCTGGAAGTATCGCAGCCAAAGAGGTTTGTTTTTATTATTTTTATTTTGTTTCTAGGCATTGGCCCATCCGTCAGCGTCGGACGCGTCGATAGCTGGTTAATGCCTTTTCTTGCCGGTGCCTTTTTTTGCCGCGTTTGGTAACACGATACGCAGTTCAAGTACCTCCCACCTACCAACCTGCCCCACTGCGTCCACCCACCCATCAAACCCACATCAAACTGGTAGGCATTACTACAGTGGCGTAAGACGACTGTTGAAGACCCTGTACTCATTATCATTGGTATTTATAGTACTTAAAACCAGTTAGCGAATTAAAATCTACTAATGGAACTGTAAGATATAGCTTTATTAGTACCACACAGTTGGTTAAGATAACTACAATAATGTTCAGTTATAGGGTATTTTGAAAACAATATTTGTTTAGTACTCCTACTCCCTTTGGTTACAGGGTCTCTAAACCCAAACTGCCCAAACTGTGGAGCACTCGCTGCGCGTGTCATATTGGCATTTCCTCTTCTACTCTTGGGCAACGCCTACGTGAGCAGAGACCAGAGAGCACCAGCGAAGCCTCGTCTTAAATCGTTTTCAAATTGATTTTTGACGTCAAATTTGCACAGTCGGAACAAGGACAGAGACAGAAATAGGGAGTGAGGGAGGGGAGAAAGAGAGCGACAGGGAGCGCGAGAGGAACTCATTCACATTGCGGTTTTGTGGATCATTTCATGTTGCGCTTGTTGTCGTCGCAAAATGTTACTAATAGTTGGAAATTACAAGCCAATAATCGTTTATTTGCTTGTAAGCCTCTTTTTATTTGCATTTTTTTTGTGGAAAATCTATATGAATGAGTGTAGTCTACTGAGTGAACTCATTGGGTTTGGGCACGAGTGTGAGTAGGTGGACTCTTTGTGATAAATGATAGACAGCATCAAGCTTTCTTCTGCCCAAGTTAATGCATCATATATTATGCTTTTTATTTGACATATAACTAATCAAATTCAAACGCAGACTCAACGTACTCAAATCATCAAATATTGAGGAGCTTAGAAAACAGCTCATAGTTTCGAATGGGAATTTATTGAGGTCTCCAAAGGATTGACAACTTTCACTCTAAAAACTTGGGATTCTCTTGAGCTCTTCTCATATTTTAAGTTTAATTTAATTTTTTAAATTTAAAGCCATTGCCATTTATCAAAAGTTATCTTAATTATATAATCAAACATTGTTGACATCTTTATAGTTTTATTAATTAAATTTTCTGCCCGTTTTCGGCTATTAAATTTCACATAAAACAGATTACAACCACAATTTTATCGATGCAAGACAAATTGCACTGCCGAGTGGAAAGCAAAATAAAAATGTTGCCAATTGATAGATAAGTGGAAATGGAGTTAACAACGTGTATGAAATAGTTGTTTGGAAAAAAATATGTTTATCTGTTAAATGCAACAAAGGTGTTTGCACATGTCCAAGCAAATAAAAAAGAGAAAAATAAAAACTACTTGACGCCAAAGATCCGAGAGACTGAAAACCCGAGACTCGAGACTAGACGGTCGGCTTTTCATACCAGGATAATGCAAATAAATTCAGAGACCACAAAAAAACACCACGTTGGGCAAACAAATTGCCAGCCAGACAAGTCCAAAACACACACACACACACACACTCTTAGAGACACACACTCCACACCAGTGGAAAAATCAAGATAAACGCTCTAATTGAGATTAAATTCATAATTACGATCGCACGGGCGACACTTTTATGGTGTTCTTTAATTAAACTTGTTGTTTTTGTTGTAGTTTTGTTTTATTTTTTCTATCAAATCTGGAAATTTGAAACGCCGACCGCCCTGAGGCTTGGCTTGACTTGACTTTAAGTCCGGTCTCTGTGGAGTTCTCTCCTCGAGAAGGTGTTGAGTAATTTTACTGAAAAATATACACTATCCCCTGTCTCCACCCGTCCCCTCCCCCTCCTACTTCTCAGCAAACTCGAACTAATCTCGACTTTGTCGCTGATTGAAATCACACACGCTGATCACATAAATTGCCAGATTTTCGCTATACATACGACATGACACTGGGACCAGATATCCAGTTATGCTTACCCTTCCCCACTCCTCGAACAGTGGGGCGAAAAACGACGCATAATTGCATTGTATGTTGTGTGTAATTGAAATTAATACGAGTGTATTACACCGAGCGAAATGACTTATTTCATATGGGTTAATTTGACGCCCGTGCATGTCCGATAATTAAGCAATTTAAAGCGGCTTTTATATTGATTTATGACACGATAGCAGCGATAACTTCGATAACTCTTTTGGTAGCTGACTAGTGGGGTTAAGAGGTGTTGAGATATGGCCAAAATGCAGACAGGGATTTGAGAGGTTTTAGCTAAATTAGCATAGAAATGGGCGTCTATCATTTCAGCTGTGTTTTGAATCTCAAATCGAATCAAATTGTTTTCCCACAAACTGAAGGAACTTTTCTGATTGCCACACGCGTCTTACCCACCAAAGGCGAAGAAGTCTCTGCTCTTAATCGAATGCGTAAATTCGTATAGATCATTGATAAGAGGAGTCCATAGGAAATTTCCAGCTGTAGGTAGCGCTCCATTGGCAACCCGAGATGCTATCAAAAGCTCATTGAAACAATTAAACGGCGGCTGGGTTTCCACGAGTTTTGTGTCGCGCCTAATGCTCATGATGATCATCTTTGTGATAATAACGATGTTGGCGGTGACGGAGGTGATCTGTCCCCAAACCCAACTCTCAATTCAGCTCCATAGATAAGGCATTAAAAAGCAATTATGACGACAAATCTGTAAACATACGGCAATCGTTTTAATGGCGGACTTAACGCAACATTTAGAAGGTAATAAAAACAAGGCGGGCGGACAGCAGACGGTCGGACTGAGGGACGACGATCAGCGATCGACAATCGGCGGCGCCACAGGCCTCGAGTCGCCTCCAAAGTTGCATTAACATAAAAATGTCATAAGGTTTATGGTAGATGCGCTTACCCAGATCGATCGGCCAGATATGTCTGCATATATATATTTAACAGACAATTCCAGCCAGCTGCCAGCTCTCATACCTCTCCTACAGTCTCTCGATCATTTTGCAATTGAAAGTGAGAGCAGTTTTTCGAGGGGTCACTGTCACTATACGGAAATGTATTCGGATGTGGAGCTCGGCATAAATTATGAAAAAGCGATCGTAAATCTCTGACTTGAATCATGGATCATTGATCCGAACACTTAAAATACAAATTTAGTTGTAGTTTCGTTTATGGATTAAGTGATCCTTGAACTTTGCTCAGAAAGTTTAATAAAAGTCTGGGGTAAGTTAGAGCGAAGATCGTTTAATAGGTGAGAGGAGCACTCAAAAGAAGACATTTCGAGTAGTCTTATTGTGGAATACCCCCCAGAATAAATAACAAATATTTCAGGTATGTTTTCTTAGTAAAGATCGCAAAGCATAGAATTTAAAGATCACTCTGAATGAGATCACTTTCTAAATATTCACACTTTTAAACATATCGAATACTTGACTGATTTTTTACTCCAACACTCGTTTAACCCATTAGCGATCACCGGAAACCGCAGGCAACATTAATTATGTTTCTGATTCGCGGAAATGAACCAGTGATACCCATACCACCAACCTGCTGATCACGATGCCAAGACACATGCTACAGGCACACCAAAAACTGACCCAGAGACAAACCCAAAGCGATGATTCAAGACAGGGCAACGGGCAAGAACAAGCAACTACCCAAAGCTATAAAAGAGGTAATAAGAAGAAGAGTAAGAAGAGGAAGACAAACAGATCGGTCATTGAGCGTAACAAAGGTGCACCTTCAATGAAGCCTAACCAAATAAGGCAGGCCACGCAGTGAGCGAACTGTGGATACCTAAGGAATGCTCTGACAGTTTTGGGGTGTGCTCCTCCACACACACAAGAACAAGAAGACTAAGAAGAAGAACCTCTTGTCATCGGAGCACCCATTTTACCTGCAAAAGTCGCGTTCTTTGGGTGACTAAACACTTGTTTCGCTTCAATAACGCACCGGCGATCGACCAACTTCCAAGTCGTTGCTGTCTGTGCTGTGGGCGGGGTGAAGGCAGGCAGCGGTGAGACGATCATACGAAAACATATTTTTTGAACAACAAGTACGCAATATCGCATACGAAACGCTGACAGTTTAGCCCCAAATCCACATACAACAACCTTACATTATTTTATTTTATTTTCTTACTTTTTTTACGAGTAAGGCGCTGTCCGTTCAATTCGTTGACTTAAGGTGAGGATCGCAACCGATCTCTGACTATATGGGCTTGAGTTTGATATGGGGTTAAGCGAGCGGGGTGGCTCTCCCTCCCCCTCTCGTGTCGGCAATGAGGCATAACGGTGCTGGTTGCTCGTGCCTGCCCCGAGTCCCGGAAGCGTCGTCTACGTCGTCGTCGTCCGGTTCTTATGGCTTGGGTTGGGTCGCACAGAGAGAAGCTCAAGACAAGTCGCAGGTTAGTCTCGATTGCGTATGCCTTTCATCATCATCATGTGCTACCCTGGTGTCTCTGTGTGTGTGTATGAGTGTATTTCTGTGTGTGCGTGTGTGTGTTCAACTATATCATTTTGCTTGTACGTAATTTCTTGATTTGTTTTGTATTCGTCGATTTTTTCTGTATACTCTACAAGAAGGTTGCATATATTTGGCTATTAATGTGTAACCTACTGAAAACTAGTAGACAGCAGATACAAGTAAATTAATTGAAAATTTCTTTTACATAAATTCGACTTTTAATAGTAATATTATATACATTATAAACATATATATGTTTCTTAACAAAAGTTTAGTTAAAAATTACTATTATTTGCCTCAATTAAATTTAGTTTCACTCCTGGTCAAAAGGGCATTCAGTCTTCGCTGAACTACCCATTTAAATTCCCTTTTTTGCTGTTCTGTTTTTATAATATTTTATGCGTCTCGCTCTCGAAATTATGGGAAATTAAAAAATGTTTTATTTATGAGTAGCTCTCAGGCAGCAAGTCAAGTAAATCGCGTTTCGTTGATTCTGAGGTGTGGTTTTTGGGTGCACATATGGAACATATATATCCATTTATAAACATATATATATATCTAGTGTAAATGTATGATATATGGATATTATATATAGTGCTTTATGAGCTTTTAATGCATCTACAGTGTGGAGGGGGAGGGGGATAGGCTTTATGACCCGCAACGTCTGAAAGTCAATCAAATGTAACACAGGTTGAGATTATTTGTAATTCTATGACTATATTCATATATCCACTCCATCAAAATCAAAAGCAAAACCAATTTGCTCCACTCCTCCCCCTCCAACCCCCCTTTGCCACTCCCCCACTCACTTTTTATGCATTTATATTTTTTAAATGTGCAAAAACAACTTTCCAACATTAATGACAATTTGTATCGTAATTGAAATCGAAATGCCGTGAATAAATGCCGCTTTGCACTAAGTCTCGAGGCACTAGGAGAGTGCAAGAGACTGAGGGAGGGGGGGTGTGGTGGAGCAGCAGGGGTGTCATACAGACGCACCAACAAGGAACACCTTTAAAACCAGAACCAGTTGAGGCAGTTGAAGTTGATGCCGGCACAGGTGCCAAAGTCAGGCCAAGACTCTGGGCCAGTTCGGTGCGATTTGGTACGCTTTTTTGGACCAGGCCAACAACGTTCAGGATGTGGTGTAGTGGTGTGGGCCTGGGCGAAAGCGCAGGCAGCCGCTTTTCAGCTTTTCAGTGTGTAATCCATTTTAATGCCAACACCATTACGAACAGTAGCCTCAGTGTCACATTTAGCAAAAGCAACGCGACCAAAAAATGCAAACTGTCATCCGCCTCAATGGACACACTCTCGTGGCTGTAGATGGCTAAAACACTCTACAAATTAAAGACTTTTGAAGGCCATTGATTGAAGTTGATATTTAAATAAATATTAAATTGGGTATACTGAAAAACTCAGTCATGATTCCCTCTAGACTTAAGCTTTCGCAAGCTTACAGCTTTTTATGTAGAAAAGTGTCTTGAAATAATTCAGCAATTCTTTGTAGCGCATTCAGCAGTCACATATGTGCCACTTTAGCATTTCTCACTTGTTTTATGATTTAAATGAAGCGCCAAAGTGTCACAGCAGCGCTGATAGCACGGACTCCATCCAGTTCGGCAGACAGTGCACAGTGGACAAGAGACAGGCAGTCCCGAGTCAGTTGAGGCACCTCTGGATGGTTGATTCTTTCGAATGCCAGGAGCCAGCGACCTTAATACTCCGACAATTGATTAGCCAGACAGACAGAGCAAACGGCGCGCACGAGGCTAATGAGTCAAGGAATGTGTGTGAGTGAGAGTGTGTATGTGTGTGTGAGAGTGTGTGTGAGATAGTGTGTGTACAGAGGATTACAGTGTGTGTTGAAGGCGCCAAGTGCAGGGAAACAGGTTCCAGTTTCAGGCAGAGGGTTGAGCTCCTGATGAGACTGAGGTATTAATCACGCCGATTCTACCGATAAGCAAAGGGAGGAAATCTCTCTCCCTCCCTCCTTACTTAACCCAATCTGAAGTCTTTGCACTTTGCTGTGTCGATAGCTGGATGCATAATTTATCAAATACCTGAGCCTGAGCCAGCGTCGAAATCAGAGCCTCGCCTGAACTGAGTCAGTGGCTCGGCATGCCATAATGAACCTTAGCCTACTTCCAAAGGCCGCTGGTTGTTTCCCACAATTATGCAAAGAGGCAGAGAGCGACTGAGAGAGAGAGGAGGTTGGAAAAATGCACAGCACAGTGAACAAACATGCCTCCATCCAAATTCGAGTACAAATTTCGTATCCAAGTCCGAATCCGACCACATTGGATAAGGTGCATCTCAACGGGGCCCAATTGCCAGTACAAATTATAATGCATTACTTCATAACTCCCCGCCAGCAACTTGTTTGAACTGAGTCAAAAGATTCCCTGGCCAGTGGGCAGTGGATACCAAAAAACGAATACCGAGTACTGAGTACAGTGAACACAGCGTTTGGTGGGTAGTCGCCAATCAAATCACTTGTTGCCCCAAAGCTAGCCAAAAAGATTGTTAGACAACAGCAGCAAAAAGCGATGGGAATCGACTAACAGTTACCCTATAAAAAGAAATTTGTGATTTACAGCTTAAGAAATCCAACTTAACTCTGTTTTTTATTTTTCACAGGGTATCATCGCTGTTACCTCCTTAACTCTGTGGCCTACATTATCCAGATTTCTGGCTTTTCTTCCCCCTTACTTTCCCGCTAGTTGTTCTTCTCTGTGGCAGTTAATTTGATTATGTTTGGCTGCATTGATTAACTGCCGCCTGACATGACAGCTCAATTCCAATGTCCGTTCTTCCGTCTCTGTCTCGTCGCCTACAACCCCCACGCCCCCTTTAATCCCACCATCAGCCGGCAGCATGATTATCGATTGCGCAATGTCCCCATCATCGTCATCTTTGAGTTGGTCTTGTCTTGATTTGGCCCACAACAAACAATTGGCTAACGAATTGGCCCTTTAGCTGAATTTTTGTTGGTCTGGGCACCGACCACTGACAACGATCGCGTAATCGCCCTTAATCCATCAATAAAACGGGGCCATCACGATATCGTTGCTCCTCCAGTTGTTGGCAGTTGCCACTGTTGCAAAAACAACAACAAAAACAAGCTGAAAACTTAAGGCAACTATTGTCGACAACATCAACAACATTCAAATTTGCCAATTGCAACCTAGAAGCCAAGAAACAATACCCTGAAAAAAGCCAGAAAAAAACACCATCAGTCGACACAATCAATCTACTTGGTCTCCTCCGACCACATCAGTTTGTTGGACTCAGGATCTGGCGGGGACTCTGAGTAGTTTACAGTTTTGTTGTGAAAATATTTGAGCTGTTTTTATTCACTAAGTGCTTTTATTGGACCTTAACGAGCAGCCCGATCGATCAAGTACCCTAAAACCTTTCACTAATGATTTGATTATGCAGCAAACTTCAATCCCCCCTCCTCCCACCAATTTTATGACTGTTTTAGCCACGTTTTGTTAGGTTTTTTCATGTGCTATTTTTGTTCAACTCTAGTCAAAAGTTGTGAAAATTAATTTGCAAATTGTTGTTGACAGTCACAAAGTTGCTTTCAATTTGTAATAATAGCAGAGGTTTTATTTTGTTTGTTTTGCAACACTGTCACAATTACTTTTTATTGAGTTGGCAGCTCAGTTTAAACGGGAAGACAACTTTATTGTTGCCCATTACTTAATTATAGCTCACAATATTAAGTGGCCTAGTTGACTTTGTCCAAGACTGTAATTTTGTGACTGAACAACTACAAGGAATAAATAAATTAATTAACCTAAAATAAAGGCTACCATCGATAAAATATTTGGCTACTTTTTAAAGAAAAGGAAAATAAATATAATAAATAATTATAATTATTAATTCTCTTAGCTTTTAACGCTAACAATTAGGCTCATCAGTTGCTCAACGTGTATTGGTCTTAAACACACCTTAAGGCTAAAATTCCGGAAAGTGCAGGAGGGGTAAACAGATCTCGCAGTTGGATAACAAATGTCCCAGAGACCCAAAACAAACGATGCGCCTTCACTTTTATTTCCTTTGGCATGTGTGCAATAAAGCAACAAATTAACTGATGATCAGTGTCAATGGAATGCAACAACTCGTACAATCCCCACAATCCAATTTGAGAGGGCTAAGAGAGGGGGCAGAAAGAGAGGAGTACAGCAGTTATTGGTAACGGATGAATCGTGTCGTGATTACAGGTTGTTTGCTGCAGCTGACGAAGTGGATGGAGGAGCAGCAGGAGCAGGGCAAGGACTGGACCAGAACTAACTATGCGAGTTGTTGTCGCGTTTTTAAGCGATGAATTAAGCGATATTTGCAATTAATAACTGTCATGCTGAAATCTTTACGAATAATGAAAATTTGTACAACTCAAATCAAAGCTGGAAACGCACCAAAAGCCAGCTCGCAACTTGGCCAAAAGGAGACCAGTCCAAGAGCCAACTGTGAGTCGCGTTTGGGCCACACTTCCTACCATTCCTACCAACAAAGATTTCACAACGACTTTCGTGTTAATGGTATGCAGGCAATGCCATTGATTTCACTTCGATTATGGGGCACATAAAGAAACGCTTATGGTCTTATGGTCTTATGGCCTTCTTGTGGTCCTCTTGGCCTGGCCCAATAGTCGAGGTCGCCACGTGCGAGAAAAAGGCGGCAAAAGTTATTGACTGATTATGAGATTTGGCACGCCATGCAGTTGCCATACAACACCATGGAGGTGAATGCAGCTACTTCTCACCCCCTCCCCCCCTCTGTTTTTTGTCTCTCTCTCTGTCTCAGTCTCTGTCTCTCTCTTTCTTCTCAATGTCGGCAGATTATGTTTTGAAAGTGCAGCGAGCGAGTGATTTCTTTATGAATTCATTAAACTTTAAATTGGTTTTAAATTGGCCACAGTTGTAGCGAGTGTGTGTGTGTGTGTTGGGTGTGTGGAATTTGGCACGAACTTGCTGCCCACAATTATCTGGCAGCACACATCTACATACTGATCTGAGAGCCAGGCACTCTCGTGTGTGGCCAGAAAGGCTTTTGGGCCAGGCCAATAATATTAATAACACGCACTTTGTGTGCCTCCTGTTGCCAGTTGCAACCGTTGCATCTTCCTTGGACAGCTGCCCCCGGGCAGCAACAACGGCAACTCCATCGCATCTTTTGTTTGTTTTCATTAAGAAAATATTGCAGCGTCAACATGAAATCAATACCGAGGCCAAGGTCCAAACAACACCCGCACCCGCAGCATCAGTTGCAGTTGCAGCAGCAACAACAACAGTAACAGCAACAACATGCAGCAAACACCACGCCTTTTGTTTCACGGCTGCCTTTCTGATGGGGGTGACTGATTGCGATTGTGCAGCAGGCAGCTTGTCTGTCTCCCTCTGACTCTCTCTCTCTTTCTATCCCTCTCTGTTGCTCAGTGCTTCAGCTTGTGCTGTTGTTGTTGTTGCAGGACATGTGCAATGTGCCGTTTGTCAGTGGCGCATAAAAGAAAGGAGTTTTGCTGGCGATTGCGGTGGTGTTGGTGCTGCTGCTGGTGATGGCGGTGGTGGTGCAGCCTCTGCTGCTGGTGCCTCTGCGCTGCTTCTTGCTCCTTCTACAGAAATCTGATACTTTTCAGCTCTGCTCGTAATTGTGCAGATGCATTGGCTTAAAGGTGTCACTTGAGTTGTTATTGCTCTTGTTGTTGTTGTAGTCGTACACCTTGTTGTTGTTGTAGTTATTGTTGTTTTAGTTGTTGTTGTTGTCGTGTCGCCTATGCCTATTTTTGACTAACGACAAACGGCACAAGTTGGACACGCGTTTGAGATACGAGACGAGTTTTACAGGGATTTTAAGACAGACACAAACACACACCGAGACACACACACACATGCACTCAGTTGCTACACTCGACTCACACCTGTTTGAGGAAGTGTTTTAGGGACTAGCAGGCAGGAAGGAAGCAAATCAATGGGGACAGAAGGGAAGGGTTTGTTGCAGCTGCAAAATCGATTTCTATAAATATAGAAAATTGTGTGGTTGATAACTGATTGAGACAGTGATTTGCCTTAGACTGGTGACACGAAAAAGAAAAGAGAAGGGAATAGATGGAGAAAGAGACAGAAAACATATGAATAGAGTCAGAATTTAAGTAAAGATAGCTTTCAGAGGCGCTCAAAACTAGTTAAAATCCCTCAAGTTCCCACCCAACAATTGAAGCCAAAATAATTATAATAATCCACGTGCTTAACTAGCCTCTTCAAATACGAGTTTAATCTGATCCGTTTTGCCTTTCAGTTAATTCAAACACAAACACACAGAAAACAACAATAAAATTTCGATTCTCACGTTGGCCAAGGCAAAGAAGGCAATTAAAATGAACGAATCGTATCGGAATAATCAATAATCGATTGCATTTAGTAGCAGGCACAAAACGTGCATTTAATTGAGGCTAGCAGCAACAACGGCAGCCACCGCAACCAGCACAGCCACCGCAGCCGGCCCCCAATTCATGATTACATAAAATTATAATTTAAATCAAATAGCGCAAATAGCGAAAAACCAAATAATAAATAAGAAAACCAGCCAGAAAAGCCAAAAAATCAAAAGGAAAAACAATAAAACACAAGCAGCCACCCACTCGATGCGAAGGACGTGGTGGCAGCCACACTGCGGTGCGGCGCCTCAAGCCAAATTATAACGATCTCTTTGGAGTCTCAATGTTTTGCCACAAAAAACCACAAAAACAATACCCAAGCTGAAACAGACAACTGCCTCACTGCGACAATCGACAATCGATAGTCAACAGTCGACAGTCAACAATCGGACAGTCAGACAGTTGGACATGACCCGCGGGCGACTCAAACTTAAATGAAATTGAAATGGCCTCACAATTAAGCAAATATAAACAAAATACAATTAAGAAGATTTATATTGGTGTATGTTTAAAGTAAAATACTCTAGACAATTTTCAAGAGAATAAACTTCAGTCTAAGGCTTTAAAATCCATTTGAAATCAGCAGAAGAAAGAAATCATCAATAGATTCTATCCAATTTGTCAATTAGTCAAAGAGGAATAAATTTCGTATTCTTTCAAATCGGATTTTATAAATCGGTAGAATATGTAATATATTTTTAGACATCGATTTTGTGCATATAGTTCCATATAAAATAGTTCTTAGTTCAAGTTACTCCATTAATTTTTAATTTATCTTAAAATCTGGAGCTAGAACTTGTAGCAACTCCTTGATTTTGATATGATTTGTCGCCCCATTGGGGCAATTGTCTGATTATGCAACTGCAACTGCTGAGTACACAATGGGACCACAACTCGAAGCACGTGCAGACCTTGCCAAAGAGACGCTTAACTATAAGATACAATGAAAATAAAAAAATAAGGAGAGAAAAAACTGAAAATCGATTGGTAGATGCAACTGAATGAACGTTTGTTTGGCAACTCTTTGAAACGATTTTCGTATCTCGTTTGCAGCATCTGCGTTAAATTTTTAAGCTTTTTATTTGTGATTATTATTAAGTATTATTATTTTAATGCAGTTTGAAGTTTGCAGTTTTCTTTACGTTTGTAGACATGGTCAGATGCATTTTGCCGACTGTCGGCCTGTCGTTTCTTGGGTTCAAAGTTCAATCAAATGAATGGCACCCACAACGTTTAATGTCTTTGATGGTTTTATTAGTCGAATGCCGACAGACACAGGCCAAAATAGATTCGTATCCGACGAGTATTTTGAATACATATTCGAATATGGTATAGGCCAGTCAATGAATGAATGAATAACCGTTCGAGTATACTCGTATCTCTTCTTTTCCACTGACTCATTAGCCCATTGTTGTGTGTTGATGAAGTTGTTTTGGCCGTTTTTTCCTTTCGACCAACCACAGCTGGTGATTTTGGCTGCCTGATTACAGATATTTGCAGCGAGACTTTAGTTTTTATTACGAGTATTTTTCGATTATTTTTATTGGTATGCAATTTTGCAATGCAAAACCAAAAACAAAATACGAAAAAAAAGTTCAAGGTTTTGAAATTAAAAAGTAGCGCAAGCAGCGAAACAACTCAATATCCAAGTGGCTGTTGCTGATGCTGACGATGATAATGCTGATGATGATGATAATGATAATGGCAGAGAGATCTCTGGTCAAGGCTAGAAAACATCCTGAGGCCTTTGCTCAAATTGGTGGGTGGAAGTTTGTTGGAAAACAAGCAGAATGCTAGATCTTAGTGTATTTAGCATTGTTCAACACTGTTATAGTAGTGGGAGGTGTATGCTGATTCAGTTCTTTAACGGGGTACAGCTAACCTGCTCAAACAATGTCCACACTTAAAGCATTCTCCAACACTGTTAAAATCTAGTTGCACGAACAACCTGAGCTTCAGTTTCTTCCCTTTTCCATTAGGTTTGTGTGCAGTTCTCTTTCCATTTCCACATCTGTTTTCCACTCCAGTCTAGCTGGAAACTCTGACAGGCTCATTTGTAGCTAGTGAGCCTTGTCTACAGACTCCCCAAAAACAGTTCCTAAAGCATAACTAGCCCCATCAGTGTTGTTTATTTTCCAACTCTCCCCATTCTCTCTTTCCTCTTTCTTTCTGAGTCCATATATCTTAGCTTGGCCCTGGCAATGATCGCTGGCAACAAGTGTTATACACAACCAGATGACAATAGCTTTCAAATGTTTCTAATTAAAAAACGAAGAAAAAATACCTAAAGAAAACTCAACTCGAGGTCTTATAAACTATATTTAGATGACATTGTCCCAGCTGCCTCTTAACTCGCTGGCAGTGCAGTATAATGCGATCGGCTACAAGCTGTGGAAAAACAACATGAAGAACCCGCATAAAAAGAGCGTGTCGAGCCAATGGAACGCTAATCATAAGCATTTGGCGATGATTTAGTGACGCCAGCCTGAGACACGTGTGTGTTCCTGTCTCTCTCCCTTTCTCTGTCTGTTCCTTTCTCTCTCCTTCTCTCTGTAGTTTCCTCTGTCGTCGGCATCCTTTCAAGCTGATTTTTCACACGCCGCATTCGATTTTTTTACCACGTGAGTTATTCTAATGCGCCGCACACAACTCACAAAAAGTGATTACAATTTTCCCCCCACAACACGCCCACTCCCCAACTACCCCAACCCCTGTGAAGTGGGATTGTCATTTTTTTTTGGGTGCATTATTTAGGGCTACCAACCATCATTAATTAACGTCCTGTTGTCTGAGCTGAGTTGAGCATTTAATGCTATTTGCTTTTGACGGCGCCGCACCAAAAATTGTGCAATGCCACCAACACCCACAGTACCTACGCTACCCTGCCCAATCGATACACCCCTTTTAATTCCCCCCACTCTGTCATTTTCTTTCCCTTCGGTTATTTTCAATTTTTCAATTTCCATTACAGGGCACACTTTGCCTCGTTGCACTTCTAATTACCATTGCACTTTCAGTTTACACCCTTCTACCACCCCATACCCCTAGCTTCTGCCACTCCTCCCCTTAGCTCACCATGTTGCTGCTGTCATGGACTGTGTACTCTCAGCAATTTATTGTTTCCATTTGGCTGCAAGCGGGTTTATTACTGGAATTGCCTCCAATTCCAACTCTTTCGCTCCCTCCCCCTCTCTCGCCCTTTGTTTGTTGATTTTGGCAACTTTATTGACATTTAACACGTTGACTGCAAAGGGGTTGACACAATCGTCACTCGACCTCAACAGTCGCGAGTTCCATAAATGAGTTAACAACAGATGTTTACATCATTATTTTATGATGATATTTATCAATGTGCTCAGCCCGTAGAAACTAACTGTTCATAAAAATACTTAACCATTTCAATTAAATATGTAAATTGGTAGTAAACAAAGCTATTAATCCTTTTAATACATATTTTTTTACTGTTATTATTTGTACCAATTAGCTATAAGTTAAGTAAGTCTTGGAATAAAACGAAATAAAGTTAAAATAAACTATTTTAAGATAAAGTCTTTAAAGTTTTTTTTTATAAATGTTTAATAAATAGTTTTACTCAAATTTCAGGCAAGATCTATCATAAAAGGTCGTTAAGATCAGCTTAAACATAATTAAACTTTAACTTCCATATATTAGAGGGTCTCTTTGCAAAGTCTAATAAATTTATATAACTTTAATCCGCTGCTATTAAAACTTCTCTGAGCTACAACTGTTTCTCCAAAGTTCTCAAAATTTCTCACATAAAAAATGGCTTTCAAAAAAATGTTAAAATGTCATATTTGTCAGATGTCTTTGGGACTTATTTCCACCTTTATCCCAACGTATTGTTCATGAAACAAACTTATAGTATTCAGTGGACTTTGATAGTGTTTTTGTTATGTTTTGTTGGCTGCAAACACACCGATGATGGCTCGTAATCGCTCAAATTGGCTTAGTTTCACATAAAACTTTGCTCCCTCAATTCTTGTGCTCCCCAAGTCGGTGCAGAAAGATCTACATATACATGCATGATAAAACAAATAATAAAAACAACTTTTACGATAGCAGGATGGATTCATTTCTCGCATTCAAGTGCAATAAATGTTGGAATTGGAGACAATACGTCACTACGTTACCTCCCAGATACACTCCACGACCTCCTCCCAACAACCGCCTCTTGGTTGTTAAAGGTGAGAATGCCCTGCCCAAGAAAAGAAGAAAAAAAAATATACATAAAAACGTCGGCAATTTGATGGCATTTTGAAGGAATCAATTTAATCGCATTTAATGCCAAGCGATAATACCGAATGCCTTCTACAGCAGAGCCACAGTTTAGATCTTCTTTCAGCGTTCATATAAAAATTTCAATAATTTCCTATAGCCAGACGAAACTAAACCAAAAATACAACTCAGCACACCTCTTGTAATGTGTGTCAAAATGGGGAGCGAGTTAAGTGCGACGCCAGGGAATTGATTTAACATTGTTCATCTGCCTTAAGAATATGTATCTGTATCTGTGCTTCTTCTGCTACTTCTAGTTGTTCTAGCTGTTGTCAATGGGGCGACACCTTGCCCAGTGGCGGCAGCAAACATCATCTGTAGATACATTTTGTATCTTTACCCCTTCAGTTTGCCAGTTGAGATATTCACTAATTAGTTGTTGCCTGTCAGATATTTATGCGTCGTTGGTGTCACTTGGCACATAAAAACCTGAGGCTCTTGTCTACTTGTAGGGTGGCCGTATTTCAGGGGGAGCACATTGGTTGTAGGATGAGGAGGAGAAGAGGTGAAGCTACTGCAGCTGTGTGTGATAAAAAGGCCCAAAATTAGGCAAAAGGCGTGTAAAGTGCACACTGGAACGATTAACGGCCTGCATTAGTTGGGCGGCCTGATTAATACCAAGAATTAAACTGTAGTCTATTCTAGCTACAGCTAGAGATGAGCACGTGTCGTGATGCGGCACGAGCCTGATAGTGCTGTGATATAAGTGTAAGCATAAATAAAAGAGGAAATAAATAAGACAGAAATAATATGCTAAAAGCTAGAAATAATCAACCAATCATATTTTTAAGTAATCGAACCAAAAATTAATGATAATTTATATTTTTAAAAGATTTTAAAGTTTTTTTTCATTTTAAAATAATTTAAGGTAAACTTTAAGCATTAATAGTCAACATTTAACAAAGATTAACTGAAAAAGTAGTTTGTATTAATCATGTTCAGTTAAGAGATCTCTTTACTACTCCTTTCTCAAATTCACCATCAACAAACTGTTTATCTGCTGCCATTACGATGATTGTTATACCACAAGATTTCGACTTGATTCTAATTGTCCCAAAATGCCGCCCATCTCAAGACTTTCTGTGTGCACTGCTAATATGAAAATGAGAATCCGCTGGCAACGGAACTGAAAAAAACTGTTGCAAATGCAAATGCAAAAAAAAGAAGGTAAAAAGAAAAACTAAACGAAAAAAAAAAATTAAACGAAGACGTGAACGCGATGTTTGAGACGTTTTGAGACGTAGCCTCGCCTGATCGCCCCAATGTATCACGATGGATTTATAGTTTAGTATGCACGATCAATCAAAAATCGTGAAGCAAAAGAATGAGAGAGTGAAAGAGAGCGAGAGAGAACTTTGGCCAGCTAACAGTAAATGATGTGCGGGGCATATTAAAAGAAAGTCGACGTCTTGACTTCCACTTGAACGTGGAACTCAGTTTTGAAGCGTTGCCAATAAGAATTATTACACCTGATTGGAATCTGCAGCCGCAGTCGCAGTTGCAGAAATGAACTTGACCACGAGTAGAAGAAGAAAGAGGAAAAACGCCCACGTACTTGTGGGTGGGTCGACGTTTTAAGAAAATCCAGAATTCAGAATCCACACAAAATCTCAGCCAACTTACTGCATTTATTAACATTTTGACTTTGTGACCAATATACCGAGAGAAGACTGAAGACAGAAGACTTCAAACAGAAGACTGTACAGTGCAGACTGTAGACTGCAACTCTCTGAAGAGCTTTTGGCCTGGTAGGCGTACTTAATCGATCGCTTGTTGATAGGCAAATTGGCAAAATGCAAAAAGCCTAAAAACAACAAGCGTGGAAAACCTGTTTCCTCTTTTCACCAAGCAGGGTTTGGAGGGGGGACTTTTCCTTTGAACTAACTCACAACTCCTGCAACTGCGAGTGGAAAATTCGTGATGCGCAGCATTCATTTTAGCTTTACTTTTGGTTTAGTTCTCGGTCCACTCTGTGATCTTTATCGGGTCTCAGAAATTTTTAGGGCTCCATCGACGTTAGCGAGTCATTTACATTTGGCTCAAATGGGAATTTCGAGGTTCAAACTTTGTGCACATTTTTTTTTTTAAGGTTTTTTTGGTTTTATTTCGGGGGATTTGGCGACCGCCGTGGACGACGACGTCGTCTGACAGTTGGAGCATTGCAAAGTGATCGTTAAATCACGAATATTTAATTGTCTTCATCACCTGAGGGTGGTTGAAATTAGTTTGGACTTGGCTCTAAACATTTCTTCTTCTGTCTCGAACCCGTAGTTGCCCCATTTGCAGTTCTCCTCGTTGTTGTTAGTTGGTCTCTGCTCGTAATGGTCTTGTAATGGTTTCAACTTTCAGATGGACCCATTTAACTCAACCAATGCCCTCGCTATTCAGCGTTTAAGTTTGGCTAAGTTTTTTTTTTTAACCCGTTTCAAATTACATGCATAGATTTGCCCTCTAATGAGTCCTCAACCCCGTGACATTAAGTGCTAATTTTATGGCGATTGATTGAAAATTCATCTAAGGTCAAGGAATGGCAACACTTAGAGTAGATTAATGCTCTGAGAAGATAAAATGTAAATCGAGCACTGAACTTCAAGGAGAAGATGTACATCACTTTGATTGAGCATCTTTGAGCTATAAATGTACATTAACATTTATCGTTTAAAATTCAGTAATTTTTTTATATTAAAGACTTTTTAAAGTTTCCCAAATATTCAGAGGGTGTTTTGGAGTCCGCTTGCTCGACTGTAACTTTTCGTAACAGTTTCCCAAATCTCATTTCCTGAAAATTTCCCATGTTGTGATCACACCTTTCAATGTTCTCATCCATAACTCATAAATTGAAGAACAATTCAATAAACTTCCCACGCTAGGCAACAAAATGATTTCTTCTATTCGCTGTGCATTAACCATAAAAACACTTTACTTATGTGAGACAGAAGAGGTCTCTAAAACAATTAACAAATGTTGGGAGTTGACCCCTCTACAAATCAGACAGTGACTAAACAGTTAACAATTATTACGAGTCGTCAATAGATGAATGTCAACAATTGAGTTGCGGGTTGACTGCCAAATGCAAACAAATAGATAGTTAGAATTAGAGAAGTAGAAAGAGCGGGAGACTCAGAGAGTCACTTTTTGTGTTCCCACATGAGGCACAGGAAGCGTCAAAGGAAACGCCTCATTGCACATGATCAGGGGGAGGTTGAAGGGATGACAACGAGCATATTGCACACACAAAGATTCCCACAATTGTCAAATCACAATTCGCGAACAGAATCAAAAGAGAAGAGACCTCATGCTACTGTTAACAGAGGACAGAAATTAAATTAGTTCAAATTAAATGGTAACATTGAGTCATTGTCAACGAGGGTAGTTTTAGAGGTTTCCTCTATTTGGCATACGCCGATCCATTAATGAGCGACAAACGCTGATGATATTATTTACTCGTACTTGTCCCAAGTCACATAATTTGCTGCCTGGCCACACTGGTCGTAAGTCAAATGTGAAGGAGTAGACTTGAGTGGGGTGGAGGGGGAATGGGGGGTTGCTCTACCATAGAGAGGGTTGCAAGCGTCACGGCTGCCTGCACACCCTCGCTCTGGCCCTCTCACCCTATGACCTGCGACCTGACCCTTCTACTGTTCTTGCCATTTGACATACGTTTTGAGCAGCATTCAATGTTTAATATGTGACACGTGACCCACACTTTGCACGTTCTCCGGCCCTGTACCTAAAAGTGTGCAGTGCATTCCAGTTTAGATGCAGGTCCTTTCCGTTCCATTCCTTTCCTGCTGGGTTGTTAACTCCTCTTCTTTCCGCTTTTTGACTTGTTGTTCTCTGACACGCGCAACGAGCGTCGTTCTCTATCGCATTGCTGCCATCTCATGGCTTCTCCTCTCTCCTTTCTTCTTTTGTGGGCTGACCAGCGCCACGCGACATGCGATTGCAATTGGAATTGAAATTGCGCTTGTGCTGTGGAAGGGAGTGTGCGGGGCTTAAGGGGTGTGCCTGTTAGGGGTGTCGGTGTGTGTGACGACATGTGGCTAGCTGGTGGTGCAGTGCTGATCTTTTATCTGAGCTTTGTAATGTTATTCAAGCGCCGCTCTAGGAGATTCTCAGTTCGGTTCCTGTGAGTTTGGAGAATAATTTTTAGAGGGCTCAAAGAAAGTATTCCATGAGCAAGAAAGCTTGTCAGGTTTGCTTGTATCCTTTCTCTGCGTACGAAATAAGCTGTGACTTCTGAGTTTTGCTTTTTAGATAAATCATATAGATATTAAATGGGACAGTAAAGATTTCTGGATTACTTTTCTTCAGGTGTGACTAATTTTCTTTAGTAATTCAATTCTTGGTGCTCTCAATAGCAGCTCATCTCTCATTCGCCGCGTATATGGACCTTTCTATGTGCTTCTCATAAATCTGTTTGGCATGAAGCTGGCAGCAATTGCAGCACTTTATTGACCCGATTGACCCAAAGCACGAAACATTCATCCCCGCAGGGCAGACAAAGCCAAAATAATCACAGCCCAGAAAAGTACAGCAAGTACTGACTAAGGATAATGTTTGTACATTATTTGACCAAATTTGCCCCAACTGAAGTCCAAGTTGAAGGCATCGTGAGCGCATGTTGTAGTTGTTGTTATTTTCTTCTTCTTCTGCTGCTGCTCTAACAACAACAATTTTGTACACGTTTCTGGCGGATTGCGCTTGATGTTTCTGTTTCTTGTTTTCTTCTCTAGCTGGCGAAAATTGCCATACAAATTAAGTGATTTGCTATTGACATTTCCGCGAGCCTTGAACGCCGCACGCGCGTGAATAATGAAGTGCCAAGATCGCTTACACTCCAGGGACTCCAAGTGGGGGCACTGGGGCTAACAGGAGGGAGGGGCAATAGAGAGCCCAGTCGAGTCTTCAAGTCGTGGTCAATTGATCTTCTAGTGGCTGCGGTCATTTTCACACAATTCACATTGACCCCGCGCACTGCAACTGACCCTGGTTAAGGCTGCCCCCTGTCCCTCTGCTCTTCTCCTTTTATAGCCGTCTCTCTTGCCCCTGCTGTCTCTTACTCTGCCGCACAGTTATGGTCGAGTGTTGTTTGAGCCGACAATCGATTTTAATTTGTTTAACTTGTGCATCAATTTCTGCGCTTGTTTGTTGCCGCAATCCCCGCTACCCCTCCTACCATCCCTCCTCTCTTCCCTTAGCCAACGTTCTACCCCCCTTTGGCTTGGCAACACAGCTGGCTTTGTGCATAAATTACTGACACTTGTCTCCATTAAAAATGAAGGTGATTCAACTGTCATTCGCAGCATCAGATCTCAGCTCAACTTGGACTTGGACAGTTGTTGTTGCTGTGGCAGTCACGGCTTGCATTTCACTCGGAATTGGAAGTGGACATGGATGTGAATGTGAATGTGGATGCGAACTGCAATGATGACGGCCTATTGCGAATGCCAATGAACATCAATCGCTGGCAATTTTCATGTAATTGTTTGTTGTTGTTGTTGTTGTTATTGCCTTGCTTTGTTGTTGCTATTGAAGGGCAATTGACAAGCTATCTTCTGCCGCTGACTCGTAGTACATTTTAATGGCTATCTGACTGCTGCCCTGTTGCTGAATCATGTACAAAATTAATGCAAACACATTGAAACGCCAACAACAACAGAAAACACATCAGGAAAGATTTGAAAATGCAAACAATATTTTTTGTAGCACTGTAATCTGTGAGAATATTAAAATATCGCCAAGATATCTTAAAAACCCTTATGAAAATTTAGCTTTAGGATTATTTATAGTAAATTTATATAAAATTATAGTATGTAATTAGCTTTATGATTTATTTTAAGCACAGCGCATTAATTTATTGTTTAAACAAAATATTTATTTTTAACAAAATGACACATGTGAAGTTCAAGTTTCCCAGTCAACTATCAGCTGATTTTAGCCATTAATTGCTCAGGTTTAACATTGTGTAATCCAGCACTTACTAATTACCTACTTAAGTATAAGATATGCTGGCAGTTAACCAAGTGGATTATCGATAGATCAACTTTCGTTTTAGTCAATTTGCCCGATCAACTCCAAAACTACACACACACACACACACACTAAGATCTTGCTCGTGGTGGTCCAATTCGCTTTAAAATGTGTCCTATAAATTAACTTTGACGCGTTTTAAAATATTTTAGCACTTTTTTGTTATCGCAGCGACAAAATCTATTACTTAATTTTTTATTTGCACTCCACTCGCACATGTTTTGCAAATAACACTTGAAATGAAATATGAAATGCAACTTGGCCAACAGTTTCTTGGCCAAAAAGGAGCTCGAGAGAGGTCTCCAGCATTTAACTGGCCATTTATGTGCGTGATTATTACGTGATATCGCGCACATTGGGCTCATAAATAATATTAAGCCAGTTTCACATATAATAGTACTACACACAGGCACAGGGGGAAGCTCAGTCACAGTTACAGTCGCAGTCACAGTTACATTCACAGTTTCATTTTGAATATGCATTTTTTGGCTGCCCAATTGCCTACACCCTCTCCACACAGACTGACAGCCAAATAAATATGCCTGACTGTGGATTTGGCTGGATTTGGCTATAGATTTAGCTATTGCTTTTTCTCTGGCTTTTTACCAATTGATTTCTGTTTGTGTTGGCGCATTGGCAAGCTTTTAAATCATTTAATATACCAATTATAACAAGTCAAGTAGTTAACATAAATCTGCAATGGACTCAAAGCAAACTTAAGTGATTTCTTGCACTTTGCTTGGGCTAAAATACTCTGTAAATTGGAAACAAAAAGTTATACACACTAGCAAAACTTATTGTTTCTATTGGTTTAAGTTTTAAATTTAATTATTAAAATTTAACAAAGCCAAAATTAAATAAAAATAGTTATATATTTGGGCGTCATTAAAGAATTGAGCAAAATGTTATGAATTTCTCAACTTAAGAAACTTATACTTGACTTTGGATGATCTTAAGTTTTCAGTCTCTAAGTCCGGAACAGACTTAATTGACACTCATTCCTGAACAATTTTCTCTAATAGATTTAGAGGGTATCTTTGTGTCTAATCTCAGCTCTGATGTTTGCTGTATTTCTCTTATTTTTTGTAGGTTTTTTGACGTCGCTAAGAAATCAAAACTCATGCATTATGAATGCCAAAATTTTCTGACGTAGTCAATTTCAATTTTTATTTATTTTATTGCCATTAATGCATTGAACGCGGCACTCGCAAATAAATAAATATTGAAGCCGGCAACAACAACAACAACAGCAACAAATTCATGACATTTTGCCAGTCGGCGCAAAAGGAACCCACATACGTGTGTGTGTGTGTACTTGGGTGTGCGTGTGTGTAAGATCTGCATATGAGAGTTCGTTGCCGGCAAAGAGTCCAAGTCTTTTCTTATGTCTCGGGCTGACAGGTAGGTTAGTTGCCTCATTCAGGCCGCTAGGTGGCGTCTCGGCGGTGGCTGCCTGTCATTGGTAATGCAGTAATAACCAACAACCTCCTGAACGTCAGAGTCTGGTCAGTCTCCACATTATATTTATACTCGTACATATTTATATATATTTCCTTTTTCTATACTTGGCTATTTTTTATATATTTTTTAGCTATTTTTTCACTGAATCATGGCATTATCCCCCTTCACATCGTCAGCCGCTGAAGCAACCCATTTGACTGTCTGCCCCAGTGTCTCATATTTTATCACAGCAGTCGGCGTCTCGAGTGGCCAAGTGTCTCTCTTATTTTTTTTTTCTTGTCGCTGGCCAAGAGGCTTGCGACTTTGGGCCTGGTCTATGGCACATGCTGCACAGCCGCTTTTGTTGGTAAGGAGTCGAGTTTTGGTCGAATGGTAAGTTTTTTGTTTTTGGCACAGATTTACGACTTTTAATGCTGTTTTGATTTGTTTTGCATAAGGGTGTTCACGTGGCCAAAATGAAAAGGAAAACAGCAACAACAACAACAACAGGAACAGCAACAGAAACTCAGATTTGACTGCAACTGTTTGGCCGTTTGTCTTGTTGGCCTTTGTAATTGGGCTTTCAGAATATGACGGAAAGAGTGTTGCTAATCAGCAAATCGCACTCTGGCGTTGAGTAGACGAATTACATCGCACTTTTTGGCACGAGTTTTGAGCTGTGTATATGTGTGGTGTGTGTGTGTAGAAAAAGGAACAGTTACTTTAAAGATTGTTGGCAGAATTGTATTATTTATGAAGGGAAAACCACTTGTGTTCACTTTCAAAGCTTTTCCTTGGGGCTAAAACCAACTTTATAGCCAAGCCAAATGACCTTAACAACTTGTTAAATTTTATTTCGATTTGTCCAAGATTTAGCTTTAGTGCACATCTAATATTTATTTGCATTCATTCATGGGCAATCCAAACACCGATTAAATATCAATAACTGCAATTTGTATGGACAACTTTATGCATAATTAAAACTTAATCTATTGCAGTTTCTCTTGCACTTTGCACATATCCTATTCGTTAATGTTTATGCACAAGAAATGCAATTCATAAGTCCATTAACCCATTTATATCCGTATCTTCATGGCCTTGTTTAATAACTTAACAGCATTTTCATGGCCTTCGTAAAACACTTGGCTAATCGCACTGTCGACACAACAACATTAAAACTAACAATTAATAGCAAATATTAAATTAATTTTTATGCACTCTAAAGTGAACACTTTCATTGACTTTTGTAAGATGTAAAACTCAACGGGTTTAATGAAGTTAGAGAAAGATTTATATGGAAAATGTGTCAACACTGATTGGAGTCATGTTTACAACAAGGGGGAAATGACATACGGTTTTCAAAATATATATTTAAACATAAGAACTTACCGGTTTGTTCATTTTGTGCTGTAAATAAAAGTATTTTATGTATTAGCAAACTTAAAATTTGGAATAGGTATAAGAAGATGTTTTATTTTATAAAGATATATTTTGTTACATTCTTAACTTATTACAATTATTCCCAAAATGTATATAAAGTTGGTCTAAAAGCTGTTGTTGTTGTAGGATGTTCAACTAACGCAATTCCACTGACGAAAATAAGTGGAAGTCTGACTGGAAAGGGGACTGGGACTGTACAGGGCGGTCAGAGGTGCAGGGACGTGCATAGGAACAGGGATAGTAAAGGCAGCTGGCTGGGCAGGGGCACAATTTGGTTGTTGTTGCGGTTGTTGAGTTGCAAAGTCGTAAGTTGGGCAGTTGGCCAGGTGCGGGTGCCACAAACTGGTTGGTCAGCGATGGCCAAACGGCCAAACGACCGTCTATTCGACCGTCCGTCTGACCGTCTGTCGGACTGTGCCCAGATCTATGGTGTTGCCTGTTGGTGTGGTGGCATATAGCTCTTTGGTCTGTATCTGTATCTGCGACTGCGTCTGCGTCCACGTCTGGCTGCGTTTTGTGGAACACACCCGCATCGCGGCAGCGTCGTCGATCGCGTCGTTCGCTTTGGTCGCAGTTTAAAACCAGATTAGCGCCCAAGTCGATGGCTAATTTTTGTGGTCGTTGGTTCGATACTTTGTTGGCTCGCTGACAGGGGAGATGGGGGCGTAAAGGTGCACAGGAGGCGGGGAATGGTAGGTGGGGAGTGTTGGGTTAGGGGCGTTGGGTTTTATTAAGCAAATTTGAATTTGAATTTTAGCGGGTGATAGTCGTTTGAATATACATATCTAATACAACTACTATAACTACTTGGCCACTTGGTCAGTTTGGCGAATGTGTTGTGCTCATTGTTTTTGTTGTTGTTGTTGTTGTTGCTGTGGGACAACAAATTTAGCTGGCCAGTTGACAGTGCCATTCGCCTGCCAGCCTAACCCAGTCTTAGTATTTCAGTCTTTTGGTCTTTTAGTCTTTCAGTCTCTTGTTGTCTTGCTGAAATATAGGATGACATGCTCTAAGCATATAGTTACGTATAGTTATACACACACACACACATACACACTTGCACTCACACACACAGATACTTTTCAAATAGTGATTACGAAATGTTGACCTTTTTGCCGTTGCCTCTTGGCCACTTGTCAGCGCCTTTGGCGGCATTTTCGGGCGAAAGGTTTATGTCAACTGCCAATTGGGCATTGCTTGCAGCACCCCAAGGAGTTGCGAGCCAGAGTCGGAGTCCAAGTTGAGTTTAGATACTCGTAATTGCTGGCCAAAACTCAAACTCAGTTCATTTAATTTACCCCATAATTTAGACACAACTTTTGCCTAATGGGTGATCAACTCTTTGAGTGCCTGATTGCTGCTTTGCTGTTCATTTTCTCACTCCCTCTCTCTCTATCTCTCTTTCTTCGTTCCGCGCTCTTTCTTTCTATTAGATATTTATAGGGTATCACACATTTATTTATAGTCTATTGCACACCTTGATTCATTAAATCGAAGCTTGAATTTCTGAATTTCAATTATTTAGAAATGTAACAAATTCGTGCTTTCATTCTGCGATAGTATCGTAACCGTTTTCTGTTAAGTCCCTTTCATTTGTATGTTTCAGAATTTCTATGACTTGCCATCTCTAGCATGACTCACACGATAGTTGCCCTCCTCAATAATAATTATTCAATATTTGAGTTCAAACACTTGTAGCTCGGCATCCGGTAAATCATATTACTTTTATTTGGGGTGCAACACAGCGATAAGAAAACTGATGGATATATATCAACATGTACATAAAAATATACATTGATTCAATATTCACACCTTGCTTCCACAAAATTCCGTGAGGAACTCAACTTGATAGCAAAATTTAGCAGCTGGTTTATATCTGAATACCTGCGCACAGCTTAAAGCCATTGAAATAGTTCTGGTGGTTGGTAAAAATCAAAGCCTCGAATCATCACCTGGCCACGTCGACATTAAAAGTTTTTCAACCCTCCGCAGTTCTCAGAGACGAAAGCACCAGCAACAACCTGGTAACTGGTGACTGTGCACTGCTGACTGGTGACTGCTGACTGGTGAGTACTCCCATCGGGTAGTCGGGGTGGTACTTTATTTTCAAGGGCGCATCTGCAGGGCAAAACAACCTCATCCCACTGAGCCAAATGAAGGAAACCATGTGGACAACAGCCAGTTGCTTTGGATAAAGAAGCTGTTACTGGTTTTCGCTTTTATTTGTTGTGTTCTGCAGCTGCGCAGTAGATTTATTTCATTAGGGGTGGCTTTTTGATCGGTGGGAAAATAAATAAATAATGTAGAAATTTTGCTTTGGCCCATGTGTGTTCCAATTTCCATTTCGTATCACGACAATTCCATTGCAATAGTGATAAATTGCTCTCAAATGTATGGATGACTGTACTGTACCTCAGATTTATGTGCATCGGAATTTCCGATTACTTCTGTTTTGGCCTCATGTTGCCCATTTCTAACTCAGCTATTTCTAATAATTATGGAAATGTTCATTCAATCATCTATTTGATACTGTTTTGCCTTGGAATAAATCAAATATTTATCCAAAGTAAAAATAAACCTGCTTCTCTTTTGCACTGATTCAAACTTGACTGCAAGACTGAGAAATAATTTGAAAATTTATCTTAATAAGAGGTGTGCTAAGAATGAGTTACAGCTGAATTACATACAGTTACAGTTTAATTGCATAATGCACAACTAATTAAATTATATGATTTAATGCGATCTAATAGAGTATAAATATGTCGATTTCTGTTTGTATCTGTTAACCTCTTTTGGAGTAACTGGAACAATAATGTCATACACATGGCTAATTCTGTTGGTGTTGCAACTTCTACTCCTCATTGTCCTTCAACCCATAGAGATCCAAGCTGACTGCTGTATACCATATTATGGTTCTATTTGTGAAGATTTCTCATTTTCAACTCCATGCTGTGGATATGATAAATGCAATATTTTTTGCTGTAATTGCACATGTCGAAAGCCGGCAGTACATCGATCGGCAATTGGTGATCACAGACACAGACACAGACACAAATGTCACAGAAGGTATGTACTTATTACATTTTGATTATTTAATTTATTTTCGTTAACTCATTTGTACAGACACTTATTTTAACTTGAATGGACTAAATGCGCGATATATTGTTTTTCTGCTATTAAATAAAATATTTTACTTGAGCATTCAATAATTACAAAAAAAAAATTACAAAAAAAAAAATTCAAATTAAATAATAAAGTTGAACACTTTTTGGGTGGGATATAAATAAAGTTTTGTCAAAGTTACATTTCGTATCATTTCAACTTTATCGACTTTCTGGGGTTAATAAGTGTTATGCTAACAATGAGTTACAGTTTAATTGCATAATGCACAACTAATTAAATTATATAATTTAATGCGGTTCAACAAAGTATAAATATGCAGATTTCTGTTTGTGTCTGTTAAACTCTTTTGAGGTAACTGGAACAATAATGTCATACACATGGCTAATTCTATTGGTGTGGAAACTTCTGCTCCTCATTGTCCTCCAACCCATAGAGATCCAAGCTGACTGCTGTATACCATATTATGGTTCTATTTGTGAAGTTTTCACATTTGGAACTGCATGCTGTAGACATGGTTGCACTAATTATTTAAATTTACTTAGAGATATTTCTATCGAACTCACATATTTTTGATAACCTGCATTTGTTTCGTGCCTTGCTGTGGATTTTTACAACTTTCCACTTTCAACTGACCACGAAATCGAAAGGCTTAGCTTCTTTTTTATTTTCTATCTGAAAAAACACGGTACATGTGCACCACATCAATAAAACCAACAGCATTAGTCACTCAGCAATTGGCCAGGCTCCAGATTGAGCTGCAGGCTAATCCAGGCATAGATTAAGATCAACTTGCAGTTGGAATAGAGATGCAGGTGGCAAAAACACACACACTCATACACATAATGCACCCAAAGGCACAACACAAATAAACTCCTTTATTTCTGCTTTGTGGGCGTAACGATGCAATTTGATTTGGTCAAAGTAGAGCTGACAAATTTTAAATCATTTACTTTGGAAATTGCAAGTTTTCTACGCTAGCAGCGTAATGCAAATTAAGACATTGCCTGCCCGTCGCCCCGCCGAACTGTCCCTCCCGATCCACCAAACTCTCTCAGGCCAGTAGCATTTTATGATTTTAATAAAATGCAAATCAAATGTTAAGAAATAGTTGTATACTACATATTTTAACTGCCGGCAATGCGTTGTCTGTTGCTGATTACAGTGGGCACTCCTCGTAGAAAGAAGTCACAATTCACTTTGAAATGAAAAGTTACTTTTCACAACGACCTTTTTCTTTAGTCTCCATGGGGTTGGAAGTAATTGACTTTTCCATAGACGTGGAAATATTATGGATGCAATCGCATTTGCATTTTAAGCTATCCGTATACTGGATAACAGCATAACTGCCAGAGATCATCCACGTGGGATCGATTCTTAGCAAATGATCGACAATTCCCTCGGATAGACCACAAATGACCTCACATTTCACCGTACGCAATGCACAAATATTTGTGGGTCGAAATCCCCGCAAACATGTGATAAATTCCTCCGTTGAGTCCCAAATGTAATCGCCAAGCAATTTACGATAATTGAGATCACCCTTGAAGATGGCCACCTCGGCCTGAGCAAGAAGCTTGTACAAATTGAGATTGGAATCAACCATAACAAAGTAGGAGTGGGGTCCAGTCCAGAAATATGATTTTGGTGATATTACAATGCGATTTTCTGCCATCAAACGTTGCATTTTCCAGCCCAAATTTGAGACTGTCTCATTTGCATGATCCATTAAATATTTTACAGTCCATTCGACATCGCGTTCCATTGCATCCGATATGTACCAAGGTATTGCCTTGACATGCATGCGCACCTGAGTGGCCAGACGATGTTCCAGTAAATATTCCAAAAGCAATAAATCGGAAAATAGCTCAAATCCAGCATTATCACAAACAAAATCCACAATGATTTCCTTCTCACCCCTCACCTTCATCAGGCAATTCCATACCAAAATGGATTCGTCGATAAGAATACGTTTATCGAGATTCGCGACACGGGTCAACACATTGATATCGACGCCATCCTCTTGTCTCTCAAATTTGTATGAGTTCAATTGAATCTCAAAGTGATTGCTAAACAAATTAATATGCATTAATTTGCTAAATGTCTCAAAATCTTTGCTAAGATTTCTGGTTGCTTGGGCCAAGCAAACAATCGCTCGTTCGCTTATCCTGAGATCCTCCTGTTTCAGATCCAGAAAATAGTCGAAATCTTTTAGATATTTGCTGCTCTCAAAGAAGGAAAACAAACGCCGATATAGATAGCATTCGGAGTGAAGCCAACTGGCCCGAAAATACGATCGTTTCGGATGTGGAAGCTCCGATAGAAATGCATTCCATTCGGCTTTGTCCGGTTCATTGCCATAGAACAAGGCGAATTTCCGATCGCGACTCAAATCATTTTTCAAACGCTCGATGGAATGTATAATCATACTAATGTCCTTCCATACACCCGATCCATACAACTTGGCCAAATCTTCTTCATTACTGTGCAGGGTATTCACAACTTGTTGCATTATACCGGGCATTCGAGATTGTAACGCTACATAGGCGAAACTCTGCTTGAACCTTCCTGAAAGCAGAGAATGACGTGGCGTCGACACATCCAAAAGCTCCGAAGCTTCGGTTAAATTGCTCGTCCTCATTTTGCTGCCTCGGGCAGTGTTTGGTTGTTGTTGTTCATCTGATATTTCTTCGGTTTTCAACTTGAATTTGGTGGCTAGCGCCAAGAGTTGCGAATGTTTCGGTTTTTCTGGATATTACTCTATGAATTTTGATGGGTTAAACAAAGTTGTTGTGCTTAGATCAATTATGTTGTGTACTGTAAAGTAATACTTTTAAAAATATACATATATGGAAGGGTTTTGGCTAAGAAAGTGACTTGGTCACTAAAAAATCTCCTGATTAGTTTCCTCACTTATTCACATTGAAATCTCTTTTAAAATTTATTAGCAAATAGAGTGAAACTGTGGGAAAGATCTCGAAAGTAGGGATATCCGTAGGGCTTAGCTTCCTTCCGTTGCCCAGGTGTTCGGACATGTCCGAGGTTAGTTTACACCATAAAAGATTTGCATAATTCTCAAATAGAATGGGACAACACTTGCATGTTCTCATCCGGTCTGGGAAAATCAAAAGCAAATACAGAAGAAAAGAGACAAGGGCGAGGAGTGAAGTGTAAAGGGTTCAATTCAGGGTTAAATTCAGAGCAAGGAAGTGGATCGCATTGCATGCGACGGTGTCTTCAACGAAATGTAATTTGCATGTGCTTACCATAATTGTCACATGTTAATAAACAAGTTCAGACAACGATGGGAAATATCTAAAATAAAATTGTATAAAGATACCTGAGGTTAATGCTATGCTAATGGGGTAAGGTGTGCACTTCCTACTGCGTCAACCCCAACAGAAATTCTAAGATAAATAAAGAGCCGACGAGAACTCTTTACATTTTATTACACATCATGAGCGGCGGATGACGCAAGTGTTCTTTATAGATTTGCTAAAAAGGAAACGAAACCAAAAATCGAATTTATCTTTCTGTTTACCCATGACACACACAGAGACACATCAGTTTTACCCCTTTCCCTGTACTTTTCTTCAATTCGTATCAGACACAACTGCGTCAAAACAGAAAGTTGCGCCTTTAACTGAGCTCATTAAGAGCGTGCACCTTAACTGCCTGCAAACTGCGTCCAGGTGTTCCATAGAAACTGAAAACTTCCCCCTCCCCGTGTGACATACCGGTTCAGAAGTATTTTTTTTTGCCGGTGGTGCGATTGGTGGTGCGACTTATTATCTTCAAGCTAGTTATAAATACATGTCTTCTTCTTTTCTTTCTCAAGGTGTTCGTTACTTTTTACGAAAACACTTACAGTACCTGAAGGTAAATTTAGAGGCGTGTGTGTGTGTGTGTGTTGGAAGAGGGGAAGCTTTCAAATTGCGTTGCTATGTGAAATTCAATGAGCAGCAGCTGCGCAATATTTTATTGTGGTTACATTTTGGCATGTGCGCAATAGTTTCCATTTTCCAACAGGAGTTGGGAGTAGTTTTCCTAAACTGATCGATCGATAAATTAGTTAGGTAAACTTAACTTTGCCCATTTTAGAACAAACAATTATGGCAGTTCTAAACTATTTTTTAATACTTTAAAAGTGTTTTTGTTTTGTCTTAGCTCACTTGATATTTTTATTACTTTGTTTCAGTGAATGTAATAAATTTATAATATTACTTAAGTTAGTAGCACACTCCTAAATATATTATTTTTCCGTTGCCCTCGTCTAATAAAATCCTAATTTCGAGTTTAATTGGTCCATTAATGCTGATTTGTTAACTCAGTTCCGGAAACTAGTAAATCATTTTAATACAGTGCTGTAGAAATATGATTAAATGTTACAAATAAATATTTAAATGTAATAAATAAAGTATTTAGGTGTTCTGAGACTTAAAGCATATAAATGCATTTTAAGATGCTATTAAAAAATTATAATTAAATAAAAGTAATGTCATTTAAATAGCTATAGTGCTTATTTTACTCCTATCTCCATTTCTCTGCCAGCCCAACTATATCCTATTAAATCCTGGTAATGTTTTCTTAACACCTCGTAGACCCTGCACTTTTGGACCCACTTTTATCCATGGATATATCGCTCAGTGCTGGATTGAGAGTTATGGGCAGACATAAAAACGCCTCAACTTTCACCCAGAGCAAAGCGAAGCGAAATGTGACAAAATATGGCTCACCCGGTAATTGCTCCCGCCAGATCAGCGGATATATTTATGTTATTGCAGTTCCCTGGGCCCAGATTTGCCCCTCCTGAACCCCCTTCGGCCTGATGCTTTTTTTTTGAGGGGCAACTAAAAAATTGCATTATCGGAGCCATAAACAAATTAGAGGGGAGACCTTAAGAAACGAAAAAAAAGAAAAAAAACGTTAAGGAATACAGAGGGCAGCTGCAGATGTTGCTCTAGGAAATTTTAGAAATCTTGGCTCAAGTGGCGGTGTCCCATTAGCTGACACCGAATGGAGGAGCATACAATATTTTAGAAACAATGTAGTCCCCAACTAAGCTCGATAAGATTAATAACTCTCTGGCGCACGTTCAATTAATCTTTCGTTAGACGAGATGAGACGAGAGCACAATTGAGTTCCAAAAACTCTGAGCGTGTCCAAAATTTCTCCATTTCTCCGTCTCACCCACTGACAACTTAACGGCACGTCTCCTTCTCCATCTCCATCTCCATCTCCGTGTACCTGCCGCATCGTCAGTGTCAATTGTGACAGTTGCCTGCCAGACGAAAGACTCCCTCTATTTCCATTCTCATTCCCCATTCCCCTCTTTAGCTCCACTGACAAAACAAAAACAAACAAACGGACACGTTCAACACTGACAGTAGCAATCAGAGAAAGTAAGAGGGGAATAGAGAGAGAGAGGGAGATGAGACTACTAGAAGATCATGCCCATGAACGTGACAAAAGTGAAGAACATGAAACTTTGCAGCTCACATCTCTCACTAAATTAGTTGTTTTAGTTGTTCGTTTGTGTCTAAATTTAGTCCAAGCTAGCAATCCATTGGCCATAAATCAATTATATGGTTTCCCGATGCCGATGCCGATGCCTGACTAAAGACATTATTTCCAGCAGCAACGGCAACTTGGGGTCTAGTTCAGGTGCATGTCTAGAGCGACAAAAACGCTTATCTAATACCCTGTAAAGTGTCTTAAAGGGCATGTAAGATATTTTATAAATATATAAAAACTGTCGCTAGTGACTAAAGTTATTCTATAATTTGCCTAAAATTTATAAAATTACTTTATTTTATAATATAAATAAAATCATTTCCAACTAGAGCGTATCTAAATGTTCATAACTGTCCAGCTACACAGTTATTACTCTGCACATTTGGAATTTCTGGTATTTGCATAGCCCGAAAATGTCTAAATAAAAACAAAACTGACAACAGCAGAAATTTACATAAAATCAACGAAATGAGAGAAAAAAAATTTATGAAATATGAAATCATTTGTAATAATTAGCGAGACATTTGCAGCTATTTTTATGGCAAAAGTGTGAGATCTAAAATTGGAGTTTAGCTTTTATTTTCTGTATAACTTTTGTGGACGGAGACTCTTGAGGGCGACTGTTGCTTAATTTGTTTAATTACAAATCCCCTGGGCTGGTTTCCACTGACTTTATTAATGCCAACAGGCGCAAGCTGTCACTGAAATTGATGCACCCTCGACAAACGAACGTACAATTCCAACAAAGCCAACAAAAAGGCGTAAGTTAAGTTTCAAAAAACAAAGGCAAATGTTTTGTAATGAGGTTGAAATTGCAGCAAACACCACCAACAACAACAGCAAAAATTTGTAGATGTCGAAAAGTTTCACTCACCGCCAGCTCAGCTTACCACAGGAACAACAACAACCTGAACCTGAATCTGAGTCAGAGTTGAGTTTTATTTGAATTAGCAACGCGCAATCAAAAACATTCAAACACGCATAAATTGAATCCCGTGGGATGATTTCTGTGCGCAGTTCCCAGCAACCCTGTTTTTTTGGCCAGCCAACAACTTGTCACGTGATTCAAATAACAAATAATGCATCAAGGATCATCCCTTAGCTTCTGCTCCTGCTCCTGTTCCTAATCCCACTCCCAATCGCATTCCCTTCCTTTCTCTTGTAATTCGAATCCAAAATCCGCGCCCGCATTCAATATTCGACTTGATATCGTGGGTACCTTTTATTTATTGGTCAACTTGCACTCTCCTGCTGAGTCTGTGACCAGGCACCAGCCACCAGCCACCAACCACCCTCCCATCACCTACTCCTTATCCTTCCCACCGCCGCCTTTCTCACGCACTTGGCTGCTGGTCGCCTGCAAGTGTAAATTCGCCTGGTCATGGGAACATTTGCACACAATTGAATTGTTCCATTAAGCGCACAATTGATGGCCTTTAATTGATTATTTGAAGTGCAAGGAGTGTCAGTGTCTCCCTGTCTCCTCCCTCCTCTTACCTATTTATTTCAGTTCGATTATGACCTAAAATTATAACAATAACCATATGCTAGTCACAAGGGTTGCGAGCTATCAAAAAACTCACCTATTTTGGTAGAAATGGGAAAAGTTGGATTATAATTTCAAGGGTCTACAAAACGTTCTAGAATTATTTTATATCCTTCCTTTCCTTCTTCTCTTTTTTCACTCATTCCCCCTTTGGCTCCATGCTTGGAGCTCAACCGAACTTGAACTTCAACACGCCCTTCAACTTGACTTGGACAAACACTCGAAATAATCATGAGGATGTTTGCCAATGATAAGGCAAGCAAAGACTTTTTACCGCAAATTTGGCAGAAAAATATTCCCAAAAAAATTATATATGTTCCGATAAATTCGCATATTAATATTTGCAAGTGAATCAGCGGCAAAGCAGCGAAAAATAAAGCTGAAAATATATATCATTTTTATATTTCAACAGGCATTAACATAAACGCTGATGCTAATCTTTTTTTCCCATGAAGAGCAGAGACTCGCCGCAGCATAAACAATTCATTATCATGATTCATTTATAAAAAGACCAAAAGACCAAAAAAAAAATAAATTTTATATTTTGAAATTAAATCAAATCAGCAGCTGATAATTATAATTCGTATTAGTCAAGATGAGAGCTACCGATGGAAGTTGAATATGTCGCTGACTGAGCGGGTGGTCCCCCCTGCCACGCCCCCTTCTTCACCCCAAACTTCAAGTCTATGCTAGTCTGCTGACAGTAAGCTTCCCAAGCAGATTAATATCTCAAGAGCGCTGAGAGACGACTTTTAGAAGCGCATTTTAATTAGTTAGTTGGCCAACCAAATTTAATTTATTGTCACTTCTGGGACCCCCCCTAATGAAACCGAGAAACGAAAAAAACTCTTAACTCTTGGCTTCATAATTGACCAATTTGTGTGTGCTAGTGTGTGTGCGTGTGTGTGTTAGCCTTATCTACAAAAGCGCACACGCTGTCAATAAAACAAATTAGTTTGAATTATAGACGTAGCTTCTAACTTGGCTTAAATTATGCGGCGTCGGAAGCGACTAACTCCCCCCACCCCAAAACTCTTCTGTTTGTGTGTTCTTTACATTTTGGTCTTCTTCTTCTTCTTCTCCTCTGCTTTGCTGTGCTTTTATTTGTTTATAATTACCGTTAGCTTTGATAACAATATCAGATTTCAATAGGCGGCGGCATTTATGTTCACTGACCTGGACATTCTGTCCATTGGTCTCCGTCTCCGTCTCGGTCTCTCTCTCTCACTCTCCGTCTCCTCCTTTGTCTCTTTTGTCTACAAATCAGGCGCCAATAGTTCTAAGATCTTGTTTTGATTGCCGTCCCAGTGTCCAGCGTCTCCAGAGTCGGCGCATTCTTTTGCTCTGTCTGCTCAGTGGCTTGAGAAATCTGTAACTCGTGACATTGTGCAGCAAGCAAGCAACGACATGAACGGCAACGGCGTGTGGCATGCAACCAGGTAAACCAGGTAAAGTAGGCAAGGCCAAGCAAACCCGAGCCACCTCTTGGAGGTATTGGGTTTTCATCTTTCTACATTTCTGCATACTTTTCTTACACTTTTTCCTCTAACATCGTGGCGACTTTCTTTTGTTGTCAGTTCTCTCTGCTGTCTCTGCAGCTGCAGCGATGGCAAATTAATGACATTTTGCACTTCATTATGCGACTTTGGCGGCTCTTTGACACTTTGAAGTGAGGCACTCAGCTGTATCAGAATCTCTCCCCCTAATCCGTGTCTCTTTCCTATCTATCTCTGTCTAGCTCTTTCTCTGACTCTGATTCTTCTGTGGGGTTTGCTACAGTTTGCGGTTTTGCCGCCAGGTGATGTGCAGTTAGCTAAACATTGAAAACTAAACCTTCACTTGGTCAGAGTTAACAGTAAAATAATATTGATAAATTGATAACAGTTTATACATAAATATTTTTAGACTGTATAATGTTTTTAATGTTTTTCAAACTATTTAAACTTAACTACATATTTTGGAAGTAATTTCAGTTATTTCTTCAGACTAAACTTCTGAAAACCATAAGGCTTGGAGACGATATTCAGAAGCTCCGATTTATTTGTTTAATTTTTTGATTGTAGTATTTTAATCTTTTAGAAAGGTTATTTTGCTTCCAGATTTTCTTCAACTGAGTTCAAGTCTCTGCTATTTAAAACACAATATATCCCAAGAGAGTATCACCATGATACCATCTTTTTGTAAACCAACTGCACTTTGGTTTGTTTCAGAAACGCTGAGCACTTTCTAACTATTTATTAAAACTGTCTCATATTGTATAGATGTGTTATTGTGACTGAGCAATCAGCAGGACACACCGGTTCATTACAGGATATTTGGCGCCAATTTCTCATGAAAACAAATCAGTTGCATGGTACGTGTCAAGCAGGCAGCTGCGAGAGGCACTGTGGTGCTCGACAGTGGCAGAGGGGCACGGGACAACCCTCTGCAAATGGTTTAGGTTGAGATTTCTGCCAAGATCAAGAACAAGACGATGCCCAAGGGTTGTGGCCCAAGAAAGTAACGAACAAATGCAGTTTCCATACATCCAACCACCAACAACACCATCAACCACCGGGCGGTCGGTGATGCTCCTGCTCCCTCTCTCTCTTTATCCCTCTCGCTCTCTCTGTCTTTCTCTACGTGGTGCGTGCTTCATTTTTGGGGTGGACCAACTGCATCACGGGGCACATGGCATGTTGAATGTTGCCGCCAGGTAGTTTTGCACATACCTTTTTGGCGCATTCCAAGGCATTCCTTCATTCCACTTCAGGTAAAATGCGGCGGCGCAACCACCCCATAAAATCCATTTAATGGAAGTTTCTACAGGGCAGCTGGCACACCAAAATTTTCATCGCTCTTTAGGGATTGCACCTAGATTGAAGGAGCGAGGGACAAGCCAAAACACACAATGACGCTTGATTTATACAGCCGATCTTCTGGTTGTTTGTTTCACTGATTATTATTATTGTAAAGCCTGTATATAATGTAAGAGTTTTGCTCTAAGATGGCCAAGCAAGTCACGTAGGCACAATTTATGTAGGCGAACCCATTGCCAATAAATGTAGCTTAATAAAGCTTAAACTGTCACCTACTCAGCTAAAAGTGTCAGTAAAACTTTTATATAAAATTCTTTTAAAAAAAGATTCAAATAATAATACTTTTACAATATACAATTTTAATAGAAAGCTACAAATTGTCTTACTATATTTACTGTCTGAGGTAATCTGGCATTAAAGAAGTCAGAAGTCATTTTTACCCTAAGAAACAGAAGCTTTCTTTGGTAGTATATCACAGAATGATCTACCTCAACTGTAAACTTAATATCTCCGAAATATTAACTCTTTTTGAATCACAATTTCAAGCTTTGATCTTTGAAGAAATAATGTTCAATTGAGTGTAAATGCTTAAGCTTAAGCTGATCGTTAATAAAGATGATGGGAAGCTAAGCGAAGCCAGAGGATCATTGATTTAAGCTGCTTAAAGTCACAAAAGAGTCTTCTAGCTGATCACATAATGATCCCTCTCTGTGTCTCAGCCAATGGCACACTCTTAATTCTGCCCCAAAATATTTTCTGCGCTACAAATGGGATATGAAACGAAGAGAGCGCCACCAACAACAAAGCGCCAATTATTTATATGCTCCAACGCTCTTGACAGCTTTAAGCTGCTCTTAAGTGTGTACGAAGAGCAAGAAGCTCACCTGCTCGCAGAGAGCAAACATAGAGAGCGACCGATTCAGAGAGCGCCAACTTCGTGTTGTGTATATAAGAAAAGCCGAACGTCGTGTGCTGAAAGAGACAACAAGCGTTGGTTTAAAAATAAACTTGCGTTGCAAGTTGTATATAAGCTCGACAGCTGCCGCTCACACACTCGAACACATACACACATGCACGCACACCTAAACGGCGATTCAGTTGAGGGGAAATTTGAGCGTGTAAAATTAAATCTCAGTGGCAGCTGGTGGCGATCGTTGGCTGCGCTGCTCAGTGAGAGCGAGAGGGCACTACACGCCGGCAACCGGTGTGTATGAGTGTTCGAGTGTGTGTGTGTGTGAGTGTGTGTTGTGTAGTGTGGCACGTGCTCGCTTTTTGAACAGAGATTTGTTGGCGGTGCCTCTGTGCCTCTTGTGACTCAAAAAGTCTGCAGCTGGAGCAACGTTCAATGAACGTCACAGCTGTAAAGGCAGGCGACAATCACAGCTGCGAGAGCAATAAGGAGAGATCGGAGAGGGAAGATCATTGAATTGTGCTCTATGGTGGCTATGGCTCGTGGTGGTTGATTTCCGTACAGAATCCCCTAAAAGCGATCGCAGCGTAGGGAATCGGAAGTAGGTAGCTAGCAGATCCTTTTCATGCTCCTTACCCACTTAAGGGGGTTGCTCTGCCTCTGCGTCTGCTCTGCCAAAAACAATTGTGAAATTCTGGGGGTTGCTTGATTCCATCCGTGTTCATATAAAATTAAACTGATCCTCGCCGGTTGCATCATTCATATACGAAACTGCAAGCGATCGAGACGCGCGTGCGAGCTGCAAATGATCAGCAATTGTCTGACTAAAGTTTAAAACGTTTAAAGTGCAAAACGATCGGAAAATTGTGAGAAAACCAAGTGATCCTCCAAGCAAACAATTTTAGTGATTATGGATAAACTCAAGTACAGCAAATGCCCGCTAAAGAAGCGACCCATTCAAATGGAGGAGCCACTAGAAGAGGATCAGTTGTGTTACGGTTGGTTTTATGCTCCTTAAAAACAATCCCCAAAATAACTGGAAGGAAATACTTAACTTAACTTTTCCCATTTCCCATTCTCTTCATTGCAGATGAAGGCCCCGTTGATCTAAGTGTGGCAGCAGCTTCCGTGTCTCCGCAGTGGTCCATTAAGGAGGACCCCGAACCACAGCCAGTGACAACAGAGCTACGACGACGCTTTGATGAGGCCATGTCCCAGACCAAAGAGCAACTAGCTCGACGCATTTGGGAGGAGACGCGCGAAATCGCACGAGCATTTCCCGATGTCTTCACGCGGGAAGAAATCGCCAAGAGTTTGGCCCGTTTGGGCTACGGAGACTTCGATCTGCCGCCCGAGGATGAGGTCATGGAACCCGAGATCAGTCCAGCCGCGAGCAGTTATGCCAGCATAACGCCCCCGCCTATGATAACCGGCTCCATAGTCAAAGTGGAACAGTCAGAGGAGTCATTTGGTTTGCGCAACTACAACAATAATCTGCTCAAGAGCATTGCGGACTATGAGGATTGCATGAAAATGCCACAGCAGCCGCAGCAGCAAGAAGTAGAAGAGAAGACCTATCAAATGTCAGCAGAGCCAGAGGATTTAAGTTTGCGTCCCGAGTTGGGGCAACGACGCGGACTCAGCGAGAATGTCAATCTACATAACGTGGCACGAGCCCTGCTCAGCATGCAACACATGGTGCCACAACAGCAGCAGCAGCATCACCAACCACAGCAGCAGCAATCACAGCAGCAGCTGTCACAGCTAAAAGACACCGAGTTTGAGGAGAATCAAGAGAATCAGGAGAATCAACTCAATCTGAAGATCAAGAGCAGCAATGATCTGTATTATCAGTGTCAGCAGTGCAACAAATGTTATGCCACCTACGCGGGTCTCGTGAAGCATCAACAGAGTCACGCCTACGAGAGCACCGAGTACAAGATCATACGCAGTAATCCCGCCAGTGGAGCACCCATCGTCGATCAAACCGAATTCTGCACAGATCAAGCATCGGCACTGATTCAAGCAGCAAACGCTGCATCGGCTCAATCAATGCAGAAACCAGTGGGCGTGCCACGTTATCACTGCAAGGACTGTGGCAAATCCTATTCGACCTACTCGGGACTCAGCAAGCATCAGCAATTCCATTGCCCCTCCGCTGAGGGTAATCAGGTGAAAAAGGTGTTTAGTTGCAAGAACTGTGACAAGACCTATGTGTCTCTGGGAGCTCTAAAGATGCACATACGCACACACACGCTGCCCTGTAAGTGCCCCATTTGTGGCAAGGCCTTCTCCCGTCCCTGGCTACTACAGGGACACATACGCACACACACGGGCGAGAAACCCTTCAGTTGCCAGCACTGCAATCGCGCGTTTGCCGATCGCTCCAATCTGCGTGCTCATATGCAAACCCATTCGGATGTAAAGAAGTATTCCTGCCCCAGTTGCACCAAATCCTTTTCCCGCATGTCATTGCTGGCCAAACACTTGCAGTCTGGCTGCCAAACTGAGCAGGGAGGAGTTTCCTCCGCGGGTTTCAATCAACAGCAGTTGCAACAACATCTACAGGGCTACGAGGAGGCGTCACATCAGCACTACTATGCGGGCAGCATGGGTAGCAGCGGCGCAGAGGAAGAGGAAGCACACGAATTTCAAATGCCCACTCAGGTTAGACAGGGTATTTATTAGTCAGTCAGTCAGTTTAGTCAGTTTTTTACTCAGTCAGAAAATTCAGTGCCAAAAATTAGTCAAAGCAATTTTATTGCTCGTTAGGATCAACAATAGTTTAGCTACGTTTAACTAACAGATATTTTATATTTATTATTATTATTAGACACTGTATATTTATCTCAATGATTTATAGGGCCAAGTCAAGGGTAAGCATTGCATACACGGCAGCCATTTTGTTGTTATCATCTGTTTTGTTGAAATTTTTGCCTGTATATTTTTCTTCTTGTTGAAAATTGTCGTGTACAAATCGAAATGGTGCGAGAACATAGCTAAGTTTATATATAATTGTATCTTTTAGTTAACTTAATAATTTATATTTATTAAATTTATTGTATATATTAATATTTATTTTTTAACATATGTAATTTGTAATCAACTGAAAACAATAAAGAAACAGCAAAAGCAAAACGGAAGTCTTTTCGAATGGGCTGGGAATATCAGACTTTATAATAGAAAACTTTAAGAGAAATCTTATTAAGTAGTTTGAATATTGATTATAAGGAATGAGAGCTTTTTTTGTTCTTTGGGAACATCTTCCAGTTTGACATTTGAGTCTATCCCAAAGAATTCAGTACGCAACATTTTAAACCTGATTTTGGTTGGTTTTTTAAGTAATTTAGCTGTGATAGAAATAATTAAAAATAATTTTGCAAAAACTTTCCGATTTTAAAAAGCTACTGCTTACTTTTAAAAGTGTCTTTCTATTGTTATACCATCGCTGCATTTGCCTAAAAACCAATTCTCACTTTCATATTTTCCCCAAAAATAAAAATATTGTATCGACTTTTTGACTGTCTTTGCTGTCGTCGTGACTTGTCTGGCAAAAAGACTTGTTGCCTTCATTGCGGATGCTCATTTGTTTGCTGAGGCATCGATTGGAGACGGAGACGGAGACTCGTCGTAGGTGTCTCTTTATTTATCTATAGCATACGAAAATTGCAGCTGATTCGCAAAGCGCCGGCAACTAGAAATAAGATTTGCCGCAGTTTGTTGATACTACTGCGACTAACAGCGGGTGGTGGGTGGTTGTTTGGTGGTTTTGGTGACTTGATGGCGACGGGTGGAGGGGAAAATATCAAATCGCTGCTTAAATCAAAATTAATTGCCAGAATAATAATTGTTTTGAACGTAAAGCGCCAAACAGGCAAACGATGGAGAATTGGCGCAGCTGCAACTGCAACTGCAACTGCAATTGCAACTGCGTCACCAGCAACAGCAACAGCAGCGGCAGCAACAACTGCAACAGCAGGCGGCAAGCGCCAACAACAACAACAACAAGAAAACTACGACAAAAGTCTAGCAACTGCAAAGCGGCGGCAAAAACCACTCAAAACAACAAACAACCCGATGAATCATCGATTTCGGGTCTACCACGTTAGCAGCAACAACATCAACAACAACAAGTTTTGGGCCAAGACAGCTTAGTGCAGCCGCACGCAGCTAGATGGCGCTAGTGGGCAGTCATCAGGCTTTGCTTCAATTAAACGCGTTTTCCAGTTCATTTTCATTATTGCTGCTATTGTTGCTGTTGTCGTTGCTGTTGCTGTTGCCGTTGCCATTGCTGCGATTTTGTGCAGCTTTGCTGCTTTTTGCAGTTTTTGCCGCACCTTACTTTGTTGCCCCAAAGTCAACGCGTTGCTGCCTCAAGCCGCATTATTATAAATGCCGTCCACGCAGTTTCTTACGCTCTACAAACTTCCAGTTTCGTTTTTTCGGCATTGCCTTTGCTTTTGAACCTAAACCAAAGACTATACCCTTGCACCTAAAGTATTGGTAATAAGCCATTAGGCTTAATAAACATTTATTTTAATAGTTCAATTAGAAATCAATAACATTGGGTGAGTTGGTGCTCAATAATTGAGTTAAAGCTTTGGCAGCTGACATAAATTTGAAGCAAAGAAATAAATATTTTATGATACCAAACAAATCAGTTATTTACTCATCTCTACGATACTATTGTATATATATGATTGTGTGAGAGTATAATATATTCGTTGTGCTTAGCTCCAATCACCATTTGCCGTTACGAATTGTAACTTGTCAGGCGGTAGCTTTGGTCTATTAGGAAACACACCACAGGCCCCGAAGCTGCGACTAGGAAAGTCATATTGCATTTGCTAAGAACCTAGGACAATGTTGCCACCTCTACCAGTCCCAGCTGAACTCCTTCCCCCTCCTACTTCTCCTCTCTCCTATAAAAAACTTACGCTTAGCTGTCATCATGGAGTTTGTTGTCTCTGTAGGCGCATTGACTTGCTGCGCGTGCTGTCGCTGCTGCCGTTGCTGCTGTTGCCACGCCCTAAATCAAATGGCCAACGCACATGTGGCACAAGTAATTTTTGTGGTAGCGGCATTTGGTCAAAGGTTAAATCAGACGATCGTTTCCCCACTCACCAGAAAACCCCACGAACCGGTGACAAGTGCCTACAAAATCGTTTAGAGCCTTAATTTATGGCACCAAAAAAAAAATGTATACAAAAAATACAACAAAATAAACCGGAAAAAATAGGAAAACAACAAAAATATTTGAACGTTGTTGCTGCTCGAATTTCATTTCATTTATTGCAGCTACGTGCAATGTGCGCTTAATTGGCATTTCGTAGTTGCCGCCAAAATAAAAACGAGAAGTTCAGAGAGAAACACGCCTTGATTCTAATGGTCTACTTAGTTTGGGGGCCAAACCCCAATCATGGGCCTTACTTTGAGCCCGAACTTCCTCGCTTTGGCAATTAAAATTAAATCTTTTATCGCCAAAATGTATTTATAAATGCATTTTTCCACAATTTTACGAAATTAATTTTCGTTTTCGTGTTTAATTTAAATATATTTTGTATTTGAAATTCATGCCACGTTTTGTTATTAACATTTAATAATTTTAAATGCGCATAAGTGTTTAGAAAAGAAGTGTACACGACAAGCTACACACCCTGTGCAGGTCAAGCTTTGAAGTTATGCTTGCAAGTGTCTACTCCCCTTCTAAACCAAGCCAACTCGTTTCCTTTGCATTGCTGTCTACAGGGTATACAAATTATGGAAGTATGATATATACCAGGCGCCGTTTGTCGCAGCTGTTGATTGACTCGAGACCTGATGCAGATACCAATTGTTGTAGTCACCTTTGTTGTTCTTAAAGTTGTTATTGTTGTTGCTGTTGGTTGTACGTGTTGTTTGTTTAACGCGCTGGGTGTAAATTAATATTTAATTATGGTTGTTTCGCTCGTTTCGGCATTTTTAGATCTAATCGAACTTTAATATGGACTACAAAATATGTTTCGCAACACATTTCCCGGCTTATAGTTAATCTGAAGTTAAGCAATGTGAGCTTTGGTGAATGGTAAAAGTTGCACAAATTTTAATTGAAGATAAACGCATTTTCAAAGTATACAATTTTGTAGCTGTGTACTCTAGTTTAATCAGATTTTCAGCTGGTGTCATTGCGCACTCTTTGTCTCTAGTCATAATTTATGCCACACTTTGAACAGCTAAACTTTTAGACGCCATAAATCCACTGCCATGCACTCGTTGACGTCAAATTAATCAAAAGCCGAACAACCCAACAACTGCAACGCAGGCAAATTAGCTAAAAAAATAAATAAGTTAACAAAAAATATGAGCTAACTAAGATTAGTGAGAATTCTAAGCTCAAGTGGCAAATGAGAAGTTTGTTGCTTATTTTCCCACACTTGACGATCAAAGGCGAACCGAAAAGAACACGAAAAGAGAGAACCTTTGTACAAATCACAGGCAACGCCCCTGAATGAAATCGATATAATTATTTGCATTATTAATAATTACCATTGTGTCTCGGTTTTGATTTGGATTCAGAGACAGACTCAGACTCAGAGTCAGATTCAGATTCAGCTACAGATTTGAATTCTGAATCAGTTGGGGAACTGCGTTGGCGTTTCTATGTTGTGTTTTTGTTTTTGGGGCCGTATCTTTTTAATATGCAAAAGAACAAAATGTAGTTTGTCGTTCGGTGCAGGCTAATTAATTCAAACCGCAAAAGAGCAAAAGACTGGGAAGAAAAAAAATGTATGAAACAAAACTCAATACGGAAATAAGCTTAACGACCGCAACAAAAACCAATTTTAAAATTTAATACGCAGCCCGAGAGTGGAATCGGACTCCAAACTCTGAGGTAACTGAGGCGCCGGCGGCTCTACAATTGCACCAGGTACATGTCCAATTCTCTGACTTGGACTGTATGTATGTGTGAGTGTGTGTGTGGGCCACCCACACCAAAGACTTGGCCATGGCTAAAACCAAAGCGGCACGTCAACGAGCGAGAGACGCAAGCTTCAAATGGGCGACAGCACATATCAAAACTGAAATGTGTCTACAACAACAACAATCGTATACCAACAACATCAACAACAACAACAATAATAAGGTACTGAGTCTGTTTTGCAAGAGGTCCAAGTCCGTTTATATATCTTATGAGCCACCTGACTGACGGGCCACGCAAAAGCTTCAACTTGTCAGCACGCTAAGTGCTTGAAAAATAAAAAGAAAACAACAAAAATTTAAATACGATTTTTAAATACACTACACACATATATAGAGAAAGATTTGTATGTATTTAAGGTATTATATTATGGCAAAACGTCGAGCATTGTTCTCAAACGCCTTTTGGTTGGGCGTTCAACCCGCACAACACTACGAACAAAGGTGTTGGACTCGTGAGCAACCTGTTCACCAGTTAAAACGGATTTATCTTATTATTACAACACTCACTCACACACACACACATTTGCTTACGAACAAAAGCAGCGAGTCAAAAGATTTAATTATTGCCGTGCCTTGTATTTAGTTTCAAAAAAGCAACAAATCACTTTCCATTCAAATCAACTACAAAACGTGGACATCAAGTCTTTGAAGTTATTATTCAATCATTATCTTAAGAAATCAATATTATTAATTTTAATAATATCTTTTCAACTATGTGCCAATAAAACCAGCTAAGACTTGGTTCCAGAAGTCTACTATCCACAATGATTTTTTGCAAGCTTGGACAGTTCTTTTTTGAAGGAGGAGGCGTGTCTTGTGGGGGCGCCGATGCTGCAAATTGGGGGCGTTGAAAGACAAAAGTAATCCCGTCACAAAAATTGACATTTCGCTTTCAGCAGCAGTTAAAACTTCACAAGTCACAGACAAAAGCAGCAAGAAGAAACGATGCAAAACAACATAAGAAGTAAGAAACAAGCCGAAAAAAAAGTAAAAATCATAATTTGCACGTTTTTTGTGTTGTAGAAAACAAAAGACTTAAGCAACGAACTTGCTATTAAGGGCCTACATGCAAAGTGTCAAGTTGCGCAACTTGTCAGCCGTTTAAAGGCTCAACTCAACTCAGTCTCAAATCAGTAAATGAAACTAAGAGCAGCCTTAGGGTTTTCACACAACAGCAGTGTTCACTGTACTTGCTGAGGACAAGAGATTTTTTAATTAAACATACGACAGCCACTAAACATGCCCCATTATCATGTCGCCCATGTCATATCTATGTTGGACTATCTGCATAAAGCCAATGTGACTATCTGCCTGCTCTGGTGTTGCCTCAGTGGTGCTGCTTTTGGGTGCTGCCGCTGACATAAACGCTGACATTAATTGAGTAATTTATAACGATGGCGGCGTCGGTGCTGCCAGGCAACGGGCGAGACGGACATGAACGACAGACAAACGGACCGACGGACGGACAGTGGGACGGACAGACATCAAAAGCTTGCAGCGCACGTCGTCGTCGTCATCGTCGTCGTTGTCTTGAGGCACTTCAGTGCTCTGGCACAACATGATATTGTTATTATTATTATGATTACCAGAGACATGAATTCAATTAACACTTGTCAGCGTTGTCAGCTGCGACGACGGCGGCAGCGGCAACGCTTCAATCTATGCCAAAAAAAGGCAAAACCAAACCTGCTCTAGAACGACTGTCAGATACCATATAAACTTGTATTCAATAAAGTAAAACAATAGAATGTTGTTCAATGTCTTAAAAGTTTCTTAAATAATCTATAAAAGTTTGGTGCTGAAGCTACCCTTTTGAGCTTTGGGTACGTGTATAGGGTATTCAAAACAAGCGCACGATTCGCGTACACAGATAACTTTGCATATTTATGTCTGCGTACAAGATTTTGGCATGTTTAAATCAGTTTAGATCTTGCCATAGTTTCACCAGCTTGTACTTAGTTTTAATTTTAATTTTTGGGTTCCTTCATTATCGCAGAGTGCTAATGTTAGCTAGCGAGACGTGGCAAATTAGCCAGAGAGAGAGAGAGAGAAGAGTCTGGCACAAAAGGCCGCTAATGAGCCAAACAACCAAATGGAAACCTTTGCATTTAGGCCTAATAACTGCCAGAAAAACAGGGAGAGAGGAGACAACGCCAAAAGACGCGACGGCAGCCCAAAAAGGCGCACAAGTCAAAGCAAATTAAAACAAGAATCACGACAGGTTACCATGCGAGCCCAATGCCAGGAGAAACACACGATTTGCCGCCAGCTAAACTAACAAAAAGGCCAAAAAATTAAGGGGTTTCCAATCTGCGGCCTTTCCATAAATGCGCCAACGATGCTGGCCAAGAAATTTACAAGTGTTAAATGTCGAATTGGGGGAAATGCGTGCAGCGGCTTTGACACAAACGAACACGGAAATGGCCAACACCAGTAACTGGACAAATGAACCCACAAAACCCTCTTCACCCCCCCAACTCCCCCTTCCCCTGTTTTACCACCATTAACATTACCCGACAAATGGTGTACGTGTTAATGGCATTTGAATTTGGCCAAATATGGCAGAGACTCTGCCATGTTGTTGTTGTTTCTCTTGTTGTTGTTGTCACTTTGCATGTTTCGCTTGGCTCCAAATGGAGTCGAAGCTGCCGTGGCAAGTGAAGGCAGCTGGACAATGCCCTGCCGCCAACGAAAGTCGTGTCGCATCGACTCCAACCCCAAATCAGAGGCAGAAGCTCAACGGACCGACACGCATCCAGCACACAACAAACAACAAACAACGAAAGAAACAGCAATGACTACAACTTTGGGCCACACAACAAACGAGCGTTGGGCGCCCAGAAGGAGGTGGCTTAGTGTCAGAGGGGATGGACGGAGTATAGCTGTTTTTTGGACACACCGCTTTCTATTGGAGCGTGACTTAGTGGCGGGCATATGGATGAGCATGACGATAGCCAGTTTGACACACAGTTGACACATTTACATTTGGCAGCAAATTAGCTAAATGCCAATGGCCAACAAGATAGCTCAAATTCAACTTGAGGCTGACAGGTTTCGTTCAACATCAGTTCCAATTAAGCCACGTTAAGCTTAGATCGGTTCGATTAGAGTCAAACCATGTGAGAACTGAGTTTAAATGAACATGAGTTAAATTTTGTTTTATTAACTTTTAATTTGAAATTTAAAGTATTCTGTTTAACCAACTTTTAAGCCAACTCTTCAGTCCTTTTTTGCCATTATAGTTAAAGCATTCGTTAGACGACCTGCACTGATCTTTGCTGATTATTCGCACTAAACACATTATGAGCGGGCTAATCAACTCAAAGCATCTGACAGGCCCTTAAGCAATTTCCTGATTATTTATGCACATTGGTAACATCACTTGCCAACGGCTCTTTCTTCTCTCTACTCTTCACTTGCCTATTTATTTTGATTAAGCTTTAGCTTCTGCCCACACTCAATTGAAGTCGGTTCAATAAACCAGACCAGATGCCGAAACCTGGAGCTGAACCTAAAGCTGGAAAAGACTCAGAGATGGAGATGAAGATGGAGACAGTGACGTGTACAGTGAACACGTCAAATGACAGGCAACAACAAACAAGTTTAATTATAGCTCATGTAAATAATTTCTCAATTGTAAGCTGTTATCAACGAAAACTTCAATCAATCATTGGCAAACACATGAACCTGAGCCAATGAGCCGAAAAGTCAGACAATAGTAGAGCCAGAGATCTACGCTTCGGGCGTGGGCCGTACAGTTTGAACTAGCCAAATCTAAGCTAATTAATCAAAATAATAATCAAGCAATCAGTGGATCATACTGCCATACACATAGATCATACCGGGGGGGAATACAATGGCGGTGGGGATTGAGCTCGGTTGAGCCACGACGCACGCCAAATCAAATGGAATGGAAGCAAAGTGTAACCAAAGATCTCTAAAGCACTCGAAGCTACAAAAAATAGAAAAAATGTAAGTACACGGAGAGAAAAAAGTGGCAGGTAAGAGAGCTGTAGTAAAGTGTGTGAAGTGGTTGGTAATAAATTAATTAGATGTGTTTTAAATTATGTTGAAAGAATTTTAAATTTAATATTGTCGTGCGTCTTTGATTTCTCTCAGTGCATGTACATGACTTCAACTGCTGTCATTGCTCATGAGATTTGTTGTTGTTGGTTTCTTGTTGTTTTGTCGTGTTGAATTTTGTTTTGTTTTGAATTTCAGGTGCTTGTATCATTCAGTCATTTGGCCAACTATTCAACTGTTCAACTGTTCATTCATTCAGCCTCCCTCTCATATGCAACTTGTTTTGATCTCTACACTTGTGCGACTGTGTACAAGTCTATGAATATGTATACATAAATATATATGTGTAGTGTTTCCCATATATGGAGACTCACGAGCCAGCGAGTCAGAGTCAAAGACTGAGCGTTAAGTAACGTCTACACACTTGAAACAATTAATCACCTGTCGTCGTCGTCGTCGTCATCATCGTCGTCATCGTCAATTGGTTTTGTTTTTTTGTTTGTTTCAAATACACTGAACGACTTGGACAGTTATGTGGTTTAGTGGCCTTTTCTGGTATGTGACCAAGTGACTGAAATCGGAGTCGGAGTTGGAGTCCCACATTGAATGGGGAGTGCCAATGTTAAAGGGGCTGCACTTGTATGCTACATGATCTGTTATGCTTTTGTTTTCTTGATTACTATATGCTTTTGGTGATAAATCATTTGGCTGCTGATTCGTGTTGAACTTCGTGTTGCTTCACCTACAATTATGTTCAATGTGTTGTACCAGAAATTTATTTGAGAAATCTTTAAAAGAGATTCGTGTCGATCAAAAAAGGGTATTAAAATGATTCTACAAGTATTTGGAGCACTTGAGCTACTTTGCTTTAAACGTTTCTTTGCAGAAATGGTTATTAAATAAATTGCTGAAGAAATATTTGAATATATTCATTATAATTTATTTGATTATTCATTTTTGCTTCATATTTTAAAGGCTATTCTATACCTGGCTTTAATTCTATGATAGTTTCAGGCATTTACTTCTTACTAAAACTTATAGAAATAAAATAATAAATAATAATATAATAAAAGGTTTAAATAATAATAATAACAATAATTAAAAATATGATTTTTTACGTTTATAACCAGAATTTTCCCACATTAGGCCGCCTCTTAAGACCCCAAATCGTTTGCTATTTGCATGCGATCGTTTTTTCAGTACAAAAGATTTCTCTTCTGTGAGCTTAGTACCTCCCCAAAGGCCAGACAAGTGAAAAGCGCATAAATCGACGCCCAACACCTCACACCAAGATTTTGGCTTGACATGCAAGTGAAATTTAACAAGCCACTCCTAAGAGCAGCCAAACAAGCAACTCAACAACAACAACAATGCGATCAAGCACAAATAAAATCATACAAACCAGAGAAGCAAAGCAAAATAAAACTAAATGATCATCACAACACACAATAATAATACTTAATATAACAGTTGAAAGCGGTGATTTTTCAAACTTGCACCGAACCCAAAAATAGTACGTCACATTTTGGGGAGGTGAAAATATTATGGCAGCGAAAAGTGGGCACAGTCTTAATGGACACTCCCCTTTCAGACGGCTCTCTGAACGAAAGCGTAGCAAAAGCAGGGAGCGTGCCGGGAGGGGCGATAGTGTGGAGTTTATGCTGCTCGCGCATATAATTAAATCCAATTAAAAGAACTAACAAAATAAATACAAGTTTAATGTTAAGAAATTCGAGTAAATTTAGGTAACTTAATGTTGAAAGATGGCTAACAAAATGAGTGATGAATATCAAGTACGAAAGATAAAAGAGTGTGATTGACTGGAATAAACCTAGAGCTGGAGTGCTGCTTTTCTTAGAGGTATTTTGAACTTGTTGATGTCAGAAGAAGTTTCCATAAATGTCTAAAAGTGCTCACAGTTTTATAATACCCTTCATGTAGGGTATAGAAAAGAGTTCCACTTGTCTCAATCGACGCCTCCTCAAACAAAAATATCTGCGTGAAGTCGTTGATGCCGCACCCGCTGCTCGGACTCGCCCTCAGCGCCAACGCAAATTCAATGAACACATTTTAGTCTCTGCCTCGCTCCAGGTTCAGTACCACTACCAGTACCAGTACCAGTTCCAGTCCCAGCTCCATCCCCATCCCCAACTACAGTTGCTGCCATTGCCCCTGTCCCTTGGTCTTGCTCTTGGATTAGCGCGCAAAAACCAAGTCACTGTCTCTAATTGAATTCGTCGGTTTAAATAATTCAGCTGCAGGGCATCGAAATAAATTTCGTTGGCCAACTTTGGTTTTGGCTTTGGCTTTGGCTTTAGCTTATGGCTTGAATCTAGTTGTTGTAAGGCACATCGTCTAGGCGGCCACTTGTAGCGTGTTGTGAGTTCGTCGCCAGCACACACTTTAAAAAATAATTATGCTTATAATTATCAAGATGGGCTCCACATGATTAATTATTCCCTTTAAATTTGTTCCAGTATTCTGTATTAAAAAACTTTTATTTAATATTAGAATAATGATAATTTCCATACCTAATTAAAAACTAAATATTAAAGTTATTGCCTACTAAACTTTTAATTGTTAAAAGTTTCTCTGAGTGCACATTTTGATGCCGTGTGATGCCTGATGCCTCACACTAAATGCCTTTTTTGCTCACAATTGATTTCTGCGTTTCGCGGTCTCCGTATGAGTTGGAGTTGGAGTTGGAGTCTGCGTCTGTCTGTGGCAAGTGTTTGGCTTGGGGTATCTTTAGGGTATCTTTGGGGCGCAGCAAATCAATCTGCAAACATGCCGCCGCCAAGTGCCAAGAGTCTTCGACTCCTCTACCAAAAACAGACGCTGAATGAGATTGAGACTGAGAGTCAGACTGAGACGAAGTCTGTCTTTTTGTCCAGATTTCACAGTTCTTTCTGGCCAAGAGATTTTTGTATGTGGGCTGCGGACGACGCATCAGTTGTAGTTGTTGTTGTTGTTGCTTTTTTCGGTGCCGTAATAAATACATTTGCTGAATTTTAATGTCCTCCTCCCATTTTTCAGGCAATTTGAGCGCAACTTCGGATGCCCTCTCTGTTTCCGTCTCTTTTCATTCAACACTTGGTCTGCTGCCCTTTTTTGGGCCAAGTTAAGAGCTGCAGTTTCGCTTGCGCTTGAGCTTGCGCTTTTGGTTTTGACTTTTTGGTTTGGCAATAAATATTTTGAATCAGAAAACATATAAATTTAGTGATTTGCCAAGTCAGTGGAACAGAACAGACAGTCCCTTTGCAATCGGCATAAAGATGCAGACTGAACATGAGCAGACGACTTGTTGCTAACTTTTGGCAGACTACCGTGGAGTATCACAATGTGAACCGCAACAGTTCAACATAAATTGGTAAATTGTTTTTGGCGGCTTTTGTATATTGCATTTTTAGCTCATCTGTGGGCACGAATATAGGTCAGAAAATCGAGTGGCAGCAGCAGCAGCAGCAGTAACGTCTCCTCATGCGGTAGCCAACATTCAAAGTAGGTGATGAAGCCTCCAATGCTGCCTGATTTGTGATAAGCTTCATATTTTTAGGGTTTAATTCAATGAAAGTTGTTGCATGCGTGCGTGCATCCCAAAAAATGCATCGCGATGGCGACGACAATGCCCCAAAAGATTCGTTTGTTGTCGGTAGGTGAAATTATGCAGTGCCTCAATTGGCTGTGCCACAAGTCCGCAAATCCCCCAACTTGCAAGTCGTTGTGGCAGCGGCGTGAAAATTTTTGCCAGGCCAGAGTTCATCAGGCCGTGCAGAGAACTTCAGCATCAGCTACAGCTACAGCTTCCCATTCCCATTCCCCAAGCAGACAGCTTCAACTCCTTCTGCTTTTCCTTTTTTTTTGTGGCTTCTTTGTTGGCCAAGTCATAAAATTGATTTTAACGCAATGGGTAACAGTGAAAGCGACCACGGTCCACTGAACAGCAAATTGCTACCACAAAATGTGGCAAATATATTTATTTGCTTAAAGATTAGAGACAGGTGGGAAACTGACTAAAACAGCAACTAGTTATTTACTAAATAAAATACTTAAATGTTCTTCAAATTTTGTATAATGTTTGTTTCTATTGAAGAAGAAATTTTTAATCAGTTTTTGGTTTTCAAAAAAGGATCTTTATTTTGGAAGCTTATTTCAAAAGCTACAGATGCATTCACATCAAAATTTAAAGGTATATAAATTTGTTCACTTTGACATAACTGTGCAACTTATTAAATGCTAGTTATTGCTCTCCCTTTTTTTTCTCCATGGAATTCCTCAAATGGTCGTCTTTACCCGCTGCGAGTGGGCGTAAAACTGTCCATCAATTCGTGGTCCACAATTACGCCATTTGCCAGAATCAAACAATCAACTTTGACACTCATTAGCGTCAAATTACGACGCGTGCAAAAGGCCAAAAACGACGAAATTGTTGCCATCAGTTGAGGGAGGCAAAGAAATTTGGCAAAGATGGTAACAAAAACCTCGTAAATCCATAAAAGCAATCGTAAATTTTTATTGTCATGCCACTTGCCAGCAAAAGAAGTGAACAACAACAGCAACAACAGCAGTGCAGCCACAATAAGCATTGAGGGAAAATGCCGGCAAATGCTGAGAACTTTTCTCGAGGGAAAACCAACGACAGACGCCAGAGAGGTTTCCCAGTTTGCCAAGTTACCAGTTGGTTTGGCTAACTTTGGTTTTGGCTGCCTGGGAGCTTGTACGGATGGCATATTAAACGAGCGCGCACATATTTCATAACAAAATTTATGAAGGGCCGTTAACTTTAAGAATCTTTTGCGCAATTTACTCGTAGCAGCGGTACGAGGGACATTGACCAACAAAAGAAAAAAAACCGAAACAGAGAAATAAAGAAGAAAAACTTTGGCAAAGCTGGCGGCAAACGTCGCGCCAAGCTAGCGCCAATTTTTCGTCTAACAATTGGCGTCGACCTAATGCCCCGTTTGGCAATCGATGCCGTGGCTGAAGTCGCCACCAGGTTGCATTTAATTCAAAAGCCCAGACCCCTACTTTTCTGCCTGCCTTCCCCTCGTTCCGCCCACTGTTTAGGCGCAGAGTCGCTAGCAGCAGCTCATGAAGTTCACATGAATGCCATGAAACAATAAATTATGTTATTAATAAATAATAAATGTAATGGGAGACTGCAATTGCTGGAGAGATGAGGCAGCTACCTGTTTTTGGTTTCCCGGCACGAAGTGCTCCATTATTATTATGTGCCTGGTTAACTACTGTGTCAAAAGCCGCTTGGCAAATAAACTAAGCCTGCAACAAGCCACAGGTCGAACACAAGTAGTAGAAGAGCGAATTCGAAATGCTCTAAGACTTTAAATGGAGCCACTTATAAAAGGAATTAAACTGAATTAAACTGCTGACTTATAAAAATCAAAGAATTTTTAAGAAACTATAGAAACTTTTTTAAATTCTGCATAAATTAAAGTATTTTTTTTTAAATTTATAACTTTTTCCACACCACTGCTACTAAACATATCCAATAGTTGCCAAGCTTCAAAACACAACTAGCCGAAATCAAAAACAATTGCAATTTGGTCAAAGCACAGGGCCTTAAAGTTGGTAGTAGATTCAACACGCGATGCATCAGGCAGAAGAGTATGAGAATTGGATGCCTAAGCTGGTTATTAATCATCCATAGAGCGAAGAGCAGAGTGTTTGGGAGCTACAAAGGCGACGATCTCTGGGCCGAGCTGTTGATTGCGCGTGATGTTCAGGTAATTGAAATTTCAATACAGCTATTCACTACACGAAATTGGCCAAAAGAGACGATTAGCAATTAAAGATCCTGAGTCATAATTTGGGCAGACTTGTCGCCGCCAGGGACAAAAACTGTAAATGACAGGGAATCGAAATGGAAGCAGTTGCAAGTACAGTACTGTTGTCCTCATCTACATTTGGGCTAGTTTTTCGTATGTCGCCTGTTGTGGGGTAGACTGACTGCTGTAGACCCTGTACTATGCTTCAGTTGTGTCAATACCGATCAGAAATAAATGGGTATCTACGCCAACGACAATGGGGCAAAAGCTCATTGGCACCCCAAAGGCGGCTCATGGCTGAGGCTGAAGCTACTGAAACAACGGGTTAACTTGCCACATGCAACTTGCAACTTGCCTCAAACAGAGGAAGCAGCTGCCCGCACGCGCATATATTTAAATAAAACGTGACTACAGAATGGGCTCATATCTCTGTCGTTTCACTGGACACTTGTGTCTGCTACCGCTACCTGATGCGACCAACCGACCGACCGACCAGTCCCATTCCCACTCCCATTCTCACTGTCATTCCCATTGCTATTTCCATTGCCATTGCCATTCCCAGCTCCAGCTCCATTGCCCATATGTGCCCATGGAGAGACTCCCAACTGTAGACTTCAGAGAGACTCCAACTCAGTGCGATATGACTGGCATCCTGCTGCGAGAACTTTTTTCTTTTTGAGCTGACTGTGGCCTCAGTGGCAGATCGCCAGCTCAATTCATATAGACAATATAAATATTTCATCTAATGCTCGCAATCTGCACTTGCCACTTGGTCAGCTAAAAAACTATAATAAAAATAAAAAAATGGGTATATATATGCATTGCCTTGGGCCTGGCCAAAAAGGTTCGATTTAAACAGGGTGACGCCTGCTGAATACACTGAAAGAAAAGCTACAGTTGGTATTGTAAAAATAAGTTTTTAAGATCTTTCTCGTCTAAGCTTTAAACCATTACAATGCAAATACATAATATATATTTTATAGATAAATTATATGTAACATATAAATTACTTTTAATTACATTCTTAAATTCTTTTCCTATCCATATACATCACAAACTCTCCTAAACAAATTTCCCTTGTTTATCCAGTTTTTTATATACTTATTTCATAGATATCGAAGAACTTTTGCAGTGCACTAGGATAAACTCAAAGATATATACATATACATGTAGTGTATATAGTTCTATGGTATGTAGGGGGCATTCTCGATAGCGATTGCCAGGCGACGATAGACTCTTCATCATCATTGAGTGGGTTGCTAGCGGCGGGTCCACGTTGGCGTATCGCGCTTTTGATTTAATTTTGCTGCCTTATTTCTTTTCTTTTCCCTGTTATTTTTTTTTGGGAGCACACCCAAAAGAAAACAGAGATGTCGATGTGGATGTGCTTGAGGATGTGGTCCGATGCGATCTCATGTAAATTAGCACACGTTTCGTGGCTTAAACATACATCGTTCAGCTAGAAGAAGTTTATTTGTGCCAAGTTCTTAAACTGCTAAATGAACTCATATGCAAATGTGGCCCAAGTGGGTTGCCGCCAGTCGAGACGATACTGCTTGTCGGCACTGTGGGTAGCCACAACAGGCAAATTTCTCCTTTACTTTGTCCCAAATTTATCTCTTTACCTAACTGTTTAATCCCTTCGATGAAGCTAATATTTCAATTTTCAGTCTCCAATAAAATCACGTATACGCACTGTGTGATTTGTTTATGACTCACTTTAACGTCTTCTCGTTCATTGTTAATCCATTCAAAGCGAAACCGCATCGAATCGAGACTCATGTCTCAACACAATGTTTCAAATCCCCTTTGCATAAAATATATATACCCATATAGCTATTGTCTGGCAATGCATAAAGCCCTAAGCTAACCAATATAATCAGCTAGTTCCAAACAAAATGCTCAGCGCTTCAATGCCAATGATCATCGTAAAGCATCGCTCAATCACACAGCGGCTAACATCCTCTCTCCCTCTTACGAGATTTCTCTATCTCTATCTAGTTTTCATTCAGTCTATGGCGGCTTATATCTAAAAGCCGTAGTTATAATTAAAATAAATTTAATAAATTAATATTGTCACTCCCTTGGAGCCAGTTGGAAATACTCTACTTTTAGATACAATTTTCTGGTTTCAAAACCTTCTTACTCATCCGTTAAGCTTGAATAATTCAAATGACACATCTTCCAGGAACCGAAGCGACTTTTAAGTGTATCTATTAGTCAGCTATTTACCAATTTGACCAACAAATTTCACCTGGCTTTATTTTGACGCTTCACAGTTCGAGTTTTGTTTTTGGTTTTTAATATTTTGTTTCGTCGATCTTAATCAATAATTTAAATTTTTTTGTTGTGTGTTATATTTGAATTTTTATGACGGTATTTTGTATTTAAATTCTGGCTGCCGTTGCGGTGATCAACTCTGCTACAGTTTTGTTTTCGTTTAAAGGTTTATTTAACTTGTTTTTATGATTATTTTGTTTGCCTGATGCGTTTTGTTATTTTAATTTAATGACTTAGCTGCGTCTTACCCGATTAACTCCCATTGGTAGTTGGATTTTTATTTCTCTTTGGCAGACAAGGGGCTGTAAAAAGTCTGTTATTAGCCGCCATATTTTAATAGCACTAAATGTGTAAAGTCAGGCAACAATTTCATGTTTTCCCAATGAATTCTTTATGATTTGCCAAAAGCAATCGATTAAAATCAACTGCATTTCCCACGCTAACACTGTACACAAAATGCATTCACATGCTACACATACAAATTAGGAGTGGAAGGGGAGTAGGAGGTCGAATCTAACACAAAAATTCCAGAGAAAACTTTCTCTGATGTTGTAGGTGTTGCCAAACACTTGTTGTCTTGCGCCAATCCACACAGATTTGGGTAAAAGTTTAGTTGCTTCGTATAATTTGTATGCCTAGCAAAGCACAGCCACAACGATCTGACATTTAGACAGACGAAAGAGAGAAACAAGTGGCAAATGCTTATTAACATATCACAAAAGACTTCAACTCCATCTCCCAATCCAAGCCAACTGCAACTTGAGGCACATTAACTTGTTGGACTAACGAGCCGCTCCATTTAGGTATGTAACAATTCGTTATGCGCCTCCTCAACATATTTGTGGCCCCAGAGGCGAGAGAGCAAACGCAAACGCAAACACAAACAGTCCCGAAACTCATCATTGGTTAGCTAAAGTCAAAGTCAAAGCTTCAACAACATCAACATCAGCATGAGCAACAGCATCATCCCCATCAAAATTCGTCGTCTTCTTGGGTCTTGACGTGCTCACAGTTATCGCTTATCACAATCAGTGATAATTTTAACAGTAATCAACCTGTCCAGACCAAATGCGTCGTCTTCCCAGACGGACAAGGGACTTTGGGACTGACTGACTGTCTGTCTGACTGACAGGCTTACTCTGTTGTATGCCTGCAGACCTTTGGACAGGTTGTCGGAGCTTCATTCAGTTTCATTTGCTGCTGCCTCCTGCTCGGCAGCTTCTTTATTGTGTATAATTTTCAGTGAAATTGTTTAAATTTCGTTTTAATTTAATGATGCCGACATCGGGGGGCGAGCGCCAGTTGCGCAAAATGAAGAAAACTACTTACGTATATACCGAAAAAAAAAAATACCAAATGAAAAAAATATCTCAACTAAAATAAACAATATGAAAAATGTTGCGTTTCGGCAAAACGCAGAAAAAATTATCAAAAGCTGCCGCTTAAATGTATGCGTTTGATCTTTGGGCCAAGTGTAGAGATGATACTTTGTTGTTGCTGTCCTGCTCTTGTCGCTGTTGTTTCGTTTTTTATTATTTTGTTACCTGCTGCTGCTGGGACTTGGGGCTGCTGTTGGTGAACTTGTTAACAAGCAGCCAAAGCCAACGCGGTTTTCATGTTTCGCTACCCTTCGTCGTTTCTTATTTATGGTCTTAGATTTGGGTCTTCAACTGCCAATTCTCCGTCTCCTACTTCTTCTCCATCCCCTCCTTCATGTTGTTGTTGTTGTCGACAGGCGTTTTATGTATATTAATTTTATTGCCTTTGCCGATATCATTGACAATGTTCGCAACTATGTGGGAACTTTTTGTTGCAGAGCTTTGTGAGTTCGTTGCCTAAGTCTTTTGATTTGTGCCTTCGCCTTTTCCCTGTTGTTTTTTAACTAATCGCTACCGAACTGTCCACGCCCACATTTGGGTACCTGCTTTGCCCTTTTAATTACCACACGCCGCGTCAGCTAAATTATATTTCCTGTTCTCGAAAAACTCAGCGCCTTTTCAGAGACCCAAATATCAATTTCTATTTGATTTAAGCCGCAGCTCAAGAACAACAAAAGCTACAGTAATATGTATAACAAATAACTGCCACGCCCCCAATGCCACAACTTTTTGTGGTAGCTGCCTTAGTTTCTCAGCATCCGCGTAAAATGTAGCAACTTTATTGGCTCCAAACGGGCGTGCATATTAAATTAATAAAAGATCACATTTCGGCATCGATTCAAAACTTTAATTCAAACATAGAACAGGAAGGGACGAGAGCATGAGAAATAGAAAGAGACAGGTAGAAAGCGACGAATAGAGAGAGCATATTAAACTATATGTGAACAACAAGTATTATATTTAAATAAAATATGTATAATACTACTAATCAAATTTTATCTTATCCAACATTTATAAAATATTTTTGTTACCAACTCTCAACCATTTTAAATTAAAAACAAACACCTCGAAGTAAGAGCCCTTTTTTCTAGGAAACAAATTAAGCAAATTAGATTTAGCTGTTGTTCTCTGCCTCGTTTGGTGGCCTATTTCTGGTGTCTAGGGAGGGAATATTGTTTTGTCAGCTTTTTATTGGCCAACATGGGCCATAAAGCTACTCAAGTAGTATTTTTGCGATAAAATACAACAGAACACAGACCAGAACAGAGCATGGAACTAGGAGCTCCGAAAGAGGACTGAGAACAGACAAGAGACAAGAAGCCCGAGACAGGAGATATGAGAGGGGAGACAAGAGACTGGCGACTGGAGACGATAGCCGACGCATAGGATAAAAAGAAGCCTGGGACAAGTAATGCCAGATAGCAAAGAGCAGGCGACAAAGTAACAACAACAACAACGAAAGACAACGAATGAACAACCAGTAACAATAACAACAACAACAACAACCAACTAAAGCACTTTAGCTGATGCTGCTGAGTGGACCGACCAGCAAGGCAAAGTAACTTGTAAAGCTCGGGATCTTCGGGATCTTTTGGTTCGGCAGCGTCATCGGTTTTTTTTCAGCTTTTTTGTGTTTTTTTGCGGGGGCTGCTGTTGCATCTTGTACGGATAATTGGCGGGCAATGCAGCTGCCGTTGTGTCTGCCACGGAGCCAGTGCCAGAGCCAGAGCCAGTGCAATGCCATTTGACCATAAACGAGCTAAAATTTGTTAAACTGCAGCTGAACTGCGGCAAACAACAACAAAAGGGAACAACAGCAGCAAATCGTCAAGTGCAGGGCAACATTTGGATAATGTACGTGGCAGTCAACGGTCAAGGGCCAAATTGTGTGAAAAGCTTTTCTAACATTTGCTATCATTACTTATTGGACAATCAGCGTTGAACGCCCCCGAAAACGACAGCAAGTGGGCGGGGTGGGCGATGTGAGCGGTCCCAAAGGGGAGAACTCAAATGAAACCAGTAGAATTCAAAAGAACTGCGATAAAGTTACGATTTATTAGCAAGGCTCTGCTTAAAATCAATTATGCCGGAATGTGGAACGATCGAACACCCAAGCAGGCAACAAAAAAATACAAAAATGAAATAACAGCGAACCTGTCGAGAGGACAGAGGTTCAGTGCAGTTCGAGCTCGAGCCGCGTCAAGGAAGCGCGAGATTATGCAATGCGAAACACTTTGCTCGGTACAAGACTACAGGGAAACTAGGTGTATAAAAACTAGTAAAATACAAGCATACCGACTGGTAAAGACCCCTTATTTAGTGTAGATTATATTGCTTCATACAAATCAATCTGGGACAAATTGTGTACGAATCCCAAATAAAGCTCATGGGGTGAGTTACGTAGAGATATCTTAACATAGAATAAATAATTGATATTTTCAATATATAACTTAAATTTTAATGGGTGTAACGCACTGAAATTTTCTGTTTTACCTTATATACCCCTCTACTTTTTGTTGTCTACGAGGCCTACAAAAAATGGTAGCCTAACCCAGGCATAACCTCTACTTAGCCCCAAGTCCGAGTGGTCGTCGCTGCAGTTGCGGTTGCTGTTGCTCTTGTCTATGGATGATAAATTAAAAGCCTAACTTGACAATCACTTAAGCATAGTTTGTAAGGCGTCCTCATAGATTTAAGCCGTTGCTGCTGTTGCAGCTACAGTTGCTCCCTGTCGTTGCTGCCGTTGCTGTTTTTTTGTTGGTGTCGTTGTCTCACCAAGGAGCAAAATCGGCAACGTCGACGACAACAACTGCGACGACGTGAACACGTTCCTATTAGTGGCGAAAGATCAGCGAAAAATAGAACGGCGGTTCATTAAAATGAGAATCGACTCTGGCTAAAGTCTAGAGTCTCTTTGCTCCAAGGAGTCGCCGCCACCGCCTCCGACGCCGACGACGATGCCGCAAAAGTTTAAGAATAATGATAGCGGTATTCTTGAGCTATTGTAAGCCAAGCAGCAGCAGCAGCAGTTTTAGCTTGAAACCCAGTAACACGGCCTGAGTTGGGCTTTAAGCCAGCGCCCGGATCAGTGTTCACTTTCGCGCCTGCTCTTTTAAACTGTGAACATACAAATTCACTCAGCGTTGATATCAGAACCAACCTTAACAACAATTGCAAAACTAGCTGAGTTTGCAGTACCCCAAAATGCAGCTATTTAAATACTCTGCAAAAGCAAAGGACACAAAGTGGAGCAAACTGCTCAAAAAGCTAGCTCCGTTATTTTACTATTCCTCTCAACTCTTATCTAGGCTAATTTTTTCGATTTTATTTTGACTGGCATACAAAATTTGTGGCTTTGTTTATACACATCTCTTCTCACCTGCTGTAAAAGTCTTGTTACCCCTTTGGGTAGTGTAGAGCAGACGCTGCCTTAGCCTGCGCTGAGTTGGGGGCGTAGCAGCTGCTTTTGGGGCGTGTATCGAAAACAAGTTGGCCGCATATTTTGTTCGAGTTCAAAGTTCAGGCAGCGTTCAGCCAGGGAGGCAATCAACCAGGGAGTCAGGCAGTCAGAGAGGCATTTGAACAAGTCCAGTGCAGTTTTGCAGCAGAGACAAAATTCTGTTTAGTCGATTTGAAAACAGAGGCAGCTACTTGGCCACTTGTCGTTGCAAGTGGCATGACTCCCCCTTCTGCCCCTCTCTGTCTATCTCTTTCTCTTTCTATCCTGGCTTGTCATTGTCACCGCCAGCGACGACGTCGTCTGACATTTTCCTATAAACAACCGCGACGCGAGTCTCAACTCGCATATAGAAAATGCATTTGCAACTCTCCGATGGTGTACTCTATATACATATATAAACTTATGTGTGTGGAGTAAGCCAACTCGTAGTCGTACTGTTTGTATTGTTGCCACATATTTCAAGTGTCAAACGAGCAAATTGCATACCATGTTCCTGTTTCGATACCGAAAGTCTATTTACATGTTCTTGTAGGCGTACTTAAGATTGCTGAAATGCCACAAAAACCAAGCGATCGGAGACAGGAGGAGCACAACGAAACAATTGGCCAAGTTGGCAGCTTCTTCTGCCAATTTGCTTACCAAAATCGAAGAAAAAAAGCTTTTGCCTCTTTTGCCAGGAATTTGGGAAAATTGTCGCCATGATTTAAAATTCCTCAACTTTTTTCTTAATGCCAGCTGCTTTGCCTGCTGACTGAACAATGAACCTGTTGCCGGTTACGGCCAAGCTGTTGCCACATATTAACAATTTTCCATTAACTATTAACCATAACGAAATCATCGGAGTTGGCAGAGAAATTTTTATGGCTTTACGCATATTAAAGTGAGAGCAGAGCACTGAGAAATTAAAAAAATTGTAAACAATCTAACAGATGAACTCAATTAATCATAAGATATCAAGTCCTTCAAAGCAGACCGCTGTGCCTCTCCCCGCACTTTCTTTCTCCTGCTTTTCTGGCCATATGACACTGGCTAGAAATGTTGTTTCATTTTTAATTTCCTACTTGTTTTGCCTAATTTTATGCAGCCTCAAGGATTGCAACCCAGTACCGCCATATGCTCTTTGAATATTCCATGAGCTGCACAAATTAAAAAGTCCGCTGTCTGGAGTTCAAGCCCCTGAATCAGACAGTAGCGACTACACATAGTACAAGCCACTTGATTAATTTAGCCCGCACAATGATTAAGTACTTTTGCGCATCTATCAAAGGGACTGCAAGGGGAAGGAAGAAAGCAAAAAGAGGATGAGAAAGACAGGCAGACAAACCTGAACTGAACCCTCGGCCTCTCAATGAAGGGAGGAGTCAGTTCATCATTTGTTGTGTGCAACACGAACTGCAGCAGCACCAAAATATTTTGAGTGTTCATTCAAAAAATATTCTAAACAAAAAGAAATAGTTAAATTTAATGTTTTTAATTTACATTTGAAATTACAGATAAATTTTTATGCATTTTCTGTTGGCTAAGCTGTTATGGCGTGTAAGCCGACTACACACCCTGTAAATGCAACCCTTTGGCGATTATGCTGCGTTCACACTCAGTTTTCTGTTAATTTGCTAAACTCTGAACGTTATTAACAACTACTAAAGCTACAACAAATATATGGAAAGTCCGCTGGAGGAAATTGCCTTAAGAATTGCCTGTACTAAATAAGCTGTGACTTAGCATTAGCAGCACTCTGTTATTTTAAATAACATTAAATGTTATTTGCAACAATGACTACAATAAACACATGAAAAGTTGAAATGCATCACAATTTTCACAGATTTAGTAGACTAGCTGTACCGCTGTACGAAATAAGCTGTGACCCAATGCTCTGATCACACTTTCCCTAGTGTAAACGCAGCACAATTTTGTTGCCTGCCTGTTGTTCTACCTGTTGGCAACCCACTCGACATGAAAATTATAATTAATGAGTCCACGAGCTGTGCGCTCACGTCAGAAGGTGAAAACTTTGCCTCGGAGTCGTTTCAATTAGGCGTAAAAAGTTGCAGCCCTAGGACAGAGAGACCAGGGCAGCCGTAAAGAACCCTCATTGAGGGTTGAGAGTATTGTTATTGGTTGACGCGTGCTTAACGCGGAGGTGGGCTTTCGTTAGGTTACCTGCCTGATAAACCGATGTGCTGCGCCCATCCGGGCACATCCTTTGTCCAACACACCACACAACAATAACAACCAAATGCCATTAAAAACAACAGCAGGACGAACTGAACTGAACTGAATGCGGAACTTGTAGTCACGTGGGTGTGAGTCACGTGACGCATTCGTCTTTCCTGCGGATTTCAGAGTAGTTGGCAAAACGAATTCGAATTCGAATTGCTTGTGGAATTGGAGGTGGAAGTGAATGCATTAACGGCGCAGTGCACGCGTTCATGGGCTGGCCTGGTCGGTCGTCTAACCGCGTCACGCACGCCACATGCAAAGCGTAACTCCCCTTGATCCAAAACTCCACTCCCCACCCTCCTCGTACTCTTAGTACTACCGTCTGTCTGACTGGCTGTCTGCTGCCATACATTAAAATTAATAATAAACGATTTCTGTGTAATAACAATAATTTTATCCGAAAAAATTTAGTGCCCGCTCGAAGTTTGTTCGCTCTCTCTCCCTCCCTTGGCGGAGATGAAGCTGCCGCTGGAGTTTGGGCGCTGCAGAATGGGCGTGGGTGCAAATGGCAAACATTCGAACACGCAATGGGGCAAAATGGCAGGTAAAACAACCTTAGAGTTTATGACGTGGGCGTTTCAATTAAATTGGTGACCAGAGACAGCGGAAAAAGAGTGGAACAGGGGCAGAAACAGCTAACAAACAGCAGGAAGCTCTGACAAGCTGTCCAGGCTGCACTGGAGTTTCGCCCAAATTGATGGAGAAGTTTGTTTTGAATCGTCTTGTCGGTTTAAATTTTCTTGGGAGCGAAAATAACTTAAATCCATTCACAAAAGTAGCCAACTCATTCATAAGAAAAAGCTAATATAACTCAATATTAACAAGCAACGCTTTTCCCGGATTTCTCGTTCATTTCTATTCAAATTTTCAATCAGTTCGATCAGTCGATAGTAAAATTAATTTTCCACGCCATATTTGACTAAATTTTCAATCTCAACTCTTATCTTGTACATTTCCGTAACATTTGTCTACAAACAAGATCTTTGATCAACCGATCAACCGACCGATCGAACGATCGAACGATCGACCGTGTCAAGTTGAATCTCTCGATAAATAGACGAGACTCGTTTCGACTATTTGATAATTACGTCGCCTGGTTAGCTGTAACCAATTAAAATCATCAAATTTCGTTACACATTCCCAGCGGAGCTTCATTAAAAAACAATCAAGTTGAGTTGACAACAAATACGTGTAGAATTTTTAAGAATTAAAAAATGTTTTTTTTTGAAAATTATATTTATATAAATGAGAGCAATCAAATCAAAGAGACAAAAGGCCGCTCATTTTATATTGATCTTCTCATCAGCTACAACAAACTAGCTAAATACCCATGACTGTCACTTTATGATACCGTAAAAATTATACAAATTTTACGACAGGCCAACGACAAAACTGATTGGGAAAACAAGTTGATCGGTGGCGGTGGCTGTTTGCATAATTTAGTCAAATTAGACGCCATTTGATATCGTTTTGGCCATGAAACAACATGCGACAACAGTCTTTAGTATTCAGTCTCGAGACGAGTCGAGACAAGTTGAGACTCCATTATGGATTGGAAATAGCCAACACCTGATTCGTTGTCTCTTGGCCAAAAGGGCGGTCGTCTGTCTCCAGTTGCCTAGTGTCTACTGTGAGCACACACTATGGCGACAAGTGTGCAGCTTTCGATTGTCTAGCGTCAGCGTGACAACTAATTAAGGAGCATAACTAATCGAAAACATTTGACGGAAATATACCCTGTAAGAATAACTACTACTTGAGTATTATTATAATAATTGCATTAATTTGTCAATATAAACTGAATTTAATTATTTAACTATCTTATTTGTATGTTTTAAATATATGAGCCATCAAACTCGTAATAAATCAAAGTTTACTGCACACTCTTCCAGTTAAAACAATTTGGATATTTTATTAGTGAAAGTTTACTATGCCCAATTAAATTGAATAAAATTGAATTGCGTCTTCAATAAATACAGTGAAATCTTATTCATACCCTAACAAAATGTCTACAGGGTATAATGAGTTCTCAGCGTTGGTCTTTCTGCTTGTTTGACATGTTTATAGCTACTTTTTACGAGCCGCAAAATGCGACTTGTCGCAACTTTGTTGCAAAAACAAAAAAAAAAGATACACATTAAAATGATATTGTCAAATGTTTAAATACATACGGAGGATGCTCAGAGCGAAAAGAAGCGAATGGATTCGAATTGAATCGAATGAAATGAGATTAAGCGCGTGTTTTCATTAAATGGCGACTTAACGCAAATATTGACCCCATGAAACAAAAATAAATAAAAATGGGAATAAACTCTTAGAATTTATTGGACTGTGAGCCGAGGCTGAGAAAACTTGACATTTTATTTATTTTATGAGCCCTCAACACAAACAATACACACACACTCAACACACGCTCACACACACAATTTGCATGCTGGCATTTTGTTGAGCCGCCTTTGAGAAACACGAAATTGTCATTAGGAGGCGACTCAACAACAAAATTATTTCAATCAGCGCCACAAATTTATTTATATATTTTTGATATGATTATTTCGAGGCGAAAAACGCCATTGACATTTTTAAATTGAATGTATATATATTTTTATTTAATGACTTTTTTGGGGATCTTTTAAATTGGCTTCCCCGACAGGTTTGTCAACTGGCGAACTCGTTTAGAATTTATACAATGAGCGCTCAGCTTCTCGACTAATTTGTGTAAATTCTAAATTTACAAGGCCTCCACACACAAAATGGCCGCTTGCTGTTCAGTGTGTGTGCTTTTTTTATGCTTTTCGCTCGGTTTATGAGGCCGCCACATGCCAATTTTGGACCCAAAACAGCTGAAAGGGGAGTAGGGGGTGCGGCGGATGCTTGGAAAGCTGGAAAGATGAGTTCAATGGACACGCAATGCGGCGGCGAGTGGAGAGAGCGACAACAGTTGGTGGGTGCAGTGGCTTTTAATGAGCTGGTAAATGTGCCTTTTGCTCCACTCTATATAACGCTATAACACAAGCCATGGTAACTCTACACCTGACCAACATTTAACCCATTGTATACCACTCAAATATTCATTAAATATTTATATAATAAAGTACCTGCATTAGAGAGACGCACAAAAATATAGAAGATAGTTGTTTTCTACTTAGTTTTCTAAGTCTTTAGGGCCATTCAGAAAGCTAGTTCTATTTTTCCTCCTTTACTTTTTACCACCCTATGAAAAATGTGACAAATTCGGACTTGTTCTCGAAAAAGTGGCTATCTGTGGGTTAAGACTGTGCACTTGGCAGACCAAGGAGACTCAGAACTACAGTCTACTACACTCTTGAGCTGCAGACATGCAAAGTCTGCTGAGTCTTCTTTTACTTGCTGTGGCTCGTGTCTGGTGGTCAGTGGTCAGTTTTTGTGGCCCGTGTCTGTTGGCTGCTGTTGCAAAAGTTGCAACTGTGTTTGCTGTGGCAGCTTCTTCTCGTTTTTGGACTGATAAAGTTATTGTCGCACCGTGGAGACATTTAATAAATGGTGCAGGCATTAGACCAACGACTTGTTGCATGCATGTTGCATGTTGTATGACCATGAGGCATCAGGAGAGGGGGGGACTTTTGGGAGATATGATACGAGTGCGAGTCCATGTTGCAGGCATAATGAGTGAGTAGCAACCGTTGCAATGAGACACTACGGACAGTTGTCAACATAATTTAGGCGCATGCAAAATGCTGCCAAGATTGTGGATTGGATTTGTAAATTGGAAATAGAGAGGGAAGGAGAGAAAGACAGAGAGAGAGAGAGGGAGTGATGTGGGTAACATAAGTGCGAAGCACACTTTATTGTCACCCAAATGCCATATTTTCTCATTACGATGCGGACATGATGCATGTGGAATGCAACACGCAACAAACACCAACCCAGCAACAAAAATATATTGAAATAATTAAATCCGTCAAGTGTTGGCAACCTGTCAGAGTCTAAAGTCTAGACTCCAGAGACTCCAGAGTCGAAAGAACTTGAGAGTATATCGCACATTGGTTTGGTTCTCCAGTAACTGGGGCTTCGCATCTTGTTTATGTGTTCATGTTGCACATAAAGCAGACCGAAAGATGCGAGTGTTGCGGTTGCGGTTGTACCTACATATATGCAAAAAAAAAAAACCGATACCGAGGACACTCAACACGTTTCGAGGAGTGAGAGAGAGAGAAGTTTATTTGGCACCTCAAGATGATAATCGGTTATAAATTAATTGCAACTATGTTGACATTGTCTGCGGCGAAAAGAGGGGGCTGAGGGGAGTGGGCGGGGCGAAGCCACACCTTCCATCCTTTCATCCTACTGGTACCTCAATTTATATAGACAGTTGCCAACTGTAAATAAATAAAATTGTCAACAGCGCTGCACTTGAGTCTCTCTCTTCCTCTTTCTCTCTCTCTCTCTCTCTCTCTCTCGCTCTCCCGCTGCCTTGCAGACTTATTTGCACTGCCTCCATTTTACAGCTGAGATTGCTTAATGCTGATTGCGTTGCTCTTAAATTGTGCTGCCAACTTTTGAAAAATCTGCAAATTTACACAGAAATCTTTGTGTCGCAGGACGAGCGGAGACGCCTTTCCTTTTAGACCCTGTACATAAAAACGTAAAGAAGTATGCTTGTAACAGAGATGGGTGAAAACAGGCGATAAAGCCAATCATGACTACAAGAGAAAAATCCCCAACGAATCTGACAGTTTAAGTTTCAGTCCATACTCTTTTAGTTTTAATATTTGGATCTGCATGAGTACAGGGTCTTTTCTAGCCGCTCCCTTCAATTGCAGCCTTTCCTTTTAGTTTATTTTCTGACAGATTTGGCGGGGGCACAGCACAAATTCTGAGGCAAGTGAACGCTTGTGGCACTGTGGCATGCGTAAATTGGATTAATGCATTTGATTCGCTCAGAATCCAGAGACGCCACGAGTTCAGTCTGAAGTCCACTCTGAAACCCAGGTGACAATAGTCTGTAGGTGCGATCGGTCGGTTGGTCCGTCTGTCGGTTGGTCTGTCAGTCTGTCGGTTTGGTCGCATTGTTCCAATTTGGCATGCATATAGAGACTGCGATTGTCTTTGTGCTTGTTGTCATGTGCATTATGCCATGTTGTTTGCAACTTGTTGTTGCACAGGTGATATATCAGACAAGTGACGACGGGCGGTACACGCAGCTTCCCTGTAGCCCACTTACTGCTCTCCCTCACTCTCTCCCTCTCTGTCTCCTTTGCTCTTCGTGATGACGTGCGACGATAATGCAACTCTGACTGAGAGAGAACCCAAGGAATGTTGACGTCTGCAACAAGCGATGCTGCCACTCTTCACCTGAGGCCTAAAGGCGTTTGCTGCTTGTGGGTGTAGATTGTAAGCAACTTGCAACTTGTAGGTGTCTTGTCTGCACTTTTGTTATTTCTGTTCTGTTGTCTTGATGCCCGGAGAGGTCAAGGATGTCTGTGCAGGAATCTTGTTGCACTATAGCTCAAGTGATGACCATTAAGAAAGCTGAAGATCACTAGGATTGGCATTAAAGCCTGCACTGGACAGGGCAATGAAGGAATCTTGTGCTGTACTTAGATGAAAATCAGCATAATATGTAGTTCTAATAAATAGACATCGATTAATAAAAGAGACTGATTAGATAAAGCCAAGGCTACAATTTAGAGAACTATTTTGATCTTTGATTAGTTATGACTTGAAATATATAATTTTGTTCATAAAATATTTTTATTACTATATAAGCTAACCTATTATTCGTTTACAAATATTTTCCTTTACTTGTACGCACTTGTGTAACTTATTTTCTCCCCACTGACTTTACTCTTAGCTTGCTACCGGCTTAATTCATTAGTCACCTGCTCATTAAACACAAATTCACATCATATTTGCCATAATTTCCACACGCCAGCCAAATATGCAGTGTGTAAAATCCCCGCAGACGAACAGGGTAACAAGTACAGGGAGATTGGCGGCGGGACAAGAGGAAACCCATCATATTTTTGCACAGTTATGTGCGCCTTATTAGCACATCATTTAAGCGAGTTACTCGACACTTCTGACCGTCAAGGGGAGACCATCTCTTGTTGTCCACACTCTGTGGTCACTTTGTGGCCAGTGTTCGATCTTCCTGCTCATTAAATTTGAAAATATAGCCACCGTTGTCATATAAATCTTGTTTCCATCAATATTGACCTGTCAATGTCGCCACAGCATCGCAAAGCGTTCCCAACCAGCCAAGACACCAACAAGCCATTTAGAGCCCTTTTGGCCAGCGCGTATCAAAAATTCAATATAATCACACCATACGCATCTCTCAAACCGTCGCCCGGTGTTGGCAATTATTTTTGATTTTTTGCGATTTTTTCGCCCAAAGACTTCACTCGATTCCATTCGATTCGATTCCAAGTCTCAGTCTCACTTGCAGTTGAAGTGAAGAGAGACGCACTTGGCCATTGTACACTTGGCACTGCCACTGGCTCTGGCTCTGGCTCTGACTCTGGCACTTGGCCAGCTTCCACATTCAACTGCCATGTGCGTAATAGCTAGAGATGTGTGCGTGAGTCGTGAGGTGACTTATCGTTTAATCTGAAGATGTTTAAAAGCATTTTCAAACCAAAATGGAGTCTAATAAACGCTGCTATCAGATCTTTAATATTAATAATTAAATTAATTCCTTAATTGGAAACATATAAAGAAACTACTGTTATTTGAACTATATGTAGGTAGTTTTAAATAATTCATTCCACATTATACTCTATATAGACTCCAATTATTCTCCGCTGCAGTAATTCTTTTCTGTCGAAACAAATGTTTTAAATTTTAAATTTCTTATTGATTTTACTTTAAACTACATATATTGTTTAATATTTAATAGATTATTATGCAAACAAAATTATCGTGCTTAATTCTTCCATAGTCTCATCTCTTACTCAAAAGCTGTCAATAAGCAAACACAACTGCAAACTGTCTGCGCTGCTTTGGCTTGGTTACGCTTGTGCCTATTAGTCCAAAGTGAGCGAGACAAAGGCTAGCAAGAGAGAAAGAGACAGAGCGGGAAAGGGAGAGAGAGCGTACTCTGTAGTGTCCACTTGGTCGAGTGTCTACTCCATTGATGTGTCAGCGCATATGTTCTTTTATGTCATCATTTCACAGCTAAGTGGCAGCTACCGACTGCGCTTGTTGCGGATTCAACTTTTAGCAAGTGTAAATTCAAATAAATGCCTTGCTGCTCTTACCTTAGTGTACCTTAGTTTTGTCTCTCTTTATTTTTTGGGGCGGTGACTCGATTGGGGGCTGATACAATTCAATTACATGCACCGAAAACAAATGTCCAGCCAATTAGATTTTTCACGCTACACAAAAACACAAAGCGAGTAAAAAACAACAACAAAAAGAAGAAAAATCTGCGCCTAATTGACATTTTCAGCGCAAGAATTTATTGTGCCCAGAGCGTACATAAGTTATTCCCTTTGGAAATGAATACATACGATGCTGACATGGACACGAGAGTCACCGTCGAGTTATGGAAACTGCTGTGGTGTGGACTGGACTGTGGACTTTGCTGGTGCGTGGCCATAAAGTACACACACTCACACATACACACACACCATGGAGTGAGAGACAGAGAGCTCACCCCCACGCAGCGCCAGAGGAATCGGAATTGGACTCGGACTCAGCCCCAGACTCACTTGGAATCGATGTCCAAGACCAAGACGCAAGTGTTCCATTGTGTGTTGTTTGTAGTAGGAGGTTTGCACTCTCCAACAAGCAACAACAACAGATGTCAACAGTAGTTTATTGTTGTTGTTAGTGTCATTTGACTTGGAGCCTGCCTTTTGGGCCAACTCGGACAGTTGCAGTTGGCAGCGCGCTAATTTGTAAGCCTCGTCTACATTTGGCCAACCTGATAACAGCGAAAAAAGAAGTATAAAGCGCCAAAGGGGTTAGAGAGAGGGATAGAGAAAGAGGGAGACCCAAAGAGTTAGAGGCAGTGAAAGATCTGCGCTGTCTCCCATATTAGTTTTGGCTTTGGAGAAACTTTCAACTTGTTTGACCATTGGGCGTTTGATGTTCGTTTGATGTTTTGGCGCAAAAAGGCAAACAGGCCGCATCACGAAACCATCAAATGTCAGTCAACCAAATGTGGGAGAAAATTTTCTTGCCACAGGGCCAGCAACATTGACATCGACAACAACAACAACAGCAGCTAACTTATGTTCAGATTATCCAATTGCAACTCAAGTTTCCCTTTATTTATGTCATTTTGCTACAAAAGGAAAAACCTCTTTCAAAAATATATAAATAGGGTATTGTTTTGTTGGGGTTACTCTCTGTTGATACAATTTTTATGTAATTTTTATTTGTTTCAATGTCCCAAAGCGGCACTTGTTTACTTTTAGTTACCGAATGCAAATGAAGCCCAAAACAAGAAAACTAAGGCACTCAAAGTGCGAGCGAGACAGTTGTAGACAGAAGATAGAGAGAGACTGATGACAACGACTTAATTACGCCAAATTCAACGAGCAATTGCCATCAATAACATGGGCTATTAATATTCTTGCGCCAGGCTTGTTTATTACCACTTTAAGCCACAATTAAACAGTGGGTCCCAAAAAGCAGCAGACACTCAACCACAACGACGACAGTTGACGATGGCCAACAACAACCAAAGCAACAACAACTGTATTAAAAACAGGCCTTCGAATGTGCGCGGCAAATAAAAATTTGTAGTAATAGCAAAACTATGTAAATAATCAAAAAATGCCTCCTCGCTGCGTTGTGCGTGTGTGATTCATGTTGTTCAGTTGGTAACAGCCAGGAGTGGGCCAGGCCAGGCCAAAAAGCCAGCAAACGGGCTTAAAGGCAGACCCAGAGTGCCAGACTCTAGGCACGAGCCGATGCCAAGTGGGCAACACTTGCTCTACACTGAGAGAAAAGTAACCTTATGAGTGAAGTCGTCCACTCTGATTCGAAGCAAGAATCATAAGCTCGTTTCTACTCGACAGGAAGCACGAGTTTCTAGATAATTCTCGATTTCTTAGTTGTCCTTGGCAAAGTCAGTGTTCTTTTTCTTCTAGTGCAATTGCCGTTGATTTTACTTTGGAAAATCGCACTAGTTTTTCCAGCTTTTAAGTTCGAGTTGTAATGCGAAACCAGCGCCGAGCGGAAATGCAAATGAAATTAATGTGCTGACAACTCGTGCGCGCATGCGCGTTGACACCTTTGCCATCAGACCGAGTGAGCGAGACAGCGAGTGAGTGAGAGCGCCAAAGAGAAAGGGGAAGGGGAGAGTTAGAAAGAGAGAGACAGAATCCTTGTGCTGTTGTTGCCCATGTCTGGCCCAAAGAAATTACAATTACACATGGCAGCGTGTGCCATATTTTCTACAACTCTGGCAACAGTGGGCAGCGGTGTTGTTGTTATTGTTGTCACCGTTGTTGTTTCCGTCTGGTTTAACAGGTACTCGGACTACCAACTACACTTGTTAACACGGCCAATCCATAGGAAGATAACTGTCCTAAGCTTTGTGATATTTACAAAAGTAATAAACAATAAGGGAAACTATTTTTGGCGCATATCTATATACCTATAAACCCATGATGTTAAAGTTCTTATATAGACAGATAGAAACCAACAGCAGCTAATAACTTAATTTCCATAAACACAAGAGAGAAAGAGGGAAGGGGCAAACGGGGGCAATAAAGAATCGCGAAGAGCGCCTAAACGTCTGCAAATTAAACACTTTAAACGTAATAATCATTAAGTTATTTATCTTTATTAATAAGGAGAAAATTGGCACGCACAAGAAGTCAGTCGGATGACAACAAAGTGCGAAAAGCAGAGACTAAAACGAAGACGATGGGAATCGGTCTGCAGTTGATGTGGATGGGAATCAGAATCGGAATCAGAATGAGAATGGACGGAAATGATGTTGCTGTTGTTGTAGCCTTTGCCTAGAATGCACACAATTTGAGCTACGTAAATGGACACATAAAATGTGTTCTGGCTAAAAGGGGGAAAAGGGGGCGGGGTGCAGGGGGTGGGTTGAGAAGACGCAACTTCAGCTGTTGATGAGCAAGATGTTCAACTTGTTGCTGTTGCAATATGAAAGGCAGGAACAGCAGCAACAGTTGCCAACAGCAGCCAACGATGATGATAAAAATCAGCTAAAGTGCACAAGGCAATGTGGCATTGACTGTGCCACAGACTGTGGCACACACACACAATTACACACAGACTGTGGCATGGCGACACTTGATACGCCAATAAATCAAGCAATCTGCTTAATTAATGTGCAACTTAGAACATTTAGATGCAATTTATTTTAATGCGATAATTTATTAATTTATTGACTTTTATTAAACGCAATCGAAACTTGTTGCTCTTGTTGTAGTTGACTACCAGCTTTTGGGCGTTGTACAGTCGAGAGTTCTCTGAGAGACACGTGGAGAGAGGGAAGAGCAGAGCTGTGTGGAGAGAGAGGGAGAGATTTACGAGCTGACAGGCGTAGAAACTGTTAAACTCTGTTGACAAAAGTGTCCCAGCCACTGCAACTTAAACTGCTGCTCCTTCACACACTCATCTCACCCCCTTTCTCTACCACCTGCTGATTCACCTGTCTGGCATACCTTGGCGTATCTTAATTGACGTGCACATTTCGCTATCGCGTAATGTGAAAATGCTGCTGGTTGCAAGTTGCAAGTTCCAACTGGCGACTTGCTAGTTCCTAGTTCCAAGTTGCTGTTGTCCAAGTTGCAAGCTGTTCTACAACTTGTTGTTTTCACATGATTTACGACTTTTAGTTGTCGTTGCTGTCGCTGCTGCGCTTAGCTAATTTCTTAACACAATTTTAATGTTATCATTAGGAGGCATTGCGTCAACAAACACAGACTTTATGGCCAACTCGCGCCATTTATGGGTGAAAGTTTCTCTCTGTTTTGGTACTTCGCTCATGTGGCGCACCGTTTGAAGTTTGATTTAATGCCTGTTGGATCAGAACAACAGCAGGATATAGTCAAACACAAAGTTGTTTAAAACTGAAAACTTTTTTAAATTTGTTCGCATCATTTCCTCTTTTGAGAACACTTGACTTGCTAAGTTTTGCGTACTTTAAATCTCACCTTTGTGGCACTTTTATCTTAATATCCTTGAGTTGCAATGATCGTAGTTTCATTTCCACTTCAGACTGTCGATATGGTCAATAAAATCGATTATTTAACAACTGTTTAAGCTCAAATTTATTAATAATATCAACAACGATTTCGCATATCCGTTCTTAAGTCTCTCAGCCTCAGAAGCGTTTAATCAACGCGAATCCGGCGGGCTATATATATCTGTATTTTTTTACTTTTGGAGTGAACCTATGAATCAGCAAGGTGCGAGTCGAGCTCCAAGTCGAGTGGATGCCAAGTGGAGGGCGAGGGCGTGTTTTTTTTTATTTCGAGTCTCTTTCATATGAATTTTTTGCGGTGTAACAAGTTTTTTAGTGACAAGCAGCGGAGGAGTCAACCAACAACGAAAATGCGATAAGAAAAACTAGTCGGCAATGCTAAACTACACGATACTCAGTAGTTTTTGTGTATTGAAATTTAATATTATAACTTTAGAAACATTTTTTTAAATTATAATATTTTTGCCACATGTTTTAGTACTTTTGTTTACCGCTATAACAAAGCTCTTACTCAAATTGGCATTTCCCCTAATTTAGTAGTGTACAGGGTATGCCAAACTGTGCGCTACAACTCTCGTTTCTACTTGAGATGCTAAAATTCAAGGTTAGCCGCCGTGGCACGCTCGAGATTGTCTGGACAGGTCTGCCACGCACCTCAGGCCGTGCCCAGACTGAATTGCAATGGCCCTTGGAATTGGTGGAGAAGCTAAGCAACAAACAGGACAGTCAGACAGACGTACAGTGAGACATTCAGACAGACGGACGGACATTGAACAAATGAATTTCATTATATTGAACGCATTCGTGCATTTTACCGCACACGTTGGATGAGGATGAGAATATGGCCGAGGATAAGGCTGAGAATAAGAAACAGTGTAAGTGTGAGTGTGAGCCCGACTTGGATGGAGGTGCGGTGTTTTGTTGCCCAAAAGGGACTTGTAATCAGTTGGCAAACGGCAAAAACGCATAAAGTAATTGCTAACCATTTGCGTTGGCACCACTTCCTGCCTCCCTCCTCTACCCACCTGCCCACCTATTCGCCTCCCCCGCCCGCCCTGCACTCCACTCAGGTGCCTTCCTTCTCCTGCCAGTCGCTCCACCTACATTTTGTTGTGAAGACTGCGCGGGCGTTCATTAACAGCAACCTGTTGAGACTTGAGACGCTTCGTCGGGGCGACAAACGTTGCCTTTTATGGCCAAAAGCGGCGGCAGCAGCAGCAACAACACAAAAAACACGATGGCTATAGAATTAATAGCTCACAGACTTTGGGGATGGGCTGGGCACGAGCTGAAGCTGCAGTGGAGACTCAACTGAAGCTGGAGCTGAAGCAGCGGGAGCGGGAGCATTAATCAAGCTCCAAACAAGTGGCAAGTGGCAGAAAAGGATAAAAAAATCCAGCTATAGTTAAGCTTAAGTCCAAGTCTGAGAACAAGAAATCGAAAGTCCAATGCACTTGTCTTCAAGCTCCGGTTTTCAGTTCTCAGTTTATTTTTATTTTTTTCCCATTTCATTTTTTTGGTGCGTTCCATAATTGGCCAAATTGACGTTTATGTGCGACTCGAAGCTGGAATCTTGGAGCTTGAATCTTGAGACTGGTACGGTTTATGGTTCAGGATTATGCCGTTGGTACAGTGTCAGTGCCAAGTTCAGAGCGCAACAGGAAGCGGCCCAAAACGGCATTAACTTGGCTAATTTACGTGACTAAAACTCGTATTTGTGGCACGAAATAAAAAACAACAACAAAATATTATTCTTTTAGGCACTTTTAATTAAAATACCATAAATTCGTGAAGAGGAAATTATCATTAAAATTCCAAGCAACAGAACAAAAAGCAACGCAAAAAAATATTTAATTTCTTCCTTATGATCAGACGAACCGTGTTCAGTTTCAGGTTGTGGTTCTGCATCTCTTTCCCTCAAAATATCTTTGTCTCTGTTGATCCACAAAAGGATCCAAGATCTGCGGATTATTAGTTCAAATATGATGTTGGTTTTAAAGTGACTTTATAAGTAATTAAGTACATCTTGTCTAGACTTAATTTCTACAAAACTTCCAGTTTCAAGTTTAATAAAAAATTTACAAAATTTTATTAAACAGGAAAAATATTTAACTCATATACTTTTTTACTGCTGGTTCAGAAAGTTCTATGAAATTCACATTAATTCTTCCTTTAACTCTCCTTCTCTGAACATTATTAAGATTTTTTTGCTGTGTTCGCTTGCAGGTATTCTCACAATGTTGTAGCTTTCTCTGGATAAACCTAGCCCAACAGGTTGCATTTAGCTGAACTTCTTTTCGATCACCTTTTGCGATGAACCCATAAAGATTGCATTGCATTATGAAATACTCGTACTCGTACTCGATACAACTATGAGCCGTGTGTATGGTCAACGTGGGCCACGTATTTGCCGCAGGTAGCTGCATGCGGGCGCAACACGAATTACATACATCAAGCACTAACTACCGAACCAGAGCCAGAGTGGAAGAAGACGACGAGAGCGAAGAAAGACAGATGAGTGTAGCTTCTACGTAATCTGCAGCTAAAAGCTTGAACCACGTACGCACAAGAAATTGACCGATAACAGTGGGCTAGCAAGAGGGTGGAGTAAGGTGTGGGGGAGTAGAAGAGATGAGGGAGAGGAAGGGGAAGAAACAATGTATGAGGTACAATAATGTTGCCACTTTTGTTTTGTAACCTGTCCAAGGTGTTGAAGATGATCATGTCTTACCCTTGCTGTATCCCCATACCCAGCTCCCTCTCGACCTCACCCCATGCAACAATGAATTGCATAAATGTACGGGCAGACAACAACAACAACAAGAGGAACACTACAACAATTGCGCCGACACTACGATCACTGGCCAAATACAATTGCCACCATAAAGCCTCATCCCAACAACCCATCGATCCATCGATCGCACTTGCTTCACTTCCCTCTTCAGTTCGGTTTCCCCTCTCTCCTAAAAGGTTTTCAGTTCGTCGGGTTATTCCTCTGTTCTATCTTTTGTACCAATTCTCTCTTTCTCTGTCTTGCTTCTCACTTTGACTTCATTTCAAGCGATTGCCGCGATCAATGATCGCGCTCGAGACTCTGTCTCTGTCTCAGTCTCCTCCATCTCAGACTCCTTCTCCAACTCCGTCCCTTTGTCTGTCTCTGGCCATGGCACTTATACACTTGTTGCTGCGGGTTTGCGGTCGCCACTCGCTCGCTCGCAATTCGGTTCATTTTGTACTTGTATTTATTTCTCTTGGGCACCCACTTCAGCAGCCGGGTTCGCTTCTCGATTCTCCAGCTCTCGATTCTCTGTCTCCGACGCTGACTCTGATAGCCGACATCACCCTCACCCTCATGACTTTGGCTCATGGCTTTGACTTTGACTCTGACTCTGGCTTTTGTTCTTCGGCCTCAAGTTTTTTTTATTTATTATTTTTATTTATTTTCAACTTATTTTCTGTTGGGCTCTGTTCTGTTTTTTCTGTTCTGAGGAGAGCTCTCCTACGCTCAGTCATTGCGAGTTTTCGATTTTGTTCAACTCGTTAAAACGCGCCCGGGTCGAAGGCATTCTTTTATAATTCCATTTCGCGAGAATTGCCCGTGCGCCCTTGGAACCCCTGCACCGTGGAGCAAACTTCCCGAAAACTGTAGTCCTACAGTGTACTAATTAGTCCCGTACTTTAACAAATCTACATCTCTTATCGAATTTTTTAAACGGAATTTGCTCTACTTTGAACTTTAATCAAAAGACAATCTTGTTTTATGCAAGACTTTCTATGAAATAAGTGTATTCTCCCTTTAGTATATAAAACTCCTATAACTTTTGTAGTTCTCCATATAAGAAAATTCCAATTTTACACATTAACAACAGATTTTCTCTACTTGCCCCACTGTGCACAGACTCAGAGTCAAAGTCAAAGTCTTGCTGGGACACGATGTTGTTTAGGTTCCATAGAAACCGCAGCCGCATTGTGGTTGTGCGTGGATTATTGGTTCGTTCTCGCATCCATGGCCTAGAGGCGACTGCAAGTACCTGTTGTCGTTGCTTTTGTTGTGGTCGAAAGAGTTGATGTTGTTGCTGTTGTTGTTGCCTGTTGCAGGTTCACATTGAGGTCTACGTTCCGCAGTGAACGTGCTGCTGGCTCTGATCTTTTCTTGTTGATTCCAACGACCGGCCGCTTTTAGCCCCTTCTTCTACTACTTCAACTACTTTTGTTTAGACCCCGTTGAGACACGCTCGCCTTTAATGTTGGTAATAATATTATTATTATAAGCATATGCATCACAGCCCAAGGCAGCAGCAGCAGGTACAATTTTTTTATGCTGGTACAGGTGAACTTTATACTAGTCATAATATTTATTGAAAATTTGTGGAACTCCAGTGTTGAAGGATATAAAAAAATACAAATAAATAAATTAAAATTTTACAATTGACTGACATTTAAATAAGAAATAAATAATTTAATTAATTTCATTATAGTCGAAGAATTATGGCCTATGTATGCCTATATTGTGTGTATGTATTAGTAGTTCCATTTGTTAGAGATTGAATTGAAAGAATGCTTGGTAAACAAATTGGAAACCCTTGAAGCGTCTCTTGACATTTTGACGTTCCAATTACGAAATGCAAACACTTCAAATAATATAAACAAAATATTATATTTATGTGTATGTGTATGTAGTACTTAGAAAATACGGCCCACACATGAAATCAACAATTGCTGTTGCCTCTTCCGTTTTGTTCCGGGCAATTAAAAGAGCTCAAAAATGAGAGAAAAAAAAACAAATTTACAGTGCTGACAATTTGTATACGACAACAACAACAACAGCGAATGCCAAGTAAATAAACAAAAGCCTAGAGTATCTCAAAATGACATTAAATTATTCTAATGATTAGAGTGGGTCCCACAATAAGAAATACCTCTAGATGTTCAACCAAAAAAGTAAATAAACAAATGTCGCTCGAAATTCAAGAATAAATCCAAACAATACGAGCAAGTGACCATGACATGATTCCAAAAGTGTCCCCACAAATCCAAATTTAATTAGTTTCTCTTTTTTTAAGACTCCACTGCTAGGTGGTCTTCTCTAATCGGCCCAAACAACTGATAAGTTAAGGGAATTGAATTGTTTTTATGACCTGTGAAAGACTAATTGATGACGGCAGTCTTTAGAACTTAAAGTTCAGATCATAAATCACAGCAAAATACATAAAACTTAACTAATTAAGGGTCAATCTGTCAAATAAGTAGGTTTAGGCTCAGCCCGAGCTGAAGTTTGAAGGTAGAAAAACCACTTAAAGTAAAATAATATAGAATTTTTTAGAATTTTAAAAAATCAAATTTTTTGACTACCATATCCCACTGTGATAAATTTTTGGTTAAACTAAAAGACTGGACAATCAACTAGTAGCCAAAAGCCTCCTATTAGATGCAGCCATTTTATAGCTGGCGGCTAAAACTCTGGGTATTCATTATCATTAGCAATGAGTAGGTTTGAATAGTCGTATCTATTGCCAGCTATCACTTAAGCTACAATTTAAGCTCGCAAATTTTCTTCAAGAGTGTGGAGAGATAGAGAAAGGAGGAGAGAGAGAAAGGGATGTTGCCAATGGCAAGTGTGCAAGAGTGTGTGACAGGCCCATGACTATTATTAGTCATGCAGCGCTACCTCATCAACATTTGCCACTCTCTTTGCAGCCTGTGGCTTTGAGGCGTCTAAGCTAATGAAGCCATTTCAGACACACACTCACACACACCTGCCCGCTAAATTATGCGGCAGGTGAGACTGCGGCCCATTAGCCTCTTACAGATTGCTTATAATTAAATTATAATCAACTTCACTACGCTTCGCATCCTTGTCGCTCCACTGACATGCATCTAACAAGCCTTCAACTATCTAATCAACGTACAAGTCAAAACATCAACACCTCAAGTAATCAAAATCACTTTAGAATTTCAAATCAGTTTTGTTGATGCTGATGCTGCCTGCAGCGAGGCACGCAAGCCTCTAAAACCTGCACCGTGTCCAGCTGCATGCGACAGTTGCAGCCAAGAGAGACAGAGACAGAGAGAGTGGGGGAAAAACAACTACTGCTGCTGCTGCAAAAAAAAAGAAATAAAAGGAGAGAAAAACTAAGATTATTCAAATTTAATGGGCGCAACGCGCGTGGAGACTTCACAAGTGAGGCAACAACAGCAACAACCACCGCAGCAGCAGCAACATTTTTGCAGTAACATGTTAGGAAAACTTTGCTACCTGTAGCTAAAAGCACTGGACACGGCTCCATCGAGCAGGACGTTGGTCTGATCTCGGGCTGTCATCATGATTGATACGTTTGATGGATTGATTCGAGTCTGGCTGCTGTGTGGCGTCCAGTTTCCAAGTTAGTTGATTGATCTCCGCGCGTTGATTACAATCGACGGCAACGGCGATGACGATGACGATGGCGATGGCGCTGACGTAGGTGCAGATTCAACGCACGCTGCTGGGAATTCAATCAAAAGTGTCAGCGCCAGGCACAACATCTCTAACTGCAATAGCACTAACTAGCTAGCTACAGTGGGCACTGGCTAAGGTGCGAACTACAAGACAAAAGCTTTTGACAGTGAATTGGTTTAAGTTTTATGAAACCTTGTTCTTAATCCCCTTTGCAACTCTTTCTCTAATATAAACACAACTTGAAAGCCCTCAAGCCTTTAGGTGTAACTTTTGATTGATTCCAATAGGCAGACTTTACTGTACTTACAACAGCGCGCTGACTGAGTTCCCCAATGCGAAACAGGTACTTTAGTCAGCGGCAAGTGTCTGTGTGTCTTTAGTGCCATGTTATATGCCACCTTAATGATCTTGTCTTGCCAAGCGCAGTTCGCAGTGAGCTGCGACGGAGGCAGCGACGGTGGCAGCGACAGCGACGACGACAGCAGCGGCAACGTCCAAGTTTCTTGTCGAGTTGGCGCATAGTCCACAGTTGGCAACATTTTGAGTTGACCACCAACGGTGCCTTTATTGACTTCACAGTCGACTTCAAGCCAAGTCCGACTGGGTGGCCAATACAGCAACAAAAACAACAGCAACAAGAGGCACTGTTTGAGCCAGGGCCTATTAAGTCATAGCGTTCGCCTCATTTCTGATCATTTCACGGCTGTGCCTTCTCCAGTTTATGAATAATGGGCAAACCAAGCTCCATATGCCTCATTTAGATTATGTTGTAAATGGCAGCAACAACAACAACAACAAATGATCGACCAGCTACCACATTTACATGAAAAATTGCCAATCGCAGTACAACAAATGAAAATAAATCGAATTTTATGTTAATTCATCGACCTGTTTCTTTACCATTTTTTCCATTTCGTTGTAACATTTAAACAGATTTTAATTAGTTTCGAACAGCAGTGGGCCGTCTGTCAATAATTTGTCAATATCTGTGCAACAACTATTTCAATTCCCCAATTTCCTCTGCTCCGACAGAGTTCAACAACTTTACACAACAAGTGTGTGCTTGCTTGTACTTGTTTCACTTTGTTGCGCTTTGAAGTCCACCGACTTTGTATACGAAATGTATGAGTTTATTAAAATTAGTTCAAAATACGAACGGCGACTTTCTTGTAATGCCGCCATGGAACTCGCTCTTCTGCTTCCTCTGCTTCCTCATCTTCTGCTTTAGTTTCCTCCACTTCTTAAGCATCTTGAGTTGCCTTCAATTTGGTCAGAGATTAATGATGTTTTAATGGAGCGTGAGAAAAAGTTATTAATTTTCTTCCTTTTAGCAAATGGAGAAAACATTTCTGCAAAGCACCTTGCATTGTCTGTCGGCTCACATGGCGTATGATTAATAAAGCGCTTTAAGAGCAAATTAGCAAATATTTGTTTGTATTTCCTGAGGGTAAAAGAAGTGGAGCAGAGCACAGAATTATAACTTGTTCATGGGAAAATTATGCCTTAAATGTTTTGAAGTTTATGTTCAATAATTTATGGGATTCTATAAGGTATATTTAGTTTACCATCCCATTGCTTAAACAACAATTGTCCTTACAGCAGACCTTTGGCATTGCCACCCAATGTAGGGACAAGTCAGCAGACAAATCAACATAACAAATTCTTTAATTTCGAGTTACAACCTGTTGCAACCAGCAAAGAACATAACACACAAAAAAGAAGTAGAAAAAAAAGAGAAAAAACGGCACTGTGACAAGAGTTGCAAACAAGGCGCAAAACGAAAGACTTAAGACACGAACTTGTCGTACATACAAAACCAAACAGAAAAGCAAGCAAGTGGAGCAAGTGTGGAAAAGGGGGAGTGACTTGGGGGAGCTGTTTGGGGGAAAACCTTTACGTAATTAAGCAAAGAACGTTGCGCTAATGTCGCACATAAGTCACACGGACCACGAGACAGGACAGAATTGCAAACAGCAAACCACAAACGAGTCGGAACAAAACGGTTAATGTTTTTCCGAAAATTTGCTTGACAAGTAGTAGTAGTAGTACTACGATGTAAAAATACCAGCAGCAATCGTTGCCTGGCTCATTCACGCGAAATTTGTTTGGCAATTGAACTTGGCTCTTGGAACTTAACGTTTTTCGAATCGATTCGCTTTTTTTTTTGGTTTTTGTATTTTTTTGGTGCCACTTTAAGGCAACAGCAGCGTCTCAACGCGTTTTTGATTAGCTTTCCGCATTTTAGCGGCATTTGTTTAACCAAATGTTTGCAGAGACTTGCGGACCACAGCGGCCAACAACAAATGATGCTTATCAGGAATCACGAATATTTGTTGTGTTTGTGTTGTTGTTGCTGCTGCTGCTGTTGCCAACCAACAACCAACAGTCGAAGTAAAGAAGTTTACTGTACAACTGCCTTTCTTACCATTCTCCTCCTTCAAAAAATACAAGAGAGCTGCAGAGCGGATGGAGCGAGGGAGGAATTGGCAACAGTAACCAGAAATCCTAAACTTGACTCACGACGCATTTTCTATATAAACTCGGTATATATTTAATTTCAAGAAACAGCGTCAAGTGTATCGAATGGCAACAAGTATATGCAACATTTGAAAACTAGACGACTCTTTAATGCTCTACTGTAATCTATTGAACATTTGAAATTATTAAATTATGAACTAAAATAAATTATCTAAACAATTTGAATCCTTCATACCATAATTTAATTTCTACTTTGTTATCTACTTATTACCTTTAATTTTACCTTTGTCAGCTGACTAACTTTAGATACCCTTTAAGCATAGAGTACATTAAGAAAAGAGTACATCAAAAGTTGCATAAACCGATGATAGATTTGGTCTGTTTTGGTCTTTTGGCGCCTGTAGCTGCAGCCCAAAAACCCACGCGATATGGCGGGTGCCACTCAGCGGCGCTAGGCACAGAGTTGCCACATCGCCACAATCGCATGGCGTGGGCGACAGTTGCAAATGTTACAAATGATTTCGCCAAAATATTCAACGTATGCATATTTTTTATAATTTTCACAAATTGATAAACCAAATTGCAAGTGATTTTTCATAGTTTCTTGTGCACTGTGTGGATTTTCTCCAAGCCCCTCTTACCCCCTCAAATACTCAACAAACCACTGCTACCAGCAACATTTATTGCCATGAGTCAGAGTGCCATAGTGTGGATAATTATGATGCCAGATAATGTGATATTAAATAATTTAGCCTGGCCCAAAAGTCGTTGTTGATTTTTATTTGCCACTCGACGGGACGCGACGGTGGCAATCTCTGACAGCTGCATGGACACTTGGCCCAAACAGCTACAGTTACAACAACAATCACAATTGGAACAACAACGACAACTGCAACCACTTGGCGCCCCCTTTTCTCAATTGTCTTGGTCTTTCAACTTTTGTCGCGCTGATTTGCAATTGCAATCGCTCTAACCCACACTCTACCCCCGCCTCCTTAACGCCCCCATTCCACCCTCACCCCACTAGCTACTTGGACAATTGTCCACCATCTGCCCTCAGTGGGCATGTGCTGCATGTGGGGGACACCCTTCTCTCACCAATCTAAATCTCGTAAGTGCATAATGCGGTGCATTGTCTACCTCTTGGCCAAAAGTTTACGTTTTTATGAGCGGCTTTGTTTGCGCTTTGAGAATTATTATGTCATAAATTAATAGCTGCAATTTTTTAACTACTTGTCCCCCTCGCTCCACCCCTGCTGCACTGCTTTTCACTTCTCTACATAAGGGACACTTGGAGTTATGAAAAATGCCATGCTGGCACTGCATTAGCCTCTAATGCTCGCTGATTTTACACGGGAATGTGTGTTAGATGTTACAGATAGTGATAGCAAGTGAATTAATGCCCCTATGCGCATATATTTGGAGCGATCTAGGAATGGGATATGGATATAATGACTTTACTTTGTATTGAGTAGCATTAAAAGTGTAATTTAATAACTCAGAGTACTTATAAATGTTTTTTTTAATGAAACAACTCAGCAAACAAACAGAAGAACTCAGAAAAACATGCTTGAAGTACTGGTAAATGATGAATATGTTGTTGATAGAATATTCTATGTAGCACAAAATACCTTAAAGCTAAGCAACTCAGGGGTAAAGCTATAAGACCTAAAGAATCCACACCTAGTACTTGTAAATATAAAATTTAATTTGTAAATTCAAACGACACCATAATTAAATCATAAAAGTGTTTTCTTCTAACAACATTATGACTTTGTTTACTTGATCTTCACTGTGTGCCTGTTATCTAAGCGATTTGAATATTTGCCTCACAGCGCACAATGCATGCAATGTTGGAAATTGTTGCACATTTTATTATATATGTGCATATATGAGTGAGTATATGTTTACAATATTTTGTTATAGAAACACGCCCCGTAGCACTAGACAGATCACTTTACGTATTCAATTCGCCTGCTTACTTCCCCCGCTGCTTTTCAGCCAGCTAACTGGGCCGAGAGTCTGTGCAGCTGTCTGGGCCAGAAAAGCTTTTGGCCAAGTTTTTCTTGGGTGACTCATCGGGGTCTCTGCCTGTTTTGTCTGCCACTATTTGTTGCATACATATGATTTTATTAGTTTGTCTAGCAAAGCGAGTGAGTGTGTGTTGAAGTTGTTGTTTCTGTACTACAAGTACAGTAAAACGCCGCTGGCTGTTGGTCAGTCAGTCGCCGGTCATAGTGTGTTCTGTCAATTAAGCAGCAAATTGCCGAACAAATTCAAAAATCGCGTTTTACAAATTTCTGTGATTTTTGCTCTCTCGTATTTTACAAATGAAATCAAAATGCATTTGGCATTGCTCATGATCTCTCAAAAGCGCTTAAACCAAGGCTCTGTCTTATCACAGCCACGCCATCGTCAACGTGGTTGAATGGCGGGTTAAAAGGGGGGGAATATCAACTTAAATGACCATTATTAGCGGTAAATAAACTTACCCGGTGGCAGTCGTAGTTAGCTAGTTTCGCAGTCCCAGACAAATCCAAAAGCGCTGCAAGTAGTCGTAATAAAAGATCATGTTAACACACTGCCGACAACAATAACAAGTATTAATAATAAAAATAAAATAGCTAAAATAAAAAGACAAAGCAATAATCCACATTTGCCGAACACGAACTTGAAATGCTCTTAGTTTAATAGAATTAAATATGAAATAATATCTTTAGATCTTTAGTTTAAATAACTTCCTTAGTTACTGTGTTCCTTTGCTACAAAACTCTTAAAAATTACTTTTTTTACTAGCTCAATGTCCCCAATTATTGTTAGGGTATCTGAGAGCATTAGCAATGCCAGTACGACCATGAAACTTACATCTGATAAATGATATAGTAGCTCGCTTGCCAGCAAACGCAGCACAAAATATTACGAACGAGAGAGGTAGGGAGCGGGAGAGTTTTGGTAGAAAGAGAGGTAGCGGAAAACTGCAGAAGACTTGGCATCTTTCTATTGTTCTGCCGTTAGAGGCAAAGGAGCAGGACCAAGACCAAGTCCAAGTCCAAGTCAAAGACCAGCTTTCGAGCTGGCTTATCGCTCAGTGGGCTTTCAGCACCCACCAGCAGCCAATTAGGCGACATTTCTGCCACCATCTGCTTTGGCAATTATGAAAATGGCAATTTTTATTGCAATACAAAGCGCGCCAAGAATCTGGAACTTGTCGGTCGGATTGCATTGGCTACTGGGCGTTATTGGGGGTAACCAGAGGGTGTAGTGCAGTTCACATGGAATCTTTAATATTTACGCTAATTGGCAGCCAGGTGCATACTTGAGAGATTCAACCGACTATAGAGTCTGTAGAGCAAAAATTAGTTTCGCATGCCGCTGCACGTTCCAGAGCCGAGCACAAAACTCTACTAATGGTCATGCAGAAAAGCGTGATTCACTTTGACCTCCAATCGGCAGCAGGAGTAACAGTTGCAGCAAACAACAATATCCCTTGTCCCGTGCTCAAAGTCTGATCCCAAAAACCCAAGCCAGTGCCGTGTGTGTCATGCTCTAAATTTACATAAATCTGTAACCGAATTTTGCCAGGGCAAACGAAAACGAATATGGATGCAATCCATGTCCCGGTGAGGAGTAAACCATACTTTCTGGTCCACCATTTTTGAGCAAATATTTGTGCCCCCTTTGGCCAATGCGGAAGAATCCATGGACTGCATTACGAATGGGCTTAAACTGCAACTTTAGTCGATAGTAGTTTACTGATTTATTAAAATGAATTAATTTGAAAATTTTCAAGTACTTTCTTGGCCAGGCAAATGTGAAGCATTTTAATGATGTCGCCAAAGTCTGTAGAATATGGGCATAAATTGCATTTGCATTTGTTTGACCTTTTGGCTCGAAGCAAGCAGGACTTGGGCAAGCGAATTTTGGCAGCAGTCTTAGAAATTAAATACCAAATGAATCAAGATTGAATTTTGATTTGTTTTTTAAGGGAATTTCTGTACAAAGTCTATAAGTATAAGCTTAAATTTAACTGATTTTCAACTTATTTTTCCTGATGCTTTTTGAAGTGAAAGCAAATTTGTAAATTCCTGTAGATCACTCGAGTTTAATTAGCATCACGAGTATTGCATCATTTAGTACGAGTTACTAACAACCACTTGACTGCCGTCTAATCTCACTCACAGTATGTTAACTTGGCCAATCATTGGACCACACCCACAGCTAATCAGCACACACACAAATCATAATCCCCCCACCCCTCACTCATTCATATGTTACTTATTTTTATATTTTTTTGTGGAACACCTGACGTAATTTGCCAATTGCAAACGGCCGAAAAAGGCACATTCAACAATCGATATAGTCGATAGTCAGACAGACCAACAATCACAATTGCTTAGCAATTTCACACTTTCAATCGATGCAGAAAAACTGTAACCGGCAACCGGCGGGCAAAATGCACAAAATGCACCACAGTGCCGAGTGTGGAGCTACCCACTGTGCAATTAACACCTCAACGAACTCGAAATTATATACAAGACTTTAAAACGAGCTTTTTGGAACATAGCAGGCATTTAAATAATTTTTTTTTCTTTTCTAATTAATAAATACGAATCAAGTTTACTTCATAAGCAAAATGCCAAATATAAAATTTTATTGGCCATACACGGCAATGCACTTTGAATTTGTTGGCCCAGTCATAAATACTTATCTACACACACACACACACAGCGATATGAGCACTCATAGTTATATATAAGTACTCACAGTCAGAGCCATTAGTATTGCTATTTCACCTGCGGCTCCAACAAACTTTATTTGACTACTTTTCATACCCTGTAGACAGTAAAAATGAAGTAAAACAGTTAACAAAGATTTTTAACAATAATAAATGTACAAATTTACACAATTCTAACTAGTTTTTCATGATTCATAGCGATAACAGTCGATAATAAAATTCGTTTGCCAACTCAATTTGTTTCAATATAATTAAATCTTTTGTGTTGAAATTTAATTTTTAACAGCGCAATCACAAGTCGTTCAAACTCCATTTAATGTTGTGGAAATTTTGCCGTTTGCCGCATTATTAATAATCACATTTAGCCATAAATGTCGCCTTGGATTGGTGGCCAATTGCCAACCATTTGCCAATTGGCAGTTGACAATAATTCAATGGCTCAATGCATGCGTTTAATGGCATTTCATTGAGCCAACAGTTGTTAGTCGACTCTAAATAAATACACAAAAAATACTATAGTTGCTAATTGATTTTAAATTAATTTATGCCCGCTTGGCATTCGTGACACCTTTGTTTGGCGCTGCATAATTAAAATTGCAATTCGCATTGCTTTGGCCAATTTTTAAATGATTTATATCAGCTGACAATAAATCAACTCAATACGCGGCGATAACAAGCAGGAAATTTAGCTTTATTTTATCGCGTCTGAAGCCGAAGATTGAATGCGCTTTTAAATAGTCAAACAGAAATAAATATTTCTTAAATATTATTAATGAAGTAAAGTTTAATTAAAACTTTTACTAAACCGCCAATTGCAAGTGTTAGAATATAATTTTTAGCTTTTTAACTACATTTAAAATTGATGGCTTTTAAATGACTAAACAACTGAAATCGTCTCAAAATAGGTGTAATATGCCACTTATCGGGATTACACTTTAAAATCAGACCTCCACAGGCTTCAGGCTTTCATGTGAGCACTGCAGCAACAACAAGTCGAGTCCAAGTTTGTGGCATTAGGTAATCATGCACATAGTTTGTGTCCATTGTGTGTATCCTTTAGCCTGTTTTTCTCTCAATGCTTGCCCCGTGGCGCTGTCTTCAGAATCATGAAGCCATTGTCAGAGACTGTTGCTCCACTCACTTTGGCATATTAGTTTCAATTCATTTTAGTGTCCGCATGTCCGATTTTGTGGCTTTGTTTGCGCTCGCTTATTTTTGTTGTTGTTGTGCTTTGCCTCGAAGTGTTGCAGTCAATTGACAGTCCGACTGACAGAGCCGCCTGCAGGCCGCCAGTCCAGGACTTTTATGGTCGTCTGTCTCCGTCCCAGTCCCAGTTTTATAAATTATAACTGCCTGTAAGACTCCAGTCACAAGACTTGCAACTCGTTGTGCTGTGCAGCACTTGCCGTTGCCATTTGAAAATGAAAAGTGAGTTGCACTTGGACTGCGAGTGCACCGAGGCATATAAATGGATTTCTATATGTGGCCAGCTTATTACCTAATTTCATTGGTCAACTTGAGTCTCTGGCATTTTAAGTGCATACGATTTTGACATTTGAAAGCATTGAAAATATTGATCCAAAGAAAGTAATTAGTCAGAATAACTACGCAGAGTAGTAACCTGCAAATTTTGCTTAAGCTTAATTTTCTTTTCGTAGTCTATTTAAATTTCTGGCATCAACTTGAAGCCAAACCGTTGTTAAGTTCCCTGGGAGAAAGAGAGAAAGTTATCTAGAAATGAAATTGCATGCATATATGTATAGTAAGATCCATCGATCACACAATCAACAGAAAAAGGGACAAAGGGACGTAGGACAGACAGAGACAGAAAGTGTTGTGCTTTGTCGAGGTCTAAAATGCAATGCAATAAATTTACTTTAATTTCTCATAAATTTAAGCTTTGCATATTTTGCAGCCGAAACCGAACCGAAAAGACAATAGGTTTCCTGCATTTGGCTATGGCTTCTTTTTGGCCATTTTTGTGGTTTTGTTTGCGCCTGGGTCTGGGCCAACACCCGCGCACATTTCCATGCAAATGAGATTGGAGCCTGGGATGGAGTCGGGCTTGGTCTGGAGCCGAGTGGGTGCCGCTAAGCACCATTTGACGCCAGTCTTTGCGAATGCCGCCTGACTCAGGACTGGACTGACTGAACTGAACTGACTGCTTGGAGTCTGTCGTGGCTATATGACACATTTTGGTCTGGTCAAGTCGCGTCTAGCGACAAGATGTCCATCAACGCCTGCGTGTCTAACCAAGTACCATGATCAGTTGACGCCAGACTTCAAAGCCTTTGGCGCCAGCAGGATGCGGATGCAGCAGCAGAAGGAGACGGAGAAGGAAGTGGAGACGGAAGATGTGGCCAACTTTATGGCTGACACCAATCAACTTTGCGTCGCTTCAACTCGACATCTAATGCCTTTGTTTATGCGCCTGTATCCATATCCATGTCTGGGTACATAATTTAGCCTGGACACGCCACTCGCGGCATTAGTTGACACCTTTTAGTTACTTGGCTTCCCTTTTCTTTACTTCTTTTCTCTCTGCATTCAGCATTTAATTTATTTTTATGATTTGCTGCCTGCTTGTCTACTAAATGTATCAAGTGCTCTGCCGTTGACACCCACAACAATTTGCACTAATGCGGCTCATCAACTCCCATTGACAGTACACTCCCCGCTTCTTCCCTGTCGCTTCTATTTGAAATCTGCAAAGCCCACAAAATCTCCCTTTTCGGGCATTAAGTGGCCCTCAACCCTGTGTACCTTTTATGGCTCAAATCTTTGACAAATCTGCACGCTGCAGTTTTATTAGTTGCCAGTTGGCAGTCGGCCCTGTCATCCGGACACGTGTCTTTAAGACGCTACGGAAATGAGCCGCATTTGTTGTTGTCATCGAAATCGAAAGCGAAAACGAAGCTGGGGAGGCGTAAAAGGATTTCGCAAATAGTGTGCCAAAAACGTATACACTTGGCGAAATTGAGAATATTGGACTGAAGAAGGAATATAAATTTGCATATAAAATTTCTTGTGGCAGTAACTTAAATTAAGACAAGAATGCCAATGCTTCTTTAGTAAAAGCTTAATTTAATTTGAACTAACGCTGACAGTTAAACCAGTTGATTTTGGTAGTATTGTTAAAGACAATGAATATACCTAATAATAACCTTTTTTCCATGCATTTTCTAACTTTTTCCACGTCAAATCCCCGTGAATGTTCTCAGTGTTGTGCGTGTCATTCCTCCCCAGAGAGACATCAGGAAGCAAACCGAAATCTGGGCAATCGTATCAGCACAAATCGCAATCTCATAAACAGACAAAACCTCAAATAAAACACACACCCGAAGCAAGAAGAAGAGCCCTTTCGAGTGGGGGTAGGAAGGATAGAAAGACGACACTCGCCGACTAAAAATATTAATTTATATTATTAGCAATGCTGCAGCATGCCGCCAAGTGTGATTGTGACAGGTTACCGAGCCAAAAAAAGGACGACTGGCCGAAGAATCCGAAAACGGCACGTGACCAGCCAACTGCAAATATGCATAAAAATTGAAGATGCCGTTGGCCGTTCAAATTGATAGTGCACACGGCGTTGGCCATTAGGCAGAAGGAATGGGGGAAGAGTAGGTGGAGGTGGCAGGAAAAAGCATATGCTCAGCTTTACAGGATGTGTTTCCCACACCAGCCACAAAAGCAACGAAAATTCGATTGTAAAACTCAAGTGGTTCTGGGCACGCCACACCAGATGATGCAGATGATAATAAGTGCCGAGGACACGGGCACAAGGACCAGTGGCAGGGATAATGCCTAGGATATGCATTGAGAAATTAAAGCGCAACACGCCACCCCCCTTAGCCCAACCGCCTTAACCCTCCACCCACCACCAGCATTACGAACCAAATTGATGGCCAACAGACGCTCGCTGTCTGCCACAGGCTACAAATGTATCTTCTCGTCGGCATCGTCAAACCGCCAACAGGCACTTCAGGTCTCTTGTTCTTGTTCTCCCCGCAGCTTTCCCACGACCCGAAAGTGTTGCTTATGTCCCAGTGTTCACTGTAACAACATTGTGAGTGTGTGTGTGTTTGTGTGTGAAGCAGGGGAAGCAGTAATATTGCGCCCCGTTTTAATTGCCGCCCCTGTTTGACAGGCAGCAGCTCGGATCATCCCTTGTTGTTCCACCATACACACCACTCCTCCCTTTATCCCCTCTGCTTTCTTCACGCTGTCAGCTTCATTATTTGCTATTTTAGCAATTTGATGGCAAACTTTGACCATGACTGAATGCCCGACAGTACAAACCGACTGACGTTGATAGCTTCAATGTTTACCAACTTTTACTGGCTGCTACCGGTCCATGAACTGCCCCTAACAATCCAACAAACAATTGCATTACTTGGCTGGAAACTGTGCTGGGAAAAGGTGGCGAAGTTATTGGCAGAGGGTGGCAGTTCGAGACTATTATTAATTTGTTATGGACCAGCTCTATCTATCATAAATGATCATGGAAATGACAGCTGAGGCACGCACAACTTAAAATTTTTGAAGAAAAATGATTCAAGAAATATTAATTAATAATTAACAAGAATTTACTGTATATTTTGGGCAGAAAATAAATTAAAATAGTGCCTTAAAAATTCTGCAAGTTCTGTAAAATCCTCTGAGCGGTTTAGTTCTCTATGTTGCTCAACAGTTGCTTAACAACATCGTAATCAATACTCTATTTCTCCTATAGCCAACGCTGTTGCTACATCTTTATAGTTGAGAGTTACTCGGATCAGCTTACACATTATCTGTTGGAAAATTGTTCTACACACACACCCACACACGCTGCTCATCGTCACAGCTTTCTAGCAGCTAAAGACAAAAATGTTTGCATTGTTGTTGTGCTTTGTTGTTATGAGTCTTGGCTGTAACGTAACGTATGTAACAAGCGTTATAAAGCAAACATTTGTTAACAAAACATTGATCATTGTTCAACATGTAAATTCACTAATTTGGCAACGAAAAAACCGCCAGCTATAAATGGTAACAGCCACGAGACACTGAGACTAGAGACTCCTTCCCTCACGACGACGAGCCATAACAATTTTTTTGTATTTCTTTTTTTCCCCATTTTTGTTTTTTTTGCATACAACAACGAAATGAATACGTTGTTGTTGCTGCCGCGACTTGGGCATTTTCCTTAACAAATAAAATAAAAATTTGCATAAAAATCAAGTAAATAAAATACGCATTGCAATGGCTTAAAGTCAAGGCGTAGAAACTTGTAGAATCAGAACACAGTACTCGACGATACAAAATCTGTGAGCTGCGAACTTATTAAAGTTGTTGGCGGCTGAAGCTTGAAGCTGCTGGAGGCTGCTCTTGGCTGCACTTGACAAGGATCAAGGTTGTGTGCCCCACTACTCAGTACCCAGCACTCAGTACCCACTACCCAGTACCCAAAACCCATACATGCATCTGTATCTTTGTCTGTCTGTGTACCCAAACCTGCATCGGCAATTGCAACTTGCTTTTAGGAAGGGCAACTTCTTGGTCGATTTCTTTTTTTACTTTTTGGTTTTCCTCTGTTCTCATTTATGTGCTCAAAGCGGGTATGCTCTTTCTGTCACATTGTGTGAATCAGTTCAAAATGCTATAGCTTTTTTCCACCCATTTTTTATGGAAACATTTGAAATCATTAAATTTAATAATCTCATTTAATTACTTGTTTTAGTAACAAGAATGTTGTACTTTTCTGTGATAAACTTTAAAGAGTTCTCGTTAATCAGCTGTACCACAAAATACTTTAGATACCAGCTAAAAATATACCGTAGTATCTTCTAATTATTAAATAAAATATCTGTTAAGCTAAACTGCTAGAGTATTTTAAGTTTGGCCTTTCCAAGGACTTTAACTAGCTGTTTTTATTTTATTTTGCCGTTTCGGATGCTATAGTACACCCCACTACTATAGAACAGCATTTGTAGTGCTTTGGTGCTCCAGCAATGGAAATTGCTTTATGGCTTGTATATGCAGATTGGAAACTTGGCCAACTGGGAACTGTTTGGCTGCTGTTGTTCGCTGTTTGCTGCAACCTGTCGCAGTTGCAAATGCTTTGTGCTTTTGTGAAATTTATGCGCAAGCGCGCTGATTCTTATTTTTTCGCCTTTAACAAGGCGTACAACAAAACCAACAACAACAACAACAGCGACGAGAACGAGAACAACTACAACTGCGATTCACTGACTGTTTCAATTTTTCCCTCTCACCCCTTGCAGCTCAACAGCTTGGCCGTTTTTGGCTTTTTTCTGCTGAAAATTCAATTTGCTACAAAATGTGCGCCGCTTTTGCATATCTTGCAGCAAAAATTCGTGATTTACAATTTTCGTTTCGTTTCGTTTTGGATTGGTTTTATTTTCGTTCCTCATCCTGGCCGAGACACACACAAGCATACAGGCTTTGACTCAGTTTCAGGCTCATTTGGTATACGCTTCGGTGGACTCTGATTTAATTTTGTGGCTACCTTTGTCTCCTTGGGTACGAGGTTCACCTGTTTATGCCAGATTCCTGGCATGCGATTAAAATCACCTGCGCAGGCATGCGCCCACGCAGCCTCCATCTTCTGCTGCTTCTCCTTCTACCTCCTCTGCTTCTGCTACATGTTCTTCTTCTTTTTAGTTGCTTCTCATTTAGTTTGGGCTTTTGCTCTTGCTTTGATTTGGAGCTCGTTTCTTCTTATTATTTTTGTAGCTGCTGCTGCCATTTAAAGGCTGCGCCCGCGTCCTCGTTCATTTATTATGTACGAGTATTTTTTTTTGCTTCTCGTTTTTTAGCCTTTTTTTTGGGATACCTCTCGCTGTTTATTCAAACTAATTTAATTTGTGCGCGGCTTTCGTGGTGAGCCCGCAGGTAAAGTTGCCTCCACTGGCAGGTTGCTGTGTGTTATTTTGTTATTTTGGCGTTTCACGCACTTGGCGCATGTTGCAGTCACGCCTTTTGTTGCCCGCTGTCCATTTAGACGGCATTCTTTTTCTGGCCAAAACCAAAACCAAAGCCAAAGCCACACGCAAAAAGTTGTTAAAATGCAAATTAAATTAGAGACAAACTGGACAGGCAGACAACACACTCACACACACACAACAATCGCTGCTCCTTTTGAGGGGCGTGTGTTGTTGTTGTTTTGTGTAGGCTGTAGGTGGGGTGTGTTGGAGCTTTTTTTTGTCCATTGGATTAACTGCTTTGCAAATGACATGAACAGTCTCTGCACAATGATTGCTGATATGCAAATATTTCACCAGGTGCAATGCTGCTCAGAGCTTAGAATTTGACAGCAATAACGCACGCATTCGTGAAAGGTTATATAATCCTTTTAATAGTCACAAAAACACCTTAAATTTTATTTCAATTAAGCCGCTTTGAATTCATTTTTTAACCTCACTGGTTTTTAACTAAGCTTAGACTAAGCTGAATCTACTATTTTTACTGAAAGGAGCCAAATTTAAGATTATTTCATTTCAAATAACCTGTCACTCCCGATTTTAAAACTCCTTGGCTGATAAACAAAGTTTTATCACGGCTGATAAAAGATTATGCAATTGCTAACTGTTTTCATTTGTTGCCAAACGTAACCAAATAAACAAACAAACGCGTTATAAAACAAAGCAAAATCCTCTTGCACAACTAACTGTGACAAAAAACAGAAAAACAAACAAAAAACTAAATAAAAGAAGCTACCCAAAAATGGCCATAAAGCAAATGCGGCAAATCGAGAAAGAGTTAAGAGAAAGGGGGGAAGGAAAGGCAAAAAAAAAAGAGACAAACAAACGTTTGCTTAACTTGGTTTATGTTTTGTTGCTCACTTAGAGGAGCGGCGAAGCAATCAGTGCACCCACAGCAAAACCAGCACCGTTTGCTTGCAACACCAGCAAATGCACCACCAACTACAACTCCAACTCCATCTCCATCTGCAACACAAACAACAACAAGAGCATCTCCAGCGGTGGCTGCCACAACTTTAACACTTGTTTGCCCAGCTAATCGCGGCAGCATCGCGTCGTTTCGCGTCTCTCTCCGATTTCAGATCGCCAATATGAAAGGCATTTAAAAGCGCACAAAAAAGGCCAGACAGAGTTTAAGTAGAATTAAGCATCCAAATTCATGAGTCAAGTTACCGCACGAAGGCTTCTTTATATATATAAATAAATATATATATATATTTTTAACTGCTTTTTTTGCTGGATGCCTTTGGCTTTTGATTTGTGTGGCTTAATAAAATACCGAGAAGTCACCGTCGTCGTCGTCGTCGCCATTTGGGACCCATTGGGAAACAATGAAATCTTCCGGCGCGCTGTCAATGATTCTACCCCAAAAACCGATATATATTTGTGTGTAACTGTGTGTGTGTTTGTGTTTTGGTGATTTATGTGGCTCGTTTTTAGCCAATTTTCGTTTTTAGTTCAGCGCTGCGGTTAAATAATGCGCTTCCAAGAATATAAACACGCAGCAGCAGCAACAACCGAACTCCAACAAAATACCAAACAAAACTCCAATTCAAATACCCAAAAAACCAGAAACAAAAAGACAAAAAAAAACTGTTGCACATGTCCATTGTGGGTTAGGGTTTTTTTTGGGGGAGGCCTTGAATATGCATAATAATAATACCCATATCTATACCATAATTCGTTTCGATTGTGATTATTGTTCGCCTTTTTATACTTTTTTTTCTGATGTACAAATCAACATGTTGATTTTCTAAGCAATTAATTTGATTAACTGCCAAGTTTTGAGCTGCGGTTTTGTGGTGCGCCTTTGATCTGGCCACAGTATAGTTCGATGTCAGTACAGACATATATCATGAGCATTAAGCATTAAACATTATTAATTAAAAGTTCTTTACAGCTAATTGCAAGACAGCTGAGCTCAGCTGCTAACGATGAGCTGTCGACTTTTCTGTTGAATTCCTCAACGGAAATGCCTAAAAAACAATATCCTAGAAATGAATTGGATTTCCATAAATGTTCTATATACAGACAGGTTTGTGTTATACTTTCAAATCAGCAGCAAGTTCGTTGCCTAAGTCTTTTGATTGCAATAGGATCGAAAAGGTTGTTCGTGGATTGCAAGTCAATTTTTTGACAATAAACACATTGCAACGATGTTATCAACCACAACAATAATAACAACACACAGCTTGACCACCTGCCAGACACACCTCTTTATTATTTTGTTGTTGTTTTTTTTTGTGTTAGGGGCGTATATATGCGCCTGATTAGCTGTTACCAATATTTTCTGTTAACGTTTTTCTGCTTGCTGCACTAAAAATTAGTCGCAATTCACGAATATTTGCTCGCCGTTTTGGGTAATTGTTGTTGTTTGTGTTTTTTGAATTTGAATTTGAAACTTTTTCAGTTGCAACTGCCACAAACTGAGTGGAAACTGAGTTGGAACTGAGTTGAAGCAAATCGCAGCGGCAAACGTTAATTAATTACGATTTATTGACTAAATTTGTTGATTAGACAATTGACGTTAGCCACGTTGTTACAGTTTCTTACTAGGCAATTGTTGTTGCATTTGCTGTTGTTTGTTGTGGCTGATTTTGATGTTGCCACACAGTTTTGGCCACTTGCCACACAACACAGTACAACACAATTGTCGTCAATTAATTTAGCTTTGATTTCACTGATTCGATATGCCGCCCTGCAGGTGGCATTTGTAGCTCCAATTTTATTTCGCCTTCATCCAATCAGCTTACAACTTGAAAATTGCCAAACAGGTAAACTTAAAATAGGCTAAGCATAAGATTTTATGGAAAAGAGGGAATATACGGAAAGATTTGGAAGGCTCTAACTTCATTTAATAAATTAAATTAAATTTCGTTGGTTCATTCCTAGCAATCAAAAGACTTAGCAAACAAACTTGGATTTGGAATGGTAATACTGTTTTATAAATACGATATCATTTCAGCTTAAGCTATAGCTTATCTTCCTAAATTCTTAGCACTTAGAAGCTTTTAATTCTAAATCACTTTGAAATTCGCTGGCTGAGTGCAAACAATCAAAAGACTTAGGCAACGAACTTGGCTACAATATTGCTAGAAAATTGACTGACTGACAAGTGGCTCTCACACAAAGAAAATTTCCATACGCATAGTTAATGCTGGTTGGTGGTGCTGGTGATGGTGCTGGTGGTGGTGCTATTGGTGGTGTGAAATTCCTAACTGGCACTTTCTTGTGGAACGAACGGCGCATCAATCAGCGGCGGCAGCTTAAATGCTGCATCATGACAAAACCATTACACTTGACCGACCACAATGTGAGAAAGAGAGAAAGAGTTGACGAGAGCGAGCGAGACCGAGAGCGAGAGCGAGAGAGAGGCAAGCTGATGGCGTCGGCAGATGCTCAGATGACTAGGCTGACTCAGTTCAGACGCTGGCCGTGATTGATTGATTGGCAGCGTGAGCAGCGGGCAGACGAACTAAACTCAACTGAGCTGAACTGATGCTTTGTCTAAAAGCCGTTTAGAATAACACCAAACGCATATACGAAACATAACGAGCCCAGCAGCAAGAAATTATGCATTGTGTTGGAAAAATGTTTAATCTGTGCAATGCCAATGCCAATGCCAATGGTGAGCCAGGCACCCTCACCTGACCAGCCGGGCTGGCTAGCCAGTCAGCCATTCAGTCAGCAAGTTGGCCAACTCAAGACAGTCAGTTGAAAGCGTCCAAAGGCCGGCGGCCGTCAGTTGATTGCGCTTCATTATTAATGCCAAACTGTGCGCCGGCATTCGTTGAATTTGGCTTTTGCAATTTGCTCTCAATGCCGCCGTCGCAGCAGTTGCTCCAGACCCGCCTTGGCCTTCCATCTGCAGGGGGGAGTGTAGCTCAAGTGGAGGCGGTAAACGACCAGCGGGTTGGCAAGGGGGTCTAAAGAGGTAGGCATTAAAAATGAGCTCGGCGTAACAGGTGGATGCCGATGCCGACGATGGCGACGGCAACGTGATTTTCGCCAAATCGTTTAGATTATTTTAAGATTGCTTGCGCCAGTCTCCAAACAGACAAAGAGTGGGACAGAGAGACGGACGGACGGCCAGCTGAGCTGTGTGGTGTGTCTGTCCAGGTTGTCCAATCAGTCTGGCACTCCTTCTCTCAACCCAGCTCCGCACCTTGCATTTGAACTTGAAACATTTCATTTTGTTGCTAGCGGCAAACCATAAGTGCAAAAGAGACAGGCAATCAGAGAAAGAGAGCAAGTAAGAGGAAGATAGTGAGGGAGGGAGAGAGAGAGAGGGGAGTGCAAGCTTCGATCGATCGATTAGTGGCATTCTATTGCGTTCAATTTTCATGTGCAACATTGAAGTGATCGCCATTGGCACAATAAACACGCGATTTATTTCATGCCGAGCATTCAAGTGCCGCAGTCGGTCAGGCCAAGGAGGAGCAGCCCGAGTTACAGCCACAGCCACAGCATCAGCACAGCACCACCATCAGCACCACTATCACCTCCACCACCATCAGCTGCTCCGAAGAGGCAGCCTTGCCTTACCTTGCATAGCCATCTCTTGTCTTGGCTTCACTTGGCTTGTGGTATGTGATAATGGGATGATGGTATGATGATGCATGCGCGGCATACACAACATCCCAACCGAACAGTAACAACAAACGAAAGCCAAATATTAAAGTGAACGAATTTGAAATACTCTAGAAAGAGTATAGATCTCTAAGCAGTTATATGTGAAACTTGTTGGTGTTGGCAGAAGACCTTTTAATTTGTTCTCAAGAAAACTTCGTCGCTTGAACTATTAGATGAATTCGTGCTATTATTTTCTATAAAAACATTTTGTAGACTTAAGGATTTATTTAGTTTATACACAATTTTGTTTCTTTGTGGTCCAAGTAAAGCTAAAAGCTCCTTATCATAACTTTAACTAAAAATGCTAAATTCTTTCGGCATTTTTTGATAAATTCCTTAAAATAATTCATCGATATGCCTGCACCAATCAAAGTGTATAAACAGCAACAATAATAACACTCTTTTATATACATATATATTTACTTCTTGTTGTTGTAATATTATTGTGCTTGTTGTAGTTGCAGTTGTGTGTCTTTCTCTCTCTCTCTGCCTCACTAGCGGCCAAGGTTAGTAGTTGCCTCAGCCGTTTGCTGAAGCTCACTCTGCCGCATTTTAGCCGGTAATTGCTTGTGATGTATGATTTTGAGTTCTAGTTTTCTTGCCTGGCCTGGGAATATCTCACAGATGGACAAACTAGACGAAACGACGGTGAGACGGACAGACAGATGAAGCTTTGTTTGTAGTCGCTTTGCTTGCTGATTGCTGAGGATGCCTATATATGCGGGTGATGTATGTTATATAGCTACAGGTATAGGTAAAGGCCATAGATATTGATTTGACAGAGAGCAACTCAACATAATGATGAGAGTGCGCTCTTTAGTCCACTTCGACCGCTGTCACACTTTCTAAGCACTTTCACCCAATTAAGGCGATCAGTCATATGCTATATATATAAGCCATACTATATAGTATTTGTTTTTGTTGTTGTACTGGTGTACTATCAAGGAACTGTTGATCTTATGCAAACACAGTCTCTTTGGTCTCTTTCTGGACGATGATGATGATGACAATCTTTTGTTTTCACTTCTGCAGAAACAAAAGCCATAAAGGATAAATTGTGAATATTCGGATTGGGCTGGGGTTTTAGCCAGTTGCCTGTTGGCTTGTGCTTTGGTTAGGTAGCCGCATTTAAAACAGTCGGAGGCAATCGTTGAACTTTTGGCTTCGACAAGTGCACAGCGGGGGTCGTCATCGTCGTTTTGGCCAGGAAACAACGGGCAAAAAGGAGGCGGCGTTGTTGGCAATTTTGTTTTCATTTCGACTAAATGGACTCCACTAAAATGAACTGAACTCAAGTGGAGTGGAATGAAGTGAAGTGGAGTGGAGGTTGCTGCGATTATATCAAAGACAATCGTTTGTGGCTCCATTGTTTGGCCAAGGCCCAATTGGGCCAAGTTTTCAAGCTTCTATCGTGTGATTGATTGACTGAACACACAAAATGTTCTTTCTAACAAACAAATTTCTCTGATTCTCTCTCATTGTATCAGTCTTTTTCTCTTTTTCTCTCTTTCAAATTAGAGACTGACATGTGTTTGTTGTGCTTTTCATGCCATTTCGATACGGGCCTCATTTTTCTCGCCACAATTAAGAAGAAAGTTTTGCGGCAAAGGCAATTAGAAAACTCACATCGATCAATTGCCCACAGACTGAAACGTCATGTGGACATCACCGACATGTGTATAAATGCCTGTGTGTGTGTGTGTGTATAAAACATTTATTGTATTGGCTGAGAACTTGTCTCTACTTCCCTTTCAAACAACTCAAAATTTGTTCACAACATACAAATCAAATCAGAAAACAAGAAGAATGTCCAAGCGCGAAGGAGAAACTGATTTACCTCGTGATGCACATGTTGTGCATGCTCTGCGCCGCGAACTCAATCGCAATACACGGCGCATTAGTCAAACCTTTTGGCAAGAATTCGAGTCCATACGCAACCAACAGCGCGATCAATTGGAGCATGAGCGCAGAAGTCGCGAAAGAATAACAACATTAATGCGAGACTCCAATCTGGAGGCACAGCAGCAACTTGAGGCACTCAGTCGCAGCATCAGTTCACACGGCATTAATCCGGCAGCACCGTCGCCACGTATGCAACGGGAAGTTCCGGCCATTATGCCAGCTACTACGGAGGAGTCCCCAGCAGAGACTCAGAAGATAACGCAACTGCAGCTCAACCAGAAGCGTCCATCGTCGACGACAACACTAAGACGTCGTCCTCCTCCAGCTTCAGGCTTGAAATTTGCTGCCACAACACCACGTCTATATCGTTCCACACCCTCCACACGAGCGACTGCTGTGCCTAAAAGCGTTACGCCCCAATCAAAATCCACTAGAACTACGCCAAAAGCTTCCAAAACAAGGCTCACGATTAAGCCGAAAATGTGACAAGTTTTTGATTTTTAATTTTATTCATTCATATTGTCAACACTATTAATATAAATACTTCTCCGCCTTTATGAATGCTACCAAATTTTTAATGTTAATGCAAAAATAATGATTATGATTTAATTAAAGTGTCAAAAGTCTTAAATATTTTATCAAATTATATAGTCTTCCTTCATTCTGAGATAACTCAAAAAACAGTAAATTTTTATGTAAATAATTTTCTACACTTTAAAAAATTCGCGTTTTTAGCTGCTTAAACAATTTAATTAAACACGCTTACATAATGAATTCCCCACCCAAACAGCTCACAAATTTGAACTCTTCATATGCCTGCAAGGCAAACACACTATACACTAGTTAACAAATTCAAACTAAGTCAAAAAACAACTTGCAAATTAATTAACGGTACATGGCCCCCATACACAAACAAAAACATACACAGGCAGACAGAAAGAGAGGGTGTAAGAGAGGGAGGCGAAGGGAACACGCACTCAGACACCTGAGTAATCAACTTTATGTGGGCATGGCAAAAGGCAAAGGCAAATCGTAATGTAACCAAATGATTCTGATGCCAGATTCCGCTGGTACTTTATAAAATACGATAAATCACGATCAGCAACAACAAAATGGAAAAACAACAACAACAGCAACAAATCAACAAAATGTAACGTTATTCATCACAGGTGGTAAATTTAACTGACAACAAACGCGCGCCGATCCCCAAACAGATCCGCACTTGGATCGTCAGATTTTGTTCCGTTTCATTTACACACACATGTATAGTAAGTAGTATATAATACTTAACACACAAATCGAACAACAATTTCTGGGTCAAAATAATTAATAAAAGCGAGCGACTTTTGTGCGCATGACTTGGCCAAAAAGGCAAAGTTGTTTCCAGTCGTTGACGCCTGCTTTGGTGGCCACAAAACGCGATTTTGACAGGCTGCAAAGCAAAAACAAAACTTGAGGAAGCTTTGCAACTTTTAAGGAGAACGTGATGGTATCTGGATGGAGCTGGGCGGGAGGGGGTGCTGCTGTGTGGCAAAGGCGGTCGCAGTTTTGTCGTCGCACCACAAAAAAAATTAAAAATAAAAATAATCAATCAAAATGTCTTAAGCAAATCACTCGCATTTCAACTACCAAAAAACGTAAGAAAAATTACAGAGCCAGCCACTAACTGAGCGCACTTAGTAACTGAAATGAAAGAGCCTAAAAGCGTTTACACGAATTGATGAATTAATGAAACTCGGAAACTTGTTTCAGTTTTCAGGCAAATGAAGGAATTGCTTTAAGGATTTAGAATTGGGATATAAAATATTTTATTAATAATAGTAAATACACACACTTTACACTTTCGTTGAACACCAAAAGTGAAGCTGTGTAAACGTGGCATGAGACCAACTGAACTGACTCTCGACTGACTTGACTGACTGGCAAGTTTGTTTGGCAACTTGTGATGGACGTCGGTTGGCCAACAGTCACGATTTGCATGTGCGACAACTGTTGCCAGCAACAGCAACAAAAACAACAGCAACAGCAGCAGCAACAAATCGCGAGCACATTGAACTGTCATTGACACGGCAGCAAACGTGGCTGACGATGCAGACACAGACGATCAGAAGAGAGACACCTGTAACAGAAGTTGAAAGGCAAAAGGCGAACGATGAATGCTTGGGTGGTGCAGCAGCAGCAACTGTTGCTGATGGGTGCGGTAGCAGCAACAACTGCAACTGCAATAGCAACAGCAACAACAGTCGTCAGTTTCCCAGTTTTGCCGGCCAATTACTGCAAACAAATTCGAATGCGAATGCGCATTGAAAATTGTGGCAAGGTTGGTAATTTAAGACTCACGCCGCGAGAGGCCAAAAACAACAACAAAAACTCCAAAAATAAAAAAAAAACTAAAACACCAAACTGAGAATCGAGAACCGTTTCTTTTGTCGCCAGCGAGTGTTGTTGCTGTTGTTGTTGTTGTTTGCTGGTGATTGAATTGCTGATTTAACGGTTGCTGTTGTCAAATTAATGACATTCATTCAATTCATACCACATTGGCAAAAGCAAACGTGGCCAAAACGTGGCTCAAACGGTAGTTTTTATTGCTTGGCAAATTGCAATCGTAACAAAAAAATAAAAATACAAAAAAAACAGCGCGTGTTATTATGATTGTTGTTGCTGCTGGTGGTGTTGCAATTGTTGTTGGTGTTGTCATTGTCATTGCTGCTGTTATTAATGTAGTTATTAAATATTTACAACTGCCGCCGCATAAAGCGTGCCAATTGTGGGTGCAGTGCTGCTGCTGTGGTGCACCTGGTAATGCCAATCCCGACGATGTCAAAGTGCAAAAGTTTAGCGCAAAAACTTCTTGTCATTATGCAGTTAATGCAGTTGTTTGTTGTTCTTATTGTTTCGTTTTTCCTTCCAGTCCCAAACCTAACCCAAAAAAAAAACACCAAAGTGAAAGGCACTTTGAGCAACTCTATAAATCTATAGGCTTTATTTAAACTTAGAACTCAAGTTTCGTTTCTCGTTCTCGCCTAATTAATGACTGTTTTATATAATTTAATTAGTTGTTAATGATTTTTGCCGATTGGCCACCAGCGTGGTACATGAATCAAATGCTAAGTGAGTGTTGACTACAGACAGATATTTTTGGTTTTTGTGGTTTTGTGTTTTTTGGGTGGGCTTGGCAGATGTCAGGGTTGCCGCCTGTGCCCAGATAGACAATCGTTAACATGGCGCTAACAAATGGTTTAATTCGTGACTTTTAGAGATACCAACTAATGGCATACTCAAAACCTAAATCAGCAATTAAAATAAATTACTTCATTTGCACTACTTTTAAAAGAAATAAATATTTTAACTTATATTTTTGATAGCATTTCCAATAATCAAACTATTATCGAATTTATGGGGAGTCTAAAACTTTATATAGCTGTCATAACATCAGTAATTAGAATGGATAAATATTGCTAAAACAATCGTGTTAATTATCTAACAGAGTCTCTTCAAGTCGGCTCATGTAACTATCAACTTTTAGTTACTTAGTCATTGCCAATAACTGCAACTGTTCTCGTTGCTCTTAGAAGACCCCCAAAAATCAGTCTGCAACTTAAGGCCAAATTGAACATGGCAAGTCTAGACAAAATGCTTGTTGTTCTTTCGATTTCCAGTCGCCAAAAACAAAACAGAAAAGCAGCAACTTTACAACACAGAAAAACATGTTGCAACTTTACAAAATTGTGGCATGATTTGCACATTTAGAATGCGTAAAGTGTTCGATTAATAATAATTTGAGAATAGTTTAATTTTGTTGGAAATTTACATCATTCGCTCTACTGATTTTCTTTTTATTTTTAGGCGCCATAAATTAAAGTTAGAGAGGCATTTTATCGACCATCGATTTCCTCGGCAATTAGTCAAAGCTTATGGGGGTGTAAGCGGGCTTAACCTATGCTACAATTGAAAATGGAATTTCAACGCCAGATGTGGTAATGATAGCACCTCACGCCACATGTGGCGCAGTGATAAGGTGAATCGCATACACAATGCTGCCAGCCGGTGACTTAATACTATACAAGCAAAGCGACCTGCCAATGTTTGATTGATTTTATTCAGTTAAATCTGTTATTAAGACTGCGCTATATAAAATTGGTAACAGTTGCAAAAATTCAGAATTGTGTGACAGTTATTATACTTCAAGCTTTTATCAAAACATTTAAATAAAACAAATTTCATTTTAAAATATCGGCGCGGCTTTGATGCTAACCATATACATATATATTTTATGGAGTCGGGAAAGCTTTCTGCCCGTTACATTTGGCTCCTGCGAACTCCTATTCTCTTATTGAAAGTCCAGTTGATTTCACGCTGTCGGCAACTCAATATTTAAGCACTTACACGTTAATTTAGGCACAAATTGAATTAATAAACCATGTTGAGCATTGTGTGCGGTCTGCTTCACTCCTCCTACCGTCAGCGAACAAGCTGCTTTTCATATTTCATTAAATTATGCACGAATCACAGCCCAAGTGAACCAAGAATACAAGCAAAAGTGACCAAAGGAAATGCCGTTGCCAAAAATACCCAAATAAAATTTGAATTTACAAGCACGTAACGCGCAGGTTTGCATTTAATGCTCAGTTCTTGTACTTTCTTCTTTCTCTTTCTAGAACATGCCAACTGTGTTACCAAAAAAATTACATGCAAAAATTTTAGTGGGAAAAATGTACCGTGACAAGGCTTAACAAAATAATTGTACATGTTGCATCTTGTGTTAACCTGCGGCAAGTGTCCGGCACAAGTGACTCTGAGTTTGTTGTTGTTGGTTAATAATCGAGGTGCGTAAATATGATTTTCATTTACACCTTGGCCAGCCGACCTCCAGCTGGAAAGCCCTACAACCGCAGCCTTTGAAGGTACCGAAACACGCTTGGAATTTCACATGGAATTCAAATATTTTCGCAAAAATGAGAATGGAGAAAGGAGGAGGAATAGAGGCAGAGCGAAAGAGGGAGAACAGAACACAATTAAAATTATAGACACTTAAAGGCAAATATCGTTAAAAGTATTAAGAATTCAAACATGTTTGTAGGTAATTTTTATGGCCTTAACATTTTAATGCAGCCATTTCTGCCACAGGGCTGCAAACACACTTTACTTTCAACAGCCACTTGCCATTGAGTCTCGCTCCCTGGCCCTGGCTGTGCCTTGGTTTTGGGGCCATTTCGATATCCTTTAAGCCATAACAATGCACCGACTCGTGCCATGGCAGCAGCGACTTACATAAGGGTCCAAAATCAAAATGTACACATGATTTATTGTCATTTTGAGTTTGAGAATTTGCACAAAAAATAAAAGCCAAAGGTAATAAATTGTATGATTATTGTGGATTTTCAGTTTACCCAACTTTTTCCGCTTTTCCCCGCTACACCGCTCCCCATCTGACCATCTCAGCATCCCGCATTTCAGAGGTATTTCCCCTCCAAGTTTTGGAAAGAAAGCAGGTACAACAAACGATTCAGGTAACGGGTGGAATGTGCGGCAAGAAGCAGAAGTAAAGAGGAGATAACGTGGTGAAGGAGGGCGGGAGCGGGAGCGGTTAAGTTAACTTCATTCGCTCGTGGTGAGGTCAAGGGTTAAAATGTGGGAGTCACGATTCTGTGGGGCTAGCCGATTTGGCTCAATACGCGCTCTCTGTGGACTGCGACTCTCGCATGAAATGAAGTTACCAAAAATCAAAATACTCGCTAAGTACCGTTTGATACACACACACACACTCCTAGGCATACACACACACACCCTGATACACACATTAGTCGACCTCTGCCTACAACTTTAACTGCAACTTCGAGGCTTTATCAATAAATTATTGAGCCATTATTGTTATTACAATTTCTTTATAATGTTGGCAGCGTGCGCTGCAAGTTTTTCCATTATTGTTGTTAGACCCTGTAGGATCTCAACACGGAATGGTCGACTGGGTCTGTTGAAAAATTCGTTTAAAGAGATAGTTTTCAGGTGCTGATAAAAACTGACCTTAAGGTTAGACTTTACTGTGAATTTTGAATGTAATTTTAGAGTTTTCGAATCGAAATCTAACTAAGAAATTAATTATTTTTTGATACAGGGATTTTTCAGTCGGCCTAACTCTGCTTTAACCTTTCCTTCCAGCTCTGGTTGTTGTTGCTGTTGATGCTGACCATTAGCGTGTAGTTGCTGGCCGCCAACGGGGCCGAGGTTTCCACCTCAACCTCAGCCCGAGTCCCAACCTCTGTCGCTGTCTCGGTCTCAGTCTCGGCCTCATCATGTGCACAATGGAGAGCAGGTCGCGGTCATTGCAAAGACTTTTTTCGAGCTGGGCTTAAAGTCGCCGCCGTTATAGCCTGGCAGGTTCATGACAAATGCATTAAGAGTTTCTAACAATTTTTCCAAGCGGCTTTTTAGCTTCTCTCTACCGCTCGTTTCCTTTCCTTTCGTTTCTCTTTTCTTTACTCCGAAAAATTTTATTGTTATTTTTATGAATATTGTAAATGATTTAATGAGTTTTAATTGAGCTGAGGTAACGAAAAAGTACAAAAAAAATTATACATTTAATGAGTTTAATTGATAGGAATAGAAGCAGCTGAAAAAAAAATCCCAAATTGGAGAGGAGAAAGCCAAACACTTTGTTTATGACTTGGCCTGGAATTAAGATTCGAATTCGAGTTGGAATTGGAATTGAAATTCCTTTCAAGGGGGGGCCCTTTGTCTGGATTTGAGCTGTCAGTAACCGTTGTAAACCGTTGCACCGACCACTGATAACAGGCACGCGCCCTGCAAATCAAAGAATTGGCACAACAAACGACACACACATACACAGAACTCAGGTCGTAACTCAGAGCAATGAATCATGCAACAGGTTAAGGTGATAAGGGGTTAAGCGGGGGGAGGCGCAGAAGGAGGAGGTGGGAATGGAAAAACGCAATCACAACACAGCCACAAGTTGACCATTGATCTTTTGGGCCAAAAACAAAAAACATACCAGCAGATGCAGGCAATGAAACTGAACTGAAACTGACTAACTACCTCTCAGTCAGTCCGTCTGTCCCACAGTCTCTCTCTGTCCGCCTGTCTCTCTGTCTGAAGGAACAACGTGTGGGCCATAATCAAAAACGTGTTGTTGGCTTTTGACATTTTTTGGTTTTTGTTTTTTTGGTCTGCGCGAATGTTTTGCATGTTAACATTTTATTAGTCATAACAACCGGCAACAAGAACAACAGCCAAAAGAGACAAACAACTGTAACAACAACAAACGCAGTTTGTGCAAAAACACAGCTAAGAAATCTGCCGCAGGCTTCATAATGGTTGAAAAGTCAGTTAAGATATTTTAAATAGCACACTTGGCCAGGATCATAATAACCAAATCGTGGGCTACAAAAAAGTCCACGACTATGCTAATGAATATAACAAATGTTTATAAGAACTCACTCATTTCCTTATTCACAGTTCAACTAGGGACTAAATATTTAACGAGAGAAGCAACTAATTATTTAAATTGGGCAATTTTAAATTTGAGTATTTTAAAAGTCTACTTAGCGCTAATAATTCATTTAAAATAAATAATTTTTTGATTAGTTTTCATTACATTATTTTTTGTTATATTTATCTTTTATTTCTTTGTTCTCAGAATTCCCCCATTCTGTTCTAGCCCGTTCTTAAGTCAAGCGTCTTATCTCTGGTCAAGAGTCAATCAAAATTCAGCCAAAGCTTTTTTAATGGACTTGTCAATGGCCAATGCCAGCCATTAATTGTATTTAAGCTGATTTTCAGTCAAGTAAAAAGACGGGTAAAAATACAGAAGAAAAAAAAAAACGGTAACGTTGACAAATACCCAAATGTTGAACAACAACAATGGGAACAACAACGAAACACGTCACTCATTTTAACCTGTTGCACATGCGGTAGTAACAAATAAAAAATAAAAGCAACACAAAAAAAACACAGAAACACACCTTATAAACAAATGATCCAATTGTCTTCTGCATGACTTAATAATTTCAAATCTTTTTTATTTCTTTGCTGTTGTTTGCATGAAACAAATTTTTCAACTGAAACCCTTGGGTATCGAAAATGAACATAAAATAAACTGAAATACAACAAAATATTGTGCGTGACGAAATCTTTTTTGATGTGGGAAATGTCGCTTTGAGTCCAACCGACAAGTGTGTGTCCAGCAGCTACAACAACAACAACAACATCGGATCTTGAAGAACATGAGACGCTAACGTTGCGCATGTCGCTGGGATTAGCCTGAAAGCATTTTCTCAAATTTTTTATTTTAATCCTTTTTTTTTTGGGTTTTGTTGTTTTTTTTTCTCTTCATCTGGCAGCGAATTTCTCGTTTGGTAAATATTTTTATAAATGTTGTTTTGGGTTTTTGTTAATTGGCGGCGACATGTGTTGTAGATAGGATAGTTTCGACTTGTTTTTTCTTTTTGTTGGTCACTCAAGTGTGCTCCAGTGTGGAGGAAGTTTCTAGCTTTTTTGGGGATTTATTTATTGCGGTACAACATCAAAAAACTGGCAGAGCTTTGTAGACTTTTGAAAAATGCGAGTATGTCGGCTTTGCACTCGAACCGCTTTGAATTACGACAACACAACCGAGTTGAACCCTGTTGATGGCAAGCCGACAAGTGATGGGAAACTGTCTCTAAAGTTTTTGATCATTTGGGGATTATAATTGATGCATAATTGTGTCACAAGGTTTCCAAACTAAAAGACAATCCCTTTTTAGCTTTCTCATTGACTGGCCAAAGTTCAAATTGAACCTGTTGTCCATTAAGCGAGTAATCGAATAGTCGTTAGAGGCAAGATAAAACAAATTTACTGCAACGTGCAACAAATTAAAGCATCATAAAAATCAAAGGCAGTTACTAAGCCATAAAACAAATGGCAAAATGCCGCCACATCTTCAAAAAAAGCAGAGAAGCAAACAGAAGTTGAGGCTGCAACCACAAATTAGACACCGCCTACCCACAAAAAAAAACACCAGCAACTAAACAAGCAACTTAATAACTAACTAACCCAACACAAGACAAAACAACACAACCAAATGATGACCTTTTCACTGCGGCACGACAACTTAAGGTCATAAACAATCAAAAGACCCATCCAAGTGTGCTGCCAAGTCCAGCTTTTTGACGTCCCAAACAAATGGTGGCAATTGGCTCATTGGCATCGGGATTCGGACTCGGATTGGAATCGGCATCGGCATCGGCATCGGATTAAAGCTTCATCTGTTGCGACGGCTACCAGCAAACGCTAATAGTTAATAATAATTATTATTTCATTTCTGGCAAGCTCAACTCCCACCAGCTGACACCAACTGAAAGCCTGGACAAAAACAATAAGCTTTCATAACAGTGGTTACAACAGCTAAAGGAGAGTGCTGAAAATGGTGGGATGAAAAGTTTTGAAGGATTCAACGTAAAAACTTTCTTCATAAGAATATATTGGTTATTATTCATGTTTTTTTCATGACATTAACAAAATTCTGAATTTAAAACATTATTTAATTATTTGTCTTGAATTAAAACAATATTTTTAGTCAGAGAAAAGGACTTTGACTCCACTGTGCTCTCCAATCGGATGCCAGGCAACGGTAATATGGCGTGTTTGTTTATTGCGCATGCGCGCCAGTCAGCAATCGCAGCGTTTGAGATCTGGCAGAGCGGCAGCTGAAGTTGCTGTTGGAAATGGAGCTGCAGCTAGAGCTGGTGTTGGAGTTGGAGTTGGCAGAGAGGAGCGTAGTCGGCGTTGGCTCATTACTTTAGCCCACTTAGTTGCTGGTGGAGCATCGGCAAGTCAGGATCAGCAACGGCTGCCCTGCAAAACGGCAGTTTCCCTTCCCCACGCCCCCTTTCGCACACACACACACTGAGTCGCCTCCGCTCTCACGCGATAGTTATCCTAATGGGTCCGACTTTCGTTTGAGTTAAGTTTTTTATTTTGGGTTTTTGATTTTGTTTTTGTGTTTTTGCTGTGCTTTTGGCGGGCACATCTATCAGGTTTGTTTGAGGGGCTACGTTCAGCTTGTTTTAAGTTGGAGTGAGCTCAGTTTTAAGTGAGATGTTGGTAATAAAGCCGCAATTTGTTAACTTTCCGGCAGCTCCGGCGCTCATTTAGCTACCTCATTGGCGGCTCTGTTTCGCTCGTTTGCCACAAGATTCGTGATTGTTAGTGTTTTCATGTTCTTGTTACTTTTTGCAATACATGAGCAGAAAGTTTGTTTGGTTTTTTGTTTTTTTTTTGGTTGTTGCCAGGGCTCAACTCATGTCCTGCACACATCGCAGCCAGAAATCTCATAGTGAGAAGGGAGTCGCGATTACAAGCAAACTGTCCATTGTTCTAGTCAGAACCGAAAATGTGGGAATGGGAGGGGAGGCAGAAGAGAGAAGACAACAAAATGCGGCAGCAAGTGCACAGTAGCCAAAAACCCCATAAACAAATGGCCATAAACATGGACAAACGCGAAATGTGGGAAAAACGACGCTCGATGATCACATGGAGGAGCAGCATGTGGACATTAACACCCAGCAGTGATGTAGAAAGAGATGGGGTAGGAATAAAGTGAGAACGCAGCAAGGATTCTCAACGATTATGACATAAGCTGCACGTTCTGCATTCCTACACACAGATACAGCAATACACATATAAGTGTGAGTGTATTTGTGCTGTTTTTGTGGATTTCGCATCTGAGAAATTGACACTTTACAACGTACAAACCATAAACGTGACCCAACGACGCAATATTTGCATAAGCAGTGACTAAGGCTGGCCAAAAGGCAATTGTTTTGGGCCAGCAGCGAAGTCTTAATTCTCTGTAAGAAGACTAAATAAAGTTTAACTTAAAGAAGCTGTTGTAGATTTCTTATAGATGTCTTATAGACATTCCAAATTATTAGAACTAGAAATAAATATTCAAAGAAGATTCAAACTTTCTATCATTAAATGTTAGTTAATCATGTCTGCTACACAAACCAGCTGATGAAACTAAAATACCCCTTTGAGTTGTCTGCTAAAATAAAAAGATGCGTTATGCCAGCTACCAGCAAACAAGAGTTTAAGGACACAGACACGATCCAAAGCATAAAAAAAGAAGTACAAAACAAACATTCTTTACAATGCGCAATGCGAAACAACAATAAAAATATGAAGCTACCAACGCGATTGCTCCAAAGTCGTGTAAAGTCAATGTTAATGTCGATGCCTCTGACTTTGTCTCTCCTTTCCTCTGTTTCTGTGGCAATGTGCCTATTGTTCCACGCCAAGGAGTCTGCTAGTGCTTGGCAAAACGGAGGTATCGGTGGGATCGGTGGAATTGGTAGAGTTTACTGGGACGCAGAGAGACCCATAGAGCCATAGAGCCAGGCACTGAAATTATTGGCTCTGCGTGCGGAGAAAGTGCACGTTTTGCTTGTTAAAAAGCACGAATTGTAATGAAAACAACCTGTTAATCTAAATATCTCACTCGATTGTTGTTTGTATTTGTTGTGGTTGTATCTGGCAAACAACTATTATTATATATAGTCTAGTCGTGTATGGTAACTAACTGTGCCTGCATATTTGCGCAGTTAAACTGCCAATAACCAAACAAATGGCAACGTCTTTTACGGCGCTGCCAGATCTTATTAAAATATCATAACAGCGCACGAATCAAGCGTGACGCTCTGACCTCTGGGACACCGTCGAAAGGGGCAGGCAAAGAAACAGCAGCAAAAGTGGGTGTTGGGAAGCAGCTGGGAGGTAAAGTTGGCCTAAACAGTATCTTAGCCAAAAGTTATTTGTACCTGTCAACTTGACCCCGCAGCAAATAGTTTCACTTTGCTATGAATAAGTGCATTTTAATGCACATTTAACTGCCCAATTTCCTGGTCATAAACTGAAGACACAAGCGTTTATCGCATGCGACTTTTCACTTGGAACTCTTTACTTTCAGATTGAAAATGTTAAAGAAAATGTTGACTATAGGGTACCTTTGGCAAAAAATAATATTAATTTAATTCAATTAAAATTAATTGCAGATTTCAAACAAATACTGCTAGCAGCAATTAACAAAACTCTTTTTATGGCCTATGGAAAATGTAGTCCCTCTTAAAGTATTTATAAACTTTGAGGTGATGAATTTACACGTTTTTGTCTTAAATTTTTCTTTTTGTTGGCCATCAAAGTGGGTCTTAATGCGTTTTAAAGTGATTTCGAGCGCAAATGAGGCGACAAAGCTGCAGCTAATTGAGAGACTGGAGCAGATGATTCAACGCTTGCTCCACATTCCCAGCTTCGTTTCTTTTCCCCCTCCCTTTCCTGATTCTACTCCTCCTCCTCCTCCCACCAGTCGTCAAATGGCCCCTGGACCAACGCAATTATTATTGCCATGTCATAGTTGGAAAGTGAAGTGCCAGACAGGCACACTGACTACCAATTATATACATACGAGTGTGCATGAATATGTATCAGTATGCATATTACTACACTTTTTTTTTGTTCGTATCTTTCTTTCTTTTCCACAGTGGCATTCAAACAATATCGAAATCTCTCTAATGAAGTTGAAGATCGGTCGGCTACTGTCAGCGTTTGTAATTGTGGGGAGAAATCAAAGCAATTGCAGGGCAGACTTTACAGTCTCTCTAAGCCATGGCCAACAACAAGAAAAACAACAGCATCGCACTTGAGCCCGTGCGCCTCAAGCAAAGTCACAACTGGGAGTCGAAAACTCCAAGTTGGAGATTTGAAGTGCACTTAACGGTGCGAGATTCTCTCGATGCGCAGCAGGTTGACGTTGTCTTAAAAAAAACGAGAAAAAAAAAATAGAAAAAACTGAAAATATTTAAATGTATATCAGCAATAGAATTTGGAGCAGCAAAGCCAACAACAGACTTGTAACTTGACTTGTAAGGCAATTAATCATTGAAATTTTGTTTCTTTTTCTTTTTGGGCCACAAATTGCCAAATAATTGCAGAATATTTCCATAGTTTTACTTTCAAAATCTGGCTGTAAACGTAAATCGCTCATTGCCAAGTGAGATTTATGGCTTGATTATTTGCTTATGATGGCCCGGCCCCATTCAGGCCAATTGGTCAGCGTTTAGGCCGAAAACAAAATAACTAAGGCGATCCGTTTTATTGTTATACACTCACAACCAAGTGCTTCAAACGGTTTCAATTAAATTCTTGACTTGTTCAAATTTATTTTATTGGAATTAACTTAAATATTTTAGATCTGGTTGGAAAATTCTTAGATTACAGAGAATAATACAAGTCTGAAAGTTTAGTCACCTTGTTTAAAAGATTTGCACAAGAGTTTGAATTCTTTGCTTTTGTAATTTGTACATAAACTAACTACAAATATTACTGTTGAGTTGGACTAGCATTTTGAGCCCAGTTTAACTTCTAAAAATTGTACTCTATGTGCCCATAAGTGTATTTAATATTCGATTTTCTATTTATTGTCGCTCGCAGTCGAGCAATGGCAACTTTAATTGGACTTATCATGAAGTCTGGACTCCAAGTCTAACTCCAATTCCAAGTCCAAGACCAAGTCCTACTCTGTCTCTAACTTGGAGTTAAATCTCCGAGCTGAGGCACTTCAGCAGCTTTCTTTTATGGCCGCTTGGTATAATGACTATGTGTGTTGGGGAAGAGTTGCATGGATCGCTTCGCTTTGAATTTATCACCCACTCAAAAGCATTTTTGAGCCCTGTACTAAATCACAGTACCAAGGGCTTATTAGGCTGGGCAGAAAATCTGATCTCTAAAAATAAATTAAATCCTTTGAATAAAACTCGAACTCTCTTAGCTCGAAATCGCTTGAATTTGTGTATTCGTTTAAACGTTTCTTTACTTTTGTTCTTATTTTGATTGATTGTATGAACTGAACCGGGTCTTTTTAAGCCGGTCAACTAGCTCCATATGCCGAGACACAGACACTGGCACTGGCACTGAAGTGGAGTAGAGTAGAGTGAAGTGGAGTTGAGTGAAGCCATGTACCTGCCACGGTCAAAGCAATAATTCAATAAATCTATTGCACAAATCCATGCGTTATTGGCAATATGATGATGAGGCTGACTGCCACGGATCGACGACGATCGAACGAACGAACATCGTTGACTTGGCATTATGCAGAAAACTGTCGGGCAAGAACTTGAACTCCAACTTGACTTTGACTAAAGTCCATCAAGTGGAAGTAGAGTTGAAGTTGCAGATGGAGATGCCGATGGAGTTCGAGTTGGAGTCGAAGTTGGCGATCAAGACGAAGTTGGCCTGTGGCCAACCGCAAAGCTGAAAACAGAAAACTGAAAACTTCAACTGGAAACTCAAACTCAAACTCAAACTATGGACGGATGGTTTGTTTTCTTTTTATTATATTTAGCAGAGAGCATAATAATTCTTAGCAGCCTCAAGTTGATAACGTTTTGAGTTTTGCATGGCCAATGAAACACGTCCATAACGTAAAGTGGAGGTGGGATGTTAAGCCCTGCAGTTCGAAGTGAAGATCGAGGTGGTTACGACTGTTTGCCTGGAGTGGAGTGAAGTGGAAGTTCAAGTCGCAGTTGAATGCAAATTTGTTGCAACATATTGGCGTCGCTGAGTTGCTTCAGAAGTGCGCATCAAATAGCAGCAGCCCACTCAACTACCCTTTTCATACCCTGTAATCGAGAAAGCTCTTGAAATGCAGAAGAAATTTAAATTTAACAAATGACTCGCAATTGGGCAAAAATTCATTGACCTGACAACAAAAAAGTAGCCATTTTTGAAGGGTATTCAATTGAATTACTTCTTAGTTTTAATAAAAAGAATTAAAGTAAAAATATTCAACTTTTAACTTTGATAGACTTTCGGTATTTTATGACACTTTTTGTCAATTTATATAGGGTATTTTCATGTCTAAGCCTTTAGCTTACAAAGCTCAGGCGTAGGCCAGACAGAATTCCCGAATGAAATATTATTCATGGCTTTGGCAACTTGCAGCATCAGCGGCAGCCAGAGTTTACTGTAGCAAAATCTGCATATGAAAAATTATTATTGTAATCCATTTGGCTTTTATTTTTGCCTATTTTCTTTGCTTTTATTTAGCTCTTTTTTAGCGTCCGGAAATTATGCAGTAAACTTTTTTTCTGTTAACCAAACTAAACCAAAACTGAACTTAACCAAATTGTTCCGCCCCCAAATGAAAGGCGTCGGAAGATTTATGTTTTACTGCTAAGTTTTGAAGATTTGCGTGCTTTTTTACTACTTTTTCTGTTCTGATTCTGCGTCGTCTGTTGGCGTTTTGCTAACTGTCTAATCGTCCCTCTGTCCCTCTTTCCAGCCGTCTGTCTGGATAGTTGCTGTTATTGTTGCTTGTGGGGGCTCTTTTGGAAAATTTGTACAACATGCGCTCGGTGTTTCCCATAACTCAACATTGTTGTTGTTCGCCTTGTCTTTGTTGTTGCTGGCATTTGGCGGCCTTTTGGTGTTGAAATCATTTGTAGTGCAAATTTTGCCCCATTGCCCGCTTGATATATGAGGCAAGTGTGAAAATATATTTGATCAAACAGCAAACTCTTTTTCTTTTTGTCCAAATTGGCCCAGGAGAGAGGAGAAAATTTATGGGATTAGCGCTTAGAAAGGAACTTGACGTCTCCTCCGACAGGTTTTCTTCAACTCAACTCGAAAGCCAATGGAACGATCGCGCTTCAGATAATCAAATTCACTTCAAATGTGTGTAAGTATAGTTTTAGAAAATTGTTTAACCTTTAGAGAAGAGTTAAAAGAACTAAAAACTTAAAGTAAAAATTCAACCATGTTTTATTCAATTTGTAGTTGAATTTGGTCGTCAAATTCATTAGAGTACTGCAATTAGCTCATATAAACCTCAAGCAGTTACTATTTAGAATCAGAAATATTGATTAACTTAGTGCCAGTAATATATAATTATAGTCTTTAATTTTTCTTGTTATTTTACTCCTTGAAAATATTTGAATTTTTGTCTTCGTCGTTTTGCGGATTTCAACAGAGTTGCCAAGTGCTTTGGACACTTCCATCTGCAAAATAAACACTTTTGGCCACAACTTAACCCACTGTCATAACTCAATAAATCATCAACGATCAAATGGTTAACACCTACCCAACCCAAATAGAGTTATATAACAACAGTCCCAAAAGAGATTTCAGGTGAAATTTATTTTGCGCAGATAGACAACAAGTCGAAATATAAATAAATAAACAAAACAAGATTGGATGCCCGCATCCTCAAGCTAATCCGGCGCCAAAAACCGCAAAAAATAGTGAAAAATGTCGATGAAGTGAAATGACAACGACATCTCTCTAAAGTTAAGGAAAATATGGGGAAAGAGAGGGAGAAAGAAGGAGGGGCCATCGAGCAGATGCCACAGCAGTTGAGAGTCTTCCTCCACACGTAGCGCTGAAACCCGGCAATGGCTTTTGTGGCTAATGATGCGACACATTTGCTAATTTCTATTGAAACCCACTTGCCGCATGGCTGGAGTTATAGCCAAGGGGGTGCGAAAGGGGCTGGAGGAAGGGAGGTACTTCGGGGAGTTGATGATGCCCGGGTCAATCGAAGAGACCGCAAAAAACAGGTCTCAACATCTCAAGTGTTAGATAGATGTGTAGAGAGTTTGAAGATGGAACTGTAAAATGGATCGGGGCAATAATACCACCCGAAGATTTCTTTTATGCGTGAATGAAATTAAACCATGTTCAAATTAATTAAGGCCTTCAGACAGACGAAGCGCTGGACGGACAGACTGGCAGTCATCTTTCAACTTTGATTGCTCATTGTGTTAATTATTTCGGGATAACTGGAAAGTGTGCAAAATTTTTGAATGATTCACTGAGAGAGCAGGAATTGCTGGCAACTCAATATGTCAATCCGTCAAACGGTCAATCAGTCAGTTAGTCAGTTAATCAATCCGCCAATCAGTCAAACGCGCCGTCATTCCAATCACTTTGCGATTTTACTCTCGCTTCTTTTCGTCTACATTTCCATCTCCATCTCCATTTCTATATCTCAATGCCTGATTTATGATTTGCATAAATATCATTGGCAATTCTTTTACGGTTTTTATTTGTTTGTTGTTTTTTTTTTTTTTATTGTGTGTATAACTTTTACCTTTTGTTTGAAAGTCTTGGACTGACATTTGAACTTTTCACCCACAATTCCATTTGCCATGGCGTTGAAAAAACATCTTTTAAGGAAATATCGCCGAACTGTTTGCCAAAATGGACATTTCTCGACATTTCCTTAAATGAACACCAAGTGAAATTTACCCAAACTGTTTGCCATTTCAACCAGAAACAACAATAACAACAACACAACAAAAGCTGCGCCTTTGCACGCGCCTCACGTGCAACATTTCATTATACCCCTTGTATGAGTGAACTAAGTGGGTATGCTAATTGTAGTGCGTATGCAAACAGGCATCTAATAATTGACACAAATACTAAAAGTTTATATAAGTTAAACTAATGGAAATATCAAATACAGCATGTTTTATTAACTGCTTTGTAAATCTATCTTTTATGATATTCAGAACTGCAAAAAGTTATTATTAAGTATGAAACTCATTGAGGATATGCTAAGAATATTCGTCAGATTTTGGTCCTTAGCTGCATAAGTAAGTTTCAAATAAAATTTATTAAGCTTTTCTGCAAAATAGTTGAATTCTTTGAAACTCTTTAGATATGGCACTCAAAATTTTTGGATCGTGGATCATATGACCCATATAAGACCTACAGACATTCAAATCAATATCAATACATATAGTTCAAGTCGACTGTTCAATTCTGATGACATTAGTGCCTTGAAGATTTCAAGACGCGCTCAACAATAATGCCAACTGACAACGGTAGCTAGCTATCTGGTAATCTGATATGCCATCTCCCTTACTCCTATCTCTGTCTTTTAGCCATATTCAAGGCAATGCCAGAGGGCTGTGCTGCAGGTAATCGGATATGCCACAAAAGGCGAAAGTCTCTCTCTATCGGGGCTCGTACCATTTTTTCCACCATTAGTTTATTATTGTTATAATTTCTTTATTGTCATTATTATATACTGAGCACTTTTTTTCTTCTTCAAGCTGCTTCATTTGAGCCAACACATTCGTAATTACCATCTGCACACAGAGAAGAGAAGAGCAGTGAAGAGAAGAGTTGAAGTTGAAACTCGGATGGAGACTACGACTGAGTCTCAGACGGAACGTGTTGATTTCCAGGCAACCGCAAATCCACTTTGGAGATCGGCCCAACGAGGGGCAGTCGAGAGGTACTTGAAATTATGCGGCTGTTAGCTACCAGATAACGCTTTTGATTATGACAACGGGGCCATAACGATGCTCACCAGTTGCAGTTGCTTTGGAAAGTCGACAGTCGGGGCAGCTGGCCTTAACTTGTCTTAACTTGGTCAACTTGGCGGGGGTGCCGCATGTGTAGCCCAGCTGCATCTGCTAAGACAATTCAAATCATTTTCTTTAGTCTTTTTTAGACCCAGTACATGAAAAGGCAAAGGGTATTGCATGAGGTAACCTACCATGTCTACATAGAATTATTTACAGCTAAATTTACTTTTCATAGTCCTGATTTGTCCACCAAATTACCTTATTAACAAAAATGTAGACCACTATTTAACAATGTAAAGCTATTCAGTACAGGGTCTCTTTCGGTCGAGTTTGTCTTCAGTTTAGCCTGTTCGATCAATGTTTGACTGCCTGACACTGGTTCACATTCACGTCAAATGGCCAACGGGTACACAGTAAATGAAATCGGTTTTTGATGTGCCACCTTCCCCCTTTGAATTTCCCTCAGTCACCGTCTCCCTCTTTGCGTTCATCTCTGTCTATCTCTTGACCACTTGTCTTTGGCTCGCGCTCACTTTTTGGTAGCCCAACGTTTGTTATGGTCGTCTCTATATTATTGTTTATGATGATGGAGTGCTGCTTTTGGTCCAGAATTCTATTCACCTTCATTTCAAATGCGTCCGCCTATTTGTCGTCTACTCTTCTGGCATTTCTTTCTGGCCCGAGTGTGACTACAAAATGCATAAACAATCAGCAAACCAATTTCACGTCACCCACAAAAAAAGCCAAAAAATAAAAAATAAACAGAAGAAATAAAATTTAAAATAACTGTCGAATACTTTGCCCCTGGTTTTGGGTTTATTGTTCTGGAGGGAAATGATGCCAAAGTCAGTGTAAATATTGTAGATATTTGCACAAGACACAGTGGGGCAAAGCTCGTTTAAAGAGTAGATTACTTAAAAGGTTACAATATTCAAATAGTAGATTTGACTTACCGCAAACATATAACTGGGTATCCAGGAAACTGAAAGTAAAAAAAGTAAGAAATTAAAAATAAATATTAAAACGAAAGTTAACATATTTGGATTTTCAAGCCCATTTATTTAACAAAGATCATTTATGTTTTGTGCCACTGTGCACCGCAGTAACAAATAGCCAACATATTTTGATAGTATTTGAATACATCTTTGTGGCCAAATGACCGCGACCCCGCCCCCAGCTTTGCTAAATGACTTAAAAATTGAAGCAAAAAGTGAGAAGGTGGAAAAAGAGAGACAATTAAGCTTAAGGAGCATTTCATTTGATCGAAGAAAGTTTAGAAGCAGCAACAAAAGAGAAACCCATAAGAAGAGAGGAGAGTAGAGTAGAGTAGTAGAAGCCCATGGGCTAAACTGGCTTTATTTATGGCCCTCACTTGGATAATGGACCTTGAATGGACCACCTTCCCTACTCTATGCCCACCTGCCCACCACATCACACATGTCATGAATCATATGAAAAAGAAGCAGAAGTAGTTGTCAGAGGAATTGAGTTGAGGAATAGTTACATTTGAATTGCAAAAAGACAAAGTTTGGTTACAATTTTGACATTTACGGATCATAACAATTTGAATTTACCGTTCGCAAATGAGACCATTTTTGGATATGGGCACTCTGAACGAAGTTAAACCAATGCCCCAGGGCATCAATTTGGACATGTGCCTCCAAAATGTAAATACCTACGTACGCGTGTGTGTGTCTGTGTGTCTTTCTGTGTGTGTGTGTCCAAGACGTTTGTTATTTTTCTAGCAAATATTTTAAGTGGCGTCCCCAGCTGAATGAGTGTCAAGAAGTTCTGCAGACAAAGATACATATTTCTGCTCTCTGAGTCTCTTTACGTTTTTCTCTCTATAATCTTGTTGGACAGTGAAGTTTCTCCCACAGCTGTTCAAGGTGCGTTGCATTAATCAAAACTCCTGTTATGTTTGACAAAATTAACATAAATATGAGAAAGCAAATGGCATTGGTTATACTTAGTTATAAATAAACACGTTCCCAGCATATCCTGTACACTCCCCACACCGAGCCTGTCTCCCCGCCTCCCCTTACTATATTCCTGCAACGGTTCCACTTCCGATTCATAAGGAAATTTTCCCATGACCCCGACAAAAGTTGTCGAACGTTGATTTGCTCTTGTCAACATCTTTTTGCCCTCCTTCCCTCCTCAGGCTCTTGGCTGGGATATGCGCTCACATGTTTGAGGTTAGGTCAGGTAGCTAGCTGGATTCTAATTCCAGCTTGATTTTTTATGCATGCACACGCTCGCATGTGAGCATGGAGGGGGAGATTCATGTCTACGAACAGGTTCCTTTCCTGCTTTAGTTATTCTTCCTTTATTTTTGTCGGTAATTTGAGCTGTAGGAAATGGAGCAGCGGCATCTTTCTCATATATATACATATATTTATATGAATACCATTTCAAATGTGTCGTGTTCCATTTTTTTCTTAATTTTATTTTATTCAATTTTTTGGTTTTTTAGTGTTATGAGTTCACTGCACCTAGTTTTTGGGATCTGAGATTCTTTGGGGTCAAAACAGTGACGTGAGAGCGCAGTCCAGGTGGGAAAATGTCTAATTGGAAGGGAGGGTGGCGAAGGTACAAACAATTGACAAGAACATGTTTGTGCTTGTCTGATTTTAAATGGAAGTATCCATCCTTCATGACTTCCCCTTTAAATATGTTTAAAGCAACAACTGCAATTATTGTCATAAATAAATCTTATTGTTCATAGATAAGCAAATGTGCAACGCACGAAATACAACAACAACAGCAACTGTTGCCGCACGACAACAACACTTTTCCTTCATTTCCTGCATTTTGTTTTGACAATTTTCGCTAATTTGTGTGAATGAAGCAGCAACAACAATGGCATCCAACGACGGCCGGTGAATACTCTTTGATATTTTTTAGACAGGACCACATTGGTAACTAGTAACCAATAACTTAAATATTTATCAAAATACTACCAAAAACTGACGTCACAAGCAAGGCGACAAATAAGTTAAGCTTTTGGCAAGAGTAGAAAAGAAACAACAACAAAAAACGCAAAACAAAGCAAGTGTTTTTTTGTTGGCTTTTCATTTTTTGTGGGGGCAGTGCGCGACGCTTTGGTTGGCCAAAAGCCAAGCGCTGAGAGAGAGAAAGAAAGAGAGAGAGAGAGAGAGTGGCAATATAAATGTTAGTGCGTGAGCTGAACAACAACGCGATAGCATCTTCATATACACACAAACACACACACACACAACCTGCTTGACTTTAGCTATGGCTAGTTGCCGGCTTTTCACCCAATGCGGCTAAGCCATTGTTGTTGTTTTTGCTGTTTCGCCAATTAGTTAGACGTTGTGACTGCGTAGCGTGCAATATTGGCATTGGTTAAAGCCAAAGGGGATGGAAAGCAGAGGGGAAAGCGGGGAACATTTGGCAGACAGATGCAAACAAAACTTGCGCAGGCAAACAGCAAACAGTTAACGCGTTTTATTGTGTACTGCCTGTGTTTGTGTGCGTGAGTTGCTGCTGGCTTTGTGCCAACAACAACAACAACAAGAACATGGCGCAGATCATTAGGCCGCGATGAAGATGGTGTTATTATTTGCACGTTTTGTGTGAAATGCACTTGGCCCACAGTTCGAGCTGTTCTCTAGCTTCATCGCTCTCTGTCTCCCTCTCGCTTTTCCTCTTTTTCTCCTCCTTTTTTCAGGCATTCTCATTGGCTCACGTTACTTTGCTGTGTTTGGTAATACAAACAATAAGTTAATATCACTGTTGCTGATGTTTTGCAATTGCAGCTGCCCACTAACCCCACTCTACACCACCTCCCTGCCACTGATAAAGCTGACGACAACTGAAATTTTGGGGCCAATAATAAAGCAGAAAAGTCAAGCGACAACGCCAAATGGTAAACAGATCGAACTTTATGAATATGCAAAGATTAAACAACAGCAATTGACTAAGTCAACCTGCCTCCCTCTGCCTAACCACTTTCCTCCTCTTCCCTATCCGCCAACTTCACCCTTTTGCCACTTTCCCCTTTTGTCATTTTGTGGGTTTTTTAACGAGCCAAAAACTTAAAAACTTTCCAATACAAAAGGCTGCCCCTACCAGACACCCTCCACTCGCCACCCCTACTCCCTGCTGTCGCCACCCCCAACAATCGAACCAGAGCATATCCAGCCCAAAAGAGGGAGCCCAACGAAGCAGGCGACTTGCCAAAGACCGACAGCAAAAACCCAAAAAAAAAACAAAAGACAAAAAAAAAACCCCAAAACAAAAAAAAGACAAAACCATCGAATGAAATTTAGCGTAAAAATTGAGATCTTTTGTCTGCGATAAACGTGAGCATTTTGTTTGTCACGACGAAGTGTGCTTTTTTGCGCGATCGCTGCTTTGGGGAGCTACGAGCTTAAAGCTGGATATAGAATTTGGAGCTGGAAGTGGAACTGGAGCTGCTACAGAGTGATACCCACAATTAAAGGATCACTTGTGCAATTAAGCAATACAAGTTCTTAAAAAGGACCATTTGAAGTGGGGATGCTTCAGATTACCATGTGATCCATAATTTGTAGGCAGATGGCGTTAGTATATTGAAAATATTTTAAACTATCTATCTATCTATCTATTATATATACTGTTCTCTAGAAATTTAAGCTTGCAAAAAACTTTGAAGCCTCACATTTCTAAAATCATCGCTGTCATAATTTGCCTCTTACGCAATCCTAACAGCGAGGATCAGCCGCAAATTTTAAACTTCAGCTTTTGCACTGCTATCCTTAGACAATGCAGCTTTCATCGCGGACAGCCAAAAGTCATCATTGGCCAACTCTATTGGCCAATTGGCCCAACTAAAAATTCGTCGATCAAGCGCGAAATTTGGCACACAACAAAATACAAAAACACGACTGCGCTAAACACAAAAGGGTATAAGCAGGGGGAGGCATGCCACCTTTTGATACCCTCTGAATATATATATATTTTTATTGTTGATGTTGACTCTTTGTTATCGGAAGTTTTCCAGGCCACAAAAGGCCCTAAATGCGCGTCTATTTTGTTACAATTTAAGACGCTTATTAGAAATCGTTTGCAAATTGTTTGTGCAAGAAAGCAAGGAGCACGATCAGCAACGAGTTGTTGGTAACCTGAGTGCTTGTTGCACCTACTGCTGAGCAAAACTAACTGAAAAGAGGAGGGAAAAGGTGGCAAGCTCTGTCATAGTCAAGCCACGAAATGCGTGCATATTAATTTCATATATTTGTTGTAGCTCAACGATCTGCACACGTGAACACGGAGCAGTGAACACTGAAAAGTGAACCAGGCGAAGACTTGACTTGAATCTCTAGACTGGTTGCTGCTCCTGCTGATGATCTAATTTGGCAACAATTGTCGTACTTCCAGTTCCAGTCGCAGTCGTAGTTTGTTTACCTTTTGGGCTTTTTTTTAGTTGTGGGAGGTGAGGTGTGTCATGTGAGTGGGGTGGGGAGGTGGCATCTGTTCAAAACTCATATGTGGCCTGACTTGACTAAGCCTAACCTGGTACCCGCCTGGGCGATCAATTGATCTCGATAATGAGTTTGCTTCGCAGCCAGAGAACGCACCTATATTTTATACCCTTTCTTGATGTGGTTACATGCATTTAGAGAACTATGTTATCATATAGTTAAATAATTATTGATATTTTAAGCTTAGAACAAAGCTTGAGCGATAATTTAAAAAATGAGCCCCCAAAAACCCAATGGGCTACATTTCAAAAGAACTTTCACTAAGAAAATTATAAATGTAAGACTTCCCACCATAACAATCTTAGAAAATAGTGTATTAGAGACTTCGAGCTCTAAACGTAACTATCATTAAACTGAATAATAGCACCGCGAAGCGATGCGTTGCCATTTGATTTCTCTTTTCGCATCAATGGCTCTGGATCGGGATTGGTGATGGGAATCGCTTGAGATCTACATTTATTTTTCTTGGCTTTTCCAGCTATGAAAAAAAGTAATATATCTGCGTATTTTGAGTAGATCTTTTTCATTAAAATAGGTTTATATTTAATAGGACGTTGATGGAGCTCTATTTAGTCACATAACCTGAAGTATCTATTTTTTTGCTGTTCGATATGATTTAGTGACTGCCATTTTGTGACTACCTGCCTAACCTACCTGTATGCGTCCCCCTCTGTCTACACACCACTCCTCACCCAATCACACTCACATTGTACGCTTGAGTACGTGCACTGAAATTTAAATATAATTTATGAGCCGCGTTGCATATAAAAATAAAGAAAATGAAAAAAACTAAACGTTGAGTGCTTCAATCTCGGGCAAAAGGCAATAAAATGTCGCGATTGGTTGATTGACTTCACATACGAAAGCTTCGTAATGATCGAAACGATCCATCGATTCGGCAATCGATCGTTTTTTTTTTTGGTTATTTGAAATACGTGTAAGACTTACGAAAGAGGATCATGACACAAAAATTTGCCTATAGACCGTTCGTTGAGGAAGCAAAAAGTCCACTGCCCAATTGAGCAGTCTAACTAGAAACTTATTAAGGAAGTCAAATAAGAACTGTTGGAAAATTACTGCACGAAATTATACTAAGTTCAAGCCAGAATCTTAAAACGAGATATAACAAAATAGACTTAAATAAATAAATTGAATTAAATTGAGAGAATAAATAGCTTTTTATCAGACCAAGTTTAAAATAAGAAAAATAAAGATTTTTACACTTTTTATCAGCTTTTTAAAAATAAAATCCGTTACAAAATTCATAAAAGAACTTTTTAAAATTTTAAAAATTATTTCATCATTACCCGTTTTTTTTTTTTAACAAATCAAATCCCAGCATACTCCCAGCGCAATTTTTAATGTTAATTTTATGCAAATAAAAACGATGTTTTTTCTGTTTTTTTTTTTCAGTGTTTTTGTATTTGTTGTCGGCTTTGTTCATTCTTTCTGCCGTGTAATAAATTACTTAAAATTATAAAACATTTTCATATCAAAATTTATATGTGTTGAACATTTTCAATGTATGCAAAGGTTTCATAGGGTTTATCAAAAATATATATATATAGTATGTGTATATCTATATAAAAATATATATATATATATAGTTTTAAGACTAAAATACTATAATAATATAAGGAGAGATACAGATGTATAAAGGATTTGTCTGTCGTTTGTAGCTTTACAGTTAAGTTATAGTAGGTAATTGTAGAGAGTGCTCTTTAGAGTCTCTATATAGTTAAACGTCGGAGCGTAATACATTATGTACAGGATACTTGTAAATATTTTACAAAAGATCGGCTTAGGATTGCGACACTAACACACACACAGGATGTGTATATACAAAGTTGTAAATAGAAAAGACCGAAAAAGTTAATTGTTTTTAAGTTTTTGTTTTTTTACTTTTCTCTTGCAAAGAAAATGCTGACTAGAAAATAAGAAAACATGTAAGAAAATAGATAAAGTTCTTAAAAAATTATAAATTCTTTCACTGGGTGTGTATGTGTGTGTGTGAATGTGCCTTTGTTTCTGCATTTAGTTGTTAACGGGGCTGCTTACTCTCGAGCTAGGAACTAATTTTTGGTGGAACATGGCTTTTTTCTGTTGGTTTTTATATAATGTCTAATGTCTGGAACGGAGCCTATGGCTCGGGATAGCCGCCGTAGGATAGCTCAGAGTTGGAGCCTGCAGCGCTGGAACTGGAACTTGAACTGGAGCCACCACCTGTACATCCGCCCTCGTTGTGCTTCGTGAGCAGTGACATGCGTGAGAATGTCTTTGAGCAATTGCCACACGAATATTTCTTAATATCCGAATGTGTCTGCAGATGAGCACGCAGATTGGAACGATCCGCAAATGCGCGATGACAGTGCTGGCAGCTGAAGGGTTTCTCGCCCGTGTGCGTGCGTATGTGTCCTTGCAGCAACCAGGGACGCGAGAAGGCTTTGCCACACATATTGCACTTGCAGGGCAGCGTGTGTGTGCGTATGTGCATCTTCAGGGCTCCCAAAGACACATAGGTCTTGTCGCAATCCTTGCAGCTAAAGGATTTCTTCACCTGGTTACCCTCGGCGGCGGGACAATGGAACTGCTGATGCTTGGTGAGACCCGAGAAGGTGGAATATGATTTCTGACAATCAGGACACTGATAACGTGGCGGTGATGATTTGTCCTTCTTGCTGGGCGTGCTTGTCGCTGAGCCAGCATGAGAGGACGAAGAAACGCTGGAGCTTACTGCTGGCAACATGGAAATCGCATTGGAGGCATCAATGTGTTTGGCTGGCTGGTGAGCCGCTTGTTTGTGCTTTAGCGACAGATCCTCGGGAACGGAGCAACAACTGGCCGCCGATTCGGGAGTCAAACTGCGCATTGAGTAGTACGAACTCTCCGAATAGGCTGGTGAGATGGGTGCATGATGTGGCGCCGGATGCAATCCCTGCTGATGGTGATGATGATGATGATGGTGTGGATAGCCCAGTGCTGTGTAGGCTGCCGGGTATGTTGGATATGGTAGAAAACTCTGCTGACTTGAGCGTACGCCAAGCTGCGGACGATGAATCATTTCGGAACGCATTGGCGGTGACACCGAACTGGCGCGTCCATGCAGATAATGATGTGGTGGCGGTGACAGTGAACCCAACGAATCCGATGGTGAACTCGGTGAGAGCAGCTCGGATGCGCTGCTGGCCGAGAGATGCTGTGGCTGATTAATCGTACGATAGAATTCGGCTGTGTATTGGGACATATGGAAATAGGGTTGCAGCCCATATTGGGGATATGTGGGAGTTGGTACTACCACATGTGCGGCTGCAGCAGCTGCTACAGCGGCAGCAGCGGCCAAAGCAGCAGCTTGTGTCTGTTGTTTTGGATCAGCTTCAACATTTACACAGTCAACATCGTCCTCATCATCTTCAACATCGTTCTCATCCTCATCCTGTTCAATGTCCATGTGATCCTCATCATCTGTGTGATCAACATCGACGCCTTCATCCTCACAGCAATCGCTTACATTGATCACTTCCTCATCAGCTGAACTAACAGCAACATTTGTTGCTGTTGCTGCAACAGAGGTTGTCTCATTGTTGCTGCTGGTCTTTTTGAGGCACAAATCTTCGGGCTCAACTTCAAACTGATAATTCACTGGTCGCTTTTTCAAAGGACACTTGCTGTAGTTCTTTTCCACTAGCATATGCTCCACGGTATGCATTTTGTAACTGTTCTTTGTTGTTTAGTTTATTTTTTAAAAAAGTTTTTTTGTTTTGTACTTTTAGTTGTCTCACTCAAAGTATATTATTGTTTGTGTTCACATAAACATCGCGATGCGCACACAAACTCAACGAACTGAACGAAACTTAAATTTGTGTAGTGTTGCTTTCTGTTTGATTTGTTTGCTTTGCTTCTTGTGTTGCTGTTGCAATGAACGAAAGAGAAGAACTGAAACAAGACAGCGCTGGCAGCGGCTTTTTATAGCCAAACACCCTCAGTCACTGACAGAGCCGGTCAGCGCTGCGCGCAGCCAGAGAACATAAGAGCGCGCAGGCAGCGGAAGAGAGAGAGCGTTTACCTGCGGCAATTACTGTCTGTGCTCTCTTCAAACTGTTCGTGGCTCGACTACCTGTGTGTGAGCGTATGTGCGTGTGTGTGTGTGTGTAGTGCTGATAGCATGCGCTGCGGCCAATCGCAACGGCGCACGCTAAAACCGGTTCTTCCTCGTTTATATATGTTTTATGTACTGTGGAGCGCGTACACTTGCACCAATCGCTAACGCCGCCGCCGCCACCACAGAGACTGCAGCTAAGTGCCGTTATGTTTGCTACAGTGTGCGCCAACTCCAAGCTGCATCAGCAGAGAAAGAGAGCTCAACAACGTGAGAGAGATCAACGGCGCACAGAACTTGTGTAATTCTCTTTAGGTTATGCTGTGAAAGAGCAATAAACGCATTAAACTGTGAAATAATTAAAACGAGACGATCTCTTACTTCCCAAAATTATTTCATTAACCTTAATATGTGATGGCTTTCGTGCACGTGTTATTCGACGACTTATCGATTAAAATAGTGTCACTTTAACGGAGTTGTTGCAACCATAAAAAAAGGGTTGTCAGCTTTAACGACAGGGGTGTCGTACTTAAATAGTTTGATTACAGGTAAGGACACGTGCAAATTTACACTACAAATTAAGCTGTGAAATAATTAAAACGAGACGATCTCTTACTTCGCAAAAGTATTTGATTAACATTAATATGTGATGGCTATCGTGCACGTTTTATATCGACTTATCGATTAAAATAGTGTCACTTTAACCGAGTTGTTGCAACCATAAAAAAAGGGTAGTCAGCATTAATGACAGGGGTGCCGTACTTAAATAGTTTGATTACAGGTAAGGACACGTGCAAATTTACACCACAACTGACGCCACAGGTAGCGAGGGTTTCAAATTCATAATGAGTTAAGAACTTCGCACAGAAAACAGCTAAGAGAAAAAAGTTAAAGATTTTAAGCTGTGGCTACACTCTTAAATCTCATTCTCTTCAACAGCTTGTTTTGAGTGTGTGTCAATTCCAGTTTGTTTCTGTTGGCGCTCTTTCATGCGACTCTCTTAAGTGCTGGGCCCTCCACTCTGCACCCAAAAATAAGTAACGCCTGTTGATTGACTACACGACGCCACACAAGGGTTCATAACTAAATTTAGATACCACACGCATGCGCCTTGTAAGCAATTAAACACATACAAAAAGATTACATTTTCAAACACTAAAGTGGCAATCACAGCACTTTCAGAGTTGACACAATAAATCAAATGCGAATAGAAAATGGGAAAGCGTCAAACCGATAAAACCTGTGACACTTGCACAGAATTTGCAGAAAAATTGTTTTTCGTTGTCCAACCCAGATCACACAAGAGCACAATTTAACTTAATTAGCGGATTTATCAATTGCTTTTTTTTGTCCCTGCGCTACACACTGTTGTGCAGATTTGAGTTTAAAGATACCAAGAAAGCAGAAGGAAGCCAAGTTACAGATTCAGTTAAGTTCCTGGACCAAACCTCTATCTTGTCGGCCCAAATCCACAAAACCACCGGCATAAATTAATAGACAAACTCGACTGACCACGTACTGTGCACCTCAAAACCCGCAGTCGAACCCGTACTCAGAACTCAGACCATGTGCATAGCAAGCAGTTACAGTTCTGTCACTTTGGCTGTTTAGTAGCTGAACATCGAAGCGTTCCGACGATTCTGTTGGATCTGAAAGTAGTACTAAGTCTTGAACATTTTAAAATTTTCTGTAAAAAATAACTAAAATTTCAATAAAAGTGAATAAGTTTACAAACTTCTTAAATTAAATTACGGAAAATTCTTAAACTTCTTGATTTTCTAGCCAATTAAGCCCTTGAGTTTCTTACAACACTGATCAGCTATGCTTCTACTTCTAAATCTTCTACTTCCTCTTGTTCTTGGTGCGCTCTGTTATCTTATCTTCTTGTTGTGGAAACCAGCTCTGTCACTCTGCCTCTCGCTCTTTTGTATTAACAATGATTTAGTGATGTTGTTAGCTAATGTCGTTCCCTGTATCTGGCCACCCAAAATGTGTTAAAAGACCGAGTTTGGCAAGTTAATTAGTTGCATAGCAATTTCAGAGACTACAATCCATTGAATTGAACTGCTCTTTCACATAAGATAGCTGAAAGTTGGCTCCTGAAAGTTTTGGGTGGTATTCAAAATTGAAGGAATTTATTTACCACACTTTTGTCTGTCATTTAAAGAAGACAGTCTGCAAAATATATCCTGGATCAATAAAAAAGTTATACAAACATAAAAAAGGAACTTTCATTTGCCACAAGACAGAGCAACTAAACGCCGCGGGTGCACATGATGTTACAGTCCCAGTAACAGTTCCAGTCGCTGTCTGTTTCCAAAGTTTCAGCTCAGATCTCAATAATCCACACGCACTTTCATCGAGTGTATGATCCACAGACACAGTTCCGTGTCAGACAATACCCTTTATTCTGCTCTTGTACTTTTTATGTAGTTTTTTGGCCCCGGAGTCAATAAAATGCTCGATTGTAATTTTCACTGTGCAATTATTGTCTCAGCTTTCAAATGCGGTAGGGCCTTGAAAGCAGTATTCACTGTACAGGTCCCGGTTACCCGGTTACCGCAACAAAAGTAATTTTCAATTTTTACAGCCCAACTTGGGACATAAAATATATGTGTGTGGAGATCAAGTCGCACACACACACACACATGCCACACGTTGACCAACAAGTCACTGTAGCTTGTAGACCCTGTACATGCCGTAACATATGGGTATATCAAGCAAAATACGATAAAACGGCCAACAAATAATTAAGAAACAGGTGATGGGTCTCTGAAAGTCATGTTCCTTTCATTGTAGTTGTTTGGCTCCGTGTCCTTAAAACGCTTAAATGCAAAAGAAACACGAGTTTTTCATGTCTTTCCTCGTGGCAGACAAATCTCATTAAAAGGCGTCGCGTCTTCGCTTGTCGCCGCTGCCTTCGTGTTGTTTACCCCCACAAGGAGTCTCCGCCATCTCCTTCGACGTCCCGTGCCCCGTCTGTCTCTAGGCCAGACTTGACCCCTTTCGCTCTCAGGGACTCAGTTTCGGTTGGTCGAGAAGGCGTTGTATTTAAAATGTCGTTAATAATTTGTTGTTTGTTGCAGTTGCACAACGCAGACGTTGCAAGTTCCTTTGCTTTTGCGTTTGCTTTCTTCTCGCCTCGTCTTTTCTGCTGTTTTTGTTTTAAGGGCTTGCTCGTAAAAGTGCTTTATTATTTATGTTTCATTACTTTAAAATAGGATTAGTACCTCCAAGAGCTTGACCAAATTATTGTTCGCCTTTTTTAACCATATTTCATGGTGCAACAACATGCGTTAAGAGAAAACAAAATTCCCGTTCGCATCCATTTAACACTTTCAAAATTAATTTGTTAATGATTCTACGGTAAGTTCCTTTTAAGTACAGTTTCACATTTTTCTGGAAATTATCTATTGAACTGTTTAAAAGTAATATTAAAATAAATTATTTGATGTTTATGTCAATCTATTCCAACTTTATTTCTATCTGATTTGAAATCAGATTTGCTCCTCTTTGAGCTCAACACACCAGGAGAATACACAGATCCAAAAGTATATTGCGAATACTATGGGTAAACGAGCAAGTTTACAAAAGAAAAACGCTATTTGTTATAATCCTTACCCGAGAGTATAAGCAACACTGTGCCGATAACAACATATCCATTGATGATGCCAACAATGCCGCTGGCTAAAAAAATAATCATTCGAAAAATTCCAGTTACTAGATACCAAATGACTAGTTGACTTTTTTTCTATGGAAAGAGATTTCAATTATTTTCTTTATGGATTAATGCAAACTTACCAACCAAACTGAAGCTACTAAAAGTATGCATGCAATGCAATGAAGTATGAGTAAAGCAAGCCTAATAATAGTAAACACATTCATCCATTCTTCATATACTGTGATTTAAGATCATTAAAAAACGAAATCAACATAAAGTGTCCGTCTTTACCAAAGCCTATAATAGCAGCAAACAAAGTCACTAAGAAATCAATCACGGCTATGGTATAGATTCCCAATTGCAGCGGGACTACACAGCAACATTTCTTTAGTTTCCACATTTTAATCAATTTTTATATATTCTCTACTTCACTGACAATATTTTTGTGTATAGTGTTTAAATTTGTGTGGCAAAATTCAGACTAAATAAACATTGTAATTGGCTTGCTTGATTAAATATGTATATTAACATTAATTTTTTTAAACAAGGAAAGATATTTTAAGTAACTGTGAATTTCAATTTTATATTATGAACAATATGTCATAGGTACAATTATGTTTCTTACTCTTCTTTCAGTTCAATGTACCAAGAAAATACGCAGATCCAGAAGTAAATAAGTAGTACTAAGAACATATCGGTTAGGCGTACAAAAATAATAAATTAATAACACCTTACGTAAAAAACCAATCATCATTGTTGCAATTAAAGAGTGCGAATTAGCAAAGCCCAGACTAGCCGAGATTATTAATATTATCTTGCGAAAAATTCCAGTTATTAGATAACCTATTATTAGTTGACTGTAATGCTAGTGAGAGTAGAAAAGTTTTAAGGAAATTTAGACACAAACTTTTTACTTACCGCCCAAACTGATGCAAACAGAAGTATGCTTGCCATTGCATGGATTATATATATAACTATTTCTACAGCTACAAGCGCATGATAGTCATCGTCAAGTACTATGATTAAAGACCAACATTATAAATGAAATAAAACAAATAATTAAACAGTGGTCAATGTACCAACTATTACAGAAATTCCTAGCACCGACAATGATATTTCAATTACGGCTATAATAAGTGCAGCCCACTGCAGAGGAACTGAGCAGCAACATTGTTTTAGTCTCCACATTAAACAAACCGTTTTAGCTTACTATAAATTTAAAATGAATTGTTTTATTTCGTTTTGACAGGATTTGCATTACTTGGCTTTAAATTAGAACGATGTCAAATGAGAATTTTAAGAAATTTGACACCAAATGTAAGAGAGACTACAGTCGAACGATCCGACTGTAAAAGACTCCGTACTGCTTTTAGTGCGTATTTTTCTATAGCTGTCCGATCCAGCAGTAGGGCGGTAGGGGGCTTGGCATCATTGTGAAATATACTTGACCTGCTCGCGAAGTAAACCAACTTTCGTTCAAAATTTGGTGCCCGATAGTCTCTGAGAACTATCTGACAGACGGACAGACGGACGGACGGACAGACGGACATGGCTATATCGCATCTTCTCTGGATGCTGATCAAGAGTATACTTTATGGGGTCGGAAATACTGCCTTCTGCCTGTTGCGCACATTTTTCTTTTTACAGTACAAACAAACACACAAAAATTGTGGACATTTTTTTAAAAGTCTTACACATTATTCATGATTTAGATGGTGAACATTATAAAATTGGACAATTTTGCTTTGTCAGTTGAAGATTGTTGCTATTTTAGAAATATTCATATAATTTTCAACTATTGTTGTGCTTCTCGTTGTCTCTGCGTTCTTGTGTCAGGTTCTTGTCTCAGCTCAATAAACCAAGAGAAAATACAGATCCAGAAATAAATATAAAGTACTAAGGACATAGTGGAAAAAGTTAAAAAAAAAATTTGTAAATATGAAATAATATAACATCCTTACGAGTCGTTATAATCATTTCTATAATAAAATAGGCATTGTGCTGAACAAGTATTAGGATAACAAGAACTACTGTGAAAATCATGCAAAGAATTCCAGTTATCAGATATGGTATTACTAGTCCAATGTGTTGCTAATGGAAATAAAATATGTATCTTTCAGTTCTTGACTTATCTAACTTTACACTCACCACCCAAACCGAAACAATAAGAAGTACACATCCAATGATATGGATCCCATGGAAAATTGCTGTAATATATTTTTCAGCATCAGTACTTTCTGTAACTGTGATTAATAAACACATAATTAATTGAGTAAATATTTAAAGTGATTAAACGTTACAAAAAGCTAACGAAAACCCTATAAATGACAATACTGAATCAACGATGCCGATAATTAGTGCTCCCCATCTGAGAGAAACTGCACCACAACAACATTTTTTTAAAGTCCACATTTTACTACAGTGAATTTGTATATCTAATAACGGAATTTTCTATTTAATTTGAAGAACAACATTATTTTGATTAAATGTATTTGGTGTGACGTGCGAACAAATTTAGCTTGCTTGGTTTGTAAATACGAATTTAAGTTGTTATAGCTATAACCTATTAATCAATGTTATATATGGCCACTCAAAAATAAGTTTAGTGATTTTTTTTTATAAAACTTAAGGTTACAAACTTGGCTTACTTCGTATCCAACAATCAAATACCACTAAAATAATCTGTACACATTCTGAAGCGTATTGTGCGATTTGACCTACGGAAGATATTTAATATAGTTGTAAATTTGGTGACGGTCCAGTAGTTGCCGAGTAATGGTGTAATGAAAATGCCGTGTTCATAGCATTAATTTTAAATTAGTGGCTCTAGCTCGTATAGTTTATGAGATCGTGATAGATTGACGGTCAGATGCGACGGTTAATGCTGATCAGCGAAATAATTACTAAAAACCTAATAATTTATGAAAACGAATAAAAGTCAAAAATTCGGCTAGTACAAAAAATTTAATTTTATTATGACTATGTTGAGTTTTGTTAAAGGTAGTCGCAACATGTGACCACAATAAATTTTCCATTTTTTACAATAAATTTGTCTTACTTCAATCGGGATGAAAACCATGTCTATTGCAAATTTTGACGAAACATTTAGCATATTTAAAACCAACCATGTAACTATGAAAATTAATTCAAAACAATTTTATGATTTGTAAATTGCCTGTTAAATTGGAGAAGTTAGTGATTCAGATCATAGTGAAACATCGCTTGAAGTCTCGTTAGCTCAGTTCTCATCTTTCAATTCAATAAACCAGGAGAATACACAAATCCAGAAATATATTAACAGAGCTAATGGCAGAACAGAAAGAAGTTTAGAAAAATTGTAAAACTTAAGGAAACTTAAGTGTGTTATGTTGAAATATCCTTACGAAGTACTATAAGTAAAATAGCCATCTCGGGCTGAATATCACAGGCTTTTACAATACCATAAACTGTAATCGCTATCATGTTTAGTATTCCCGTTATCAGATAAGGAATTGGTAGTTCCATGCGTTGCTAATTGAAAGAACATTATCACGTTTCAATTATAGTACGGTTTAACCTTACACTTACCACACAAACTGAAACAATGAGAACTATACATGCAACAGCGTGAATGCTTTGGAAACCAATCAAAGCATGCTCCAAAGTCTTAGAGTTATCGTCCACTGTAATATTTGATTAGCGTAAGTGATTAAATAACGAAATTTAATGAATAAAAGGTTACAAGCAAATACTGATATTGTTACAAGCGCAACCAGTCCTTCGAGGATGCCGATAACTAGTGCTCCCCACCTAAGACTGCCTTCGGCGCAACAACAGAATCTTTTTAACGACCACATTATTAAAGATAAAGTTAATTTTGTTAACAACCGAAATTTGGTTTGTTTCAACGCAAGAATGAAAATATTATAAATTAATTTTATTTTTCTGACAAAAGGTAACAAATTTTGGCATGCTTGGATTGTAAATAAGGACTTAAATTGAGAATATTTAACACTTTAAACACTTTATTTGTGATGACAGTAAGTTGGTCTGTACAGACATTTACTTTGTATAGTGCACAGTTTGGCCAAATCTATAGTTATCGAGTGATCTTTGATCGCTGATCTCCTCATGTGCTGTAGTTTTTGCGGCAAGCCGAGTTGCCGGGCAAAAATACACTTTACGGGATCGACTGCGCATTCTCCTATCTGTTAAGCACATTTCGAGCCACCTACTTCACGTAGGGGAGGAAATCTCCAGCTAAGGATTTTTTTTTGTTTGAGAACAATGTTAAAGGGCATTTCAATGCTAAACATAGTTGTATGGCTTTCTAACAGCATTCTCCCGTCGAGCAAGGAGTTAGACTCAGCGTGAGAAACGAACAACAGGTGTGGTCCAACTTGTGTTAAAATCATAAAAACCAAATATATCTATATATAACCAACTTATCTGTCACATATTATCAAGGTTTTGTATATGCTTAGCACCTGCCCACCTGATCTTGAGAAACCAAAGCTAAATTGTGTAAGCAAATAAACACATTCTAGTGGTAAATATGCTCATGTCATTGAAAATCACGAACTCGAACAACGTTTCAAATGAGAATTTCAACAGCGGCAGTAACTGCTGCCAAATAACAAACAAATTGAGACGTTAAACGTGATGTGCGTGTCCAAATTACAGTTCATTTAGCTCTTTTCTGTGGTTAAGAAAACCTAAAATAAAAAAATTTCAAATCTAAAAATTGGTTTGTTTATCGTTCATTTATTTACCAACAACTTGACGAATTTTTAACAAGTGTCTGCGGGTTTATTTACACACATTTACCAAGATAAGAATATATTGATAAAGTTTGATTTTAACCAGATATCTAATGGGTTATCCTTAAGCTAAGCAAATTGAGATAACACTAAAGATTTTCAAAGTATGTCAATTTCCTATATCTAAAATTTGATATATACAAACTGTTTACAGGTTATTCTGATTTTCCGTACACCCTCATGATTGAGTTGGAAAATGAGGCACATGCCAATAGAAATTTATATGGTGTGTGGCAGCAGGTCGACTTACTCATGGCTCAGGCTGAAAATCCTCAAACAAAAGACAACTTGCCAAAAAAAGAAAATGAGATGAATAGGAATGAGATATAAGCATAGTTTTGCCTTTGGCAAAAGGACAGGTGATGAACATCTTGCTGTCTTTAGTTTTGTACATGCCACACAAGTCAGGGGAACCTGTAGCTATAGAAACGATGCCTATCGCTATTTCTAAATCTTTTATTCGCAAACAACAAAAAAGCAGACAAAAGCGGGTAGCAGGGGACAGCTGACAAATCTATAGAGATGAAGATGCTATTAGAATTTTTTCAAACGAGTGCCAGCTGCCTGAGCCTGCATGAGTGGCTCAGGATCAACTCTACGGGTCTGAGGATTTGGCAAGGTGCGCATACCTTTCGGATTGCGCCATAACAGAGAGTCTCTCTCTCTAAGGTGGTCAAACTGTGAATATAAATCTTGCTTCAACTTATGCTAGACTTATATTTATATATTTTGTAGTCTGTCATAATTCATTAAGCTTAAAATTTTAATTGATTGGGAGCGGAAGTCGCTGAGCAACGCACTCTAAATACCTATTATTAATTGTCATAAATCTTGATCAGGAGAGCCATTAATGTGATCATGGCCAAAATGAGCACAAGCTGCAAACGAGTTGAAACCGTCATTAGGGGCTCACTTTGATTTCATACTCAAAATGTGTAATCTCTCTCTCTCTCTCTCCCTGTCTCTCACTCTCTCTCTTTCTCTATCTCTCTCTTCTTTTTTTCCCATTCCTTGTTGCTTCGCTCGCTTTCCATCAAATTATATAATGATGGCACAGCCTACAGGAGTCAGCTCAGACTTGAGTCCTTGCTGCTTAGGCACCTTTTGTTTACCTGTCTGTGTGTGGGTGTGGCATTCAGACAGTCCAAATAAAAGCAATCCTTTAGGAGCCTTTAGAGCCCTTTGCCTTTTGCCGACGCCGTCCACTTGACAGTTTAACCCAAATGCAAACCGTTGAAATTAAGTTAAATAGTTTCTTGTTAAAGCAAACCCTTTTTGAGTTTTGGATTTTTGGGTTTTTGTAGTGTGCACCTGCCAAATGATTAATCATTTTCGTGCCCGTCTGCCTTTAACACCTTCCTTCCCACCCAGCGTCACTCTTCACCTCTCCCTCACTCGCTCTCGACTTGATTTTTGTTTAAATGCTAAAAGCTCATCAATTATACGTCATGCATCTGTCTTTCTTGCTTTCTTCTTCTTTATTGGTGTTTTTTAGAGGCAAGGCGCTAAAGGTCGCGCTTTTCTCTTTCCACTTTTTCTTTTCTTCTTTTTTTGCTTTCTGATTTTAAGTCTCTAATCATGTCCATCAATTTGATGAAGTTTGTGCATCTGGTTATGCATGTAGGTGAGGAGTCCGTTAAGTGAATGCACATCTTAAATGACTTTAGATTGGTATATTTTCGATGTGGGCGGTCCCCGCTGAGCATCTGTTTGAATTTTATTGCTCCTCCAGCTCTGATTTGCTTCAACACACTTTGCGTAATAAAAGTATTTCAACGAAACACGTTTAAACACGTGGCCCACATTGAAAATTTTATATTAATTTTAAAAGTTATGCTGTCACTTATAGTCTAATATTTATAATACAAAATTGATTTGTTTCCCATTTCAAATGAGAGTGCCACTTCAGGAGTAATCTTTCAGCGCGTGGGTCGTATCCACAGACAGACAATGTCGATGGATGCACTTTGAGCGCATGTGCAGATGTTTTCACCAGCTGAAGAAGCCAGGATTTCATGCGCACACACACTTTGCATGCATTTCAGATGCATTTGAATAAATAAACTAACAAAGAGTGTGCACACTTACACACACACGCCAAACAAAAACATGACAAAGGCTCTAAAAATAATTGAAAGGAATTGAACTAACGAACGCGTGCAGCAACGTGTCTATAAATCAACGTTGTGCCAGGATAATGCAGCCTCAAACGAGAGTGTTGTAGACTAATTTGAATTGCGTCTTCGTCTGCGTTGTTGCATCTGCGAAAGGCACATTGAGGAAGAGGAGAGAGCAAGAGATTCTTCATTGAGTGTTTCTCCCTGTGTGCCGCATTTTTCGCTTGAATGCAATTGAGAAAGGTCCTTGGGATCCTTTATTGTTTTGGAGTCTCAACTGAGGCTTGAACCGCACCTGGCCGTGATTCGAGACACAAGAATCTGAGCAAAGCCTGAACGACTTAGAACAGGTACTGGTTGTCAACACACGACACAGAAGAAACTCTCCAAGAAGCGTACCGACTGCAGTAGTCCACTTATTTTTAAACAGGGGATATTTAAAGATTTTTGTTTATAAAGAAAAGTTGGTTATGAGTTCGCTTCTAATCCAATTTGAACAGTTTTCCACACAAATCAGCGATACAAATCAATGTAAATTCGATTGTGATGCTGATCAAGTAGTCACTTTTCTACGCAAACTTTATTCTGACTATCACAAAAGACTTTATACAGTTTTCAAGTACATATCAAATATATGAAGTATACAATATGTAAACAGTACCTTTACTAGCGATTTCCTGTATTAATCTGGGCATATCCCTTTTTGTGGTCGCCAGCAATCGGGTTTTGCCTTCCAGTTTTACACGAACAGGACCAACTGCTGTAGTAGGAGCACTGTTAACCACGAGTAAAATATTTCACGTTTCATCGCCACCGTTTTAAGACTTGAACTGAGGATTTTACAATATAGCGGGGGATAAATAAAAATTTTTTTTTGCTCTTTAAAGTGTGTCGAATAAGTTAACACTATTAGATTCGTTACAAGATATGCAAGAAAATATGATATTAAACAGTCTAAGAATTTCGTTTAAAAATTTCTATCGGGTGTGCTCGACTATGTGAAATTTTATATTTACATATAGAAAAAGCAATAACTTATGTTTATCGTATAAAGCTTTTTATAGTTTGCACTTCTCTGCTGATTACTACCCTGTCGCATTTCAAGTACAGGGTCTGGAAAACAGTAAAACCAGCTTCAACAACTAACAACAGAAATTATAATATTAAAATTTTATTATAACAGAAAAAACAACAAGAAAAAACAGGAAAAAAAACCGTTTGCCTCCCTTTAGTAACAACAACGGCGACAGAAATCAGATCAAGCGTTTGCAGCGTGCTGAACTGGCATGAACCTGCCGCCAACTGTGGCCAAGTGGTACCGTTGGGTTGTGTTGATGTTGCAACAACAGCGGTAAGTGCCACTTCCACCTTTAAAAAACTTTAGCTGGTGGCACGAGCTTAATGTTGTCGTTATACATTTTGCAGGTTGACGACACACGAGCAGCAAACAAAAAACTTTTGACTGGAGTTGAAGCTGAAGATGCAACAAGTTGTCTGCCCAGTGATACATGTGGGGGGCGTGCAACCACAGGCCATGCACGCCGCCGGCGGTGTGTAGCACTTTTTTTTGGTTTTCGCTTTTAAATACCCGTTAGAATTAGAGAAAGGCTATATTAGTTGCAATGTTTGTGTTCAAGAAAACCAAATTCTAGCTCCATCAATCCGCTAACGGGTAACTCAAAGTCTGGTACATTTTTTCTTGTCAGAAATCACATCACAGCTCTGCTCTTTGCTGTTCAGCTCCGACCTAACAGCTATTAACTTGCCTTCCCCCTTTTTTTGGCCATTTTGCATATGATTTTCTCTTTTTTTTTTTTTTTTTGTGGACCCACGGAGGGTCATCCCGTGGGGCGCAGGCATTGACGGGGGTTATCGCCCGATTTATGGTGCCATCGCGACAGCGAGCGTCATGTTTATAAAGAAATTCTCTGCTGTTCAAAACAAAAACTTCGTAATACAAGTAATTTTCGTGGCAAACGTGTCGTCAATACCGCCATCCATTCAACTGTCCAGAGTTTGCCTCGGGCGTTGTGTGTCGCTTTTTATGTGCTCACACTTGTTTGTTGTTGATATAAGCAAAAGGGGAAAACTGGACAATTCATATTATAATTTAAATTGATTTAATTATTGAAGCGAAATTGACTGTACTTAAGCCCCGACAATTTCATAAAGGTTTCTATAAAAACAATGCAGTTCCTGTTACCAATTTGTCACTCACAATGTACCAACATTTGTCTTCCAAGAACCAAAACGGAAATGCGATGCTGCAAAAATAAAATAAAAACGAATCCAAAACGAGTACAGCACAAATTTAAGGTCTTTTCGGCAATTGTATTCTTTTCCTGTGTCATTTTTTGGCAAGGCGTGTCAATTCTCACTTCCGCTTTGGCAGGTTGCTTAAGTGCGGTAGTGTGTATGTGTGCAGGTGTGTTCAGGTGTTTGTTTTTTATTGGACCTAACTCAATTGCATTGAAATTGAATCATTTAAGAGACCTGTCTGCCATTTCCATAAGCCAAATGAATCGTTTCCTTTCATATTTAAATCGAGGCGTTTTCGCTTGTTTCAAACATGTTCAAATGCTTCACAACTACACACTCCGCCCACTTAAGTGGCAGCTTCGAGAAGGAGAAAAAAGCAAAAACCAGTAGCCAATGCAACTGGCACCGAGGGCAAACTTGCGGCAACTGCAATCAAAACCATCAGCATTCATATACTCATCATCATCATTATGTTGATCATCATCATCATCATCATCCTCCTCTAATAATAATAGTCAACATTTCAGCTAACAACGTCAGCCTGCAACTACTGCAATGAACGTTTCACTTCCAAAAGATTGATCATCTGGACCAGCCCTCGTTTAGACTCATCCATTTCGCCCCATCCAATCAGCCACACCCACAATGTGGCCACAAGTTGCAGCTTGGCAGGCGAAGGCTCAAAGTACATATTAAAATGGCTTAAAAAGAGTACTCTTTCTCTCTCTCCCTGTCGCTCACTGAAGTTGTATCAACAATATCAACAATTAGCTTTGCGTTGGCAAATGCTCAACTGGCAAATATCCTATAAAAAGTGTTTGTGTAATCACTGTGGTTAAAGTTACAATGGTAAAAGAGACGAACAGAAATTTTAACAGAGTCCCGACTTTTAAGCCTTATTTCTCTCTAGTGCACCGTCTCTCAGCCCAATTTGTTGAATTCTGCTAAAGGGTATTATTGCCAGCACTAGCTTCCGTTAAGAGCGCAGCAAGGTGTGTGGTAAAAGCTGGAAAAGAAAAAAACGGTAGCTGCCACCGCCGCTAAAAGCGCAACAATTGGCAATTTCATTTGCTGCGCCCTCAAAAAGCAAATAAACAAAAAAAAATAAAATAAAGAAACGCAGGCACCTAAAGCTATCAAACAACAGGTACGCAAAGGCGATACCAATTGCTGCGAGTGTGTGAGTGTGTTTATATTTGTGCGACCTGTGCTTCATGTTGCCAGCAACTTTCTACAACTGCCACATGCTGTGGAGCGCATCTATGAATGGAGGCAACAGCGTCTTATTCTCTCTGGTGCTACATCATCGTCAACGTGCCTTCGTCGTCGTTGCCACAACGTCAACTTGTTGCAATTTCGATTTCCTGTGCGCAAAAAGTTTGACGTTTGCCGGGTCACCTTGCCACAGCTTGTGGCAGCATTCGTAATTGCTCGCAAAGAAAAAATTTCCATATGATAATATTTATTCGCTGGAATATGCCTACAATTCACTGACTAACTGTCTGTCCGTCTGCCCGTCCGCCCGCCCAGTTACGCCCGCGCGCCACGCAACAATCCCTGTGTGTGTTTAAGACCCTGTAGTTGCTATAGTACAAAGGTGTTCCCCCAGTATTCTTTTTTCGTCATAAATTGCGACAGTGGTGTTAATGTCTCTGAATCACAGAGACTATAAGAGCTAAGACCTCGAAATCTTTGATAAATTTAATTAATTTGCTGCGGTATGGATACAGGGTCTTTAATAGTAGCTCCTCTCGATTGTAGCCATATCCTACTAGTTTTGTTGCATTTGTTGTTGTCTATTTGACACTGCGCAGGCGGCGAGGATGCACTGTAAACAGTGTGTGGGTGGTCGCATACGCCTGCGCCTGCGCCTTCGTCTTCGATTTGGCGGACTCCAACATCGACTTCGACTTTTAAGTCTGTCTGTCTCGTGTTCGCATTTTTATATGCATTTCCATTTCCATTTTCCTGCCAGCCTTCTGCCTTTTCCTTCAGCTACTCTTCTTTTTCCCCTTCGATTTTATTTTTTATTATCTAGTTGGCATTTTAGTTGAATTGTTAGCTTAGTTTATGTGCTTCACGGCAGCAGTTTACCAGTCGCTTCCAGTCCCTCTAGGTCTCCATTCTCCTCCAAAGTTTCCTATCTTTGGATTAAACTTGCTGCACTATTCCAATTGCAATTGCAATTGCCATTGCCAATCTGCATTTCTAACCTGAAGTTGCAACGTTAACGGTTACGATTGATGTACCATTTTAGTCTGTTATCGATGGGATGCAAGTATCAAAGCGACAGTTAGTCCAGAAATCAGCGAAAGGTTTCGAAGTTTGATCAGCTGATATTATATAATTTTTCTATAAAAAAGTGCTGTACAAGTTTGAACTTTTATATCGATACTAAAAACTATCGATTAGCGCTCTTCATGCAACTGAAACTCAATGGCTGTGAGAAGGCTTGTTAATAATAATAATAATTTATAAACTCATCACTCAGAGGTAATTGCACGACAAAGTTGAGGATAAATTTAATAAGTTCAACTCTTGTACTAACTTAAAAAAAAATAACTATTTCTTATTATTGAAGTATAATTTTTAAACAAAAAGAAGAAGAAGCGAGCGTACACCTTGCGGTAGAAAAATAGTGCACAAGTTGAGTAAGTAACCCGCAGCAAGCCAAACAAATTATCAAGCGAAAAAGTGTAGAAAAACATAAAAACGGAAGGACAGAGAAGAGAGCAGAGAAAACACATAATTAGGTCAACGCCTTGTATGTGCAACTGTGCAACGACTGAAGTGACGGCACGCGTAATGAACCTGTTCGGGAGCAGAGCAAACTGGCGACACTCCGACAGTCGGCGACGCTGACGACGGCGGCAGTCAATAAAGACCAAAAAGCCGTCGCCTTGACCAGAATTTCTAATGCATTTCTAGGGGTACAACATTAGTATGCTCTGAGTAGGGGTAACAACGACATGTCAAAACAGCCAGCGAGTGGCACAGGTAACTCTGTCCAGGTTTAATATGCAACCCAAGTCACAGTGCACCCTAGACTAGACTGAACTGTGCCCCGTTCCGTATCGTTTCATCCTTTTTAGAGTCAGCGGTGCGCGGAAATGTGCGGGACACAGAAGGGCGTCAGTCGCGCGCCGTTTGTTTAATATCCGTTTGGACATGTTTTGTCCTAGTTCCTAGCATTCCATCATGCGCACAATTTGAATAATTAGTTACTCGTGCCAGAAGCACCACCAAAAAAAAATACCACCACCTTCTTTTAGACCTGACATTCCTGTGCACTTTGCATAACGTGTCCTACAACGTCCTGTTGCAGATGCGAGTGTGGGCAGGTTGTACTGTTCAGTGGAGAGGAACAAGTGCTTGCTTTGGGCCAACTCAAGTTCTAGTCGTAGCCAAGCCCAGTCAAGTGGGCTGTTGCGGTCACTGATCGTGCACTCGACCGGTAAGGATCATGCTGGCATCTGTTACCTTCCTAATATGCACTTGATAGGAATTCTATATACACATACTTGGTCAAAAGGTGCAGGCGCGTGCCTACTTGGCCACAGCTTTTAACAGCTGCCATAAGAACGTGTGTCTCAAAGACAATTAAAGAGAGTGTGGTAAATTTATTTGCTTTCTATACAGAGATAGCTAAAAACTTGTTTCTATTTTTTTCATTCAGAATATACTGCAACTATAAAAATGGCCAGCGAAGCTATTGAGGTGCCCATGCAGCCCTATGCCGGAAAACTCCTGATCATTACCGATCTCGTAGTGCCCGAGAACAATGATGAGGCTGCGGAGGGAAAAAAGGATAACGCTGAACAGAAACAACCAGAGTTTTCACGGCCAACGTACTTTGAGCCAAAAGTAATCGAGAAAACATTGCTTAAGTACTGCACTTTGGAGAACATGCCAAAGCAATTTAAGGATGAACTGGTGGAGGGATTATTAGCTGCTGTAGAAACCTATATGAAACACGTGATTAAAACCGTCATCGATCTCAGTGAGCACCGTTCGGGCAACAATCTGTATAATAATCCACACTATGTGGTGCAACACGATATGAGAACTACGATGATGTTTCTAAACGAACGCGAGGTCTCCGATTTTGGCTGTTCAGATGACGATACCAATTACGGACATCGAAGGTATGTTTTTAGCCTTAGTTCATATCACCAGATAATTAAACTAATTTCAAGGCGTTGGATGAAACTACAACGTAATCGATCGAGCAATTCGGTGGAAAATGAGATACGCCTGGAGTCAACCAATAATACTGCTCTCCTGGCACTCGGAGCACGTAAACCAACGGGTTTCAGTGCCGCCAGCGGACTCTTTCATGGCCCACCAAAATTTGGAGCAGGTTTAAGTACTTTGGTGGCATCACAACCGCAACGTTCGTTTGCTGTAAGGATTAAACATGTGAATGTCAAGGATATAATACAATTTATGGAGAATGAGAAGCGCTATGCACAATCCAAATTGCTCTACGATGCCTATTTGATATACAAGTTGTAGAAGCAAATTGGAGTGAAGTGGGAGGAAGTTCAATGAACTTCCTTTTTAAATAAATCTCAAACAAAAGCCCAAGGAAACAGGTGGTGTATGTCCTTTTGTTCAAGACTACTGCACTTGGCATGGCATGAAAATTCATGCAGTATTCCACACATGCACTTTGAACTTTTGTGCACTGCGTCGTACTTAAAGGAATATCCGGCCAACACAGCCAGACAAACACATAGACAGTCAGACAAATGCAGACAGGAAGCATATGCGCATGCGCTAGTCGCCAACTGTCGGCATTATATGTTTTTTTTTTCTTTTTAAGGAAACGTGATCTTATCATGCCGCTCATTATGTTAAGTGCTGGCAATAAAATCAAAGCGCAACTGAGCGAGTGCGACATTATGTACGCATCATTCCGATTGAACTTCAATTGAAGCCGTGCGCCAAAAGACACAAATTTGAGGCACTCACGTACTTGGCCAACTGAACGATCGGGCCAATCGTGCGCGTGTGGATAAAACGTGCCTCAAGTCTAGAGTTTCAGTTTTAATGTTCATGTAATTGAATTTGGGAAGGGTTTGGATTGAGCTAAACATTATGCATAATTGGTTAAAAGCATTCATAATTGTTTAAAGTAAGGGCATTATAGACATACTTTTCCTGCAGTTCAATAACAGAAAACTGTACTTTCATACACTTCCAACTGTTGTTCTAGCTAGATGAGCGTTCTGCTGATGTCTAAACAAATTTCTAGTCGATTTTCGGGACACACCTGTCCCTAAAGCTAGTCAACCACCCCTATAGGTAGGTTCTCTGTGCGGTTCAGTTCAACATGTTGCAGTTGTAGCTCCTGCATATAGCACACATGTATCCCTTTTTCAAGGACCCTCCGCTACTACAGCTGCTCGGTTCATTTTGGTGCTTGTGCCCTCAGGCGTAAACTTGACAGGTAGACGGGGGAAAAAAAGGAAAAACTGAAAAGTTCAAGCCACCCCAAAAACGAACTATCGCCACTTTAGTATAGATCACTTTTCCGGCCGGAAGGAGACGACTTCACTTGTATGCAAGGTGTATTTGCATAGTGTCAGAAAGAGACGCACTCACCCCACTTGATAACGAACCGTTAGGGCGCACCTTGTTTGCACAGACAGCAACAACAAAGAGTTGATTTTGTGGTATTGGAAAATGTTGCACCTTTTTTGCATAAGAGGTGCTCGCCTGTTCGTCCGTTTCGTTACGATCCGAACCGATCCGTTTGAAGAAATAGCAGCTGTGCCAATACTCCGATTGTCGGTGAAGCACCTTTTCATTTGTTTACCTCCTGCCATGTCTCGGTTAAACCTTACGGAATATTGTGTATTGATTGTGATTATGTCTCGTACTCCGTTTGGTCTGTTTATCTGAATCATATTTTATTTGCTCACTTGTGGACGAAGCGAACGATAAGGTGTTCCTTAAGGCTTATTCGGAAACGTTCTTTATGCTATAAATAATTTTTATCAAATTACAAATAATTTTATTCTATTAATTTGCAACACGTTGCATGCGGCGTGTTTTCTGCGGGGGTTTCTGAATTTAGCGAGTAGCTTCTAATGAAATATTTAGGAATGTTTTAGGATTTTTTTTAAAGTTTATGTAAATATCCTTATTTTCTGAGGTATTTTACATATTTTTAAATTACCGCTTTAGTACCCTTTAATTTTATATGTTTTTTTTAATAATATATGTAGTTTCAATCATAACTAAAACCGACACCTTAATAATAATAGATAATTAAGTACTTAATTTACTTTTTCTAACTATTGAAATTATTTAAAATAAGTTCAATCCTTTCTATACTTAATAACTCCGTCTAGTATTTGGCATTTATAACCCCAATTCTCGCTTACGTAAAATGATTTCGTGTTTCCTTTTATGCTTTTTGAATTATTTGATTTTGTGGGTTAGTTAATAAAGTTAAGCTCCTCCCATGGACATGTTAAGTTTCACTTGCTGATGCAATTTGCTTCCTCATAAAATATATCAGCGCTGCTTCGTTTCTAATCTGCGCCCATATGCTACGCCTTGCTACAAAGGAGTCATAAAATAACACAGAAAGAGAGGGAGAGGGATAGAGAGAAGAAACTATCGACACGTAACGATTTGTGCCGCTATGGAGGAGACGTGCTGGCTGCTGTTGCGTATTACGGCGTCTTACAGCGAAACAAAAATCCGTGCACAGCCCCCCAAAAGACAATATTTATGGCTTTATTAACTTCAAAACGCAGTAAGAGCTGGTGGTGGCAGCCGGCAGCCGTGGCAACAAAGTGTTAAGCCAGGCCAAGGCGATGAAGTTGTGTAAATGAAATTAATCTTCAATAGACACAGGGCAATAAACGAGCAGCGGCAGCAGCAGAAGGCGTCTATATAGTATAGTGGTAGTGGTATACATATTCCCCTAACTCCATCTACACTTCACTGCCATTAGTCATTAAATAATTTTCCACTGAAGCAGCCGCTGCTCTCAAAACTGGCAACACGGGGCATGCAACATCACCATTTGGCTGCCGCTGCCGTTGCTGCTGCGTATTTTGTCAGGTGTCATAAAAATCGAATTTATTGCGCATGCGCAACCGATGTTCCTTCCAAAGTCTCCACAACTGCATCGCATTTTGTTACAGTTTCCAGTTTTGTTTTATTATTTAATTTTCTGTTTGCTGCCAGGATTATAAATCACGATGCGTGCGAGTTAAGGTGACAGCACTTTAGGGCATATAAACACACATAAAACCCGAGCAGGTTGCTGGCATTTTTCTTATGTTTCTTTTTTTTTATTAATTAAATGGTTCACGCAGCATCAAGTCGATCTTAACGTTGGCCATAAAGCCCAGAACTGTCAGTCAGAAATAATGGAGTTGAACATTTTTCATAACTTGTACAAAATTGTAATGATTAAAGTTAAACTCTCAGTCGTCATCAAATAAAAGTCCTTGCTATATGCTATTGCCCTTATCAAAAACATACTACATATATTTCAAAATTAATTCCTCTGAACTGCCCAAATTGACAAAAAAAAGAGAAAGAATAAAACCAGCAGCAAAAGAAAAGTAAAATCATATTCATTGCAAAATTCACACGCTCTCGCCTGCGGGTGTTCTCCGAGCATAGCTCACTGTACTGAAAAGGCACGTAATATGCTCAAATTGCATGGACTGGGAATGAGACTGAGTCAGTCTCAGGCTGGATTTGGGTTTGGGATTGGACTGTGCTGTGTGCTGTGCACTTGTTCCCACAAATTCCAATGCATAGGCAATTTCCATGAAGCAAACAACAAGCAAAAATTTCACACTCTTGCATACAAAAGACTCAAATACAAAAAGTAAAAAACTGAAGAAGCAGACAAAAACAGCAACAAACAAAAACAAAAAAAAAAGAGAGAACACAAAAAAATGGTAAACGAGAAATTTGTACTGTCGAAATGCCACTGAACTGAGTCCGAGAGACTAAACTGAGTGAATGGAACCTGCTGGGAAACCTGGAACTGAGACAGATCACAGAGCCATCAGCATAATCAACAAGATCACGCATCAAACGAGACGACAGCGGCATAAGAATGTAAACATTAAGAGATTTTATGCGAGTTGTTCACATGCCAAAAGCAAAAATTCACACAGACACACACACACACTCCCTGCATAAAAGACCGCAGGCAGTCAAACAAACAGGTACACAGGACGATTATCCTGTCATTCACTTGTTGCGCACAGCACAAAAATGAACCAAAGAATAAATAAAAGGAGAGCAAAATTGAGTAGAAATTAAGCGAAATGTATCACACACGCACACACAAAGCCAGAGAGAATTCACGTCCAGGTAGTTCCAAAGTTTGCAGTCTCAGTCCTCAGTCCCTTAACCCGTAAAAGGGTGTTTTTTTTGGCTACACTTCCTGCCCCTGCGACCCGTTAGCAGCAACAACAACAACAGTTTTGGTTTCGGGATCTCGATTCTTGGTAGCGTGTGAACCTGTTTCAGTTCGGCTTGCCTCATTGATGCTGTTTATACCCTGTAGTCATTTGCAGGAGGAATGCCGACACGTAAAATCACAATTCTCTTGATACTACTAAAATTACAGGGTATTTTTAAGCCAAACACTTATGTTGCCAGCGTCCTCGTTATTTTTTTTAGAAAATTTTTGCATGATTTCATTTTCGGTTCGATGCTAATCTCAAGCTTTGAATTTTTGGCACAAATCGCCCGTTTTTTAATAGACAACAACTACGTTGTTTCTGATGTTGCTGTTGTTGTAGTTACTGTTCCTGGCCATATTTTAGTGCGCATTTCGTGTTTTTCGATAATTTATTACAGTTGCCCAATAAACGACGCTTTGGTTTCTGTTTTATTTTTGCTTTTTGTGGGTCGCCGACAACAAAAAAAAAAACAATAATAAAACTTTTTTATTGTCAAACTCGCATTAATATTTGTGCGATTAGTTTTTCGGCTTTTCTTACCTGCAATTTACGTTCCTCTTTTATTTCTGTCTTCTGCTTCTTCATCTTCTGCTATTTTTCTATCAAATTTCATTCGTCACACGCAAAATAAGAGTTTGAGTTTAAGTTCCCACGCATTTTCAGTTCGTGATTATTTTCAAAGCAGATCAAACTCCAAATTTTTGGTTGTAAAATGAAATCGAATCTTATTGTTCTTTGCAATTTTATTGTCTGTCAAACTAAGTCCCTTAAAGCTCAAAGTCCATGTAAATTGACACAGAAACGCAAACTTGACCTAAGTTTAGCTTAAAATTTAAATGGTCAATGTTTTAGTGAATGTATTTGCTGTAAAAAATCTATAATTAATATAATAACTCGTAAACTCAAATAAAACTAATAAAAGTCTTTGAGACAATGCTTAAATAACTATTACTACATTACTTTCTTTACATACACTCCTTCAATTGGAAAAAGACACTGCCATTTGACAAAGTGACAGCGTCAACTTGCCACAAAACTGACATGCAAAGCAGTTGTCATTATGTTCGCGACGACAACAGCAACAACAATAAGAAGAGTAAAAATGAAATGTATTTAAATAAACGTATAAAATGAAATTGTTTAAATTGTTGCCCATAAATCAGACGAAACAACAACAACTACAATTTTGCGCTCGATTTCACTGCTCAAAAAACTTCACCTGTTTGTGCTGAGACAATGGCTTTTCGGCTTGGTGACAGCCCCCTCCCTACCTGTGTGTGACAAGTAGAGGCAACTCAATTGCGGCACTTGTCGCGCGACACTTCACTTCAATTGGGAGGTAAAAAAACTGTACTGAAATTTGGTTTCAGCATGAGGAAAGTGACGACTGACGACTCGTTATAAGATTGGATCAGTGGAGCGATGGAGCATTGGATACGCAGCATGACATGACAGAAAATATTGTGATTTTTCACGTATTTACTGAAGTTTTATATATATTTTTGGAAACTCGCTTTGCTTTTGTTTTGTTGTTGTTTGTTTCTTTATGGTTTAATTTACGGCACAAAGTTGACAGGCGCGTCTGCCCACTCAAAGGTTAAACGAGCCAGCTTTCGGCCAGAGACGTGCAGACACAATAACCGCTAAATGACATGACCAGAGTCAGAGCCAGTGCCTCCTTCAACTCCTGCTGTTGTTCCTGCGTATGAGTTTGCAGTTTATGGCATACAAGAGATCTGCTGAGCCTGTTCCTGTCCACGCATTTTGATTTAATCACACTGGACACCGCCTTGAAACGTTTCTTTTGCTTTTCGGCTTCATTTGAAATACCCAATTCTGAGTATGGTTACCCTTTCTGTGTAAATCAGAAGAGGGTGGCTCAAAATTCCAACTCCATTTGCAGAGTATTCAATTGGCGACGTAATCAACTCAAAAGTATTTTTATTTCATTATTAAACTTTACGCTGAATGCAAACCATCACCTTAATTGTGCAGAACGAAATGCTTGCTCCACTAATTAAACGCCAAAAAATGTAAAACAAGAATAAGAGAAGCATGAGACGAGAAGAAGGTGAAGCAGAAGAAATAAAAACGGCCTAAAAAATTGCATTTCATTATATTTCATTTCAGTTTGTTTAACAAATTTGCTGACAAGCTCGCTGACAGCGTACAACAAAACGAAAGACTTAAGAAACAAACTTGGCTGGCTGCCTCGCCACTTGACCCCAACACACGCACAATGCGTACCAATGCGTACAACAACAATAATAACAACGATTTTAGCCGCTTTCCCGCAGCACAAATTAAACCGAAATTTCAATTTTGCACTCTGCCACACACAGAGCTGCGAGTGCGAATATAAATGGTTATGGATATGGTTATAATCGGCATTTGTGGGCTATAACAAAGAGCGTAAGAGAGAGAAAAGTACCAGAAACAAAAACCAAACCAAACCCAAAAGCAATAACAATCGATAACAACAAAAAAAGAAATGTAAAGAAATACAAAAAACTGAAAGTAAAGATAAGAGTCGCAATTTTCACTTGCTACCTGTTTTTGTGTGTTCCCATTGGAACAATGGAAATGGAATCTCAGAAATAAAGCCATAACAAATATATTTATTACTTTTTTTTTGCTTCAACTTCGTATAGATTCTTATTCCATATTTTTGTCTTTAGCGGTTAACAGAGCCTGTTGTTTTGGGTTTTTGAATTGAAAATTGGCAGTATGTTTGGGTAGATTAAATTGGAACTCGCTCTACACCACTTTTAATTGAAAATTACATTTTTTACACTCGTCGTAATACCAAAAATATGTTACTTATATGGCGCCATCTTGGCTCGTATTTAAAGCAGACTAAATTGCCAATTTATATAATAGTTCGGTTCATTAACACAGATTTGAAAAGAAAAAGTGTACGTTTGAGTGTAAATGGCAAATAAATTCCCTGTAAATAGCATTGTTTACCTACTTCTTAACAGTATGCACACAGATAGTAAAAAATAATTTGTTTTTTGGATTTTCCAATTGCTTGCGCTACATACCTATAAATAAATTTTTAATTTGTATATGGCGCCATCTAGTGGCTGTCGTTAATAAGTAATCACTTGGCTTATCTTCATGCCCCCAAATGACTGTTGGTCATCAGGTTGAGGCTCCCGTTTTAAGTCACGTTTTTTTGGAATATCTTGGACCAAATCTGGGGCAATTAATTTAAACGTACGCTGTAATATCTCATTTTTCAGCTTAAGAGTATGTTGGCAGCAAGAAATTCATAGAAGCCATTGAGCCATAAACCATTGAAATGAGACGAAGGAAACAAAACAACTCTAAACTGAGAAATGAGAGCTGCTTTAGCTGTGTTGGATGCACTCATGGGGAGAGAGCTTTAGATATTCCACTTGTTACTCCATTTACAAGTTCCATAGAATTATGATTGAGATCGCGGGCCTATCATAAAAAAAATCCGACTTTATTTGGAAATTTTACTTGTTTAAAACACAGGTAAACAGGGGCAAGTGGCAGAGACGCTTGATAAAAAACTTGTCGCATAAATCTCGTCAACATTTTCATTACATTTCGTAAAACTTAAACACGCCCTACAAAATTAGACCAACAAACACAATTATGTTGTTGACAAGTGTCGCTTGGCCAATGGCCAAGTTTAGTGAACCTGGTCTTGAATTTTGGACCCGATCTGCAGCGGAAGTCAGTGGAAAACAAGCGCACGCCAGCACAGCACAGTCCCGCCTGCTGCTGCCTTCGGGAATACCAAGAAGTATGGCGCGGCAATCAGACAAACTTGTCGCCATGTGTCCGACTCCAACTCCAACTTCGAATCCAATTCCTACTTGAAGTGTGTTTCTCTGACTTTTGGCTGCTTTTTTAGTTCTTTTTTATTTGGTTCGTGCGTCGCCGTTTGTTTGGCCACTTTTTTTGTAGGGTTTGGCGCGAGTTTGACTAATTAAAGCGCAGACTTTGGGCATTTTTAATTTGTACGCTTGTAAAATTAAATTAACTTTTTTAAGTTTTCTCTCTCGCTCTCTCTCTCTCTCTCTCTCCCTCGTTTAACCCGTTCTCTTTTTGTTCTGTGACTGTGACTTCGTGCAGCTTGTTTCCTTTTGAACTTTGTATGGTGCGTGTCGCTTTTAATACCCTTTGTATGCTGGGTTTGCAGAGTATTCACTGTTTAATGTGTTGGCTGTATCACTTGTTAGTGGTTGCACACTTTACTATGCTTGGCCGTTGAACTGGACTTTGGTGCTTTATGACCAGCAGTTAGTCAGTTCGTAATGTCGCTGTCTTCCGAGAATCGTACGTTGAACGCTGACCTCCATAGCATGTTGCGCTCTTTAAAAAAAGAAAGAAATATGTATGCATGTAGTTTGTGCCATACTTAGTCAGCTAGTTGCTTGGCCAATTGACGGGACCCACAAGCTACACGTTTCACTTTCAACTAAAGCAAACAGCAGTAAAAACAACAACAAACAACAACATCAACGACAACAATAATGTTGTCGACATCTTCATCTTTGAGCGCATCCAAAAATGGCAAGAAAATTGTAAATTTGGATGTTGCGCAGGTGCAGAAGGCATAGGAGTAACATATGTTAACTAGCCGTATGGGGATAGCATTTGGGGACAGGACATGAGCATGTGCATCTAAGGATGTTGTTAGAAGACGTAGAAGGAGGAGGTGTAGTGGAGGTACAGCTTGCCACCATTTGTTGGCCACATGTTGGCGCAAATGTCAAGCTATAAATACCGACTTGGTATTGCAATTCCAATTTCAATTGGCCAAAATGCGTTTTGGACCGCTACATATAACGCAAATATGGACATGTTGCTGTTGCTGTTGCTACTGTTGTTATTGTTGTTTTCAATTGTCTGAATTTCGCAATTGAAGTAAACTTGCACTAAACGCACTTGGAGCGCCTGCAATTGCCAATTGCATTTACATTTTGTTGCTTGTTTACCTTTCCGGAGGTTTTACACAACAAACCCTACAAGCTATAACATAACCACTAAGACTCCAACAAATATGCTGTAAGTTTCTTTAAAATTATAGAGTACATATATCCAATGTGTTATATAACATCAGTTTGATCAAACAATTAACACACTTAATAATGGCTTATTAATGATAATCACATATAAACTAAGCAGCATTTGCCAATGTGTGAGTATAAAACTGGCAGCGTGTGTGAGTATGTATAAGTACTTTCACCCACAATGCACAGACAATAGCGTCAAAGTTATAGAAAATAAAAGTTTTTCAGTCATTTGATATCGGAACAATGAACACATTAAGACAACACTGTTGGGGTTTTCAATACTGAGTAGTCTCACCTGCAGCGATGTTTTCATGTAATAGGAAGTGAAAACATCGAGTCGAGAATGTGAATGTGTGAAGTGTGCGCGTTCTGAGAAGAATCTTATAGAAGAAACGAGGGGATGGCAGCGAGCTACAAATAAGTCATTTTAATGGAACATTTGGCGCAGCTAATCGATTGTTTAATTTATAGTATTTTCAGGCATATCAAGCATTTTAGACAATTTAGTATATATAAATAACTTTTGGGTGGCTGTTAACCAGGATTTATATGCCACCAGTCAGACGTTAATCAATAGATTAGATAAGGTTAAGATACTTTTGAATATAATGAGATATAATGCAACATTTAAATGCAGCATGGAGTAAGAGTTGAAGTCATCAAGATATACTCTATTCCTCCTACTCCATTTATTTAAAACTCAAAACTTTAACGAAATTCGTCTAAATTGAAACGAAACACCTTGTAAAAGATACCGCAGATGTTAAGCATATAATTCCTTGTCGAAATCATTCAACATTTGACATTTTCAACTCTTTGGGTAATAAATTTGAAATGTAGCTCATCTCTTTAAATCCTTATATCAACTTTAGTTTTATATTGTGTTCTGTTTTTGGCCCCTGGGGTGCGATCATAACACGTGTATCTCAATAAATAATACGATTGTTAAACCCATTGCGGCTACTCGACTTAACGCCAGCTTCAACAAAAATTATTAATATGCAATCAAAATAATTTATGCATAAAACGCATGAATTTATTAATGCTACATTTGAAACATCCCATAGGCAAGAGCCACACATACATAGTGAGTGAGATATGCTGATGTTCAGTTAGGGAAGAAAAAGAAGGGAGCATAGAAAGACAGAAAGAAAACTGAAACATTTAGGGGGCAGACACAGATTTACCCTCAACACGTGAGCATCTGTACTCCTCGTATTATATATTTTTAAATAATAATTATGAGCTAGCAAATGGCATTGGGTATTGAGGGAAAGCAGTGGTAGCTCAATAGGAAAGCGAAAATAATATTAAATATTATTTTCTCAGGACTGTCACTTTAAGACAGCAATGCAATAATGAATTCAGGCAAACGATTGTCTCAATTTTGTTTTGCTTGCACTTCCCAATAGAATTTCCCAATGAGTTGTCTAATAAGAATCCAGTTATTTACTCTAACACGAATAGTAGGTTTGTGTCTGCGCTAGATATAATTGAAACATTTTCCAACTTGATAGAAATTTAAATATTTTAATTTAATCATTTAAACTTAAGTTAAGCTTGTTAGACAAATGTGTGCTGTAATTCTGCTGCATTCGTCAGGTTCAGTCAGTTTTACAGTCGAGAGACACGAAACTAATCGAGCGTGAGCTGCAGTTGCAATTAGAAAACTTTTGCATGGCTTTTGGCTAATTTTGCTGAAATGCCATTCATCAGTTTGCTGGTTTCGAGAGAGGGGGGAGAAACCCAAGCCAAAATGAAAAAGTGCGTGACATATTTGTGTGTCTGCCAAGACTCTAGCTGGAGCCCAAAACGCATTTGGCACTTGGCAAAGAGCGCCGTGACATTTCAATTAAAATGCTAATTTTAAAGTGGTGGTAAAGGGGAGGTACCAGGGGGTAACAGCTAACAACAACATCTTGTTAAAGTCTGGTCCAAAAACGCTGCCGACAACTATTTAGTAAAGTAAATTACTTTATTAGACTTGCGTCGTGGGCTGACAAAAAAAAGGCGTGCCACAGATTTGGCTTGCAAGTGCATTAATCAAGACCCCCACACACACTCTGTCTATACACACATAGACACATACTCACACACTCGATCGTGACTTTTCTAAACTGATTTATCACATTTTTCTACCTTTACAAACTGCGAACTTTCTCCTGATTTCTTCTAAAACGGAAGGATTTCCAAGCAGCCCTTTATAAGTTCACTCTCTCATTTTCAATATCACCAACACACACAATAATTGTGAGACACGAAATAGATGTTACCACAGAAAGAAGAATATTAATCTCAGCTGTTTTACTTGAGAGTTTTCCACTTTTCGTTTTCTTTTTCCTATTTTTTTTTCACTTTCCATAGGTAGGCTTTAAATTGGGAGAGAGAGAAACTATTTTTAATGAATTTTTAAGTTCAATTTCATATATATTTTCTGAGTGGGCGATCGCCCACAAAAAAAAAATTTTTATTTGGAATTAATTTTGTTTACGTGGATTACCAAGAAGCTCAAACAATAAGTGGACAAATTTCCCCTTAACGCTTAATTTATGACACATTAAAGACATTCATAAACTTGCATATTTGTAATTGTTTTAATCAGTTATCGTCAAACGGTCATTCGAAAAGCCATTCAATAAATATGCGAATCCATTCTATTATTGAAACAGTAAATCTAAATAAAAACAATGAAAAACAAAAATTAATTTGAAGGCATTCAAAATACCGAAAGTGGATACACTTGCAGAGATATGATCATTCTATAAATAGGTTCAAATTACTTTGAAAAAAGAATTGTTCTCTGCAAGGTAAATAACGTTAAATGCCAAATTTATACTTACCCAGGGTCTATGTCCGTTATTATCCGTTGTTCATGTCTTCTGAAAAAGGTAATTATTCTATTATAGCGGAATTAAATATAAATTTATTTTAATTGCAGGTTTTTTATTACCGACAAGCTCCATCAGCCTCCCAGTTGTGCATCAAAACTACTACCAATAATACGAGCCATGTTTTGGACATTTTTAAACAGTAACTGCAACAAGCAACTGACATTTCAAAACAGTTTACTGTACCATTTATTATTGTATTATTTTGTAGCAAATTGTGAGTTAAGATGCTTTCAAATCAGCTAATGGAACTAATCGAAGCGTTACCGAATACTCTGAACGATATCTTATCAAATTAACTTTAACTTAATATTTTTCAGCAACTGATGAAAAATTCAATATAATAACTGGCAAAGCTCAAAACTTCACACTCAACAGAGCGTATCTCACCGACAGCCACTGTGTCATAGATGTAAACTGCTCAGAGTCACTATTGCAGCGTGCGTGACTGGCCAAGATGAAATTTAACTTGAAGCTGGAACCAACCATGTTACAACACGTCAAAATAAATCAATTGATTGATCTTGTTTTATTTATGTCCAATTCAATTTCAATCAATGAGTGCACACGAGTGCAGAATGTAAGACTAACTACGAGGAGACAAGGAGAATGCATCGAAAATCGGAGAAGCAAGCAAAAAAAAAAGAAAATAAAAGTGCGTACTACTTGCGACTGGCGCTTGAATTGTGTTACGTATCCGTATAAATATCATGAGTTTTCAAGAGCGATGTCTTAACGCGGAAAGGTTAAAAAGCGTAAAGAAAACTTTAGCAAAGCTAACTGAACCATAACATAGGGTATATTTTAGTCAAGCCATTTATTTGCAATTTATTTAGTTTTTATTTTAGTACACAAATTTAATGAAATATAACGCGCACGTGTCAACGAAGCGATACAATTTATTCGCCAAGCTCTTTGGGTCAAGTGAAAGCACATTTTGTTTGGCATCTCGGGAATTCGAGGCCTTCAAATTGAATTTACGCCGGCGCTGGCAACCGGCCACTCTCAACTGGGACCACACGTCCCATGTTTCACTGTACTACACAGTCTCCGATTCCCGTTCGACTGCGTCGGGTTGAAGATCAGTGCCAAAAAAGCTCGAAAAATAAAATAAATAAAAATTTGTAATCGAAATCGTAATGTAGACCTGACTGACCATAAAAATGGGCGTAGGGCAGCCGCATTGACACGCGGCCATATTTTAAATGTCAACAGGCAGGCCGGTATAAGTCCCGCCCCCATCATCCCCCTCCTTTTCCCAGCTGAACTCATCGATCGTTGATCACCAAACCGAACCAAGGATGCGTAGTCGCGTTGTCTGCTCACATCAAAAATTCAATAAAATACCATTAAATTACAAAATGAAGACAATTCATTTTTCTTTATCTTCTTTCCTCTTTTTTTTTTGGTTTAGCTCTTGGGCTCTTTAGGCTCTTTTTGGGCCAGCTCGTTTTATGCACAGCATTTTGTATCTTTAAGCAGCAGCATTTAATGTCGCTTTGCAGTTTTTAGCAATAAAATATGAAAATCTGCGCTTATAAATGTTTAAAACGACATTTATTGTAATATTTTGTAAAATCAGTGAATATTCGGTGAATGGTTACAACAAAATCACAAGTACTTGGGCAGACAATGTCACATTGTGCTTTGTAAAAAAAAAGCATCGTTCAAATGTACATGCATTAAGCTTGCGCTTAATTATAAATATTGTATGCTTATAGTTGGATTTTTATACAACTGTCATCATAGTATGTATTAAAATATATTATAATATTATATATAAAATATAGTCACTGTGAATGCGCCACAATCTTGTTGAATGATTAACTGAAGCCTAATTCAATGCCTCGTCATGGTTAGTTGATGATTTTGGCTAATAGAAATTCCTTGTGCAGTAACTGCCGCCAAGGCCATCAACGAAATTAGTCAGAGAGCGTTAAACAAACCATTTCCATCGCCCACAGCATGGGAAACTGGAGAAGAGCGAGCAGAACTCTACGCCCCTTTACTCTATATAGAATGCATAATTTTTTGAGTTACGAAAAAGCTCATAAACATTTGGCCATTACGTTGCGGCTGCGACTAATGGGTTCGACTAAGCGACTGGTGCGACTAAGACAACGAGAAGACGAGACAGATGGACCAATGGACAAATCCCTGTCTAAAGACGTGAGCCTACACAGATCAACAAATCTTTACATAAAACTTAGTGTCCGAATAACAACTACTGCATGTGCTGCAAGTGCTCGGACTTGTTGTTGCTGATGATGGTCATTAGGCCAGTTCTAACCAAGAACTTAAGATCGAGTTGAGTGATGCCCACCGGGGTCATTTGTGTCGGTAGATGGGGCGTTACTTTGGGGCCACGGCTAATTTCCATAATGTTCTTTATGCTCTACAGAAAATACACACTCCTCTCTCTCACTCTGTCGCTTTCCCACTTTCCCACTCTGTCTTTGTGCAAATATACGATTTACACAGTCAAGTAATTTTTGTGAATCTGGTAATCTTTGGAGCAACAAAGCAGCTTAAGTGAATGCTGGGGCTTAACACCTACCAACAAAACAACTCGTTTTGTGCATCTTCTTCACTTGTTGTTTGTTGGCCATGGCCATTTCAATGGCAATTTAATGGCTCAGCAATTGCTGACCGGTCGCTGTCTGTTCATTCTACACTGACTCTGCTCTACACTCTACTCTAAATCTGGAACTGTGCATTACACTTGGCGGCACGGTTCGGGTTCGTTGCGGTTGTCTTTGCCAGTTGGCAACATGAGTATGATTTATTGTAGTTTATGTGGCTAAAAGAACTCAGGCAGCTTCTGCCTGTACCATTTCGTTCGGTCTTGGCCAAATGGCAGTTAGCGATGAGAGCGTGTCGTGCTTTCTAGATAATGAAAGCAACTAAGCCAAGTCAAAATATGACCAAACCTAAGCTAAAGATATTAATTTAATATTGTTAAGGCTATATTCCTTAATAATTTCATTCTAAACATTTATTTGTTTTTTTTTCCTGTCTTCCTATAACATTTTTTTATGTGTATCATTTTTCATGCCAACGGCATTAATTTGTTTATTTTTTTTTTTATTTTATGTTATTTGTGCTTAATTTACTGAACGCGGTCTGCACCTGATCTTCAGAGTCTTCTGCCTGTACTGAGAGAGAGAAAGAGCAGCTGGGTAGCGTAGCTTTTCGTGCCCTTCTTCTCCTACCCGTTATCCTCGTCGTTTTCATCGTGCTGCTTCCAGACAAGTTCGTTAATTTGACGCTCGCACCTCGTTCGCATAAATATTCAAGTGCCAAGTTGGCAGTAGCATGAAGACAGCGGTTTGTGGGGGGCGTGTTGGAGGGAGCAAGTTGCGGCTAGTGCCACAAATGACTCTTCTTAGTGCTTGCACTATTAGTGCTCAATGCCAACGCCTGCGCCGCCCACTCCACACATTGCAACAGTTGTACCTTTAACTTCAGCGCAGTGTTGCCATTGTGGCTGAATTATGGCTAGACTTGGTCGGACATTTTAAGATAGCATTACTCTTGGAACTTAATCTTCGTGCGGGCTGGTTAGGAAGGTTTCAGGAATAATTTTGAAAATATTAAAATGAATCTGTGTATTTAAAAAATAAATAATGTACTTGAACAAAATAAAATAAAACAAACCCAATTTGTTTTTTTGCTCTTTTTTTAGATTTTTGGCCAATTAATATGCTGGCAACACTGTGCGGCGCTGCTTTTGTCAATTTCCAGACATTTGCCTTTAAGTGCAGACCACAAAGCGGCTGCCTTGGAGATTTATGTGGTGCTGTTGTCATTTTAAGTTAATGGCTTGTAATTCTCTCTATTCTACAGACTCAGCCTCAGACTGCGACTCTGGACACTGTATCTGGCAACCTCAGCCAAAGTCTACGACTCATAACTTCTTTTCATAACTCTTTGCATAACCTGACGATCGTTTTTTGTGTAGCCAATTGCCGGCAACTGCAGGTGAATTTGCCGTCTAGGCAGCAATGGTAAAATTTATGATTCGATTTTTAAATTGGTTTATGGCAATTTCCGCAGCAGCACCCACACACACGCACACACTCACACTGACTTTCGTTAAGTTTAATTTCAAGAAAGTTATCGATATTTATTATCGTTAGCAGTGCTGTAAAACGTTTTAATGTCATCTGCTCTAAACTTGACAATCAGCCAGCAAAATTTCTTTCTTATTTTCAACTTTGAAGAATTAAAAGGTTATGTTTCTACTTCCTATTTAAAATTTCTTTCATTGATTTTGTTGGACTTGTGTTTTTTCTAACTTTTATTTTTTAACAAAGAACTAAGAATGAAGCGTCATAATGCCAAGGCCATTGCCGCGGCTGTTGCGATTGCTGCGGCAGCTGCCACCGCCGAGAGTAAGAAGAAAGCGGAGCCAACGAAACCAAGTCTAAGCACATCCACATTGTATGTGGATGTGGTAAAGAATATGGCCAAAATGGAGTCGAAAGCATCGGTGACACCACCGCCACCAAAGTTTACCATATTACATGAGGATTTCCCAGCGCTGCCAGGGACACAAGAGGATCTGCAGGTCGCAGTGCCGGATGATTGGACTGCCATGATAAGCGATGACGATGATCAAGATGATGTTTATGATGATAACGACAACGATGGTGATGCTGATGCAGAAGGCGATGACGATGGCGATGACAATGATGACGATGAAGTGCAAAGTGCGCAATCATCGTTGATGGTGGTCAATGATCAGGTCGAGCCGGAAACTGTTGCTGTGCCCGATCTTCTAGTGGAATTGGAACTGAAATGCGTCGTCAGCGATGTCAGCGAAGTCAGCCAAAGCTCTTCAGAGTCCAGCAGTGAGCACGAAAATGAGGTGACTGCGCCTGTCGCTGCTGCCGTGGCACTTGTAGCAGCCACTACCGACTACAACAGCAAGAACAACAACAACAACATTGCTAAAGATGAAATTGAGCCAAACTTCTTTCAGCTAAGTAACAACTATAACAACAATTGTGGTATCTTTGATAAGCAGTTTCTTAGCACTGGTGTTGCTCAACGCGTCTGGCAGCGTCAGAGATCGGCTGAGGCGACAGCCAATATTGGACCACCGCCAGGCTTCGAGAACATCAAGTTCTATGGACGCTTGCGCACCAACCGCTTAGGCGTGCCAATGGGTGGTGTTGCCTTTGATATGGCACCACCACAAATACCAGCTCAGCCACCACCGCCACCAACGCCCCAAAATCCCAGTCCATGGCGTTGGCACAAACCTAGCGCTGGTATTGACGGTGCCTACGGTTTGGCGGGATTGGCCAACAATTTGAAGACTGCCCAGCAGACTCCACAGACGTTAACACAGATGTTGGGTCACGATGGGGCTGGACTCAATGTGGATGCCCATCGTTGTGCCTGTGAGGCAAACAAGTTGCACGCCTCATTCGCTGGGCCATTGAATGGGGGTTGTTGTGCACCGCATGAGGTTAACTGTGATGTGCCACTGTATTATCAAAGGGCGGGCGGACAGGATTTGCCTCAGCCCAAAATGGAGCAAATGCAGGCGGAATTATTGTTCTTCTTCTTCTATACATATCCAGGTGATATGATGCAAATGCTGGCAGCTGCCGAGTTAGCCGAACGTGGTTGGCGTTTTCACATCTACGAACGCCTCTGGATTCGACCACAACCGGATAATCCGCACTATATGCGACGCGGCTTACAAGAATCGGGAGAGTATAATTACTTTAACATGGTACACTGGAAGATTTTGGCTCGTCACTTTTTTCTACAACCCGATCAATTGGAGCGAACCCTTACGAAGGCCGAGCTACGGGAACAGTATGGTTACCACCCACAGATGAGGTGGGTACTGCTTATGCACCGCAGTCATTTGTTTACTTTACCTCTCACTTTCATCTAATCATCCCTTCTCTCTCCTCTCTATTGTAACCCATTCCCTTCATTAGTTTCTTCTGAGACGATTGTTGTTGAGCTGGTTCCGCTTGTCTGTCCCCTAATTCGGAGCAACTAACATCGGAGACATTTTTTCTAATCGGTTATAAAATACTATGAATACTAAATATACGTCTTTACATATATATTTATATGTGTATTGGTGTTATAGTACAAATCTTTGTCATGGGAACGACCTAAGTCATACTAATGTAACTACATACCATCTTTAAATGGTTATAATCTAATGTGTAATAATAAAACCAACTTTATTTACATTTTTTAAAGAAACATTACTCTATTTTTTATATAAAGATGGTAACGACTCACCAGGCAGCCACATTTTGGCTGTGTCACTCAATCGAGCTGCACCACTTGCCACACCTTTGATATGCTTATGCCACACACTCTCTACTCAACTCCAGTTGCAACCCGCTGGCCAAGCCCCAAAGACTGAAGCGGCTCATTAGCCAAAATGGAGCAGACTCTAAACAAGCAAATGACCACACGATCTGTGTTGGGCAAGTGTCGCTATTGGTATTGCTTTTCACTAATTGTCACGTAAATTTGCAACCATTTTTGGCAGCTCATTAAATTTATTATTAAAACAAAACGCATGCAATGGCCAAAACACTTAATTGCCATCAAATTGACATGCGAGACGACAGCACCCGCCTCAGATGGATTTGAAATTGAGTCAAAGTCTCTGCGTCTCCGACCGCGTCTAGCTAGAAGCTGCCTCATGGACCAGGCCCAAGCCACAGGCTCATGCGTATTAATTGCCATGGAGACTTCATAATTTCATGTGGAAAAATGTGAACGTTAGGCGTGCAACAACAACATGAGTAGCAGCAACAACAACTTAAGCAAAAAAACAGCAAATTGAAAATGTTATTTAAGCACAAGACTTTAAAGCTTAAACTGATAGTTTGCCCAAATAGTGTTGGCAACTAAGCTAGTTTTCCGCTAAAACCAAAAGTTGCTTAACTAAATTGAAAATGTTTTCTTTACTAAGTTTAATGGAAATATTTATACATAGGATATGTTATTTCAATATCAATATGCATGGAAAACTTAAATAAAAATTTAAGTGATTAAGCTCCATTCAAAAAAATATATTCGGAAATTTGACAAAACTTGACTCCCAATAAATATTCAAATATTCTACAAAACTTCTCCAATACTCAATTCAGTATTATATGTAAACAGCAGTTTCCAAATGAACTACTAAGCTATTAAACTACTTTTCAAAAGATTTCTTTTCAAATCCGCATCTCTGACTGCAAAGAGACGATGAATTTGCTGGCTCTGTCCAGTTGTTGGTTTATTTATGGCAGAGCAAAGTTTGATTGAAATGTGTTGTCTGTGAAATTGACAACTGGGTGAGATTTGCACGGGCGCGGGGCCAATTAAGCATGAATCATGCCACATGCCACCGATTGCTGTTGCTGTTGTTGTTGTTGCTGTTCTTGTGCAATGGCAACTCTCTCGTCGCACTGATTAATAAGCCGCCCGCGCTTGGATTGGATTGGGCCAGGCGATGTGAGAGCTAGCCTAACCTCAAACACCCAATGAAACGCAACTCGGTTCAGGTATTAACCCCTTAACATAACCTCAAACAGACGCATGCCAGCCCGCCAACTACCGTTACAGTGCTGGCGTAAAGTCTCTGCACAGTTGTTCTGGTTGTTGTTGTTGTTGTCAACACGCTCGTAACTTGCAATCAACTTAAGATGACAGTGAAAATGAAGCATTGACGCCTCGCACGTACCACAGAGGATACCGATACACCAAGTTGCAACTTGATGTTGCAAGTTGAGGTTACAGGCAGTGGGTAGCCTGGCAGACTGAAAGGCAACTATAACTGAGAAAGGTGTTGGGCAATCAGGTTTGCGTCGAGTGGGTACCAAATTAGACACATTTTATTATTAAAATCCACTTGTGTTGAAATAAAACACGACTTTCTGTGTCGCATATAATGAAAATATATGGCAAGTTAATACCTGAATTTATTTATCACCCATCTGCAGGCCAACACACACACACATGCCGGGCCAACATCCTCCAGACAGTTGGTCAGTTCGTTCCGCAACAAGTTTTACTGTGATTACAACTGGGATTGGGCTTAACTTCGGGTAGTCAAAAAACGCTTAAAGGGCATTCCTCTAATGCAAAGGTTGATTGAAAAATTCTTCAAGTCCAATTAAAAATATGTTTGTTTTAAACTTTAAATGATTCAAATCAATCATGCGACAAATCTCAAGTGTAGACTGTAGAAAGAAGAAGACTTGACAACCGAATTGCCAGATATATAGATAGAGAGCGAGATAGGCTGAAGAGAGAGAGAGAGAGAGAGAGAGATCAATGAACGTTGGCATCAAGGATTTTGCGTTTGTGATCTCTTAACAAATGATCACTATTCAGTGATCAGTGATCAGTGATCGCTTTCATTCAAGTCTCTGTCTACGCTCTTTGCATATCAATTGTTGGCTCAACTCGTCGATGCTAATTGGCAGCTTCTTCCTTTTTGGGCAGGCCAAAGAAACCAGAAAAATAAAAAATAAAAACAAATTTGTAATGTTAATTACTCTCTTGCGAACGCGCTCTAAAAATGTCATTTGCATGCGAAAGATCGTGTCAGGTATATTTCGATTTCGACTGGCTATTTCTTGAAATTTTGTATCTTTTTCTGTATTTTTTGGCGGCATCTCTGAACGCAAAGAGTTCGTTGTATCATTCATTGGCGTCGTCTGAGTGTCTGGCAAAACGGCGTCGACGTTGACGCCGCCGTCGACGTTGGCTGCTGCGTTATGCCATAGAAGAATTGAGAGAGTTCAAAGACACAACGGTACATTCAACCTGGGATAAATCGACAAGGCCACAGTACATACAGCACAGCCAGATCACTACCACACAGACGACAGTAACCAACCACACCCACGTGGATATATCATCAAGTCAAGTCAATGGCCTAAAGGGTTGACTGAACCCTAAAGACTGGGGCTGGAAGTTGCCTGCCCCAACAAACGTCAAATTGCAACCGAAGCGTATTGAAGCGAACTATGAGCGTCATTTGCAATTCAGCTGTAGAACAATGGATTGTAAGATCACTGTGTTCGTGTGTGTGGTTGTGTGTATTTGGCTTGGATAAATGGTCGTCTCTGGTCTGTGATCTCTGGTGTCACAGCATCCGCATCGCTGAAACTCGTCTTCCCGTAACAAAAATTTCCCCGCTTTAGTTTTACTTTATGCAGAATGTTTTAACGGTGGTTCCAACGCCCTCTCCAAATACCCAAGGCATCAACTGGACACTGAACCGTTCCAAGCAAAATCGAGCAACAAAATGTAGGTGGTATGCATTTTAAAGCAGTGAAAGTGCAAGAACCAAACATACTCCGTTCATTGTGCTCGTTCGATCAGCAACAGCACCAATAGCAACAACAACAATATCAATTTCTGCTTTTATAATTGCACATGGAAAATATTTGTATGCATTGGCTTATCTAAGCGTTTTCCATCAAATTTGTCGAAAACAACAAAAATTTGAATTGAATTTGTCATGGATTTCCACCTAATACCCGACTCCATCTCTGCCCTCATCCCCATCATCATCCCTCCCAGCATATTATGTAAGTGAAATTAGCATAAATGTGATTGATCCCACAGTTTGTGTATTATTTGATTTTTATTGATATGCGAAATGAAATGCAAAAAAATGCAATTGCATTTTTTAGTTTTGTTTTTTTCTTTTTTTTTTTATTTATTTTTTTTGTTGCTGATTTTTGTTATGAGTGTCGGTGTACCGAATTGACTAAGCTCCAGTGGCTCAACGGTTACCCTTCAATGGTTATTCAAGTGGTTTTATCTGCCGTTTTGGCCAACAACAACAATAACAACAACTTGTGTCTTCTTTCCCTCTATCTGTTTGTCTTTGTCTCGCGCCCTCTGATGACCCCAAAGTGAAGAGTTTTAAAAATTGTCTTGGACCATAACTCTTCTATATATGACTTTGTCATTCATTCGATTTTCTACAACATTTGCATAGCATGCACATATTTAATAGACTTTCTGAATATCACAAAATATGCAATGCCCGATTGAGCAGAAAGGAAAGAGATGAGTGGTAGAGCGGGAGAGCGAGGCAGAGATAGAAATGGCACAGGTGATATTTGCATGATTATGACAAAATGTTGTGTCTTCTGTGCTCGAGAGTTCAATACTCTCGAAATTGAAATTTTTACCCATATAACTATAAACAATTGCTTCCTAGATGGACAGTAGAGCTTCATAAATAACTAACTGCACTCAAAATGCATTCGATTCTATTGATCGGTGATTTTATTTGCCTATTTCAAAGCACAGTTCTGGGCGCGTTATACTGTTCCAAAGAAACAACAAAATAAATTAGAAATAAAAACTTCCAAGATAAATATAGAATTTACAGTAGTATTTCGTTCAAGCTGAAACTAATTCATCTTCTTTTTCTTCATTTATCTGCTTCACGGTGCATTTTCCATATCTCCTCTTTGTTAGTTTTAAATTCTACGATCGTTGATTGAAATTGAATTGGACATTAATAAAAAAAAATCAATCAATTGATTTATTGTGACGAATTGCAACAGTTGGCACCAACCGTTCCAGCTTTAACTTTAACTCCAACTTTATCTTGTGGCAGTGCATCATGCTGAAACAGTGACTCTGACCAGTTTGCGTCTCTGACGCACTGTCTATTCAACTGGCTGCCAAAATTAGCAACGCTTCGCTTCGCATATTTGATTTAATTCCTAATTAACGAGTTTTCCGCTGAATAGTTTGCATATTTCGCCTGTACGTATGTGTCCTTTGCCAATGATTGACTTTTTTTCAGTTAGTTAAAAAGGTTAATGTAAAATATCATTCTGTGACGCTTCTTTAGTTTCATTAGCAGATTTGCAACACATGTTAATTCACAATTATATACAAAATATAAAAATTATAAGGAGTACGGCAAACACTCTTGACATTTCAGTTGCTTGTCATATTGACTGTTAGCCATAACTAAACCGTTAACTGTTTACAAAATGTCTAAAACATGGCTCGTTTTATTGGTAGTAATTTTGATGTATACTTGGGAGGCAAATGGCTCTTGTCGGTAATTAAAAACTTGCCGTTGAAACCTAGTCATTAAGATTAATTTGATAAGATTTCGTATATGTATTTGATTGCATTTAAATGGTTCTATTTTTAGTAGGAGACATCAAAAACGGTTTTTTTCAACTCTACCAGCCAGGTAAATATAAATTTGACATTAAATATTATTTACATTGCCGAAAATTTAACAATTAATCGAGCACTGTGCATTATTACAAATATAATCATTATAGCTATATAATTAATGTTTCTCAATTTTTTTCCCATTTTTTTTTTAAGATTTCATACCCATGATCAAAGAATATTGCCGGATTGGTTAACTAATTTTTTAAGAGGATAACAATGATTTAATCATAAATGTTGATAACTATGATAATTATTACAGTTATCATTACTAAATCATGTTGAGGGAATATTTGAAAGTTGGTTATTAAAACTAATACAAAAGTGCACATTAATTATTGTTTATGAATGTGAAATAAATCAATTGTGAAAGGGAATAAAGGAAATATAAAATGAACCTAAAAATTCATTAAAAGTAGTTTCCCTGATTTCCACATTAATGGCTACCAATGGTTAGGTTAGGTTAATCCGGACGTCCTTGCGGGTACTGTATATAGCCAAGATATGTCCAAAGTCGAATACTCTCAAGTAAGACAGCTTTTTATGGTACCAACTATTTTCTCCCTTGCTATTATTGTTTGTGTTAATATTTAATAAATGTTTCACAATTTAGCCAAATTCCTTTGCCAATTTTTGTACTGACTCTTTTTACAGTTGTTTAAAATAGTTAATATTCGATAAAGAATCATTAACAGCACTTTGTAATGCTTCAATTAATTCTATTAGCTGATATGAAACACATGTTAACTCTTAATTTGCTACAAAATAAGTAGTACAGTAAACTGTCTACAAATTTTAGTTGTTTGTCATAAGTCAAAACTAAACCAGTAACTAATTGAAAAATGTTTAAAACATGGCTAGTTTTATTGGTATAAATTTTGATGTATACTTAGGAGGCAGATGGCGCTTGTCGATAATTGAAATCTTGCAGTTGAAATCTTTTCATTAAGATATTATTGATTAAATTTAAAGTGTATTTTAATTGTTCTATTGTTTTTAGGAAACGACCAAAACGGAGATATTATTTACCACCCAAGTAGTAAGTATTACTTTGACATCTAATGCTTATTACCTTGCAGAGAATTTAACAAACTAATATAAACAGTGAAGGCATTATTTGATTTTCTTAAATTAGTTTTCAGAGATTAAGATGACTATCTGAAAATTATGGATTATACATATTATAATAAATTTTGATTCTATAAATTAAAAAAGTAGCCAAAAGTTGGTTGTTAAAAGGCATAATTTATTAAAAATCTATAAAATATATATGTATATATAAATTGATTATACATTATATTCTTCCGGTCGTCATTGCACTAAAATTCTAATCGCTGATCCAACTTTTGAAAATATGAGTAAATCACGAGCAGACAGTAAATCGTGGCTTTATATAAATTTGTTTCTATTAAGTCAGAAATTAAATTACGTAGATATTTACCAAGAACAGAGTAGGCAGACTCAAACATCCATTGATTACCCAAATTGCCATTACTGGCCAGTGCAAGATAAAATAAAAGTTCAAAAAGTAAGGCCAAGAGTTTCACAAGCATTTGTATTGGCAGTAAAAACGCCAAGTGGTCAGGCTTAAAAATGTAATAAATATATTTAAAATAGTTAAATTTATATTTCGATTATCACAAAACTTCAAACAACTCACATTGTGCGACGTTGCTATAAGTAAAACGCCTGCAAGAATAGAGAACTGACTTTTCAATAGCCACATTTGTCGCAGGGGAGCACAAGATAATTCCATAATTGCTTTCTCCAATGCTACCTCAATGAAGCTCGATATTATCATATAATAGCCAACGATTAGGCAACCCATTTGTAAGGGGATGCAAAAGCAACATTTCGTAAAAATTATCATTATTTTAAAAGCGTTCTAAAATTAAAAAAAAAAGTGTGTGAAAACTAAAATATATTTTGACTTTTGAGAATTTTAACTAAACTAACTAAAACAAATTGTTGTAGATGTAAGGAAGTATACGGTACGGCACACTTAGTTTAAAAACAAGTTGTTTGTTTTATTTTACATTTAATTTCTTTTGATACCATTGGAGGCAGAGCATAAATACATGCCATTTTTATTAGCAGTATAATTTATGAAAATAAATGGTATATACACCAATACTATGGTAAGTATGACGAATCAAGTTACAGTACGTTTAATATAAGGGAATAATTAATTGGTTAAAGTCGCACTGTAATGGTAATTGTTATTACAGTTGAATTTACGGATTTTCCCTTCGGCCAGTCATAACTTTTGGCAATAATCGAAACGATTCGAATGCTTTAGTTAAGAGTAATCGACCAAAGGGTTGGCACTGGCAACGCCCTCAATATACTACTGAATGCTGAGAAAGGTTCCCCAATGCGCCAATTTCTCAAACTGTTGCACTGCCAACACAAGACCAAAAAAAATGTAAGATAAATCCAAGGTGCACTTTCAATTTATCAACGAAATTAATTAAGCTTCGCGATCACTGATCAATGGCAAACCAACGAGCACTTGAGCAGCGATCATTGTGCACTGCACTAGAGATGGCAGTAAAACACGCGTGTCGCGCAAAAACAAAATATAAAACTCTGCTAATTTAGTATGTCTTAATCAATGCTCCTTTTGTTTAATTCTTTAATGAGTTATCGTAGCCTTATTAATCTTAAATGCTTAATTTTATTCACAACATTTCTCTACCTGTCCTTTATATTAAAAAAGTTCGTGTCACGCACGCGTTTGAAGCACGAAATCAGCTCTCGCAGCCTCTAGTGACAATTGCGGATTGCAACATAATTTCATTTATGCACAGCGTGCGTTTGTCATCGCGTTGTTGTTATCATAGCAGGACGTGGCGTCCACATCCATGTCCATGTCCACGTTCATGTCCGCGTCGCCAGCTCAGTTGGTCAGTTGGTCACTGGTCACTGGCCACTGGCCACAGTCAATTAGCACGCATGTAGCGCAACGGTGTGGCGATAATTAAGCCCAAGTCAACTTAAAATCTAAAGCTGAATCCAAAGCTGAAAATGAAATTGAAACTGGAGCTGTGATGCTGGCTACAATTGGCACTGGCTGGACACAATTTATGTGCTAAATTTGGTTTTGGGCGACCAATTGCGCAACATTTGGCTAATAAATTTGCGTTTAATCACGGCACAAAATGCTACACGCTGTGATTAAGTCAAATGTTAGACGATGCGGCTAAAACTACCGTTTTTTCTACTTCTTTGATTTCTTTCTTTACATTTGTTGATCCCACTTCTGGTAATAGGCATAAACCACAAGCGCACAATACCCGGTAACTGAGATTAAACAAATTGAATAAATTTAATCTTTGAACTTTTATCTTTGTTACACTTACGGATTATTGTTATAAATGAATATATTATTGTAAAAGCGTCCAATTCCATTGCGCTGGCCAACAAAAGGTAAAACATCAATTTAAAGAGTAAGCCAGCAAGTTTCACAACAATCTGCACTGGCAGTAAAAACGATAAGCTCTCTGGCTGTTAAATTGCTTAAAGATAAACGCTTAAATTGACTAAATTTATTTAGTAACTCACATTGTAGGAGGCTGCCATGAGCAAAATACCAGCAATTATGTTGATCTGACACTGTAGATACCAAAGTTTCCTCAGACGTTTACAATAGTTCCTATCGTTCATGATAAACATGACTTCTAAAAAACTAACCAAAACAAGAACATAGCTAATAATAAAGCAACCCACTCGTAGGGGTACACAAAAGCAAAACTTCTTAAAAATTAGCATACTTGAGGTGTAACTGAATGTATTGTTGGTTAATCGACAATTTTGACTATACTAACGAGACTAACCTGATTGAGTTATCAATACGAGTATACCCAAAGGTTTGGAGTCTGCGAAGAACCCACAGAAGTCATCTTTGTTAACCCAAAAAAAAAAAAAAAAAATTCTTAACTAGGGCGGGGAATTTTGTGTCTGTTTTTTATTTCATTTTTTGGAATTACAAATAATACTCAAAATTATTGTGATTATGTTGCCCACAGAAAGCTTACGTAATTCAAATCAACGTTTGATACCATTAACTTCACAATTGATACAGGATATGTTGGACCATGAGCATTGCGAGTATCAAACGCCACCTGGCGGGCATAAGAAAATTGCAGAAAAGCTAAAGAGAAGCCAATCATGTATAAAAAAGAGACAACCAAAAGCAAAGTCAGAGTTTCAATCCGATTTAAGAACTCATAATGAAGCTCGACTGAAACCAAGAAAGTCGGTAAAGATTTCAAGATCTGTTCTTCGATCACACACACTGGAGAGCCTGATGGAATTGCTACACTCTAAGGATTATTGTAAACACTCCATAGAGCAATTCGGTAAATGGTTTAAACCCATTAGAGTGGAGAGTTTAATTACCAACTATCAGATAGATTCAAAGCAAAAACAGTCAGAATGGGACGTCTGCCGTATGCCTCCAGTTCCCACAGCACTGGACTCTCCACACAAAACAAACTACACTATGATGGCTTGCATAATTACTGTACTATGCATCAGTTTTGGATTAATGCGGCCGTAGTGCCAAAGTCGCGAACATCCTTTTTACTCAATCAACGCAAGTTGCAAAACTATAGATCTTACTTTAAATTGAAGACTAAGGATTACGAATGTGCTGCGGCAGCAAATGGAATTCTAGGAATTCGTTTGGGTCGAGAAAGTAAAGTAATGGAAATTTCATTATATCTAAACGCACATGTTCACAAAACTATGTGTAAGCCCCTTCAGTAACAACAACAACGACAACTGCAACAAATTGCTTGTCATGTTGTGTGCTATGAAGAAATGCTTTTAGTCGAAAGTCTTCACCAGTATGTGTAAGAGAGAGTGAAAGATAGTAGGAAAGAATTGGGTAAACCTAAAAGGGTTTTCTTAAAATAAAAGCTGTGTTTCAGCCACACTTTTCCACATGTAAGACATTAATTTTGTCATCTAAACTTTCTTTTTCTTAACACACAAATGAATCTTATGTTTGAAACAGAATTCATTAGAAGCGTAGACTAACGACAGGTGCTTCATCATCAATGTACTTTATTTTATTAAACTTTGACAATGCATGTTATATAGAAACTTGAGTCAACTAAATCACTTAACATTCAAACGATTTCTTCATGTAAAGTGCACATTATAGACCACATATAAATCAGCTTTAATTTGACAGTAGATTTAACATAACTGCAGACAACAGGTGAAAGCTAAATTGCCAAATCGAATGCCTGACTGCAGCTATCAATGGTCATGACCAATGAAACTCTAGGAAAACTCGGGGGGAGAAAAACTCGCCACTTGTGCTCGTACAAATTTACAACCTGCCGACCTCGCATGCAAAATCGAATTGTGTGTTAATATTTGGTCAAAATGTGCCCAGGTGTGTGCTTTGGGGAGCGTCTGTTTTGGGCATTGGGCGCATTATGAAGTTACTGAACGAGGAGTTTTCCCCAAAGTATGTACAGTTGACTTTTTGGACAACAATAAAATCAATTTTGTGTTCGCCATGGATGAGAAGGGTAAATGCGAGTACGTGATCAACGTATTAAATTTTTTTTATATTTTTTGGATAATTGGGGTTTTAAAAGAATGAAAAAGGAGAGAGGGGAAAAAAAAAAATATATATTACAAACCCCCAAAAAAAATTAAAAAATAATAATTAAAAAAAAAAAAAAAATTTTTTTCCCCCCCCCCAAAAAAAAAAAAAAAAAAAACAAAAAAAAAAAAAAAAAAAAAAAAAAAAAAAAAAAAAAAAAAAAAAAAACCCCTTCCTAAAAAAAAAAAAAACAAAATATATTATGTTTATAATGAGTGAAGTGAAAGAAACTATAAAAGAATTTGATGAATTTTAACAAGTTACCTTTTTTCAGTTGAATAGTTATGCAGAAATTAGTGCAACTAATCGTATTTTTGATTACAATTTTTAGATTGAGTTTTATTTTTTTAAACTGTATCGAGGAACAATTAAAAAAAAATTTATTGAAAGTTTTTTCCTTTATATGGTTTAAAGGGTGGTTTATTGTGATTGTTGTTGGGTTTGATTTCCTGGTGGAGGGTTTTGGGGTGTGATATATTATTTAAAAAAAAAAAAAAAAAAAAAAAAAAAAAAAAAAAAAAAAAATGTTTGTTTTTAATGCTGTTTTGGTTGTTGGACTGCCGGAGCACTTTTGGTGTGGTTGTTCCGTTGCTTGACTGGCGCGGCACCTTTGTTTAATGGTGCTTGCCTCGGGTCTTTGGGCGGTTTTGGTGTGTTGGTTTGGCTGTTGGTTGTTTTTTTATTTTTTTTAGTATTGTGTATAATGTTTGTTTTAATTAGCGTTGTGCTTTATTTTGGCCACGGGCTGAAATCCTTAATGCTTGGCACACTGTGTTTGTATAACATATATATGTGTTTTAGTGTTTTATGAGTATTATTTGATACCGATTTTAATAATTTAACCGAAAATAAGCAGAGTGAATTAAATGGCTTTATTTATCTTTTTTTATTACTACCACTCTTTTTTTTGTTTTTAGCTTTAGCCATATAATTATTGAGAATACTTTTTGGCTTATTAAAAAGAAGTAATGGCCACTTTTAGCCAGCCTTACTGCCCGTATAGAGAGCCAGTCAGTGATGGATATAGAGTTGAGGTAGAACATTAACAACAGCGATGAACGTTTACACGGGCATGCTAGGAATTTTAAGCCCTGCACTTAAACTTAATCCAAGTAAACAAAATGCCAACAAGTTGAATCGCAGGCTGCGTAACTTGTCAAAGACAATTACGCGGCTGAACACAATTTGGAAGCAAGCATTTTATCGTACCTTATTTTTTTGTGGCAAAAGGCGTCGCGACAAAATGCAATGACTCGCGGCAATTGGAGACGCCACAAACTGACACTGGCGACAATAAAAGTGCTCACAAAAATTTCCTGTGGACGCGTCTCTAATTGAGCCCAGTTTGACTTGAGTCGATCAAGATCTGAGTGGTATTGAGAGGGGTGGTAGTGGTGGTTGGCTATGCTAAAAAGTTTACGTACTAGCCATGGCTAAGAGAAAGGTGTTTTATATTTTGTCAGCGCTTTGATTTAGTTAATAAAAAGTCAAAAAATCTCACTTCGCCTGCCAAGTGACAATCAATTTGTATATTTTCGCTTGAAATTATTTCTTTAATTTTACACACACATGCAGAGAGCAAGACACGAGTGAGCGAGTGAACTGCTAGTGATTGGAATTCCATTTAGAAAGTTGCAGGCGACTTTTCACAACAACGAAAAATTTGCATTTGCCAAAAGTCTTAAGATTCCGTTTGTTTGAAAACTGTTGCGACATTCTTGTGCGACTGTGCAACGCCTTCACTTTTCACTCTCAAGGTCCAAACGGGGACGTCTTAACTGGGTCATTTAATAATACCGAAAGGGGGCTACCTGGGAAAGGGTGAAGAGAGGAGAAAGGTGGAGAGGCAGACGCCCTCACGATTTCATATTCTAATTCCGTCAATCATCTGCAATTGCAACTGTTCATTTTGGCCATCGTCGTGCTCTTATTGATCTTGTTGTGTCTCATACTACCTCCACCCCCCTCTCTTACTATCTCTCTCACTCTCTCTACGTTTCTCCTTCTCCCGTAAGTTTCTCGATTTTGATCTTTAACTTGTCTTGTGTGTGCGTAGATTTTTTTTGCCGCTCCTTTGGGCCACGTTTAGCTCGTATGTACGTACTTCTGATGAAATGCTTTCTACTTTGATTCATTGTCTCTCTTTTCTTTACTTGGCTTGAAAAACGTTTGGCTTTAATGGCATTTGATTGATTATCGCGTGCCATGCTCTGTGGGTGCTCCAACTTCAGTTCCAACTTAAACTCCATACTCCAGCCCACGATTTTCTACAATGCTATTGTGGGTTTGACTTTTTTTTGTTTTTAAAATTTTTATTTTATTGAAGTATGCTTAATTAGCTTGATGTGTGTGCCTGTCTGTACTGTCTGCTGGCTTTTGTCTTGTGTCAGCCATCTCTCTCTAGTTGCTGCACGTGCTGTGAGCAGTTCCTGGTAAGATGCCCGAATCGAGTGTGGGCCCAGTTAAGTCAAACGCTGCAATAGGTTTTGAGTTTACTTTACCCGACAAACTTAAAAAGGCGAATACCTGATCATTGAAGTGTGTCTGTGAATTGATCACATACAAGTGCATCGATCTGTGCTCAAAAGAGTTTTTAGGGTAATCCGAAAGCTTCAAAGCTAAACTATCTAAAATGTATTATTTGATACACATCTTTTTTAATCTATTGATCCATATCTTGTATGCTAATGAGTTACAATTTGATGCATGTTTTTCCGCTGTTTCTTAGCTGTTTTTGAACTCCTTGTTGGTTCTTCTTGTTTTTGTCGTATTTTCTTTTAGAATGCTTCTGGGTTTTTTTTTTGCGTCCTCTCATTAGAAGTACAGTGTCCATGCGTTTACCTGTCCTACGCACTCCATTTTAGGTCTAGAAACCATTTTTTTGTAGTATTTCTATAAAAACCTTTGGCATTGTCTATTGGCTGGTAGGAGCAGGTAACGGGCAGATTTGTGGGGTATGGGGAGTCTACTCTAAGGAGCCTCCTTCTGCTACTCCTCATGTTCTTCCACCATCTCCTCCCTCTCCTTCTAGCTACGATGGTGGGTGATAAATGTTTAGAGGCGCGCGTGTGCAGGCAACAAGCAGCTTCCATTGAAATTAGTTATTCACGCGGATCGTTTAAGGCAATCCAACACCACAAAGAGCTAAACTTGCAACTGAGGACAACTGTTGGCTCTTTGGTCATGGCTTGTCAGTGATGGTTTGTTGTTGTTGTTGTTGGGACTCTAACTCTGTCTCTGCTCTATGGCTTTTGTCGCCGCTTTTGTTTTAATGATCGTGCCTCATGGTGTCTCCACAACCTGGTGCTGCTACTGCTACTACTGCTTGCTGCTCATTTACCGCTGTTTTGCTGCTGCTGCTGAGGCAAGCGGGATGACTTCAGTGGCATTGGCTTTGCCACCGTTGTCGGCTTATCAGTGCAACATTTTGCATGTAGCAGGCAAACAAAAAGCACGTTCAACTTCATGCGCATTTGTCACAGTCCCCCACACACACCTCCTCCCCCGCCACACACACAAAACTAATACACAGACAAACACTTTACATGTGTCTTTTGTCTGTTTTTTTTCTCTTCCCCCTTTTTTATGTATGCTTTTAGCCTTTTTATCGTCGCTTTGGCTACTGCGGCGCTCTGAGCCTCTTTTTTTTGGCTTTTGCTCAAATGGCTCATTTCCTTGCTGCAACAACAATGGTAATTAACCTGTGCATGTTAATGAACTTCAAACCTGCCCCTAAAGCCAAGCCAAGTCAAGCCAAGCTCAATGCAGATTTTTGTCTAACCAAAAAAAAAGCCAAAACCAAGTTGGCGCTAATGCAAATCTCGTCGGTATTTGTGCTCCGACAAAATGAGGTTGTTGTCGTGCCGTTGACAATCTAATTAGAATACAAAATGCTTTTAGCCAACTTTTGCAAACTGCCAAACCGGCAACAGTCTAGCGTATCAAGTTCATGGTGTTGACATATGTAGCCGAGCCAAACCCCAAACCAAAAACTCTAAAGTACTACAACTTCACTCTCATCTCCCTCTCTTCTTGTGTCTCTCTCACACATGTTTCCCATCTGTTCGTCAAGATCTGTTAATGGGCTTTCCATGCTGCTCTTAGCCAGCTTTATACCTTATTGATATCATATAAGGCTGGCAATAACCATACAATATGTGCATTTTGTTTGACGATTAGCTAGATAGCAAAATGGAAAGCTTGAATAGAGATTTGAGATGCACTGATGATCCCCATTGACAACATGGCCTCAAAGGGAAAACTGTCTTCCTGGCATTCATAATGAGTGGAAAGTTGATTTTAAGATTCAAGTAATTTGCTTTTGTTATAAAATGCAATTACAGTAAGTGTGGGGCAGTAAGTCACATATTTTGGCATTTATTACAATTCTATATATAACTTATATCAATGTCTAAAACATAGTGCACCAAGTTCATTATAGATTATCCCCAATCTATAACATATATAGTGCAATTTGTTGATTTGGCTGACCTTATTGCTGCCCCTTTTGAGTCTAGCGCTGCATACAAATGCAGCTGTAACCCATTTTGGCAGAGCCACAACGCTAGAGTGGAGTAGAGAGGAAGAGACACTCATAAGCGTATTGCAAGTTCACACAGATTGCATCACATAACCTCATTTCGCACATTTTGCACAAATATTGACTTGAGCTGTTTGTTGTTGGTTGCTACAATTGCAACGGTTGCTGGTTGCTGCTTGCCTTTGGCCAAATCGAACTCTGCTAAGTGGCACACTTGGAGGCAGCATCGAATTGCAATTGCAGCAAATTGGCCAAAAGCCAAAGAGGAGCAACGACAACAACAACAAACAACTATAACAAGAAGCAGGCTACGGAGAACAAGCTACAATGGGGTCAGTATAGGGCGATGGCATTGTCGATGCGATGCACAAGTTGCGCCTTGGCCATGTTCTCTCTAATGTCAACTCATAATGCCAAAATGAATAAAGCAAAAAGGGGTTGAAGGTGGGGTGAAGGAGGCTTAACAGATTCTTAATGTTTTGGTGTGTTGACCCACAAAGCAGAGTCACTCTTCAGGCAGCTCGACACGAACATTGCGAACGAACTTCCCTCCACCACCAGCTACTTCCCGTTCCGCCACTACCGTCTCAATTTGGTCAATTTGTGTGCATTGACCAAGTTATCAAGCCGCCTTAAAGCCATAACAATTGCATGGAAATAAGCGAAAAAGTCAATTTTTCAAACAACTGTTTTCTTGGGGCGTTCCCACCTGATAGCTGCTCCATCTACAGCGTCAGCTCCCTAAAACAGACTCAACATGAACCCAAAAAGATGTAGAGTCGAAATGGCAGCAGTCGAGTTAGCCAACTATGAACGACCCTGTACTTTGTTAAGAATAAACAATTTGTGAAGATCTGTATGAAATCACAAATTTAATCGGATGGGTCGTGGCAAAATTCACAACTCACTGAATAACCTTCTTTCAAATTTCATTGATCTAAATTCCATATACCCCTCTACCTTTTTGATAAGTCTCGAAAAATAAACACACACACACTTTGAAAGTTGTCGCCGTCCTGTGACTAAACCTTTTTTTGGTCGATGTAGCAGCTCCTTGTAACTGTCAGAGCCCAAGAAAACAAAATAAAAAATTTAAGAAAAAACAATCATTAAATTCAAACAAAATAAAAATACGTAAAGGGTACCAAGTGCAAAAGGTTACAGGTAGAGCGAAACCCACAGCAACAACAAATGAAATAAACGAGACGCCAGGCAACAGTTTATTAAAGCGACTTTGGCATACACTAATTGGTAGTACTAGACTAATTATTAGTTTAATTTAAAGCAAAAATATTCTGAGAGAGACATTAACAAAAAAGATTATAAGTCTTACAGACTTTGTTAACTATTTTAAAGGCTTTACCTTAGTGATGAGACTCAATGTCTGCAGGGAAGTTGCAAATTTGGCCAAAAGAGCAAAAGGAAACAAATAAATCTGACAAGAGTTGGCAACTTGCAGTCGCTTTGCCTTTGAGTTAAGTTCAGTAGAGTTTAGAATGCGGCACCAACGATGATGAAGTAATTGGTTATAGGCCAAAGGGACTGCCAAAGCAGGGGTGGGAGGTGGAGGTAGGTAAGTCCCCAAAGCTCAAGGAATTGAAGTTTAAGTCAACTTCAATGCGCACGCGCTGCCTGCCACTTAACGAGCAGAGGAAAGCAGACAATTGTTGTTGTTTTTGTTGTTACTGCTGGTTCAGTCGAGGGCGTTGCAGTATCTCTGTGTACCAACTGCTGCAACAGAGCAAAAAAGAAGGTGACAAAGTCACGAAATTCTTGTCAATTTTCAACTACAGACCAATTTGTTTGTCTTCCCAGTTTTTTCTTATTTTCTGTAAAAAAAAAACACAAAGAAACCTATGAAGAAAACACAAAGAAAGAAAAAACATCGTGACAAATCAGGCTACCAAAATTGGTTTCAAAAGCGTACAGTTAACGTCTGCCTTTTTGGACCAAGGCTAACTTAGCCCCCATATCAAAAAGCCTTTTCCCATCCTATTTCACATAGAAGAAGAAGAAGAAGATATTGACGATGCGACGCCTCCATATCAACACCTTCAGATGCTGAAATTGCTTCCCAGGATGGGGCATAAACTTCTACTAGTTTCAAACTGATTTTGGTCATGTATAAGGCCAAATGAAATTGTCTGGCACGCTAAGTGTTTTCTTCAGTTTTTGGTCTGCCTTATATAGCCGATTGATTGCTCCACTAACATAATCCATTCAGGTTGCAACGTTGCAGCCAACAGACAACTTGCAACATTCGCGGCAACATTCTCCCAACATCAAACAAAATCAATGTGGTCTCTACGACTACTACTATGCCACAAACATCTTGCCACAATAAATTTCAATTACTTACCTACATTTTAAGACACTTTTACCGCTAAAAGTATTTAATGTTGTTATTGTTGTTGTTGTTTTCGATGTTGTTGTTGCTGATGCACTAACATTGTTCAATTTTGACAACAGATGTGAGAGCAACAATGTATTGAGACTGCGGTTAGCGGAACGACATCTTTTTAGTGGCTCAATATGGAAAGAGGAAAGAAGACAGCGCTAGATATCCAATGTTAATCACTTGCCGAATAATTTTTTAATTTTTTTTTATACAATTTTTATTTAATGAATTGTTTAAGTAATAAAAAAATAAAGAGCAGAAACTGAAGCTTCAAGCAGCACCCAGCCAAATCAATAATGTCAACATCGTTTAATAAGATGTTGACAAGTGGCGCACCGATCAAAGCCCAAAAAGGTTTCACTGTACAGTGTCACTGCACAAATGACGATCGCATTGGCTGAGCGCAGCAAGTTGTGGCCACTTCAGGCCCAACTCAGCTGGCAAATCCGTATTAATATTTATGTGATCGACGCTTGGGGGATGACAAATCCAAAAAACAGAGAACAGCGTACAAGGGAACTGAAGAGCTTTGAAACCATTTTCCATTTGACGCCCATATCACATTCTGGACCGCCCTGTCGACCACACCCAGAGTCGGCTACCACTTGATCCTCGTCTAGCGCCAAAGCTGCCAACTTCAACTTCAACTAGAAACTCAAAACTGCAAAACAACAAACTGAAAACTGCAACTTCAACTCTTTACACAGCACCACATGTTCCCAGTTTCGTGCTTGTTGTTTTGATTTACTCTGGCACTGGCTTTATTTATAGACGATGTCCGTCCTATCCCCAGCCCCTTCCCTTCTTCTAGAGCTAGAGCTGAAGCTGGAGTTTGGCGCCCCTGTTGCGTCATCCATTCATCCGTCCGGTGGGTGGCTCTGTTGTCCCGCCGGCTTCTTTGGCTGCACTCGCTTTTTAATTTGGCAAATTTATACTCATCACTGTGCACAGTAGTTCACAGTTGTTGTTGTTGTTGTTGTTAAACTCAATTGGTTTATTATGGGCAAGCGCTAGTTGAGGTGTTGCTCGACTTGTTGATACTTGGTTTTATTATCTTTATTAGTACTTTACAATTTTTAGTTCTACAGTAGCCACCGCTTATACCCGTTTAACAAATTATTACAGAGTATCAATAGTTAATGTTGATTCATAAAATTGTTATATTTGGCGCTGCCTTTTGCTCATTTCCACTTTTAGACCACCCACAGTCTTAAATTTCAACAAATTTACACACAGCCAATACACACACACACACACACACACACGCACATGCACATACACACACACTCATACAAGCACAGCTGCACAAAGTAAGCGCAGCGAATTTGTAAAAAAGCGTTGTAATTTTTCAACTGCGAAATCTCCAAAGACACACACATACACACACACTCAATACATACCCCTTGACGTATCACAACAACCGTCGGCTTAATTAATAGACTTATCGCTATACCTGCATATTATAACAAATTGTTAACGAATTAATCCTTTCAGGCGTGTAAATCGAGCAGACACACACAAAAAAACACACACACACTTAAACACATGCACATTACTCATACGCAGCGATGCACCATCTTCCAGTCAAGCTCCAAGTCAGGCAGCTGGCCCTGAGGCCTAATGAGGCCCAGCTTCTTTCTGTCCGTCTATCCATTCGGGTGGGTCAATAAAAAAGAGTAAAAACTGCATTACAGTGGACAGTGGAACACAGTGGAGTGGACCCCCAAGTTGCACGAGTTCCCCGTTGTCCGAAGCGTTTGCCAAATATGGTTTAGCGGCTAAACCATTGTTCCGGGCCATCTTCTTAAGCCCAAAGTCGCGATATTTAAAATTTATGTGCAGCTCTGCTACTTTTTGCTACTTTTTGAAATAACAGCAGAAAAACTGCAAGGCAATTTAAGCCAAATCTCGAAACTGGATTGCAAAGAGATACCCTGTAAAAGTAAGAAAACTAAATATTCTGGAAGCTCCTTTATACCCAACTTTCTATATAACCTATAACAGCACATCCACACCACACTCAAGTTACAGGGTATTACGTATTGGCAGCAACCTGTGGGTCTCTTTACTTTGACCCCCGCTTTGTTGGTACTTCGACAGGCAACACATGTTCGGGCTGCGCCTTGGCGTGTGTTTATCTTGGCCAGGCTTTAATGATGATGCTGCTGATGCCATTTGCTGACGTTGACTCAGCGTCTTTCAACTTGGCTACTGTAGCTTCCCCTTCCCCATCTTCTCTCAGTTTGGCTACTGTGCTACCCGGTTATTCGTAGTCTGCCATTCTAGTATGTGGGCTTGATTTAGTACAACGTTTTCCGGCTGTGCTCAACCAATGCAACTGCTGTCCATAATGATGAAGATGATGACGATCAAGGAGTTAAACTGCGAGTTATGACTTGAACTTTGCTACCTGAACTTGTCGTTGAACCGTGAGTTTGCTGAGGGCCAACGAGCTTTCACCCAAGGCTACATTTTATTCTAAAAATACAGTTTGGTCTCCTATAGCTTTATAATATTGAATCAGCATTTATTTCAATCACTGTAATGTTTAGAGACCTGGCCAGAGTGCAAAACAAAAATTCTGATGCTGCTGTTTATATAACAAAATCCCAACCAATTATTAATAACGAATTCTCTAAAAAAAGGACTTATTATTAAAATACATAAATGCTGAATTAAATCACGAATAAAAAATACATTTTTAATCGAGCTGTCTGGTGTGCTTGACCTATTAGTCATAAGTGGATACTTAATTATTTATAGATTGCGAATTTAATTGAAGTTGTGAAAAACATCAGGTGTTGCGACGATAAGCGTCTTCGGAGAATTTGTGAAGCTTTGAGATAACAGACCAAGAGCACAAAAAATCTAATATAGACTATTGAATTAAGATTTCCAAGCTCCCGCATTTAAAATATATCAAATAATTAAGCTAATCCTTTTAAAATCACCGTTCGATAATATTATATATGTAGATTTCTTAAGATAAGAATAACTAATTAAAGTAATTAAGTTAGCAAAAAAAAAATGAAAGCCTTAGATTAGAAACAATCAGTTAAGAACCACCGAATTAGTTGTTAACATGTTTTTCCATGAACTAACTTTATCGCAAAATGATATGAAAATGTTACCAATATTGATAATGAAATTGCTATAAAACCAAGTCGACTTCTAGCTGTTTATTCAGTCTAAAACGATGGGTGCCTCACAAATTTACCTGCTTGGCTTCATCCTGCTTTTCAATGGCGTCTTTTCGATGCCGAGTCCTATCCTTTCTGAGGATGTAGCTGTGGAGCATGCTCCTGACTACTTGGTCGCAACACCCGACTTGATCCGCTCCAAAAATCTAGCGCAGGAGCGAGCAACTAGCAATTCCAAGTATCCTGAACTTTATTCAGTTAACGTTTTACAACAAAATGGTTACACTGGATTTCGTGGCGTTTTCCAATGGGCGGTCGGGGAGTCTGTTAACAACACTGGCCTACAAAACTCTATGGGGTTCACAGTCAAGGACTCGATGAATACACAGTTTCTGGGTGACATTGGAATTTATACCAACGGTTCACAAATTGTATTCCAACTCTTACTGGACACAGTATCGGTATCTGGATCATCCTTCAACTTCTCAATCTATTCGAACATAAGCCTTATTTCGAATGCCATCTACTTCCTCGATGTGGAAATCAATCAGAACAAGTTGACTGGATACCTTTCAGCACCACAGACAAATCTCTCGGCTATAAGCAATCCCAACTTACCTCGCAGCCAAATCGGAGAAATCAATTGGTTGGTCAATCTATCGAATTTGACCCCTACTAGCTACACTATCTCCAATTCCTACAAATCGTGCAACTCCGTAAGCGACATTACCACCTTCAACTACCCGCCAGAGTTGTACAACAATAAGAAGAGAGAAAAGGGTATTTTTATAAACGCCGTCACATATGTTGCTCGCCTTTGCGGACCACTAAACACCCTAACCATGACAGATTGGTCTACAGTTGTGTTTATATCAAGACCCACACCAGTTTTCAATGAAACATTTGCAATAACCTTTTAAGGAAATACAAATATATTCATTAAAAGCTAATAAGTGCAAAATATTATTGATTACGTTAAAAAATAAAACGTGATAATAAAAAATGTTAGTTTTAATTAAGAAAATCATTGGTCTATTGTCTAAAATGGATTAGAAACTGATAATATAATATTCTAACAATATATTAATAAATATGAGTAGATAAGAAGAAATCTATTTAATAAAAAATTAACCTTATCAATATAAAATATTTTGATAAAATTGGTGAACATACACTTTTGGGGTTGATTCACTCTATTCCAAATTGAACTTTTTTTTGGTCTTTTTGGATTACTCCTGCTGCCAAGCTTAAACTTCTCAAAGGAGTTGGCACAGTATAGTTCCATGGAACTGGTTCTGGAGCCAGTAGATAGATCTCCTCTGTATTATGCGGTTAACAATATTAAAAAATCTGAATTTTCTGGCATTCGTAATGTTTTCCAATGGACTATTGGTAACAGAACTATCGAGAAATATGGCATTCATAATGCCATGACATTCTATGCTGATGACTATTTAGGTATTGATCTTAATGGTCAAATTGGCATCTATAATAATTGAACTCTCTTTTCAATTGATTCAGCCGCAAGTTCTACTCCGATGCTACCATTTAATGTAACATTTAGCTTCGACTACAATGTGATATCGAATGCGGTCTACTATTAAGATGTGGAATTGGATAATAATACAATAAGTGGATATATCTCAGCACCTCAAGAGCAGTAGCCTGACAAATTTTACTGCCGTTAGTTACTATATCACGAATGATTTTAAATCCTGTGATTTGACTAGTGAGATTAGCACTTTTAACTAGAATCCAATGTTGTACATCAACGCAACAAGGCAAGATGGCGTCTTTGAAGGCAGATCCACGTCCAAACTATGCGGTCCTGAAAAAACTCTAGCAATTACGGATTCAAATACATTTGTCTACATTTCAAGACCTACACCAATAATCAATGCAACGATTTACTTTTAATATTTTTGTAAAAATAAAAATAAAATAAGATTTAAGTGATCAGTTTGTGATTTAAGGAACCGGGTGTATTTTACTTTTATCTTTTCTTGGAATAAACTTAATGCTTGTTTAATATTTCTAGAAATTGTAAATACGCAGAACTTATAAAAATAATGGCATATAAATTTGTTATCTTGAAGGAACGTAATCAAGTTAGAGAACTTTTTAAGAACTAACAAGATTAAAAACCATAAACTTTCTGTTTATTGAAATTAAATTGTTGTCCATTGCACGTGTATCACGATTAAAGGTTGTTCCCCAATTAATCACTTATAAGTACGTCCAACCATATCAACAAGTAACAACTTATGATAAGATGTAATCATTTTAAAACACCGCCTGTGAAAAAAAAGAAATCAATTCCAATGAATAAGAACTTTATCAAGTTAAAAACAATTTGATAAACTTGCTATAAAAAGGTGCCCACAATTCGGTATTTCTTCAGTCTTAACAAAATGGTTGTCCCACAAGTCACACAATTTATTTACCTTATTGGTTTCTGTTTGCTAGTGAATGGAGTCCTCTCCCAACCAAGTATAATCCTCACTAAGGACTCCATAGTGGAAAAGACTGCTGATTATGTTATCTCGAGACCAAATGGCATTCATGCGAAGGATTTGGTTGAGGAGCGAGGAGTTATAGATTTAACATCCAACCGAAGCTTCCAAGTGCACTTGGCAGAAAGGGAGGGATTTACTGGATTCCGCAGCGCCTTTCAGTGGAAAGTCGGCAACAGAACCGTTAACAACTATGGCATTCACAATGGATTGCAATTCTCAGTGGTCAACGGTGTGAATCCAAATAATACAATATTGGGAGACATTGGAATCTACAGTAACGGATCACAAATTGGCATTAACTTTTCATTGGATTCCGCATCGAAATCTGGTGCAGTGTTTAACTGTTCGAAGAACTTTCCCTTAAATAGCGGCGGACTAGCCTGTTTTAATGCCAACTTTAGTCTAATATCAAGTGCCATCTACTTCATTGATGTGGAGATTAATGATAATAACAACACAATAAGTGCATTTATTTCCCAACCTCAATCAAATCTCTCTGATATGAAAAATTCGACTCTGCCGAGAGTTCTCATTGGAGAAATCAAGTGGTCTAACCAACTAAAGAATTTGATGCCCGTCTACTACTGGATCTGGAATCAATATAAAACCTGCGACTTGTCAAGCGAGATTTCGACATACAATTATCTGCCACAGTTGTATAACAAGCAAATAAGGCAACTGGGCTCTTATGTGCTGAGTGTGATAAATTCGACCAAAATGTGTGGACCCATTAATTCTTTGGCACTGTCGGATTGGACTAGTGTTGTCTACATATCCAGGCCGACGCCAGTAATCAATGGAACAAGCAATGCTCATTAAAATTAATAAATATTGTAAAGATTGAAAGTTAATTAGTAAAAAATAAAAACACTTTCGAAGATAATCAAATGATATAAAGTCACTAAAACCATAAACTGAACAACATAGGAGCCGCTGTATCTGCTGTATATATTATATAGGACCGCCCGGGTTACAGCGACCCCAGCATACAAAATTAAGCAAAAACATTCACAAGTTGTATTTATTTGATATATGAGGTATCGCGGGTTATCGCGGGCTGCAGGATTTCTCCGTTTAAGTCTTTGGTTTAAGTATTTTATTAAGTAATCTTTTGGATAGACTTTGCGGTTCTTTCAATATAAACTCAACTAAGATTTCAGAACGTCTGCATCCTGAGTTGTATATTCGGAATTTACAACCGGAGAAAGTCCAGTCATTTTTATACAAAGAGAAAAGCTTAATTTAATCTGTCAGATAAATACAGAGAAAACATCTTAATTAATTTCTATGATCAATTAAACGCTGTAAAACCATGAATAAAATCTGAAAATTCAAAAAATGCATTATGCTGATAAAATTTAATATTACAGTATCCACATTTATGGAGGTAATAACAGAATGCATTTGAATTTTGACCTTCTCAGTTACAAATGCAAATGCTGAAAGAAGTTTTTAAAACTTAAACTAATAAAAAAAATTACTTTACCTCTCAGACCTGACGCATTAGAAAAACTTATGAAAGTCATAAATGATTAAACAGATGATTAAATTAATAAATGATTAATACAGTTTGCCGGAAAAAAATATATTTTTGAATTTTATGCAAACAAATTTTTTTTTTTTTTTTTGTGAGAAATCTTTGCCATTTATAAGGGCCACAAAAAAATATTTCTACGGGGCCCCGCCAAAGTTCTCCACACCACTGATAAGAATTAATCATTTTAAAAATAAAGCGACTGTGTAAAAATATGTAATCAATTCCAATGAATTACGAATTAAAAAGTTAAAAAACATTTTGATAAACTTGCTATAAAAGTGTGCCCACAATTCGGTGTTCGGCATCAGTCTAATCAAAATGGTTATCCCACAAGTCTCGCAGTTTGTTTACCTTATTGGTTTCAGTTTTCTCGTGAATGGAGTCCTCTCCCAACCTAATATAATCTTTCCTAAGGACTCCATAGTGGAGAAAACTGCTGATTATGTTATCTCGAGACCAAATGGCATTTATGTCAAGGATCTGGTTGAGAAGCGAGGACCTATAGACTTATCATCCAACCGAAGCTTTCAAGTGCACCTGGCAAAGATTAAAGGATTTACTGGATTCCGTAGCGCATTCCAATGGACAGTGGGCACTAAAACCATTAACAACTATGGTATTCACAACGGATTGCAATTTTCAGTGGTCAATGGGGTAAATCCAAAAAATTCAATATTGGGAGACATTGAAATCTACAGTAACGGATCACAAATCGGCATTAATTTTTCATTGGATTCCAAATCGAAATCTGGTGCAGTGTTTAACTGTTCGAAGAACTTTCCCTTAAATAGCGGCGGACTAGCCTGTTTTAATGCCAACTTTAGTCTAATATCAAGTGCCATCTACTTCATTGATGTGGAGATTAATGATAATAACAACACAATAAGTGCATTTATTTCCCAACCTCAATCAAATCTCTCTGATATGAAAAATTCGACTCTGCCGCGAATTCTCATTGGAGAAATCAAGTGGTCTAACAAACTAAAGAATTTGATGCCCGTCTACTACTGGATCTGGAATCAATATAAAACCTGCGACTTGTCAAGCGAGATTTCGACATACAATTATCTGCCACAGTCATATAACAAGCAAAAAAGGCAACGCGGCCGTTACACCTTGGGTGTGCTAAATTTGTCTAAAATGTGTGGACCCATTAATTCTTTGGCACTGGGGGATATGACTAGTGTTGTCTACATATCCAGACCAAAGCCAGTAATTCAAATTAATTAATTAATTATGGCTTTTGAAAAAGTTGACTGTCAATAAAAAAAGGAATAAATCTTTTAAATTTACATAAAAAAGTATTTTTTTTTTGTTTAGCATTGCAAAAAGTAGGATCCATACAATCTCCCCTGTTATTTTTATAAACATAAATTATAACATAGCAACCAATTAAAAAAAATTTAGTCAAGTGTGAACAATTCCTGATAAGTTTTTCTAATGGCAGGTGATTACAGACAACTTTTCACCTTGTTTATTTATAACTCAATTGAAACAAACAAAGCTGAAGCTGATATAAAAGCTTGTCGACAGTTTGCTTTTAATTCAACTGGCTAACTTGAGTCCCGTTAACTATTGGATCATTAATTCCCGTGAATCATGTGCCTTAGCGAGTGAGATAACGACTTGTAACTATCATCAACAGATGTATAATAAGCAAAAATTGTGTTTGTATAAAGACCATCGCCAATTGTTAATGGAACAACCTCTGCAAAACTTTGCCAAAATAAAAGTATTTTTCAAAAAAGTAAAAAAAAATTGTGAAAATATCGATTTATTATTCTTAGACTGCCTCTGTGGACTTTATATTTATGAGCTATAGAACATGTGAAATACATTATCTGGTTAGAAAGATAAGCATTTGTACTACCTGGAAATTGTGAAAATTATTACAGTTTTTTTCTCAGTATTCCAGTAAGTTGTTTAATAAAGTTATGAAATTATTACCAAAGCAAATGTATGCTAAACTTTAATTATTTAAAGACTAAAAAGGCTAAAAAAATCAAAAAATTATTGATTGTATGACTTAAAATAAATAGATTTGTTAATTTGTTGACTCCACCAATTAAAAGGACAGCAACCAAAAAAATAATAAAGGTCTTTAGTAAAAAGCCAAATGTGTATAGTTCGTGATAAGTTTTCATTGGGGCAATTATCAACACCCATGCTTCAACCGTGAGCCAAGATAATTAATAAAAAAAATGAAAAGTTATAATTTGTTTGTATTCCGGGAAAACCACTGATTCCTATTACCAAATCTATTCCAATGAATAAATTTATCAGTTGAAATGTATTGATAAATTCGCTATAAAAGCGTAACAAAAGATGGAAGTTAATTCAGTTCTAAACGATGGGTGTCTCACTAGTTTCGCAGTTAATTTACCTTCTTGGTTTCTTCGTGCTCTTCAGCGGCGTCTTTGGAAAGCCAGGAGCAAATTTTTCCAAGGATTTTGTACAGAAGCACGATGCAGATCATATAATTTTGAAGCCAAGTGTTCTTGAGTCCAAGGAGCTAGACTCCACAGATTCAACATACCCTCAAAGGTTCAGAGTACACCTTATAAAACTTGCAGGATTTACTGGATTTCGCAGCGTCTTCCAATGGACAGTCGGAGGGAAAGTTATCGAAAACTATGGAATTCAAAATGCTATGGAATTCTCAGTTAACGATTTTCAAAATCCAAACACTAAGATATTTGGTGATATCGGAATATATAGCAACGGATCGCAAATTGGAATCAATTTTTCATTGGAATCCGCATCAAATTCTACGGCAGGGGCAACGTTCAACTGTTCCAACAACTTTCCCCTATACAGTGACAGACATGCCTGTTTCAATTCCAATTATAATCTGATATCAAATGCGATCTACTATTTGGATGTGGAGATCAAAAATAATATAATAAGTGGATTTATTTCGCAGCCTCAAGCCAATTTTAGCAATATTGGCAATTCCTCCCTACCACGTTTCTTGATTGGCGAAATACAATGGTTTAACGAGCTGGTTAATCTGAGTCCTAGTTACTACTGGATCGGAAATTCCTTTGAATCATGCGCCTTGTCGAACGAGATGACGACTTTTAACTATCTGCCAGAAATATACAATAATGATATAAGGGAAAAGGGTATTTATTATAGCAGTGTGCTGAACCATATGGGACAGTGTGGACCAGTGAATGCACTTGCAATGACAGATTGGAGTACTGTTCTCTATATATCAAGACCCTCATTAGTTGTTAATGAAACAATATCAGTGAATTTTTAATTTGATATAAAGTTCATTCAGAATTAATAAAGTTGTTCAATATATTTTTTTCAGTTTTTTTATATTTTCTAAAATTTTCAACTTTTTACTTTAACTGTCCGCCCATTTGAATTTTTTTAAAGCCAGGGGTAATCCCCCCAACTTTTGGTGACTAGTTATGAAAATTTACCTCTTGCACTATCTGTAAATTGTCAAGTGTAGTTGTTGACTACAATCTTAGAAAAAACGCAAAAAACACTTGTTATCAATAATCATATCTTGTTGAACTTTGTATAAAAAGAGCGCACAGTATAAGCAGACTTCAGTCTGGAAAAATGTTAGTCTTACAAAAGTCGTGGTTTTTGTACATTTTTGGATTGATTTTACTCTTCAATGGAACATTCTCCTACCCCTTTACAAAACAAAATCTGGATGAAAATCTGGGTGAAAATCAAAAATATCCCATGAATTACCGTGCGAGCATGAGACCAATGGCGGAAAACAATTTTACTGGATTTCGAAGCGTTTTTCAATGGACAATCGGGGAAACAATCGAGAACACGGGCATACACAACGCCATGGCATTCACCGTGAATGATGCTCTTCACCAAAATTTCCAGTTATTTGGTCAAATAGGAATTGTTAGTAATGGCTCACAAATTGGAGTTCATTTCTCATTGGAATGGGTCTTAAGCTCCAGTCCTGGACCATCGTTTACTTGCACTTATAATTATCCGTTCTATAACTTGAGTTATTCTTGCTACAATTCCAACTATAATCTTGTATCGGAAGCAATCTACTTCCTCGATGTCGAAATTAATGGTACGGCCATTCGTGGATATATCTCAGAGCCTCAGGAGGATCTTACAAATATAAACAATTCTCAGTTGTCGCGTCATTTGATTGGAGAAATGCAATGGTTTAACGATTTTACAAATTTAAAGCCCAACAACTACTGGATTGCTAATGCTTATAATTCATGCGACAAATTAGGTGAGATAACGACATATAACTATGTGCCAGAGATATACAACAAGCAAAAGAGGGTGAAAAACATTTGGAGTAGTAGTAATGAATGGCCGGGCAAATTTTGTGGACCTGAAAACACTTTGGCTTTGACAGATTGGGATACATCTATAGTTTATATATTAAGACCAAGTTATAAGACCAAGTTGTAATACAAGTTCTGCAAAGGCAGCTATTGTTTAAACAGTAATCTTATACCCAGAGTGTTTTACTTTATTTTATCTTATCTAATCGTTTTCAGTTATCAGGAGTAAAATTCTGAATGAAATAAATACTTAGCGATAGACTAATATATATTTAAGACTTCAAAGACACGCCCAGGTTAGAGCTACCTTTATCAACTAAGTATTAAGTTTATAAGTTATGTACGGCTTTAGTTTTAGTTTCCTTATTTTGATTAAGTTTTATTTAGAATGAAATATTTGTAAAATGTAAATAATTGGGTACACTAGCTCACATACCCGTACAACTGCTCGCCACAGGAGGACATGCACATGATATGGGCTAACATGCAACTGCCACAGCAGCGACATTAGGCAACTGAAAACTTGACGCAAAGATGCAAGTGAAAATTACACTTGGAAGTTGCAGTTGAATTTGCAATGCAAAACAGTTGCACGACAATTCCCGACTAAAACAACCAAAGCGTACACGGCACACGCCCTAAACCAAACGCCACAAATGGAAACTAATGATTTTCACTTTAATAGCAAATGCTGAGAATCGTTGGGAAGGAACGGAGTTGTGTAGGGGGAGAATACGTTGCACGCAAAACTCGCAGCACGGAAGCGAATGGAGCTGGGAAGTTTGAAGCCAAAGTTGTGACTTGGCATGGAAAATTTGAAATTTAATCGCTAGCAATTAATTTGGCCCAAATGCAGCGACGAAGCAGGCGCCCCCACAGCAGCTGTGCATGTGCCTGCTGTGCAGCGAGTTGGGTCACAGCTGAACTAAGCGGACTCCCTACACTGCGAGAAATGTGCACACAATTTACTAAAATTTAATTATTAGTTTGAACAAGATTAATAAATTTAATATTTTCTTACTTTTCGTGCACCGATAACAAAATAATATTATTTAATTTTTGTAAAAAGTGTAAGAATAACACAAGTGTATAAATTGAAAGCAGTAAACACCTAGCATGTCCACCTGTATCTTTTTGGTATAAACACAACTGCGGTAAATATTTGTGTGTGGTCCATGAACGATGCACGTTCGACATTTGGCAACCGTCGCTGTCGGTGGTCAATTGGAAAATTGAAAAATTAACAAGTATGAAAAGTGCAATTAAAGTGGGCCACAATCGCCGACGCAGTTGTAATACGAGACAGAGCTACAACAGCAAAAACACCACCACCAAAAGCACAAAAATAAATAAACTTAGGCGAGAGGATGTCGTTGTCTCTGCACCTGAGCTGACTCTCAAATGGACCTGAACTGACTCTTGCCACTGGGCGGCATATTAATCTGCTTTTAATTGCAACTACTCCACTGTTTGGACCTGCCGTTTCCTTTAGCTTTGGTACTTGATGTGGCATTTAACCACAGTCTATAGCATACTCCTTCCGTTTACCCGTTTGCCATTGATTAATGTGCGCCAATTGTGAAATAAATGTGCTGTTAATGTTTCTTAGCCCTGGGTAATGGTCTGTGGCAAACCCACAGACTCGGGTGTTGCAGGTTTTTATTGCAGTCATGTTAATTGAATTATTGGCAGGGGCAAATTTGTGGCAGATAGACATTCATATAACGATGGACGGGCGGCCATAGGAGGCGTACCCCAACTATAGTGCGGCTTATTGATTGTTGTTTGCTCAGAGGCGCCAGGGAGCAGTGACATGAGCGCAAACATTACCTATATCAAACAGATATTCGCACACTTTCAATAAGAAATATAAATATACTATGATGGATTTTAAAGCAGTTTTATGTTCTAAAATTTAAAAGATAGTGAATTTAAAAATGACTTACCAATTTATATGTTCCAGTTCAAAACTTCTTAGTATCTAGCGAAATTAAATAGTTTGTATGTATTCACATCACTTTACTTCACTTTTCTTGGCATTAGAAAATAGCTTACAGAAGCTCACTATCAGGCACAAAATATAAATTAGGGAGCTGACAAAAGCTGCAGACTGTAGCAGTAGAAACGCAAAAAAAAAACAAATAAAAATAAAAAACAAAAACACTGCCCCATTTATAGCTCATTGCTATATCACTCACACTTTTAGCACAAAGGATACTCGAACATATTTTTTGTAGCATACTTGACAGCGCAAATAAAAAAAAAACAAAATTAGACGAGCCGGAGCTCGCACTGCACGGCACTTTCACTGCACTTCACTATTTTCACTTTATTAAACTGCACATCACTATATTTTTATTTTATTTTATTATTTTGCACTTCATTGCACTTCACTTTAATTGGCTGATATAACTATTATTTTGCACAAAACACCGCATAGAGCCTTGTCAGGATACAGGCTGCAACACATAAAAAAATTTAAAAAAAATTACACAAATAAAAAATTTTTAATTAAAATTTTACACATAAATAATCAATTATCCATTTGCACATTTCACTTTGCCAACATTAGCCACATAGAAGCTGACTTGTTCCATTTCCGTTGCAACACAATTACACTGCACTGCACTTCACTCACTGCACTTTTTTTCATTTTTCTTTTATTTCACTAAACTGCACTTCACTATTTTCACGATATAACTATTATTTTGCACAAAACACCGCATAGAGCCTTTTCAGGAAAAAGGCCAAAAAAAAAAAAAAAAAAAAAAAAAAAAAAACCAAATAATATTTTTTTATATTTTTCATACAGAGTGAAGATTTTCTTAATTTTATGTTTTACTGCACTACACTTTAATTGAAAAGATTCAATTATCCATTTGCACTTTTCACTTTGCCAGCATTAGCCACACAGAAGCTGACTTGTTGCATTTCCATTGCAACACAATTACACTGCACTGACACTGACACAAAGCTGCATTCCACAACACGCACTTTCAGCACTCACGAATTTTAATTGAATACAATAGAAGCGAGGGGAAATAGACAAAATACGAAACCGCCAATAATTACAAATATTTCGTTGCATACTTGGAAGCGCAAGTAGAAATTTACAACAACAACGATCACCGAAATTAAGAGAGCAAAAGAGATGCGTTGGTGAGTGAGAGCAGAGGCTGAACATTGGCCGCTAAAGCAAGGCTTCGGTGAGTAAGAACCGTTACAATGAAATGAAAAAATATTAAAACGTTAATTAAAGTAGTTAAACGCGGATATTATTAAAAAATGTTATATGCAAAATGTGCGCGGGACGCCGCTCTTTCGATTGACACATATTTCAAGACGATCCGACCGAAAATAATTTAATTTTCAAGCAAGGAAAGGCGAGCGCGCAGGTTGTGCGTGCAAAAAAAACAAGTGCGCAATAAGAACTAAAACGATTAACGAATGTCGATGCAACGACGTGAAGTGTGACACTTGCCAATCGATTAACCAATGCAACGGTGTTATGTTAACTATGTAAAAGCTCTTTATTATCGAAATGCGATTTCGATGCAATATCGATGCAGCTGCGGATCTGAAAAGCAATTATCGTAAATCTATGCGATAATAGGCCACAACTGAAATCCAGCACCTTTGCGGCTTCTGTTTGTGTGCTATAATAAAAGCAACAAGTACGCAGCAAATTAAAATCAAATAATTTAAACAGCTAATAGCCGAGCCATAAAAATCACATGCAAATTATAGTGACTGCGTCTGTGGTTCAGCCTGAGAAATTGTTGCAATTTACGCGTTGCTTGGCAAGGCTGCAAGAAGCGGGTCTTGGAGCAACGTGACGTTGTTGTTTTTGCTGTTGCTGTCGCTGGGGGCGCTTCCATAAAATGCCCCCAATAAAGCCTTAAACAAATGAAGTTATTTGAGCCAATAAAAAATTGCAGGCCCTGAGAGATGAGGAGCTTGTCAAATGGGGAAAATCAAAATGAAAAGGGAAAGTTTATGCTGGCCAGAGGAAAAAAACGCTTTATCTTTGCCACATCAATTATAATAGCAACGGGGGCCCACTGTACGTGCAAATACCCTTTAAGAGCAGTGTGTAGAAGGATTGGCTGGGAGCTTTTTAAATTATTTGTTATAAATATTTACTTAATTTTAAAAAAGCTTGACTGTGACGGGACTCGAACTCGAACTCACGCACTCTCGGATCAGCTCACTACACTTCATCTGTATCGACCATTGCGATCGTGTTGGTTGACTTAGCTAAGGTAAAACTTATATTAGTTCTTATATAAAAATAAGAAACAGAACTTTTTCGAACTTAAGGAGTCGTAGATGCCTCACAAGGTAGAACAAGTAAGAGAACTACAATCGAGTTACTCCATAGTTATGTGCCCAGTTTGACTAAGGAAAACAAGTGTATGGCGCCATCAATGAAGCTAAATGGACACAGAGACATAAGTTCTTAGTAACCTGCGCAAACTGGGCTCACAATCAAAACAAGTGCCATAAATATTGACCTGCTTCTGCCTACTGTCTGCCGCTTGCTGTCTTACTGCCTACTACCCCTACCGCCACGCCTTCTCTTAACTTGTTCTGTTTGCTGTTCTCGTCTTGGCCCTTTTTTGTGCTTAATGCACACCTTCAAGTTCGGAGGCAATTTGTTATTGTTATTATTGCTGGTCTGCTTGAATGTTAATTATATAGCAACTAAAAATGAAGTAAAAAACCTCAGTATAAAAATGACTGTGGCTTATTTAAAGCTTTATTTATTAAAGCATTTAATGTAAATTGTTTGTAAATGCCAGGGGCTATCATTATATGGCATACGATATATAAGGATATTTAAATGTTTGCATATAAATCAATTCCGCTATACAAATAGTCCCCACTCCCCCCTCTGATACTAATTAATATCAATGTAGAATGTGGTTTTTCTTCAGTCAACACCCACGAAGCCTGCTCTCTTCCCAAAAAAATAAACCCATGAAAAAATTCGAGCTCTTGAAATTGCTTTTTCATTGCGTTGTGCATTTTTTATGCGCATAAAGTGGATCATAAAGTAATTAATGCGCTAAAATGCGACATTAAAACGCTTAAGGGCAACTAAATTTCTTCTTCTTGGTTGCCATCTTCGTGGGTTGCCAACAACTCGTCTTCAATCTCTGCCACATCGAAGATATGGTACGCTTGCGCAAAAACATCTTAAGCTAAATTTGGATTAACTTTGAATTTTAGGTCATTAAAAAATATAAAATAAACACAGAAATAAGTGATACTAATTTTTGCTTTAACATAGACTTAAATTTTTGGAAATTCTTTCTAATTGCCTGGCAAATACTCTCACGTCTGCTCGAAAGCGTTACGAATTGCGTGTTTAAATAAGCATACCCGCCTGCAGTGTATAACAACAACAACAACTACAACAGAGACTGCAATCAATCTTGGAAAGCAGGCGTTTTTAAGGCGTGTTCTGTGTGCTCTGCGTTGCACCTACGCCTCTCTGAAAGGAACTGCGCCCAATTCTCAAGTCTCAAAACGCAAGAAGATTAAGACCCAAAGACCACAAAAAAAATAAAATTTAACCAAGAGATCCACATAATAATTACACCATTTTTTTGGATTTTTTTTTTTGGCATGCGTAAAAATTCTGGCAACGGTGCTTTCTGCTCCTGACAGCGACTGACAGACAGCAATTGCCCAAATATAATAAATAATTAGCCAGAGACAGAGCGTCGAGAGCGCAGTGGGCGTGGCCCAAAAGGGCACAAGTGACGTGCCATGCATTAAATCAAATATTGGCTGAATAGAGAAAGTGTCTGCGACCCAATTGGCTCGAGATAATAAAATATTTATACAAACAAACACATATCAACACATCTACATACATTCTATTATGTGCTGCAAAGTGTTAGAACTTTAGTCCATTCGAGCTTTTTGTGAATTATGAAAGCTCTCGCTTTAGTTGGACAACAGTTGCGCAACGGTTGTGCGTGAGAGCGCAGACGCTGAAAGCTCACATTGATAACATTCTTACGTCTAGTGAAAACACTTCACTACTCAGTCTACTTCGAGCAGCGGCAGCAGATCGACAAGCACAAATATTAAATAATTACTTAGTCACAGTAACTAATTTAGTTAAAGTTAAACATGTCCACAATTGTGCGTAAATTGATTAGCACTGCAAATGCAGCCAAGCCGGTAGCGCCATACAAGTAAATATAAATACGCTCGATATATGTGTGTATGCGTGTGTGTCGTGTGTTGCTTGCTGAGAGCGCACCTAAGCAAGAGAGCGGGAGAATGAAAGAGTGCAAACTAACAGCTTCTTATGCTTATGCTTGTTCTTGTTGTTTTTTTTTCTATGCAGCCAAGCTGTTGTTGCTGATCGCACTGTTTATGTCTCCGGCTGCTTGGGCTTAGACAAGGCAACAATGCAATTGGTGCCAGGTGGCGCCACTGAGCAAACAGAGATGGCGCTGCAGAATTTGGTCGCCGTGCTGAGAGCAGCTGACTCCGATATTGATAAAGTTGTTAAGAATACAATTTTCGTTAAAGATTTAAATGATTTCGCTGCGGTCAACGAGGTCTACAAGCGAGGTGAGCATTTTAAATAGAATTTTCTATATTTTTTTTTTTTTGTATAAGTTGCGCCTGCGATAAGCCATCGACATTGGGATCGACATCATAATTTGGCTTATCAGCGAACATCTTACGCAACAAACAGATCGTAAATATTTATAATTTGCGCTTATCGCTCGTTTCAGTGTTCGCTAAGGATTTTCCAGCTCGCAGCTGTGTGCAGGTTGCCAAGCTTCCCTTGGATGCCCTGGTCGAGATCGAATGCATTGCCATCACGGGCACCGTGCACACCGTTAAATCGGACTAGCAATCAAAGTTATAAACTACAAATTCGATAAAGGCAATAGAAAATACAAACAAAATTATTAAATTTACAATTTGTTATGAAATTTATGTTGGGTAGGAGAGCTTTTGGACAGTTCGTGTCACGCTGAGTTCTTTGCCTCAGGTATGGTAAAGTGTCGTGTCACGATTAACAAAGCTTTTAGATGGAGCTTCGAACTAGGCATTGTGAACTGTCGTGTCACGAGTTGAAAATATATTAGAAAGACCATTTCTTACCTAATAATGATCGTGTCACGGACTAGAATAATTTAATTAGTAAACAAAGCTTTTATAATTATTGCTTCAAGCTCGTAGCCCCACTAACACCCACCAAAAACTGCTAAGTTTAGCTATAAAGAAGCCAAAACTGTAACAGGTGTTGTAAACTATCCACTCACGATGCCACCAAGGCTCGCTCTCCGATCGTGTCACGTGTACGTCTTGTGTAAAAAAAAAAACAACGTATACAAAATTTTGGCCAACAACTTTGCATTTAAACCTTATATAGTTTACAATTTGCTGCAGCGGCAATTTATCTTTGTTTTTGCAGCTCCTGCTGCTGCTGTTGTTGTTGTTGCTCTTGGTGTTGTTGCTGCCGTGCGGCTTTTGTATTATATTTCATCAAATGTTGCTGCATAAATCATTGGCAACATTCGCCACAACTTTTTTCCCCCTCTTTTTTTTGGCCAATAATACTAACGGTAGCCGGTTAGTCAGGCGCTTAGACAAAGCGTTTATTTCACATTCAAATTTTAAAGTTATTCATAATGCCGACAACTTGTTGTTGTTAGTTTGAGTTGTTGTTGTTGCTGTGGTGCATGCTCCATATTGATGCGGCAGCCTTTTAGGCCATATAGCCATTTCTGGCAACTGAGTCTGAGTCGCTTCGTTGTGTTTACCATTTGTTTGACTTTTTTTATCTGTTTATTTTTTAGTTTTGTATGTCTTTGATTTTGTTCATTGAAATTTCAGTAAATTTGTCTGCCACTCGACGCTCGACGCTGTTGCATGATTTATTAACCTTGTTGCACAGTGTTTTTCTGGCTTGCTAGTGTTCGCTGGTGTGAATTTGAATGCTTTTTCCGTTGTTTGCACGTTTATTGATCGCTTTTATATCATTTTGTTGTCCTGGAAGCGGAGAAAGGGGTACAATCGTTTATTCGCTAGAATACACAAAGTTTTACATAATTAAATTGAAAGTAGTACACAATTAAGTTAAATAAAATAGCAAATATTTGCTTGAAGCGGTAGCCCTAATATGACTGCTTTTTAGGAGATTTTTATTTTGTTAAAATTTTAATATCTTCAAAATTAAAATGAAGTCTTAAGTCGAAGACTCGACTGGCTTTAGGCTAGGACCTGATTCCAGAAAACATTGCCAACATTGGCCACATTTTTTGGCCCCCGCAGAGTTTGCAACATTCATGTTGATAATGCGTGGCGTGTAATTAATTCGAGTCGCATCACAATTTACCTGCATAAATATTGTAATAAATACGCATAAATTGATGACAACGAACTGCAACAAGTGACTGTGGAGGACCCCGCCCGCAACTGCAACATGCCCCGCTGCGCCGGTCTCCTGATCTCCCCCATCACTATAATCCACCCGATCTCTCCGATCAGACATTTGACATAAACACCTACGCAGTAAGTTGTCTTGCCTCGCTATGAAGTGCAGCTAATTAATTTCGACGCACGGCCAACAACAACAGTCAAGAGCCCAAAAGGGTCTACAGGCGCGCCACAATAAGTGCTTAAGAGATGCTCGACTGCCACAAGCCCAATAAACTGTTAGAGACATGCGATTAACGTGAGTTAAATTAAAAATAACTTTATGAAAAAATAAATGAAATTTTACTGACTTAGCTCTTATCTCAGATCTTACACGTTCGATACCACCACAAACTTATAAGCTCTTGTTGATGCCCTTGGCCTTGCTGGACTGTGAAAATGTCTGGCAACTGCAACACCAACGCGGTGAAAGTGCGCATAATTTACACGCACGAGCCAAGGCAACAAACAACTGGCAACTGGCAACAGGCAATTGGTAAGAGACACTGCCAAGTCTGGAGTACGATCTTGGGAGTCTGGTGGAGATGCTTAATTTATACACAAATTAAATTCACAATTTTGTTGTAAATTTTTGGCAATTTGCTTATCAACATTGTGCACTGAGTAAAATAACTCGTGATCGCGCATTGATCGCTAATTAAACAAGCCACATGCGGTAGCAATCCGCTTAAAAGTATCAAATTGCACTCCCAAGTTGTCATAATTAAAATATTATTATCAGATTATTGAGTTGGACTTGTTACAATGTAAATGCAAACAGAATAGTGGATGGTAAAAGTTTCTCCAGTATAAATGGGAAAAATGGAATTCATTTAATTAAAAGAGCCCAACGAAAATAACTTGTTTATTTAAATAATTATAGCATTGAAAAATAATAACATTTTATTATACTGCTATATTAAATAGTTCATGTTTTATTGAAACGCGTGGCGTTTCCGTGCGAACTTTAATATTTAAAATTTGGCGCCATTCAGACAGTGTAGCATACTTTTAGGCGAGCGCTGTAAACACATGAGTGTTATAACGACAAGCTGTTAACGTTCTGCTGAATACACAACAGCTGTGCGCGTTAGCAGCACGAGTACAAAGCGCGCCAACAAATGTGCGAGCAACTGTTAAATTAATGTATCAAATGTAATAAAATGAGTAAACCTTATTAAATTAATGACAATGCTAATAGCAGTAATAACAATAATAATTAAAATAATTAAATCAAGAGAACTACAGCCAGTATGACCAGTTGAAACATTTGACAGTCTATCGGAATGGCAAATATCGCATTTCACATTGTTGTTTTGTTGAAAAACAATCGATAGCGATGATTTACCAGCGCTACAGCCGAATTCTCATCTGAACTTTATTATAATCAATACAAATTGCAATGCTTGATAACGTAATAATTCATAAGAAACTAAACAATAAACCGTGGCAAGAACGCGAAAATAAGTAATCAAAGCAAACAAACAATTAAACGTGTAAAATATAGTGGACGCCGCAAAAGCAAAAAAGGTACAACAACAACAACAAAGCAGCAGAAGCAGCCGCACACAAACGCACACGCACGCACGTACATGAATATACACACATGCACTGACAGCAAAAACACACACACACTAACACAGTTGGTCTCTTTGCCATGTATGAAAAAGTGAAATAGCAAAAAACAAGAAAAAAATAAACGGCTGCTTTTCCAACAAAGGAAGACAACAAATAATTTAGCTTGGAATTTTAAGCAACAACAGCGCAAAAGATTAACTTAAAATCGCCAGAGTTTAGTTTGCTGACAAATTGTTTGCGAAAAGTATAAAAATTAATTGCATGCAGTTGGACGCACACACACACACACACACGCATATATACATGTAACAATTATTCATCGCAGCGACGATTTCTAGCGCCCTGTGTGAGTTTTTCTTTTTACATTCTCTTTTTTTTTTGTGCCTGTCGCTGATATATTTTGTAGACTTGTGTGTGTGTGTGCGTGTGTGTATGTATATACATGTATGTGCAACAAAGTCGTTGAGTTTCTGAAAGCGGATCAAAAAGATCTACAGTGAGACAACGCAACAGTCGGAGCGCAAGAGAGCGAGAGCAAAGGAGTTGTGACAAGAGAAAGAATTTGAAATTCGTGACAAAGCGAGCGAGAGCACGAGAGCGTAAGAGCGAGATAAATCCGTAGTCATTGCCTGCTGACTTGCAACCGCAGCCGCGAGAATGCAAACAAGAAAATAAACAAACAAACAAAAAGAACAACAACTAAAGGGAGCTGTTAATTAAAAATTTCTCTTCTTTTCACGCGCTCTCTTTTTTTTTTGCAGACAGACGTCCCTTTTGGTGCCCAACAAAGTTCACTAAGCGCAAAGAGAGCAACAACAATAACAACACAACAAACGAAGACGTAATCATTTGTTCACCCGCTGAAGAACGTCGTTGACGTTGTCGTTGACGCCGACGCTGTAGCTGTTGCTGCGGAAGCTTTTTGATTAGCTGCCGGCGCCGCCAGCGTGCTGGTAAAGTGGAAGTGGAGGAGGAGCAGTGCTGCCAACGACTGCAAAACATGAATCTACGCGGTAATCCTCCAAAGAAGGAAGGCAAAATGCGCATACGCGCTTTTCCGGTAAGTGTAGACAGTGGCGCTGGCGTGTGGTATGCTCGACTGTGGAATACCCTGTACAATATTGTGTTTAAATGGTGTGATTTCTATTTTTCTGGTGTTTATCAACGTTATCGTGTCATTACAGTGTTGGAAAGTGTCAATTTGGGTTCACATTAAATTTAAATACTCTATAGGATAAGGAATTCCCCATAAACATGGAGCCATTTCCAATGTACAGGACGAAACATGTCCAATCCTATAACCTTAACTGACAATTAAATCATTTAGTGACGATCGGTTAAAAATCCTTAAGTACAGGGTGTTTCACAGTCTAACCCACGCGAGAGTGCACACGTTTGTGTCGTAAGCATGATGAGGCGGCATTTTATATGCCGATAAGATACATTTACTATGTCTATATTCACATATATAGCCAACTGATCTGGCTAAGCAGGCTGATAACGCTGCCTTTCTTTTTTTGAATAATTTTTTGTCCGGTTTTTTTCCTTTTTGGTTACAAAAACAAAACTCAAAAAATTGTGTCAGGTTGGAAATTTGATGAAAGAGCAACTCAACATCATAACATTTTAGTTTTAAGTTACTTTCAATCTCAACTTAGTTTCGACAAATTGTTGTTGTTTTTCAACACACACACACACAAACACACGCACGTACGCATCGAAAAGCGTCGAGAGACGGAGCGAGCGAGAGAGAAGCAGGTGCAGCAGGAGCAGGCACAAAAAGTGAAGGAACGCGCATTGATGACACCACAACGACAAAGGCAACGACAACGACGACGACGACAGTGTCAATTGGACAATTGTGGGACGCTAAAGAAGCCACACGGCGGATGTCAATAAGGCCAACGTCAAACGGCAGCCGTTCGGCGGGCCAACAGCAACATCATAATCATCATCATAATCAGCAACGTCATCAGCAGCAGCAGCAGCATCACCTCCAACAACAGCAGCGTGCCGATTTACTGCAGTCACCGTTGTCATTGCCCTCACCGCCGCCGCTGTCGCCGTCGCCATCGCAGTCACAGTCGACGTCGCAGTCGGAGTCGTATTACATAATTCAGGGTCATCGCTATAATTGGGAGCGCGCGCTTGGTTCCCAGAGCGGAGCCAACGGCGGCGGCGCGCGTTTGACAACGACCACAACTCCAATGTACAGTCACGATCCGACGTTTGCTCTCTTTGGTGCAACAGCAGCAACAGCAACATCATCAACAAGCTCATCATCCACATCGTCGGCAGCAGCAGCAGCAGAAGCGTTTAACCATCACCATCAGCCCAATAATCTAAATAATCCCAATCAAACGCAAGCGCACCACTCTCAATACTATACATATTGCGTCAATAATTTCAATTTGCGTACGCGTCATGCTCGCAACACTTTGGGGCAGCAACAGCAACAACCGCAAGCAACTTTTACGCGCAATGTGCCACTCAATGTGCGCTGCTCGCCGCGTGCCACCGCTGGCTATACCAGTATGCCGCCGCACAGTGAGCACTCCGTAAGAGGCACAGCAGCGGCTGTGGCTAATGGAACCGTTAACGCCAACGGTACCGGACCTCTTGGCGCTGTCGGTTCACAATTGCGTGAAATTGGACGCAAGTATCCATTGTGGCTGCCCGAGTATAAACGTCGTGCATACAATGTTAGAATTCCATCAAAACCACAAAAAATAATCATAGCTAAAAATTAAGCCTTAAAAATTATAAAATTTTTACTTATGTTTGCCCTTTTTCTCTCCCTCTCTAGGCCTCCATGGATGAGCGTTATGTGGAGAGCATTTGGACCACGCTAAAGAATGCCATACAGGAGATACAGAAGAAGAACAATTCGGGTCTATCATTTGAGCAACTGTATCGGAATGCCTACAATATGGTATTGCATAAGCATGGCACTCGCCTCTACTATGGCCTTCGGGAGGTAGTCTCCGAGCATTTGGAGCAAAAGGTGCGACAGGAGGTGTTGGAGAGTTTGCATAGCAACTTTTTGCCCAAACTAAATCAGGCCTGGACCGATCATCAGACATCGATGGTCATGATACGCGACATACTAATGTATATGGATCGTGTCTACGTACAGCAGCGCGGTCTGGATAATGTCTATAATCTGGGTCTTATCTTGTTCAGGGATCAGGTGAGTGTGCACAAACATTAAGGTTTTTAAGCAGTAGATGAATGATACAAGTAGCTTTCGTTCCTAGTCTCCAGTCTCTTGATCCGATCAAATTAGTTCTCTCTTAGTCTTATTCGTATGTTTATTCCCCACCATTAATCTTTAATCTCTCCCACAGGTTGTTCGCTTTCCGGAAATACAAAAGGCGTTGAGAGAGAAGCTGCTTGGGATGGTTTTGGAGGAGCGTCATGGCGAGGCCATCAATCATTTGGCGATCAAGAATGCCTGCACAATGCTGATCACGTTGGGCATCAATTCGCGCACTGTTTATGAGGAGGACTTTGAGAAACCGTTTCTATCACAGTCGGCGGCCTTTTACAAATTCGAATCGCAAAACTTTCTTGCGGAGAATAACGCTGGCGTTTATATCAAGAAAGTGGAGGCACGCATTACGGAGGAATCCTCGAGGGCAGCACTCTATTTGGATAAGGATACGGAGCCGCGGATTGTGCGTGTCGTTGAGGAGGAGTTGATTAAGAAACACATGCGTACCATTGTCGAAATGGAAAATTCGGGTGTGGTGTATATGATTAAGAACTCCAAAACTGAGGATTTGGCATGCACATACAAACTATTCTCAAGGCTTAAAGAGGAGGGCCTCAAAGTGATAGCCGATACAATGTCGGCATATCTGCGTGAACAGGGCAGCATGCTGGTCAAGGAGGAGGAGAACGGCAATACAAATCCAATAACATTTGTACAAAATCTGCTCGATCTGAAGGATCGTTTTGATCAATTCTTAATGCATTCATTTAGCAATGATCGATTATTTAAGAACGTCATCTCAGCGGATTTTGAGCATTTCCTCAACTTGAACAACAAATCACCCGAATATCTGTCGCTCTTCATCGATGACAAACTGAAAAAGGGTGGCAAGGGCGTAAGTTTGTCAATCAACCAACGATACATCAATCATTCTATTAATATCTTTCTTTTCCACAGATGAGCGAACAAGAAATTGAAACCATTTTGGATAAAACAATGGTGTTGTTCCGTTTCCTGCTCGAAAAGGATGTGTTTGAGCGATACTACAAGACACATTTGGCCAAACGTTTGCTGCTCAACAAATCGGTCTCTGATGACTTTGAGAAGAACATGATATCCAAACTAAAGGTGCGTTCTATAGACGTTTTTATGTATAAACATTAAGGTAATCATTACTGGACTTTACAGACTGAATGTGGCTGTCAATTTACATCAAAGCTGGAGGGCATGTTCAAGGATATGTCCGTGTCAAATACGATTATGGATGAGTTTAAGGGTTATGTAAATAATAACAATCTGTCATTGAGTGGAGTGGAGCTCACGGTGCGCATTTTAACCACTGGCTTTTGGCCCACACAGGTAACATACTCATCTTTAATGTCGTCTATTAGTTGTACTTATAATCATTTTATCCTCCTCAGACCGCAACGCCGAATTGCAACATACCATCAGCGCCACGCGAAGCCTTTGAGGTGTTCAAAAAATTCTACCTGGACAAGCACTCAGGTCGACAGCTAACGTTACAGCCGCAAATGGGTAAGTTTTGTGCTCAATTTGGAGAAAGTTTCCTTCATCTAATCCATTTCCTTTACACAGGCACTGCCTACATTAACGCCGTTTTCTATGGCCGTAAAGCGAATGACAGCGACAAGGACAAGGATGGGCCAAGCTCAAGTTCAAGTGGCTGCGCTGTGCCCACCACAACACGCAAGCATATACTGCAAGTCTCCACCTACCAGGTAAATAAATCATACTTTTTTAAATATAGTAGATTAATTCTCTTGATCTACCTTTTTAGATGTGCGTATTGTTGTTGTTTAACAACCGAGATGTGCTTACCTATGATGATATACACCAAGAGACGGACATACCGGAACGGGAAGTGGTTCGTGCACTGCAATCGCTGTCAATGGGCAAACCCGCACAGCGTTTGCTAGTGCGCAACTCCAAGACGAAAACAAAAGACATTGAGCCCTCGGATGAGTTCTATGTGAACGATGCTTTTGTCTCCAAGTTCCACAGGTGCGTTATCAATATGGCAATAGTGTAACTAGCCGAAAAGTGTAACTATTTGAGCAATTGGTTTATTCTGGCCTAATATGGTTGGCATTTAACAACTATATTCGCTAGATCCTCTGGGCTGCTCTATTGAGTTTATTGAGTACTTATATCCATCTTCTCACAGGGTCAAAATTCAAACGGTTGCTGCCAAGGGCGAATCGGAGCCGGAGCGCAAGGAGACGCGTGGAAAAGTGGACGAGGATCGCAAGCATGAAATCGAGGCAGCCATTGTACGCATCATGAAGGCGCGCAAACGCATGGCGGTAAGTTTTGTTGACATACAAAAAAAAGTGTGGAGTTTTTAAGCTGTTTTCCTATTTGGGTATTTAGCACAATCTGCTGGTCTCTGACGTCACGTCGCAGCTAAAGTCACGTTTCTTGCCATCGCCGGTGTTCATCAAGAAACGCATCGAAGGCCTTATCGAGCGTGAATATCTGGCGCGAACGCCAGAAGATCGCAAGGTGTACATCTATTTGGCTTAAAGGATATATATATATATATAGTATGTTTATATATATAAAACAAAAACTATGAAACAAAAACAAGAAATACGGAGTGTGCGTGTCCCACTCAAACAAGAACCTTTCACTCACTTCAATCAGTTGCCACCTACTCACCCTCAAAACAAAGCTAAAACGGAGCCAAGTCACCAGTCAACTCTCTCCACATTTTCCTCGCCTCCAACGCCTCCAAGATCCCCGCCACCAACTCCACCATCACCATTTAAATCACAATTCAATCGGAAGAAGAAAAATCACACAAAGAACACACATTTAATCGGTCCATCAACAATTTCAATTAAGGCAACAATGCAGCAGCTTCGAGCATCCCCTAAAAACTAAACAAAATACTGGAAACATGAATATTTTGACCAAGAGAGATGTTATATAGAATTATTTATTAACTCAATAGACAAGTGCTAAATTTGTTGGCCTGACATTCAAAATTGAACAGTTATTGCTAATCCCGTGTTGATTAAGCAGCCAAACGTCACTCTCCTCCGAAGCCCACAATTATTTGCCTCCCCCCTCCCACTACATTGCTATCCATAATATAATTTCGACTATTCTCAAAATCTTTGCAATTTATTTAACACGAAATTTTTTCACTTTCCAACTTAAGCAACCATGACATGAAAACATGAAGAAAATTGTATAGCAATAAGCGAATTACACTCAAACTCGATATCACACACACCACACACACCCCCTCACACACACACATACTATGGAGAAGCGTTAGCGAAGCAAAACATAAGAATTAATGCATAATGCAAAACTTAATTCTAAGCAGCAGTATAAATATAGCTAAAATAATAAATTTATAAATGAATAATAAATTTAGTGAGCGTTTCGATGTACATTTTTACGTCTCTATACCCCTTTCTCTCCCATCCCTTCCCTTTCCACTTCCTCTCCTGCCACAACAATGAGAAAATCCTTAAAACGTAAAATTTACATGTTTGAGATTCATGTGAACACATTTAAAACAAAAATCGATTTTTTATATTAATATATATGAACTACATATACATGCATATGCGTGAAGCAAGCTTATAAACTAATGAAAAGTTGTGCATCAACTTGATTTGGTATTTGGCCAAAATCTTTACCAATTGTCAGGTATACAAATTTATATATATTTAGCAGTTTTTCATTTGGATTTGATTTGTATTAAGTAAGACAAAACAAAAATTGCTTTGAAATTTTGTGAAATAATAGAGTCCATTTAAATAACATTATAAACGCATGCGAAAACGCAGGCGGGAGCGCAGAACAAATGCGAGAAAAAGAATTGTACATAATTTTTTGTTCTTCTATATGGAAAATAATACAAATAAAACGTATATGAACGTTGAAATTAACCACGAACGTGTTTATTTATTTCTAAAGTGTGCGCTTGTTTGAAATTCAAATATTGGCGCTCTTTGAAAAAAGTTATCGTAGTTTTTTGCATCGATATTTAGCTGTTTTACAGTTTGCTGTTGGGCTTTACAGTCTGTTGCTGAGCTTTACAGCCTACTGTTGGGCTTTACAGTGTGCTGTCTTCTAAGCACTGCTGAACTTAACAGTCTGTTGTTAGTTAGCTGGTGGGTCTGTATTAGAGCTTAGCAGTTTGTTTTTCAGCTCAACGATAAGAGTAAACGCGTTTTGCTTTCGGCTCTTACGTGTTTTAATTATATGAATGTTGGCAACAAAGTTGTAAGAATTCCTCAGTGCAAATCAAAGAAAATTAACATACTAATTTTGTTACATATTCTATTTAATTGTATATTGTTTTAGTTGTACTACGCGCAAACACCGGCGAATCTGAGTCATCTTTATATGGAGATCATAAAAGTTATCGATTAGAAAATATCGACCATTAACGATAGAAAGTTTGGCGGCAAACAGATTTTTGAAACATCAATTCTAACAAGTTTTTAATAATGGATGATAAGTTCGTAAAATATGTATTTCTGACACTAAATAAAACCATACAGAAATTGCAAACAGAAAAGTCGGATTTCACCCATGAGGAACTTTATGGAAAAGCATTTGAAAGGGTCACGAATAGACATGGATTTCGCATGTACGATGGACTGCGTGATCTGCTCACCGAACATTTACAAAAAAAAGTGAGGAAAGAAATTCTAGAGAGCTTGGATACAAATTTTTTCTCTAAACTAAACACAGCATGGATTGAACATCAGGCCTTAATGCGCATGTTGAGCGATATTCTCGGCTATATGGATCACAGTTATATAAAGCAACGTGGTATGGACAGTATATACAATTTGGGAATGAAATCATTCAGATATGAGGTGGGTAAACTATGCAGTAAGAAAACTAATTATGCAATAAATAATTTTATTTTAGGTTGTCAATTTTGCGGAAATAAAAAGTGCGTTGAGGGAGAAGCTGTTCGATATGATCACTAAGGATCGTTTGGGTGAACAGATTATACACTCAGACATACAAACAGCTTGTGTTATGCTCATGGATTTGGGCATCAATTCACGTTATTTTTATGAACAGACTTTTGAAATTAATTTTCTGGCACAAACGGGGCAGTATTATGAAACCAAATCCCAGCAGCTTATAGAACAAAACAAAGAAGATTACGATAAGGAAATGAAGGCGCTCATTCTGAAAGAATCTGCAAGTGCCACAAAGTATTTTGATCAGCAGACAGTGGCTAAGATTGTGCAAGTTATAGAGGCTATAAGGGAAAAAACCAAAATAAGTTATGGAATGGAAACTAACTAGGTTTTTATTTTTTGATAAATACAAACTTAAATTAAAAAAATATTAAAGGCCCAAATGATTTCCAATTAATTTAAGTACACCACTTTATGTCTTCAATTTTTTATAAAACTGCCCACACAATTTGTAAATAAACTTATCAAACTAACGAAACGATTTTACAATTATTTATCAATTAAATTAGCTCACGAAATGTCGCAAATAAAAATGACTTGCGTTTTTGTTTCTTAAGCTTTCCGAATAAAATATGCTAAGTTCTTGGGTAAACAGAGACTTTGAACACATGGCATGCCAGGGAGCGAGGGGCGCAGGTCGGAGTCAAGACAGAGGCAGCGATACAGGTTGAGATTCTGACGCCGATCTGAATCCGCATCGATTTCGATCTGACGCACTGATAAGGCCAGGTTCAAGCAAGCAACGCAAGCGAAGAGAGCGGGAGAGAGAGAGTGGAAGAGACACACCGCTCACACACACTCTTATTTACTCTCTATAACTCTCAAAGTGAACTAAGTGCGACGACTCGACTGATAAATACCCAGCAACCTTAAGATCAGCTTCTTGACCTTTCTATTTGGCTTCGTTCTAGCTGGTTTTGTGCACTAAACCCTTTTTAAATAAAAGTTAAAAAGTGACAGTTAACAGTAAAACGTGCATGCCATGTTACAGTCTCACAATGTTTACAGGGTATCGCAAAATGAAAACTGATATTGCCCATACTCGACGTTGTGTGCACCTCAAATACATTTCGTGGTGAACAAGTGGCTGCTCCGTAGTGTTCAGCGGTGTTCACTTGTGTGCGGTGGTGTTTGCTGGTGGTGGTGTGAGTTCTGCTCCAGTGGAGCTGCGAGTGTTGAGTGTCGCTCAGTTGCCGTCTGGTCGCCAAGTGAAACGCAGCGAATCGAGTTGCTGTAAAGCCCAAAAAAAACAAAAAAACGAAAACAAAAGCACGAAAAAATATTGAACACTTCGGAAGCTGGCAGCCAAAACAAAACTAAAAACTGAAAAAAATGAAAATATAAAAAACAGAAAATTCCAAAGAAAATAAAGGGAAAATAAAGGCGAAACTATCTCGAGCCGCGTGTGGACCCAAGACTTATAAAAATAAACAAAAACTACGTCAGAGCCCACGACAAACAAAAGATATGAACACGCCGCTGTCGCAGTCGCTGTCGCAGTCGCAGTCGCAGTCGCTGCCAGCGTTGTCGCTGACGTCGCTGCCAAGGTTCGCCTGAACGAACGTTAGGCGAATTGAAATATCGTTTGTGTTCAATTTTTTTTTGATTTTTTTTGCAGTTTTGATTTTTTTATTAATAAACATTCGTTGTGCGTTTGAAGCTCGCGTGACCTTAGTGAAAAAAAGTTTAAAAAATAAAAGTAAAAATTGAGAACATAGTAGACAACGCTCGCCGCCCCCTGCCACGCCCAGCTACCCAAAAAAACAAATCTACAGTGCCTTGAAATTGCCAACATTCACTTTTATTTTGCTCGCCAACAGAATTACACATGCGTCTCTAGGCAAAAAAATAAAATATATATATAAATAAATATATATGTTTCAATGATAAAATAAGTTTTAAAAATTCCAAAGAAATTGGCATACAAGTTTTCAATTTTATATAGAGTTTTTTTTGAGCAAATTTCGTATATATATACCTCATATATTTTTTTGTAAGTTTGTAATGAGCCAACAACGCGGCGGATTTCGTCTGGATGCCGCCACCATGGGCTTAAAGGTGTCCAAGCCGCCGTCGGCGATACAACCGCCCGACAGGCAGGCACAGCAAGAGGAGCAGCCTACAGCAACTCCAGTGGATCACACTTCATGCATTCCCAATTTGGAGCCACTGCCCACATCCCATTTTAGCGACAAAGTGCAACAACTGCGACACATTTGCGGCGAAGGGGCAAGCATGAACTTTGAGATGAATGAAATCTTTCTAAAGCGACTCAAATCGATCGATGCACAAAGCGGTGGCGATGCCAGCAATACGGTAAGTGCACTGCTACCTTAAACTACTTGGGAATTTTAACAGAAATACGTTCTTTCCAGCTACGCATGGTCACACTGCAGGATTGGGTGGATCAGTTGCTGCACGTCAACTACATCATGTTTAATAACATGACCGCTTTAGAAATGGAGGCATGCAAGAAGATCATGGACTGCTTTCAGTCCACACGCGGGGAACAGCAACAGGCTCTGGACGAGAATCGTCTGCTGCGCAAGGATATCTGCGCCATAACCAAATTCGTGCAGGATGCATATCATAATAACAATTGGAATACCAACGATTTGTGCCTGGAAACCATGAAGATTAGCCAACTGCTGCGCACCGATCAATGTCCGCGTCCCGAATCCGAGTCGGAGAAGGTACGTAGCTTGAAAGCAGCCCATACCAAGTCCAATCTCGACTCCCATCCAGCTGCCAGTCCAATTCCATCAAAATTAAAAACTTTGCCTTTCTCTATTCGTTTTTAGTTATTTTGTTTTCAAAAATTTGCATTCTTAATAAATTAGTTTTCTTTTGATTTGTTGCTTGTGTCTGATTGGATTTTATTTTGCAGGTGGCCAAAAATATACAATCTCTTGTCAATGAGGTGGCTGCCAAACACGATGAGGTCTGTCACCTGCAGTCCCAGCTGGCGACAATGGACGAGTTCGTGCAGACGGCACGCCAGAAGATCATTCTCAAGGACCAGGCCATTGAGCAGTTGAATCAACAAGTGAGAGCACATCAAACATTTTAATCTAAAACCTACAGAAAACCTACAGAAAACTATATTAGAAATTCTTAGTTGAGCAGAGGTTTAAATAACTAGTAGTCAAAATTAATTATTTAATTCTTTGGTTTCATTTAATTGAACTCAAATGAAGCCCAAAATCAGCATGAATTTTCCTTAATCACTTTACAAATCTTTGCCTACTTTCTAGGATTGTCTGGACTATTTCCAAAGTCCAGACCTTTGATTTAATACATTTCCTGAACGATTAAAGCAATCTGGATAGAATTGTTTGAAAAATCATAAATCAAACACCGAAAGCAATAATTCTTCTTATTATTTATAACTTTTCTATGAATTTTTACTCTAAATTGTAAACTAATTTTTGCACTTAAATTGCATGTACAAGAGATTGCTAGCGGAATCTACCATATAAATACATATTTTCCCCTATTTAGATTGTAGATTTACAGTCCCGTATCGCCAAAATGTCAAAGGACTCCTCCAGCACGGAGAAGCAGCTGGAGAAATGCCCACAAGAAGAACTGTCCTCGGATCAGGATTTGCCTAGTTGCCTGTTCGATGGACTCAATGAATGGGATCAACGGGAGAGCGAATTATTCCGTATGCTCAATATTGAGTTGTCAGAGTTTATAGAGCTGGTCAACAGACAGGACTTTCCGGCCATCGAACGACGTCGCAAGCTGCTCACCTGTTTCTTTGAAAAAATGGTTAAACTTCAATCAATTTGCTATATACGAGTATTTTCTATATAGTACTATATAATTTTTTATAGAACTTGGATCGTTCGACTGCTGAACGCAATTTGAAGAATCTTCGGAGTCAGCTGCGTATGCTGGAATGCGGTTCCGACCAGCTGGATGAGCCGGTAGCTGCGAGCACTAAGGTTCTGGAGGACGAGTGTGATATTCAGTTGGTGGAGACTCTACGTCGTCGTATGCAATCCATCAATGATTGTAACAAGGAGCTAAATACCAAATACCAGCAGGTTGAAGGGCAATACAAAGGTAGTGTTTTAAGTTTAATTGAGTAGCTTCTTTTTAAGCCTTTCTTCTCGCTTCTCAGCTCAACTCCTGGAACTGACGTACACCCACAAGGCTGAGCAATCCATTAATCTGAAGAACTGTCTGGCCCTCAAGCAGATTGCCGAACTTTTATCAAAATTGGTAAGTTGTTCTAGATAAAGTAGTGGAAATAGCAGAAAAGAAAGTGATATTTAAATATCTATACAAAATATCAGTCGAAAATTACGTATCAGTAGGAAAAGCGTAAGGTATCTCAGTATAAATTTTTTAAGAATCGAATTGCATATAGAAATATAATTATGTGATACTAATGATCATAAACAAACGGCTCGATCGACACTTTCTACGAGTTTAATTAACATCTTTTTGTTGCAGCGCTGTTCGGACTTATCCTATAAGGAGATCTATACCGAAGAATCAAGTGATAATCCTTTCTGCAAAGCCATCATGGAGATGTATGACAAACTGACTGAATTGGAGAACAGTACAGATAAGGAGGAGCTGCGCCTCAATGTGAGTTAAAAAGACAAGTGTGATAACTTATCACAATTTAAAATTTACTTACGATATCAAATGAAATCTTATCAATATTTTTTGATAAAATGCAGACCAACGACACCAGTGACACCAAAACAACACAATCCAGCCAATAACAACAACAAGAACAGCGACAACTTTTGACTGGAAATTAGCTTGTTTTGCAGCTTTTCCCCCTTTGCTTCAAGCAGCCACTTAAATTTAAGTTAAAGTTAAGTTAGAGACAAGTTTACAAAAAGGTTCGAGTTAACTACACAGACAAAACAAAGTTTTGTTCTAAAGTTGTATGTAAATAAAGCGTCACTAGCGTGGACTATCCAGTCACTGTGACTAGGTCTATTTATCAGCCAGTTCCCGCCAAAATCGACTGGCAATAGAGTCGAGTTCTATTATCCTATATACCAAACAGTTTGTTTGTTTATATGATATGTGTATGGGTAAATAAATATGTATATACCTATATATATTTATATTCAAAATTCCTTTGCCACAATATATTTGCACTACACATGCAAGCCGAGGGTTGTCACGGTAGTTGTGGTAGTAAGTAACAGATAGTTAGCAGTGTTAGCGTACATCTATTTTATACAAAATAGTTAAATTTATTGATAAGTTTAAGTGTGTGCACTGTTGCCATATAACGTAATAAAACTCGCCAAATTTCATACATAATAGATCTATTACAACTAGATATACTCTTAAGATTAAAAAAGATAAGATAAAGATTAAGATAATGGGATAATGATACCTTCATTGATTGAATATATACAATATATACTATATGTACTATTTTTTTAAAGTAGTTTTACATTATTATTTAATGTTTTAAATGTTGGAAAATATACAAAATTTTTTAACTGAGGGTTTTTTGAATTAAAAGACCCGGTGTACCTACTAACCTACTAAACCTACTAACCGTACCGTAATATTTATTCATGAAAAAAATATTTCTTTTTAAAAGACTATCTGCTTAATAAGTTTGGGCTAACTGCTTGACCTTATCCTACAAAATTCAGATACTTTGTAATTAACCCTCGCACAAACTGCATTCTCCAAGGGTTAAAGTCATTCATCGTTGTTTGAATGTTAACGTACTACATACATATACATACATACATATGTATATGCTTCAGTTTGCCGACAGTTTGAGATTTATATACCCAGTATATACTATATATAAACTTATTGTACTTTAAAAAAAAAAATGAGGAAGACAAATCGGAAATCGGAAAGCTGTCGAAGTGCAGCGAGTATTGCGATTCGACAAGTACAAATCGCGTTTTGGGTTCAACTGCAATTGTGAAAGAGTTGTGAACTCTAGACCAGCACAGGAGAGGGCGGAACACGCCCCCCTTGCTGTCGCCCTTCACGGGCAAAGGAACAGGGACGACCCCTGCCGTGTTTGGTGGAAGCGGAAATAGGTTTCGTGTTATTTATTTGCCCACAATCGACACGCGAGCTGCGAGCACTGATATGCATATCGCAGAAGAAGTCGGAAGAGCTTCAGAAGATTGGGAGCAGGCAAGGACTCTGAATAGTGGGAGGGATGGTTAGGCAGGGATATGAAGGAAAGGATGGAAGAAAGTTTTCGTTCACGTTGCTGTTTATTCGTGTGAAACAAATCAAAGACTACGGAACGGAAAACGGGAATATGGAATAGTTGAATATAATAATCAGGAACGGTGTTGCCACTGTGAATGCATGTACATAAAATCAAGACATAAAACAAACAATTTACGTGCCTTAATTAGCTGCGCCCACAACACCACTTCCTTAAGCCCCGATTCCCCTTTTCCCCTTTCCCCCCTTTTCCAACCAACTTCTCCCCATTGGGACTTTGACTTTCGTGCCTCACACGTCAAGTGTCTCGTCGAGGCGATAATATTTCCTAGCTGGCAAGCCAACGAGACGGACACGGATACGGATACGGGAAAGTAAACGCAAACGGAAACCGATACGAATACGAATACAGACTTAAACTTCGTCGTGCAATTAACTAAAGTTTCTCCATCTAAAGTCGAAAAAGTTACTAACAAAAAAGAAAAAAAGAAAGTGTAAAGAAAAGTGCAAATTGTTTTCAAGTGACTTTGCAAACGAGCTGTTGCCTGTCTACCTGTCAGTAGAAGTGTTGAAAGGCGCAACTCAAAGCTCCTGTCAAAAGGAAGTTTATTAAGTTATCACGAGTATCAAGAAGAAGAGTGATGAGTGATTAGTGTGTCTGTCAAAGAAGCTTTAATAATTAAGCTAAAAGCGTTTTCAATTCGGCATTTGTGCCTGTGTTAATGAGCTTTTAAGGAAGCTTTAAGCAACTTTAAGTATTAGTTTTGGCTTTATTGTGGAGTTTAGAAGAGCTAAGCTTAACTTTAATCAAAATTTGTGATCTCTATGAACTTTTATGTTCATCCTTTAATACTTTATCAACGCAAGCTTACTAATCGTTTTAATTTAATGAGCTTTTAAAAGCTTTACACAGTTATAAGCAATGTAAGCAAGCTAAGTCCTTTGCCCTGCAAACTTCACTCCAAATGATTAAATACTTTATTAGTACATTTAGTATTTAAAGTGCACGCAGCCACGATTTAGGCCAAGTCTAAAACAGAAACGCAGGCAATGCCAAACATATACTACTACCAGTAATAATAATAATAATAATAGTAATAGTAACACATACATAACTATAAAACTATTGAAGCCAGACACAGAAGAAGTGCCAGAAATCTGAAACTTTGCCACCTTTATTATGGAATTGTTCAGTGGGTTTTTCAGGTGGCTGCGATTCGTGACAAACTTTTAATAGCGATATTATTGAAATGAAACGAAATGAAATATGGTAATGAAGGCAGTTATAAATATTTTGAATGCTTCGATGGAATTTGATATCGACACGAATGCCTGAAAATCATTTGACACCACAAAACCAATCCAAGAACAATCACAAAGTAAACAAACAAATATCATAGTATATAATAATAAATATACACATATACACACACATATATGGTATATATTGTGACAGCTGAATTGTGTCTGAGTAACGTCTAAAATCGCTCAATTGACATCGAATCAGACACAACACAACACAACAAATTGACATGGTAAGCTTCGAAGGCAACTACAATTTCTTTGACACCGAATTGAACTTAGTTCTTTCTCCCTTCACCTCTGGGACTAGACCAACATCAGTGAGGATTGTCCGCATCGTCAGCAATTGGAGCACACGCTTCTCCATTGTCAGACCCAGTCGGAGATACTTCAAGCGACACGCGATAATTATCTAAGCATTATTGTGGAGTTCCAGCGTGATCTCGAGGAGCTCACCGAGCAAGTGGAGCAACAGCAGCAGCAGGAACAACAACTAAATCAACACAATGAGACCATATCCCACGAAACGGACAAAAACTTTTCCGATTCATCGGAGGTTAACACCCACGAACTGGAACTACAAGTAGAGTTAATCGTATTATCGGTGATAAGCTATACTACTAGATTTCTAAAGGCCTTCTAAATAAATTTAAAAGACCCTGTAATTGATTCGAAGCATTCACTCTAAATACCAACTTATGAAAGTTTTATTTCTTAATATGCAAAATGAATTCAAATTGTGAGTTTGGTTGACATATATATGTATATACATACCAAGTAAGAAAGTCGACCGATTTGGCCTATGGAAGCTATATGATATAGTTGTATGATTCAAACTAGATGCGGTATGCATAAATACAATTATGATATAATTTGGTGTGAGCTAATAGTTAATAGAAAGAGTAAACAAATAAGTCTGCACAGTACATTTTAATCAAAATTTGATTAATATATTTTATTTTAACACATTAGTAAGAACGCCCAATGCGCTTAAGCCCACTGCGATAATTGGAAGAAACTTCTTCTCTATTTCAGACATTCTACAAAGAAAAATGAGTATTTAAAGACATATAAAAAATTTGTATTCGGTAGTCCGAAATTAGATACACCTGAAAATTTCTGTAGCCAATGAATTAGACTTCAATCGTTACAAAATTCTGTCTAACTAATATTTACCCAATTTCGTCGTCCAAGTCATCATCCGCAGAGTGACTCATTTGCCTCCTTGAACTTGAATGTCCTCTTCTAAAAATGAAAGAATTAGAAAATGTTAATACAGACTTGAAGGATAAAAGAAAGACGAAAAGATTTTATAGTCCTGAGAGTCCAGAGCATTTCGATTATTTGCATTGTATCCCTTATCCTTTGTGATCGCCTTCTAGGATATGAAAAGGTAAATCAAGTTAATTTCAATTACCGACAACTGCCTTCTGCCTCCAAAGTAGACATCAAAATCAGTGTCATTCCCAGTATAAAGAAAATAAGCCACGTTTTGGACATTCTTCAATCCGGTAGAAGTTAGGTTTTGTATATTTGATTAACAATCGACTGAGCTCTGAGGAGAGTTTAGTGCATTTTATATATTTATAGCAAATGGTATTAATTCTCTGCATCCAATCAATTGTAAATGCATGATTTGACACCAAGCGTTAAATTTTATTGTATATACACATTATATATACTATGACCGATTTGTCTAAATAATAGACCCCGTATACCTGTCCCATCATCATAACTTTATGCTTTAATTTCTTATCGTAAAACCAGTTGAACGAACTTTTTTCCTGCAGAATGAACGTCTTGTTTGTCAAATACAAAGTCTTCAAAGTGCTCTTGGAGATCGGGAGGATAAAATTCAAGAGCTGCGTTCTGTGGTCCACGGTTACGCTGATTTCAGTGAGACAAACCGTCTCAAGGACGAAATATCTGCGCTCAAACAACGGAATTGTAAGTTAAAAATAAATTTAAAGAATTAAAGAATCTACAACTTTTCCTACTTTTAGCTGAACAGGCGCAAAAGTTGTGTGAAATTGCGAGACTGCTGAAGCAACAGGAAGAGGAACGTCATAAATTGGGCAGCAACTATGAGGATCTGATGAATACCTCGGATGATCAGTGCAAGGAGCTGAGACGTGCAAATCGGGAAGTACAAAATCTTCAGGAACGTTTGAAGCAGGTGGAAAAGACGCAAGAAGAGCTCAGAACGGAGGTGAGACCTTGTCCTTGTTGTTATTTCTAATTTTATAAAGCATAAACCCCTGGATCCCAGAGACTATAAGAGCTAGAGCCACCAAATTTGTTATGAAAGTCCGTCTATATGCCAGGTCGATCGAGTTTATTTCAAACTATTGGCACGCCCCCCACCACCCCCGCAACTTGTGAAAAACTTACACCATAACTTGGAAACTATTAATAATTTGCTGACCAAATTTACACGTTATGTGTATTTTACGATTATATCCTCACCATGTTTGATCCGCATCGGACAACTTTAGCCTAGAGCTCCTTTTGGAATTACGGGCATACTAGAATGAGTACGGGGGGTCTTTAACAGTCGGCTCGCTCGACTGTAACCTTTCTTATTTGTTTTTCTAAATAATATATTACTTATTTGTCTTTTATTTTGAAATCTAGCGAAATCTACTGCGCGAAGAGATCATGGCATTGAAGGAGAAGGAAGCGAGAAGCACGGGACGGGAGCGCGCGCTGAACGACCAGTTGAAGTGCCGCCAACAGGAGCTGGAGAAGTCAAGGACACTGCTACGGGACATTCACAATCATTTGAAGCAGGAGGAGCAACAGCACAAGGACACCGTTGGACGGTTGTGCCAGGCCAACGAGGAGGTCCGCATGCAACTGCAGGCGGTGTCCTGCGAGTGCAAAGATATGCAGCTAAAGCTGAAGTACGTATGTGGTACGGTTGATCCCGATAGCAATGGTTCCTTAGCATCTTGAGTCTAATACAGCTTGCAACTTCAACCTGCAGACAGCAGACGAGCGTGACCGAACAGCAGCAGCTAATAATCGAATCGTTCCGCAAGTGGAAGGATGCCCAGCTCAGATCGGACGAGGTATTGCGGCAGTGCATCAAACGGTCTGAGGGTCACATTAATGCACTGCTCGAGGAGAATCAACGACTCACCGAGGAGTACCGACGTCTCTACGACGACTATTGTGTGTTGGAGACCGAGATGCGACGCATTAAGAATGCCGTCAATATACGTCTACCATCGGGCTGTGAACAGCCCGAAGTGATGCAACGGGGCCATAAGGTGCACGAGGCTGTGAGTGATGCACTAAATCCAAGTAGCAATACCATTAACACCTTTCCAATAACAACAACATCAACTGCCCCCATTTCCTATTCTACCCAACAACAAGAACAACTTCCCGTCTACAGTTCGAACTCAACGCTCTTTACTTCCATTTAATTGATTAATCAAACTTAACCCGCAGATGACCAATCGCTTGAGATATATGCGCATTACCTCCCAACGTCTTTCCGAGGAGGTCAAGTTGCTCAGCTCTTCCCGTCGAGATCTAAACACAACAGATAGAACTCCAACAGCAGTTGACTTACACCAACAACCGCAACAACCGCAGCAACAACCGCAACAACTGGGAGCACAACAATCAATAACCAAGAATTCCTGGCAATTGCATCGTACACACTAGTTTAGCTATACATTTTTGATAAAAACTTAGTAATAGCGTGTAATACATTCCTTCTACTTGCAGTTACTTTCCGTTCGATTCACATATATACATTCGATATATTTTAAAACTACGCATTCGGCCAATAATTGTAAATTGAAAGTTGTAAAACTGTAGTAAATAAATTACTTATATGTGCTTCTGTAAAATACATATAAATAAATAATATAATTAATTAATGCAAATATACATTATTCGATGTTTTTATTAAAAACTAAAGACTCTGGAATCTTTTTGCTTACTTAGATCGTTCTAAAAATTTAATATAAACACTTTATCATTTTGTTTCGCATCACGCGTTTACAATTGATTGGTTGAAGAGAATTAATATAGTTTATAATATATAAACTGCACTAAATTGCTACTCAAATATACACAACCTAACTTCTACCTGATTGAAGTATGTCCATACCTTGGCTTATTTTATTAGTGCTGACAATGGTACTGATTTTGAAGTATACTTTGGAGGCTTAAAAAGTACTTGAAACGGTGTATAGACCAACAGATGAGCCTAAATGTAGTTTAAAGGACTCTAAAGGATACATTGACTCCGATTCTCATTCCTTCAAATCAGTCTGAACATCTTTTTAATCTTTTATTTAAAAAAAAAAGGACATTCAAGTGCAAGGAGGCAAATGAGTCACTCAGACGATGATGACATGGCCGACGAACCTGGGTAAATGTTAGTAAGGCAGAAAATTATATCCAAGTTTTCAGATTCATTGATCTAATCTTATCTTAAACTATAATAGTAATGGCTGTTAAAATTATAAGGCCTCTGCAACTGAAGCCATTCTTATTTGTTTCTTGAATTGTTCATTGAATTAACCGTTCTAATTAAATTAATAGTTCATTATTTAATTTAGTTCTTACAGAAATTTTGCAAATTTTAGACTAATTCTGAAAATGAAACTGCAAAAGGTTTGAAAATTCCTAGAAGTTCTTAATTTCATTTGCTTTTTGATGACTCATTTTCCTTGCATTAGTTCCACAATCCAAGAGAAAATACATATCCAGAAATATATTTCAAGTGCTGTGGGCAGAACGAATAGGTAAGAAAAAATATAAAAGTATTAGGAACTGAAAACATCCTTACGTATAAGTAAATTGAATAGTAGAAATAAGTAATCTTCGGTCTCAACAGCCATTACAATAACAAAAACGATGCACCATATCATGCGAAGAATGCCAGATATCAAATAACCAATTACTAGTTCCATGTGTTGCTAATGAAAAGAAAAGTTGTAAAGTATGTATATATAGGTATATGTCGCTATAGAACTATTAAATTTAATACTCACCGACCAAACTGAAGCAATAAGAAGTAAACATACAATGAAATGGGTGACTAGAAGAATTATTGCAAGATATGAAATTGTGTCATTGATATCAGGACAATGGTATGTATACACAATGGAGGAAAGCGACAATAATGATTCAATGATGCCGATAATAAGTGCACCCCATCTGTGAGGCAGACAACAAAAGCTTTTTTCTAATGTCCACATATTTAATTAAACGTTGAATTTTTTGTAACTTTTAATATAGAATTTGTTGATTTGATGTAATCTGAAACTGTAATAAATAAATTTATTTTGTTATGACAATAGGTAACAAATTTGGCCTGCTTGATTTCCAAAATAGAATTAACTACTCCGACTTTAAAATACCCTGTTCTGATTTCCTTTTGTTCCTCACAAATGAGGACTTCTGGATTGACTTCTGGATACTATAGAATGTAGTTGTCCGATCCAGATCAAATTTGGTATGCATATAAATATATGCATTATTGAAATAATGATGAAATTAAATACATTAAACCGGCTGCTTTAGATAATCTACAAAGATAAAAAAGAGTAAAGATATACACTTGCAGAAGCTTTATAATTTCAATAACCAATACTATTATGGTTTAAGATAAGATTATATCAATAATCAGACAAACTTGCATATAATTTTCTGCCTAACTAATATTTACCCAGGTTTGTCGTCCGAGTCATCATCGTCTGAGTGACTCATTTGCCTCCTTGCACTTGAATGTCCTCTTCAAGAAATAAAAGTTTAAAAATGTTCAGATTCAATGTATCCTTTAGAGTCCTTTACACTACATTTAGGCATTACACCATTTACACCTCCTTCTAGAATATAAAAGGGAAATCAAGTCCTTTTAATATAGTTATCCGATTAAACTCCATAGCCGCAAAATATTTAATATAGCTCTCATAGGACAAATCGTTTGTAAAACACGACAATCGTTTGTAAAACACGACAATTGTATGAAGATTTGTTGTGTTATTACTACATATTATATGCATGGTACCATTATAAATTTCCTCACTAAGTTTAATACGGATCGGACAACTATATAATATATCTGCCATAGGACAAATCGGTCGAAAATGAAGGTAAATTCGCACTAGAAGGACTATGGGGTCTTTTACAGTCGGAACGCCTTTCTTACTTGTTTAATTTAAATTTGTATACACTTATTTAATTTATTTTTGATAATTAGAAGCAATGAATAGATTTTTTACCTCGATCCCACCTAGTGCGCCGTTTATAATAGATCTGTAGCATTTCCCAATATTTTATCCAAATGCATTTTTAGCTTAAAGTATCATAAATCGAAATTTTATTCACAAACAACGTATTGTTTACCTTTTTTCTTAACTCCTATTTTCTCGCACTCCCCGCCATTTTGGCGTTAGGTGTTTGTATACCCCCCATTCCCCTAAGTAAATCTACTGTTGCTTTAACTCTTCCTGCAGCAGCTTTTCACGCTCGCTGATTGCAAGCAGTGACATTTTGATATCGGCACGCTTCTTAATGCTCTCCTCGCGCACCACATCGGACATTTTGGTTAGAATGCGAGCGCGCACATCACAGAAGAATATTGCTTCCTTTTGGTCCATCTCAATGTATACATCCTTGCCCACGTTAACCATAATTTTGTCCATATCCTTGACGCGTGCCTGCATAAAGATGTTGCCGCCAATGTTGACCTGTGTTTTGTAGCCGTCCTTCATGTGATCGCCAAAGGCTTGTAGGGTGTTCTTCAGCTGCACATACTCCATAATCTCGTCGTTGAACTGATTGATGCATAGTTCCAGTCGTTTGAGGTCCTCTTTGAGTACTTCATTTATAAATTCCTCAATTTCAGCAATACGCTCTTCGTGCGCTTTTACTGCACTCAATTTCATTGTGTTGGCTTTTGTTTTCGATGACTAAAATGTGGCGGTGCGACAATTATCGAAAGTGTGTTGCTGGTAATAACAGCTGTTTAATTTAGACACACATGCACTGCTTGCGCGAAATGTGGCGGTGCGGCAATAACGATAACGTCAAAGCTTAGTTGATATTCATCGAAAGTGCGCTGTCGATAACAACAGCTGTTTTGCCCAGACACGCTATGCACTGCTTGCGCGCATCATTTAAAAATGGAAAGGTACTTGTTGCCTAGGGCTGAGCCTCTGCTTATGTTTAATCCGTAACTCAGCCGATTATAAATTCCATTTCGTTTTTTATGCAATCAACGCTGATCGCGGCGCGAGAGTTTAAGTAAAATAGAAAAACAAAGCTCAATTGTTTGTGCACGCAACGACAAAATGTAATAATCATAATTTCACATTGCAATTTATATTTGGTTTTGTGTGTTTTATTTTTGCTAAAATTAAAATGTATAAAAAAGAAATTTAAACTTTGTGAACCAACTGAATATTTCCTCATAATTTAGTAGGCGACGATTTGTCCCAACAACTACACATGTACATTTCTATACATTTCACAGCATTTCACACAGTATTGTTTTTCTCAGCACAAATTAATCACACCTGTGAGCATTTTTTCTGTTTTTTTTTTTTTTTCTTTAAATCTTTTAAATTTCGTTAGCAGCATTGTCGCAATGAATTTAGTTTTAAAGCAAAAATCGTTGCTGCTGCCTTTTAGAAGCTATCCCAAGGCCCCACCCGGAATCGGTTATGCTGGCCAGGTACAACAGGTGCGTCGCTGGGGTATGGTTTCAGGACCTCCACGTTTTCGCATTTCTTTCGCCCAAAAAGCTTTGTTAGGATGGGGATCCATGCTCTCCATGATGATCATACCGATTTGGACGCTTTATCAGTTGCCTCATTGGTCAGCTCTGCATAACAATCAGAAATGGGAGGAGGACGAGCAACCGGATGCCAAGGTGGAGGAGGTATAGGCTTCGAATAAACCATTATAGTGAATACTATCCAAACACTGATCTAAACACTTTTAAACGGTGACTTCTCAAGACTTTTAACTCGGGTTCATATACACTGTTCAACAGCGTGGCAACGTTTATCTACTCAGAACAACACAAGTTTACAAATATTAAATGTTTAAAAATAAAATTAGACTTAAATTGCTTAGCTTACTTATTTTATTTTTTTTTATAGAATTTTCCCATTATTTTCAATGCTGCCTGCCACAAACCAATGCACCTTTCCACTCTCCTTTGCAACCCCAACCAAAATGAAAAGCAAAAAAAAAAATAAAAACTTTGAACGACAAAAAGGCAACGAAAAAAGCAAAGTGCCAACTTTCATTAAAAGTATTTTTCGCTCATTGCAAATGCAAGTTGCATTCAATTGTGTTTGCGTTTTTTGATTATAATACCCTGCACATGGGTATATTGTGTGTAATAGGCACAGATGAAGGCTTCTCCCACTCAATATAGGCAATGTCGTTTCAAATTTGAAGTACTTAGAAGTTAACTTTATCTGTCAATCTTCAGTAGCTAATTTTAGCACATATTTTATATTCTATATATACATATATACGACGTATAGTTTTATAAACCAATGCTAAAAATTTCAAGATAAAACCGCATCATAAACACCAAAGTAAGTCTTACCCCAAAAATCGTTCTACGTGGGGTCATGGGTTCAATTCCCAGTTCAGTACGAAACCTATTTTAAATGTATTTTATTATTTATTTTAATATTAAGTCTATATGTACGTTAGCTGATTGGCTTGGGGAGAGAACTGTGGTCCAACTGTTAGCCGCGCAGTCATTTGCGAGCAGGTGGAGCTTTTGAGGTCGCGGGTTCAAATAGCCGTCTTGTGAGGCTTTCTAAATTAATTCTTTTAATTTTGTTTTAAGCACTAATTGTAAGCTCATCCAATGGACATTTAATAATTAATCCCTATACACTCACAGGGTATACAACGGTCGGTAGAGCCCAGACTGCACTTTTTTTTCTTTGTTGGGTATTTTGAGTTTGTTAGGCTTAGAGCCCGTTTCGTTTTTGACCAGTTCCAGAGACAAACGAGTCGCGTTGTCTTTGTCGAATCCTCATGATCTACAACAACGTGACCTTCTTTGCCTTCTTCGCAGACGCTGCAAAGGAAAAGAAGTAAAAAAAATCACAAAGTTTCAGTGTTGTTCAAAGGAAAGTGAATTTCTTTTAAGCAAATCAACTTGCCACACCCCCTTTCGCCGCCTCTCCATCGTTTTTTGGCTAACTTGCTACGTTTGCCACCTTAGCTAGACGCAGATTCGCCGATTTACTTAGTTTTTTTTTCGGTTTTTTCGGTGAAATTTCATGCGCCATTAAACTGGTTCTGTCAGAGGCCTGAAACCGATCCTTTGCCAGTTGCAGTGCTCTCACCCCTGCTAACTTACTGCCCGTTTGTGGCAGCAGCGTGTGAATGAGGCATGCCACACGTCGCCCAACAAACAAGCTTAATTTGACCCTGTACTCCAAAAGTGTATAGGAGTCTAGGAAATAGGACTCTGTACTCTAAAAGTGTATAGGAGTCTGGGAAATATTCACTTCACTTCCAAGAGCACAGGGTCTTCTACAGTCGTGTTGAGCTAAGCTTTTCTTAATAGTTTTCATCTTTGGCACTTTTTCTCGGCAGGAAGCCGGCGAGTCTTGTGGGCGGCTGCTCCCCTCTCCACCCTCCCTCCCTTCCTCCTTCCCTTCCTCTCTCTGTCTTGAGTGCTCTGCACTTGTTGCCACAACGTTGCGTCAGTTTAGTGTGTCAGAAGCAGCAACATGAAGAAAGTTGCACAGCCTCAACTCCCAGCTGCCTGCAATTGATGATCCGGTTTAAATACACACATATATATACAGTATATATCTACAGTGTGTATAGTTTTTGGTGGACAGGTTCGTTTTATTCCTTTTGGCTGCCAAGCATTTTACTTTCTGCGGCGACTGTTCAAAATTGTTGTCCACTTTCGGTCGCAATTAATTATGCGACTCTCTGAAAAAAAACACTGTGAAAATGAAAGTGCGCACCACTGTGCAGTTTTCAATCCAGTCGAGAAAAAAGTCCGATTCTTCTACACCAGTTGAGCTGCTCTCTTCCAGCTTAAGAATCCTTTTTGTACTTGCAGTTAATCTAGAAAAATCTTTAAATTAATTTTATTTTGTTTTCTTAAGTTTTCTAAATTAAATTCTCTTTTCTACCAAATAAAGTTCTAGTTCTTTAATCAAACTAAAAACACTACAAGTACTGAGTACATTCTCGCTGCGTGTGGTCTCTGCTCCGTTTCTCTCTTTCTCCACTGTCTTCTCAGCGCTCTCTTCTCTTCTCTTTAGTCTTTTTTGCTGTCGCCTGCTAATTGTGTTGTTCCCCTCATTAGGTGACTGCTTTCCACTTGCTGTGCTTAAAAGTGAGAACATTCTCGCAAAGTCTTCATTATCATCAAACGACATCGCCGTCCTCCATTGCCATTGCCATTCCCATCCAAATCCTCAATGTCATCGTCATCGGCAGGCGTCTCATAAAGACTTTGCTTTATGCTTTTGCCGACTAGTTTCAGCTCCTCTTTCTCTCTCTTTTCCCACTGTCCCTCTCACACTTCTTTCCACTCTGCCTCTTACTCTGCTGCTGCCCAGGTGGCCACCTTGGCGACTGCCTAGTTTATGACTGGATTCTCTGGTAACCGCTGCGCTGTGTGGCTCTCACTGATTTGTTATCCCATTCAAAAGGTTCTGCGATTCGCTGTAAAAAACAGTTAACACACTCAAGGCTTATCGACTGGCAAATACCACGTAATTTAAGGAGTTGAACAAACAGACAGGTTTGGTTAAATGAATCGAACATAAAGGTTTCAACTGTCTGATCAACGTGGGCTCCAAATGGAAATAGTAAATATTATTATATAGAAACCTCTTAATTACTAACTAAGAATTAGACTAGATAGCGTTATACCCCTCAATATGTAGGCTGCACACAGAGTTTTAGTGGAAAACGTAGTTAAATCTTCAGCATCGTACCTCTTATGGCTGGGTCTTTATGATGATCAGTAACTCAGTGAGCACAGCGTGTTGAATGTTTTAAGATTTATAATGAGGAACTACACAAGGGAAAGTGTTTTAAAGTCTTGAAATCAAAGCTCTGACAAAACCTTAAGAGAGTTTTCAAAGAGCAAACTTGTCCTATTCTAGAACAACATAACTTTAAAGCAAAGGTTTAAAGTTCCTTCAAATTAAGGCAGTTTTTTAGCTACAAAGTCGACTTAAAAAAGTATAAAACGGAAAATATGAATTCACTTAGCAATTGATCATCATGGGAACACAAAAGTTTTGCAATCGCAGATTTGTCTCAAAAGAGTTCACATGAAAATGGAACTAGTTTTTTTTTTGGGAGTGTTAAGCCCTGAGGTCAATGAATAGCACTTAAATGTTTGTTCTTAATCTAGCCAAAGAGCAGACAGACTGCAGACAGACTGCGTTTTTAGACTTCAAACTGTTCGAAATGGGAAACTTCCGTCGATGCTGATTTATCTGTCCCTGAAGCGGCTCCAAAAAAAAGTAGCGCGATTTGTGCGCATTAAGCTTATTTCGGTTAGCTTTTTTATTTATTTGTTGTTTGTTTTGGGCAATAAAAATTAAGCGACATCAAGTTAAATTGTAAAAAAAAACTCCCACACACGCCCACGAAATAATTCCGAGGGCGACGACATGATCGTGTCAGCGGCACATTTGATCGGAAAAGTATTTTTTTTTTTTGGGTTGTTGGTCGGGAAACAAAGGGAAAATCATTGGCTTGATTTGTAACCCTTTGAGCCCGTTTGGATTTTCTGGCTACTCATAAACGTTTAGGACGAAACTCTCTGGGTTTCTGTGGCAGCAAACTGGCAATTTTGGAGAGTGGCACAATATCCAGACACAAATTATATTAATGGTCTTTTGTACTGCTTTTGTGAGAGGCCACAGACTGGCATTTTGTCTCTGCACGAATCACGTTTTAGAAATTGCATTGCACATAGTAAACACCCTCCCTATCCATGTCTCCCTCTCATCCCTTCCACATGATCCCATAACTACAAATGTGCCCCAAAAACTACAACAGACCGAAGTGAAGTGAAGTGAAGTGAAGTGAAGTGAAGTCACTTCACTGACAACAGAAGACTGTGCTTGATACTTTGCTTTTTGCGCAAGTTCTCGAAACAAAACTTAAGTGGCACTTAGTTTTAATACGTTGGCATTGCCCTACGCCCAAAAAAAAAAAAGACTCCAAAATGGGTATCTCTAAGCTGAACTCTTTGTCTATTTGTTAGGCACAAATCGCTGCCGAGTTACCTGAAATAATTACATGCACACACAAATTAGAGCGCTGTGTCATGGAGCTGGAATGATTCTGCAATTCAAATTCGAATGCTCTCTTACAGTGGGTACCATAAGTATAGCAGACACTACGCTACAAGTAGCAAAGTAAAGGCAGAAGAAGGAGTCTTTTCCGACCCTTGATCAGCATGGAGAACCGAATCGATTTAGCGACGTCCCTCCGTATGATCACCTGGATCTCAGAGACTATAAGAGCTAGAGCCACTAAATTTGGTATGAAAGCCCGAAAAACCTATTTTCGGAACAGCATAACTAGGAAACTATCAGAGCTATCATGACCAAAATCACATGTTTTGTGTATGATACTATTATAATTATCCATTCCATGTTTGATATAGACCGGATAACTATAGCCTATAGCTCCAATAGGACAAATCGGTCAAAAATCACTATTTGTATAGTAATGATAATGGTATGGCGCACTAGATTGTGTACGGGGTCTTTCACAGCTCACATTATCTAGGGGCTTTCAACTTCGGATTCATCTTTCAGGTTCTTTTGCTACTGAGATTTGATTCGAGCTGAATTGCAAAAGTATTTCTGATTACGTTCTGCTTTCACTGGTCATGGTAGATCATCGAAAGAGATCGTCTGCAAAACAGCTGAAGAAGAAGAAGACAATCAAGAAGAAGAAGAAGAAGCAGAAAGAGCAAAGAGTGTGTAAATTGGAGTTCTTTTTCCTCTGTGAAGAGCGTATCTATGTCTATGTCAAGTGCTTGTCGCTGTCTTCATTTCCATTTCCATTTCCAAACTTCATCTCATTCTCCATTTGTGCCTCTTTCTCTGTCACTTGAGCACGCCTTCTTCTGCTGCTTTAGACCACGAATGGCACTATAAGTTTAAGCCACTAAAAAATGATACCAAGTAAATAATAATGTGCCAATTGTTAACTTTTGTCTGCAAATTTCCGTAATGAAAATAGAAAATTTGTAGTATTTGAGCCCTGTACATAAAGAAGAGGCAAAGGGATTGCTAGGTGAGTCGGAACGGACGTGGTAGTTACCATTCAGTTTGTATATAAACATGACAGGGACTTTAAGAGTCGATTTTTTCGAATATTCTTCATTTCTTGTGCCAATTTTCTAGGTTAGCTGCTCTGGTATTGGCCCAAATAGGGTTCAATGTGCCTAAATTGGGCTGAGCATGAGGGTGGTCCCAATAGCCAGACGACAAGTGGAGTAAGCTGTGATTACCACATATGTGAGTTGGTATGTAGAACCGTTTCCGACATTTTACAAAATACTTGCTCTAAATTAGTTCTATAATTATGAATTATTCCTAAGTTTCTCATGCATCCCAAAAGCGTTCATTAAGTCATGTGGAAGTGGCAGTACAATAAAAATATTCTCACAATCAAAATAATAAGTCTTGAGGGTAGGGGAGGGGCTGGTAGGGGGTAGGAAAGATGGGAAAAAATTGATTACCAGATGAAGTACAAGAACACGTACGATAATCATAACTCCGCTTACCCTTTTTTCACACTTCTGATCTGTTGTTGCTCTGTTTCTTCGGTTCTTTCTTCCCCTCAGACCCTCTAGTCTTCGCCGGTCTTCGTGGCCTACGTAGTGCTCCGAGCATTTAAAGTGCCTTCAACTGAATCGCTGAGATCTCAAACGCTTAATTGCATCACGTTTTTAGACCAACTTGGGCATAAACATGGCCAACAGAATTATTACACAATTGTAGCTTAACGTTGGCTGCAGAGGGTGGGGAGGAAGAGGGGTATGGGGTTAGAGTGAGACAGCAGTTATATGCATTAGCAGCAACTCACATACTGACGGAATGACAAATTGATGCTCACCACTCTCTATCTCTCTCGCTCTACTTCTGCCTTCCTCTCCCTCGTCTCCCCCTTTCTGCCCTTCATATTGACTCCTTGTAATAACAGTAACTGTCTTTCTACTATTTTGGTACAACTTTAAGGCTACCAAAACTGTTAGCCCAATGCTTGCAACATTTTAGCCTTGAAGAAGAGGTGCTATATGGCCAAACGATCAACACTTTCATCTTTTTAGTTACCAAACTGGGCACTTCAAAGTCGTGCAACTCTATTGTAGCTATAGTGAGCTCCACTTTTAATTGTTTTCTTTCTAAGTGCAACATTTGGTGATTGCGGCCACAGTTTTTTGTGCAATTCTCGTGGCAAGTGTCAAACGCAACGAAGCGTTGCATCCTCTGCAGCAATCTGGCCTTTTTTTCTAGCTTTTTACAGCTCTTTTGGCTAAATTTGGTCATTGGCTGGCTCGGCTTACGTTTGACACAGTAACATAGGCCAAAGATTTGCCAACTTCGAATTGAAGCTCACTTTGTTGTAGAATCAAATCAAATTTTCCTCTTACAAAAGAAAAAAAATAAAAACGGATGCGCATTTCCGCTGCGTCGGCGTTGCATGACAACAGTACACACGCACACGAGCCCACTACAACAACAACAACACACACACACACACTCATTCACGGCTGACCACGCCTCCAATTGACCGGGCCAAAAGCTTCGAGCGCAACGCGACAAATGTAATTGACCAAAAATGCAACGCTTCGTTGAGTTGCAGAACAGCAAAAAGTCTGTTCAGAACGTAGTTTTGGGGGGAGTTGACCCGTCTACATGGAGTGGGGATTAGGCGACTTCTAAATGAGCTAGAGCACGAAAGTTTAGCCGGTTTTAGGCTAGATTTCAAAGCTAATTTCTACTACATTTCAGTGTATTCCTGTGTGTCAGCATACCCTGCCCAGAGCCTATTTTGTAGAGCACTCACTACATGGACTACATGGCATGGAAGTACTCCCATTTGAAATCACACACTCATTGCTTTGCCTCATTTGCTATGACTTATGACTGCTCGAGTTTACGAGTCTGAAATGACTCACTTCTGGTCGAGTTCCTCAAGTTGGTAACAAGAGAACAAAGTCTATTAGGGCTCGCCAAAGATAGGTTGTGGGCGCATGACCTAAGGGGAGTGGTTATCACAGATATATGGGAAGATTTGCTAGGATTTATGTCAATATCCGGCTCTGAGGATCTTGAGGATGGCATACAATTAAAGACTATAAAAATAACAAGTAATTAATAAGCAATTAATAAAACAGTAATTTCAATTCATTAATTAATGCATTAACATTGCAGACGTGTTATGGATACTTATAGTAATGATAATGATAATGACGATTGTAATGATGATGATGTCGATGTGCGTTCCTCATTCGCTGATGTCTTTCTAGTTTGGGGACACACTTTTTATGGCTATTCGATGGCTGATTACGTGGTCGGCGACTGGAACTGCAACTTCTGCAGTTGTTGCCAATTAATAATAAAAAACAGATAGTGATTAAGATGGTAGTAAGGCGAATCGACTGTAAATGACCAAGCATTGATATGTTATATAAGATTTGCTTAAAAAATTATAAAATTCAAACTGTATTTTAGTAATATTCCATAATCTCCATTAATTTGTTGACCGATATATAAAACTTCCGTCTTTGTCATCAGTCTATTAGCCACTGCTTGCCTTGCTAAACTACAGGGTCAACAGCCAAATTGCGTATGGGTAAAGTTTGTTGTTATTAATGCAGTCGTTAAATGTTGCGCAGTCCCCAAACAGATGCTGTAATAATATTGTATGCAAATCTTTTGGCTACTGCAAGCAACAACAACAAAAATAATCAACAAAAAAACATATTAAGTTACAATTTACGGCTCATATATTATAACTTGGTCAGCAGCAGCAGTAGGCGGCAGTACATGCTTATGGCTTATTAAATCGTAAAACTGTCAACTGTCAGATCTTTGGCTCAGCTGATAAGGGCGTAGACCTTGAGCCGTGGCTAAAAGCAACTAAGAGTTTTTAGTGTTAGAATGTGTTGGCAAAAAACTTGTAATTTATTCGTAGCTTTATCAACTGAACTGAGCATTTCCGCCAACTTGTACAGAGTCCATCTAATGTTGGCCAAGTTTATGACCCCGCGTCAAGAAACAATTCCAATAACGTCTTGGCCCAAAAGCAGCAAGCAGCGCAATTCAACACGACTTGACCTTAACATAATTGCCTCAAATTGCACCTGAGGTTCGCCAGGTACTAGGCATGTGAAATCTGCGTTCAAAAAAAAAAAAAAACAAAAAAGAAAACATCACAAAATTTGGACAAGAAGCTTCATATATGCTTATCAGACGCAAGCAAACACAACGAAAAACCGGAATCAAAATAAAAAACGCAAAGAGAGCGGCAGACAGAGAGAGCGAGAGAGTGCGTTAGCGAGAGCGCCTGTTGAACAAAACAGCTGTCAACTCTCTCACGCGCTGTTAAGTTTTGCACAAGAGTGTTGTGCTGTTAACTAAACAGTCGCTGCTGCTGCACAAATGTTTTACATATTTTCAATTAACCCAACTTGCGTCTAACAGATAAACATGCATGCAGTTGTCTCACATGAAACTGTTATTTCGTTTTAGACAGCGTTAACATAACATACTTTTGTTGCCATTCGCCCAGCTGAGTTTGGCGGCACTTTAACATGCTGCCAACAGTCAGAGAGTCATGTTAAGTGAGCTTATGTTAATGGTTGGCGCTGTTAAGTTGCTGTTAAGCTTGCAGCTGTTATTCTGCGTTTGACTTTCATGACGATCGGACGTGCGTGCGCGACGTTCTTTGAAGAAAAGACGAAAGAAAATAAAGCGGTAACTTCAAGTCTAACAATTAGCGGTTGATAAAGTGTGTGCAAAAATATTATCTTATGCGTTATGCAGTTAAACAATTTGTGACGTCAAGGTGACAAAAAAAAATTTAATTTGATTTGTGTTCTAATCAAAGCACGCGCGTGATTTTGTTTAGCAGTCCGTGTTTAGCACACACACACACACATACGCACAAGGGCAAAGAGTGAACGAAGCTCTGCCCTTCTCCCTCCCTCCCGCGACCAACTGTCGGTCAGCCCAAGTGTTGTGAAAATGCAAAACGGCAAAGGCGCCTAATGGAGGATAGCAGTGAGAAAGAGAGAGGAATAAAGAGTGAAGGAAGAGAGCGCTCAAGCCAATAGCAAACATAACGGCAAAGCGACAAGTGCATAAAACGTGACGACCAAAAAAAAGAAGCAAAAGCAAAAGAATAAAAAAAATAGTAAGAAGGCAAGAAGAAATAAAGTACCGCAAATAAAAATTTGTGCTTAGTTTTTGTGTTATCTCTCAGTGTGTGTCAAAAGTTTAGTGCTACATACGTACGTACATACATATATGTTTTGTGTTTAACGTTACAAAAATATAATTATAATTACGATGAGTAGATCAGATGTGTGTGTGTGAAAAATTTGTGTTTGTTTCAACTACGACTACAACAAAAACAAAAACCGTGCCAACAAATACAAATAGTTAAAAATTTCAAGTAAAGAAAATTGAAAAAAATCCAAACACACACACGCATACACACTTTTTTTTATGTTGAGACGCAGAGCTGCAGTTTTTTGGTTTGTTGCTTAACAACGCCAATCACCAAAAAAACACAACAACAACAAGAATCAAAGCGGACGGGAAGAAGAAGAATATTAGTAAAAATGACGGAACTGCAATTGGACAACAGCCTGACGCGGGACGCTGATGTTGGCGCCGACGCCGCCGTCGCTGCCGACGCAGCTGCCGTCAAGGCCATGACAACAACAACCACAACAGCAACAACAGTGACAGCAACGCCCAAGGCCACGGCCACGGCCAAACGACGTCAGTTTGCCGAAGGAGAAGCCGAGGAGGGTTTCTTATCCACCTCACCCGACAGCGCCAATGGGGATGCACTCGCACATGCACACACACATCCACACCCACACACACATACGCACACGCACACACCGTGTGAAAGTAGTGGGCAGACTGCACCCAATGACGTCATCATCGACAATGCATGTCAGCTGTTACTGCAAGCCTTCTACAAGTGCTCCTGTGCCGATCAGTGCGTCAAATTGGACAACATTTTGGATTCGTTCAAAGCGCCGCTCTCCGAGGATCAAGCCTGGGCACTGGTCCATCAATTCACCACACTCTACCACAAGGTGGCCTGCCAGGCTCACCACTGTGCCAGCGATGACTACGAGTCCCAGTTGCCCACACAATTTGAACTGCACTTGCATCGCGATGGCAGCGTTCACTTCTCCGGCAAGCAGCAGCAGCAACAACAACAGAAAGATCAAAAACAACAACAGCAGCAGCAGGAAAAGGACGACAAATCCAAGTCGCAGCAGCAGCAGCAGCACAACGACAGCGCCAGCAGCAGCGGCGACAGCAGCGTTGTCATCAATCGTGGTGAGTTTTGTTTATTTCTATTTCCTTAGAGGTGAAATTAGAGGACATTTATTTCATTCTACAGACAGATAGAAAATCAATTGCTTAAAAGTTGCTATATCTCTATTACTATATAAAATAATACCAATGCTAGTAAATGTAGTCTAAAATTAAGTGAATGCCTGACCAGTTGCAGTCTTAAACTGTCTAAACATATAGCTAGTTATAGCTTTAATGGAACTCCATACAATTAACAAATCATTCACAAAAACAAAATTGAGGTAGAATTTTTGTAGATCTCGCAATTTGCAGGTTTTTTGTGTGTGAAAATTTGGGTTTAAAACTGAAACAAAAAATTGGGTGTTACAGGTCAGAAGCTAGAAGAATTACCGTAGCACTACGTAGACCTGCGGGGCACAATTATGCTATGCTCGGGCTTGGGACTATGAAAATTGAGCTGGTTAGCGTGTTGGCCAGCTTAGATTGTTGCCAGGTTTGCTGGTCAGATTTAAGCTGGGCCGGAAAACCGGTTGAGTTGAGTTTCTTGTGTATGGTTTTATTTTGGAAGAGGGTCTTCGAGTGGTTTTTCGGCAAACGCTTTCATTTTCACTTAATAAGCGACGGTTAACTTCTTTCTTTCTTGGACATTCGCCTTGATGTGCGTTTCCGTGTGCCAAGCCATCCAATTCATCTTAACATTGGCATCGTCCACTTTCCCAAAACAAACAACCCACACACACACACAGATACACACACACACAACAACACTGATGACCTACGCTTTTAAAGTATGCACAAAAGTCAGCTTTGATTGAGGTTTTTCCTCCTCTCCGAGTGTCTCTGATTGCGTGCCAAGTGTGTCTGTGTCTTTGGGAAAGTGTAAACTGTGACTCCCATGGAGCAGGCCCATTGCATGCAATACACAGAGAGAAAAGGGGAGTTCTTAATGGAAGTGACAGTCTTTCAAAATACTTTAGTCTTAAATTTCATAACTTTTAAACTTTAACAATTAAAATATAAAATTTGTAGAACTAACTCCCCTTTTCTCTCCGTGTAAGCCACAACTTGTAGCGCATCCACTTGGCTATCAACTCTATTTTTCACTTTCTTTCACATCTCTTTCTTGCTGTCTTTTGTTATTGATGAGGGTAGGCCAGAGAAAGAGCTGAAAAATCTTTTATTTTTAACGGCTTTGTATCTTAAGAACGTGTCTTTGGAAAATCTTCTTTCTTTCAGTCTTTCTTCTCGCTGTTAATTGCTTAATCATTGGCCGAACTGTCAAAATACAACTTGTTTTTTTTGTAATCTATAGGCTTTTAGATAAGCTCTGCTAATTGAAAATCTTTCAATCTTCACATTCTCTTCGGGGCGTTGTCTTCTCACGGGTGGCATCTTCCCAGATCATCTTTCACCAATTTGGTTATTTGCTGCATTCTTTCTGCTCTTCGATTTATGTACAACTATTTCCAACGACTCTTTATATGGTCAAAACTGAAAGAAAAAAAATAATAAAAACTTGTTGGCAGTTTGTGAGCAAAAGGGCTAATTAGCCGCATGCTGCCCATATGCTATTAACTTGGCCATTACGCCTTGGGCATCTCATGCACAGAGGAAGTTGAACAAACATCGACTTAATATGGTCAATTAATTTTCTTGTAATAATGTTGTAATTGGTAACGTAGTTTCAATGTTTCCGCATTAGACGGAAAACCTTGGAATTCTTCCAAATTTGTCATTTTCTAGTGAACTTTTGAAGAATTGATGAAGATATGAAAAGTGCTTGGTAATAGTTGAGTTCTTTAGTGGGAAAATAAGTCGTTATCTTGTTATCTTTATTTTCTGTTAGGAAACTTTTCTATATTTGTATCTGGTTATTTTTAGATGAAAATCTTTTGACTTTTAAATAGGCATTATAGGAATTTCATATGAAAAATATTATTGTTAAAGAGAAAAACATATTTTGTGTTCTAAATTTTTATTTCTATACAAATTTTTTATTTAATTAAAAGCTTTTAAAGTAATTTATAAAACGACTGTTATTCTCAAAATTTTTTAAGTATGTCTAATTCGATTTGAATTATCGTTTATATTTTTGTATAGTTTTTCTTGAAAATCGACCTTAAAATTACGCTATTTAGCGTCTTTAGGTAACTTTTAACTTAACGCTAATTTAGTTGTTCTTCAGTTCGTTCATCTGTCAGCATTTAATAATTTTGTTATAGACCCCGTACTCTAATAACAGGCGAGGGGTCTACTAGGTTTGTCAGAAGCTAAATGTGCGTAACAGACAGAAGCACATTTAGTACTCCTACTCTCATAGGACAAATCGGGCACTTATTTATTAGATAAATAGGCACTATTAAAAGTACTGGGTCTTTTACAGTCGACTCGCTCGCTTGTAGCCTTTCTCACTTGTTTGATTTTATGTTCTATCATTTAACGCTTTGTTGTAGCTTTCTTCGGGGCAACTAGACAACACCTTGTAACACTTTAATTACCACTAATTTCAGCAGACGGAATCAGCCGAAAGCCAGATAATCGACATAGAGATGAAGGTAAACCACCTTGATCCATGTCTGGGTCTCACTGGTAGCTCTGATCTTGGTTAATTAGTTTCAAGTCTTTTAGCACCTTCTAACCATTTTTTTTTCTCCAGTTTTTTCGTCTATTTCGTTATTATATTTTTGGTTTGGTGCTGCAGGTTCAACGGCTTTGATGTGGCGTTGAAACGGGGCAGAGAACAGCTTCCATTATTCATTGGCTTTCAACTTGCCGACAACTTCCGAACTGCCCATAATGCCCCTTAGAACACTTAGAGTACAGTGGAACACGACTAGGTGGGACCCTGTAGTCATAGAAGATTTTTATAGGCTTTTATTTGGCTAGTTTTTGTTTGTTTGTCTAAAATGTATTATCATAAAGTCTATTTACTTTGTTATTTTTTAAACATTAACCTAAAAAACCCTCTGCCCTTTCAAAGTACAGGGTCTAAACAGCTATTAGCATCGAACTGTTGCTTCTAACAACTTCTAACAGCCGCGTCGTTTGCCGCATCGAATCATTGATTGTGTTTTGTGACCTGAACTTTCAACTCACCACGTCTCAGCTGTCTGTTGGCCAAAGCGTGGGTGCTGCTCACCTGTGCTTTTGGCCGTGTCCAAAGTGCATCAACGAAACGACGTCGACGGCGCCGTCAAGTCGCCGCGTTCGCTGGCGCCTCGATTAGGCGCGCAGCAAATGTTGGCCAACTGTTGTGGGTGTTGTCACTAACTGGGCCGAAAAGCATCTGTTAACGCCATTTTTGGCGCTCGATTCTGTCAACACACAAACTCGCCATTACGTTTTTCACCAGGCTCGCAGCGAACGGAGAAAAGCGCTTTTCATTTTCGCACTCGGTGAAAGTTTTCACTGAGGGGGTGGCAGACACCAGTCCAGTCCCCTTTGAAGGTCACGACGCAGGCGCAGTCTACAATTGTTGTCGTAGGTTCTCTGACCACCCTCTGCCTGTCTCTCTCTCTCACTCGTTTACTCTCTCCCTTTCATCAGCTGTTGCTTACTTTCGTCAAGTTTCCGTTGAGAAAAATGCGCGCTCTTCCGCCTATTTTCCCTCAAAAGAAAATGAAGGAAAACTACAAAAATTAAGCATTCTAACAAACTGTATCCATTAGACAGAGTTTCACCCAAAAAAAGTAGATACATTGAAGCTTACAATGACGGAAAGAAAGCAGGTTACAAAAAATCCCTTACTCATTATTTTGGCTAGAAAAAAGTTGGAAAAAAAATCTGTAAATTGCTGTAAATCAAATGGCGGGAGGGGTGAAAAATCATCGACAACTTTGGGTCGACTTCTTTGATGGGCAATGATATTTCATTTTCCATCTCTTTGACTTTCTTGTTTTCACCCAAGCACAAAAAGCAGACAAAATATATAATAATAAAGACCCAACTGTTGAGCTGGTTCGCTCAACTGGTTTAATGTTTAAATAATTACACTTAAAATTACAACAAACAAAACGTAAACTAGAAAACATCAACAAAATTATAACGAAACTATGAACTGCACTCCACAGCAAATGGGAGTAGTTTTTTCTGCCTCTTCTTCTTTTTTTTTGGTTTTTATACCACACCTATTTTGTTGTATAGTTGTGGGCCTTTAACTAGGCTAACAAATGATCCACATTATTTGTAGTGCATAGGTGTATGTAGTTGGAGTTTGGGTTGGGACTGATGAAGTTCGTTTGGAGCCGGGAAATGTATCAAACAAGAAGCATGAAATGTTATCCAATATATAGAGATGTTAGTTGAATTTTAACAGTTAACAGTTTTTCTAAAAGCTAAAAAAACACTACCTAGAGAGCGAAAACTCTGTCAAAAAAGTCTACAAATATTTAAAGTATCTTTTAGTCTCTCCGTAAAGGTCTAAATCACTATGCTCTTTGTCGGGTTGTCCTTAACTAAAAGTTACTATTTTTGTACAGAAATGATCGTTTATTCTATATCATAAATTTCAAGATGCTCCCTTAATAACTTTAAAAGTTATATCTCAAAATAAATTTCAGTTTAAGCCCAATAGAAATTTAAATATTTTGAAGTTTACCGCATTCCTTAGATTCAAATTTCGAAAGCATAGAAGAGTAGTGGATATAGTTGCTACTACACTACTCAAACTTCCTCATTCTTAACTATTAGTTACCTTGAAGCTTTCATGCTTCACTAAGCAGATATCAGCTGATCAGCCTCACTAACTCAGTTAACTGATATCTTTAGCTATTGTCCACGGTGAATCATTTCAAAATCCACAAATATTCAGACTAGTATTTCGCAATAATTGTTAGTTGTTCCGGGAATTTTTGATGAGATTAGGTGCCTTTTATTTAATGCAGGGACAGGTCAGTTGTCGCCACAGTAAAACCCACATAAGATGCATTTTAACAACAAAACTTGTGGCAATAAATTATTTCATTTGTGGAGACCTCACCTCAAGCATTTTCCAGCTAATCTGTGCGTGTGTGTGTGTGGTTTTGTGTGTTTGGAATTGTAGGTCTAGTTTGTAAAAGACTCACAAAAATTAATATAATAATTTTGTGTGGCTTTGGTCATAATAATGACTACAAAATGACATAACGACCACTGAACCTGAACCAAATTTGACGCTCCATGTGCTCCAAATACATATTCATATAGCTCTGAGTGTTTATTATGAGCAGTTGTATTTTTTTGGAGTTTTTGTTTTTCTAAAAAAAAATGTATTTGTGGCGTCGCCAAACTTGCCCACCTGTGCAGTCTGTGACAGGTATCGGCCAGCCCTTTGCCAGGGGCCACTGCATGTGGAAACTCTTTTTGTATACCCTGTAGGCAGTGGAGAAAAGAGTGTTTTTGTTCGAAGATACTTGAGCTTTGAGATATGTTTATATAACTTTATCATTTTTGTATTTCCATTTAGTTTTTCATACTAATGCCTACAGGGTATGCTGTAGTCACTCAGCCCCAAAGAAAAGCTGCCGCTAGTTTGGATTTCAAAGACAAGCGGAAAATTTGTTGTGCATTTTTCGGCGTGTTATATGATTTTGAAAGTGCGTCTCTCGCACATAAATCATATGATAATCCCAATATTGTTTTTTTCGGATGGTCTTTATTTCTGGCTTCATTGTTCGATGACACTTGTTGTCTGAGTGTGCGTGTGTGCGAGTGTGTGTGGGGCCTCTCAAGTGCCCAAGCTGCGGCCTGACCCTGAAAGCAAAACTCTTTGCCCAAGGTTTTGTCATATTTTACTTGATTTCTTTCTTTAAATGTTATAAATTAAAAATAATTTTGATGCAATTGAACACAATCGGAATTGGCAAAAGCCCATTCCAGTTCATACGCTTCCAGTGGGCCTATCTTATCGTTCCAAAAGTCTATAGGCTAAGTACTATACATGGGAATACTTTATACGATTAAGTGTGTCGACTACATCAAAAACATTTACGATCTATAAGGCCCGTAATACTTGCTTTATATATATACTATATACATTTATTGATGTTGTGTATTATGGATTGGTGCGTCGTTGGGTTATCTATTGAGGTACTCAAGTGATTTTCGTTTATTTTAAGAATCGGTTTGGGGTTGGACTCGTTTGGATTTTGTCAAGTACTCAAAGAGCGTTTAATTTTGACACAGGTTGACTGACTTTAATTTAATTGAATTGATAACCTAGCTGAATACACCCTGTCATTTGTTAAGTATGTGGTCACTATAACTAAATTTTGACTCCAGTTAAATTCCTAGACATTTTCCCAGGCCACAAAAGTAATCGCTATACAATACTACGATTTAACTACAATACCACAATATATTATTAGCATAATAATAGCCATATGTGTCACGCCAACAATTCCCATTCATTTTTTACAGTGTAAGCAAAGTCTACAAATTTCGTCTGTCAATCAAAAACATTTTCATTCTTCAGCTACGTGGGCTTTATGGCTGAGTTGCATAATCCATAGAAATACCCTTTTGGGCGACTGTATAAAAATACTATAATAATTATAATAGCGTGCGTCTCCTTCTACTTCTGCTTTTGAGAAAATGTCACTTTTGCTTTCGTCTTTTGTTCGAACTGAAATGAAATTGATGTTGATGCCCAAATTAAATCGAAGAAAATAGACAAATGGACAATGGCAAATTTGTAAATGCATAAAATATGCCAGCTATGTAAATTTTTTCTTAAAGAAATTAAAATATTTCAAACAGCAGCCAGCTGGTGTGGCTGCTGCGCATGCGCGCACAGCAACAACACGAACAACAACAGGTTTTTTGTTGTTGTCCCACAGCTGAGAGACACAGGCGAGCGGTGGCGTCTTTGAAAAATGTGAAAGATGAAAGCGTAAATGCTGATTAAAGATTGTTTCTGTATGCTATAAATACACACAAACACACACACACACACACTCGCACACTTTTATATTGTAATTTTAGCATGCAAAGTGAAAGAGGCAGCAAAACTGCCGACTTTGAGCTTGAAACTCAGTTCAGTTGGTCGTTTAGTCAGTAAGTCAGCCACCTTTTGATAACAAGCACCCACCAGCACAGTCACCGCACCACCATCACCGCCAACAACTTCGTCTAATTTCACAGTCATCAAATCAACGGTGCGTTGATGTCGTCAGGCAACAGGCAGTACCCCACCTACCACCACCTTCGTAGAAAGCGAGAGTTTCAGTTGCAAATGTCAGTTAACTGATTTGCAACGACAGTGCCACTGTCATTTGCCACGCCCCTTGTAATTGTGTCAGAAAGCGGCAAAACAACAACAGAAACATAACAAGAAAGTTGTGCAAAATGTCTGTGCGAGCAAAAATAGTCAAAATAGTTTACAGCGTTACTTAACAGCTCATTAACATAACACACGCAGCTGCATAACTGCAAGCAATGTTAACAGTTTTGTAGTGCATGTCGCTGAAATGTTAACAGATCTATATCGTATGCCAAAATATGTTAACATATTTATCTAATGTTAAATAATAGATTTTAATCAGGTGGAGAAATGTTTCATGCTGCAGAAATGTTAACAGAACTTAGTGAAGAAATGTTAATTGATTTATGTTGCATACTAAAGAAATGTTAACAGATCAACGTTGAATTCAATTGAAATGTAAACAGGTCTGTTAAGAGGGCTGTTTGGCTGTTTAGCTACAGTTCCTACAAGCGTCCATTGATAGCTTAAAATATAAATATAATTTAATATATAAATGTTTTATATACAAATTCTGCTAATTTCCCCCTCATCTATTGTAATAATTTTATTAAATTTACACAACTGTTTGTCTTGCTTTGTTGTTAATTAGTTTAATGATCATTTCGAATAGCGCACACATAATTAGTTTGATTGTTAAACTATCTATCATTTCCTCATGATTATCCAACAAATGAACGAATCATTAAAAATAATTAATTAATTTATAATTGAAAGTAAACGCCGCCATGAGGCCAATCATAAGTAAAGCAAAGGCTTAAAGGTCACACCCCCCAGGGGGGAGGTACGTAGGGTTACAGGGAGGTAAAAACTCATGGCTGCAATGCAAATTACATACAAAGTTAATTAGGTGCCATCAGTTGCAAAACCACCACACTGTTATCGACTTGGGATTGGTGTAAATTATCGGGGTATTTTTAAGGGAATAAAAAAAGAAAGAGACAAAAAAAAACGAGAAACTGAAAACCAAAAATTATGATTATTATCATTTAAATGCGTCGACGCGATTTGGCGTTTTGACGCCTCTTTCTTTATCTTTGCTTTTGTGTTTTGTGCCTTGCTTTTGCACAAAAAAAACAATCAAAATAAAAAAATACTTTGCATAGATATGGACATTATTTATCAGCGTGGGTAAAAGAAAAGGTTTAGTCATTAAATAAAATAAAATAAAATAAAGTAAACTTTTTTGTTAGCTTTTTCTAACAATAAATAAATAACCAGAAACAAAAAAAAAAGTAAAGATAGAAAAAATGAATGAAGTTGACTTGCACATGACTTTCCTGACATTAGAAAGTAAATTGCCATGAGGCCACTTGGTCAACAACTACAACAACAACAACAACAAAGTGCATAAAACTTTATTACGAAAGTGAGCAAAAAACAAAGAAAAAACTTTGGATAAGCATGAACATTTTTATAGTTTTCTATTGAACTTTATTACGAGCGAGTTGAATCAGTAGTGGGACCTTTCAAAACTTTAGTTTAACTTATTATTAAGTATAATAATTATTAATTGGTATTGCTTACTTTTCCCCCAAAAGCAAAGTGTTTTTTACAAATTGCCTTTTCCGCTTTTCAAACAAAGCCCACTTGATTTTCCTTTTGAGTGTTTTTTGGGGTTTTGTCTTCGGTTTCTGTGCAATACTTCCAGAGCGTCCATAACTTGTTCCGTTGTCCCGCAGCCCTATCTAATCATATTCAGTATATTAATGTGTGCCGGTATTGGCAAGTGTTCAAAGGTCAAAAGCTTGCCAAAAGTTGTGAAAGACTATAAGATACCCTAGGGAAAGGTTTATTAAAATATTAAATTACGCAGAAAAATATTGTTGACTTTTACACAACAAAGAAAAAAGTAATCACTAAAAACACTTAAAACCTTTATTAATTGATAATTACACCACGATAGTTGTCCGAGTCTAGCCAGCTGTTATATAGGCATTGACGTTCTACGTGCTTCAAACTTGATTAGCAATTAGAAATTATAAAATTGACGCATTTATGAGTCATAATCGATAAGAACTCTTTGACGATAATCGAAACAAGTAAACAAGTAAAAAGCACAAAAATATATAACAAAAGAAAGTTTAAATAAATTTAATTGTGTAAGGTGTATCAAGAAACTAACTTCCTTTCGGGTAAAGTAATTAATTTACGTAATACTTGCCCTACTGAACTCTTTTGTGTACCCAGAAAACAAATAAATTCGTCAGCTTGTTATAATTTTGCACACATGTGCACACTGGGCCTGACTAATTCATAATCCATTCGAAGCGCCATACAAGCGTAAAGTTTCTTCTCAACTTTTAAATCTAACGCCCGAATTCCTACAAACGATATATTCCCAGGGATCGAGCGTAACGGCCGACTCATAAATCAGGCATTAATAAATTTCAATGTACGCAAATGTCGACAGTTTTTTATTTGTTTTTTCTGTATCAAATTCTTTAGCCCAACATAAATGTCAATTAATTATTAAGTGGCAGCCACCGACATACAAAATTACTATTTAATTATAAAGTCATGTCATGTTCCATGCCGCATATTCCTCATTCATTCAAAGCATCCACTGAATTTATTGTCTGTTGATTATGCCCCAAACTGTCGAGAAGTTTACTGACACTCTGACTTTGACTTTGAGCCAGACTTTGACTTCGACTTCGACTCCGCCTCGGACTCTTTCGCTTCGTTCTGACCCTAACTACCTATATTCTGTTGCATCATTTCCTGCGAGTAAGACGCTCGTCTGAGGCTATGATATCATGCTGTTTGAGCTCATTTTTTGTTTCACGGATTTGGTTTAATATGGTCTTAAAAGCTAAAAAAAAAATTTGGTAGAATGTGGGAAAAGGTATCCTTAAGTTTTAGGTAAAAATATATATTTAAATATATTTAAAGCAGTTAAAACTTACAACTTATATACGACTTCAGTATATTTTTGGGCAACTTATTAAACGAACTATATATTTGTTTATATGTTGGTTGATGTGCTGATAACTGACATATAAATGCAAATGTATATTACGATAATCAAAGTTTCTTTCTTTGTCATTTTGAGTTATTTATGGAACGTTTTTTTGGGCGTAGCAATTACACAAACAATTCACAAATGTCAGTCACGCTTAATAAACTTTAAACGAAAATTGGCGAGCCATAGAGTTCCGTCCGGTGCGATGTGGTGCGGTGTGGTACGGTCTGTGGTCAGTCTGAGGTTTCTGACTCGAGGGGCTCTGTAATCAAAAGCCGGCCGGTCACCACCACCAAGTCAAGCAACCAACCGGAGCACCTTGGACAATCAGTTGCTGAGTCAACTAAAAATGTTTGCAGGTTTTTTTTTTTAGTTTTTGTTGTTTTGAAAAATTGCATTTAATTGTTAAGCAAAATGCCAAGCGTGTTATGGATAGAGTTATAGCAATTATATGTGTATGGCTTTGTTGTAATATATATTACATGTGCTACAATTCAACCTGGCTCATTGACAATTTTTTGACTACCCTGTGGGTATTATGTGTACTTAAAGGGTGGGCTTTATTTGCAATGTAGGTAATTTCTTAGGTTATAAAAAGGGCTAGGGATTTGTATAACATATTAATGAATAAAAGTATATAGTACTTACTATTAATAGCAAAATAAACCAGACTTATGTCTAGGCCAGTTTTACAGACATGAGCCGAGTGTACTGCACACAGATCAGGTTGTAAAACAACGTACGAACCTATTCTGTAATAAGATTTTTTTTCCGGAGTTTCTATACGATTATGATTGTATTAAAAGCAGAAATATCTCCTGAAAATTCGGCAACTGGCAGTCGAGTAACTCATATGTTACCCGTTTTGAACTTAATTTACAGGGTGTTTGTTAATTGTGCACACTTTATATTGACATTCTTGCTTGTTTCCGTGGTAATGCTGTTGCTGGTCATGTCAGGTGCCCCACCCAATGACAAACCCGCACCACGCCCCTCTCCGCCCCTACCCAGCGACTTAGCCCAGTTCATGATGTCCGTATGTTTGCACAACATGTTTATGATTGCTGAACCCGTTTGCTTGTGACTGTTACAATTTCTGCTCGAGTTCGGATTGGATTTGGATTCGGATTCGGATTCGAGGTTTGGCCAGCCACTGCGGAAGTGCAAAGCGCAGCAAAAGAGAGACAGTAAGAAAGGGAGGGAGAGTTAGTGAGTGAGAGAGAGGGAGAGAGGAAAGCAGACAGAGACAGTCTGCAATTGAAAAAGTCAACAATTTGCACTCGTTTGCATTTATCGTTTTAATTATTTATGCATTTTATTAATTTGACAACTTTATTATAATTATATGTGTTCATAGCTAAACTCCCCATTGACTTTCAATTGTTTTTAATCAACTTTCAACCGTTTTTCTCTATTTGACAGCCTTTGACAACAACCATCATCACATACCGCTCGTCGTCTGCCACAGAAAGGTGAGTTGGAAATCTTTAACTTTATTTTTTGTCTTTTTATTTATATGTGTTTTTTACGACTCGTTAAGAGTTTGAAATGTTTCACGTGTAGAATTGAAGTAGGAGAAAGGGAGAGAAAGAGTGAGAGGGAGAGAGAGACAGACAGTTGCCGATTACAGATTAGAATTATGGCTCGTAAAGTCGCTGTAAATGAGTTGATTTGTGATTGGACTTTTGTTTGTTACTCTTTACCGGTTCCGGTTCAAGTTTTAATTAAGTTTTCATGATTTATGGCGATGTGCACTAAAATATTCTTGAGATAAAAGCGTCGCATATTTCTTAAAATTTACATACAAATCAATCAAAGGCGCGAAGACTATAGTTTATTTTTTAGTTAGTGCAAAGTTGGCTAACTAACGCAGTACTAACTTCAAATTCGTAGCTCTTTTCAGTCAGGCCCTGCGATGATCAGCCACTCAAGCAGCTGTGTCATGAATATCTCAACTTGGTTAGCTTTCTTTGCGGTAATAAACCACAATTAGCAACCCTTTCGGAAATGATTATTAGTTTTCCTTGGCATGGCTAATAAGTTTACCCAGTTCTTGGCTATCAAGTCTCGTATAATTACTAGAATTTTCAGATACATTTTAATGTTTCTCAAGCTGCGAGACAATGGAATTGCCTTATGCTAAGCACAGGCACCGAGAGAAAGAGAGAAAAGCAGAGAATAATGAGAGAAGTGAACTGCATGTTTTTCTCACAGCAAGACTTAATTGAAAACGGCAACTAACAACAGCCAAGAAGCAGCGGAAAAAGCGGTGTGTGAGCACAGCTAAGTAAAAGATACATTTAAATCAAGGCGTAGAGAAACTCGCGCTTCCACGTTACGAACTCTCCCGAGTCTTTGTCTGCGCTAAATGCAGTCACTAGTGTGGTTGTTGTTGTTGCTGCAGTTGCGAGTGGTTTTAATTACCAAACCAATTCATGGCTGCCCCCAAAATGTGGCAACAACAACAGCAACTGCTAACGATCATCATGTGAACTCTCTGCGCCTGCGCATTTCCTCCACAATGTGGGAACCAACAACCCAAATGCATTCTTCGTTAACACACACACACTCACGCACACCCAGCTGCACATACACTTTCACACATCAAGGGAGTTTTCCACCTGGTTGCAGTACCTCAAGGGGGCGGGGGGAAAGGGCTCTGCGCATCTGTGGAAATTACCGTAAAATTGTTCGCTTGCAACGCCAGCAACAACAACAACAACACTTTCACACATTATGTTGTTGTTGTTGTTTTGTTTTATAGCCTGCTAAAATTTCTATTTTATTTTATTAGTTTTTTTCGAACTTTTTTGTAATATGAAAAGGTTTAAGTTCTTGTAGTTATACCCTGTAAATAGTTGATTTATGGTGTGCTTTTAATAGCAGCAAATATACAGTTGGTGCTAAGCAAACGTCTGCCATAAAAAGAATTGTCTTCAATTTGAGTCCAGTGTGAACCTAAATGGCTTAAAACGTTCCATAGTTATAAGTTTAGTTTTGTGCCTACTACAGTCAGAATCCTTTTAAAAGTTCACAACAATAGATTTTTAAGCATGCTAAAATACATAAAATTTATATATCTTACTTACAAAATTAAAGTTCTGCTTGTGTATTTAAAACTCATCTCTTTTTCTGTCTTAATCTCTAGTTCAAAGTGTCAGATTATTTATTTTAGAATTTTGTATATTTTAAATGAATCCATGATATGCACAACTAAAGCGATTAGTTGACTAGTTTTTATTGAAAAATATTTAAAGATTTAAATCATATTTCAATATTATACGCAAAGCAAAGATTTAACCTAAATTTGCCTAAAAAGTTTGCTCTAAAATCAATACTCTTAAATAAAGTTACAAATAGTATATTTCAAGCTATTGGCTGGAAATTACTTAATAATTAAAACTAGTTTCTTCTACCGATTCTTAACAAGAACTACTCACAAAGTAGCTCGTTATAATTGAGTTTCAGCTCAGCTCAACGCTGAACTTTGAGCTCGCAAAGTCAAGGCAAAATCATTAGTAGTAATAGACAATCAATAACTAACTATAAAATGTAACTATATCAGGCATTAATTATGGTTAACGAGTGCCTTGAAATACGCTGAAACTTTGAACTTTAAATGGTCTAACTAATTGCATCATAAAGACGCGTTATTTGTTAAACTCTCTAGTCGTAGCGACTAAAAGTTTTAGTTTGACTTCTTATACAACGCATTTGGAGAGGGGTTGGATTAGGTGACCACAACAAGCTCAATTGAAATATATTTTTTTTGTGTCGTGGGGGTCGAAGTGCTGAGAAGGAAAGGGGGTAGGTGGAAGGGTTGCCACCCCCTTTAAATGGGCGTCAAATATTGCGACTGCAATGCGCAAATTTTCATTTAATTTTTGGTACGCTTCGTTTGGTTTCGTTTCGTTTGTTTAAAAAAGCAATTGAAATTGAGTGGAAAACAAGGGTTAAGAGGAGGGCGAAGAGGGGGGTGGGGCTAGGGTTTCAATGACTTTGAGTGCCAGCGTGTGCAGTGACATTTTCCACTAAACATGTTTGACCTTTGCTATTTTGTTGTTGTTGTTGTAGTTGTTGCTTTTGGGCCTTAAGAGCGACAAAGTATCTGTCAGATACATGACTTAGGCGCTCGTTTACTTTAGTTTGGCATACTCTTATGCAATTTCCACAGCGACAAAAGGAGCCAACCATCGATGCGGAACTCACTTATGGCACATATCATGTAACTCCTCCATTATGAGGCAAAAAACCAAGTAAATTTATAGATATTGATGATCAGGCAGTAAAAGAGACGACACCGCAAATGCAAATGCAAATGTACTTGTTAATACATATGACTACATGCTAGTCAGATAGTTTAAGATAGTAGTGTAGTTAATGCCACTACTTATTGCACAAATTACTGGCAGTCTACTAACCGCAAAAGTCTTCATCAACAAATACTAAAAACCGCTTCGAGTCGTCTCTGCCGGTTTTCCGGATTGGCTCGTGATCGAGCTAACTTAACTTAACTTAACTGACTAACTAACAGGCCAGACTGACTAACTGACTAACAGACTCGTTGATTAAACTGACTGAGTTGCATTGAGTTTGATATGTGGAAACTGAGAGAGACCAGGAAGACTTGTCTACTGCGGTTTTTGGCTAAAAGTCATCAGCCAGCAGCTAAGGTCGTACCAACTGTCGCGCTGTGTACGGTTCCTATAAACAAAGTGGGCGTGCAAGTTTATCCAGAAGAAAGTGGATAACTCTGGGGGATAAATTTATATATAGTTTTGAGTTAGAGCTGTGATTAGATCAACTTCCGGTACTAAGTTGCATTTCCAACCACATTTTCGATAAGATCTACGAAAGCGAAACTTCTTTTCTTTTCTTCGAGCAGTTGGAAAAAGTATCTTTTAAATAAGAGTCTGTATCCACTGCCTGCCCCCTCGCTTTCCGGATGCGCCTCACCACACACGAGTGCAGGCGTAAACCTTCAAAATATCGAACTCAAACCCGAAGCCGAGAAAAGGGCTTGTCTCTGTCCCGAAGAGGTTTAGAGGCAGAGGGGAACTTACATTGCATTGCCATAAATGGCAGTTTTGTGCTATTTGTAGTTCAATTTACAATAAACCAATAAAGCATTGCATTGACTGACAGTGAGACAGAGAAGTTTTGTAATTGGTTTATGGGTTTTCGATACAACCATTTGTTGTAGTTCTTGCTGGGTGTGTCTCGACGACTCTTTAGATAACTCATGACCCGCTCCGGTGACAACTTGACATTTGAGAGGGTATTTCTACAGGGCACAAGAAAATAGGATTACACATTGACGGCTCTTTTAAATTGGGTTAGGCATGTGTTGGCGAAACGCTAAAGATTCCCAAATTTGGGCACGGCCTAAAACAAAAAAAAAATAAACAAAATTAAGTAATTAAAATCGCTCAAAAGGGTTATATGACCATAACTTGAGTATTGAATTGAATTTCTATGTAAGACCTATAATTATTAATTGAATTCGAACCCGGAAATTGTCAACAAAGTTGTTCTCAAACCTAAGCTGTTGAAACTTGCAAGATTCAGTTTCAAGACAACTTTTCTTAAAGGTCGAGTAATTAAACAATTATAATTCCAACTTTTTACTGCTCCCAGTCTCTTAATTCATAAATTATTTAATTACCTTCAATTAAAGTTGCATGTTTGATTAGTTGAATTGTGTAATTCTTAGATTCAGCAATTTTTATCTTTTTTAAACTTATCTCTCGTAGCATAATCCGCATATTTAGAAATTACCTAATTTACTTAAAGTAATGTTCTATTTTCATATCTCCAACATAGATAAAAACTCAAATGTAAGCACAAAAAAGCCATGGCCCAAATTGTTGGTTATCAGTTAACAGCATTGTGTAGGGTATTAGCCAAGGTGTTGATAGATGAGTAAAAACTGTTGACGAGCGTCATTCGAAATGCATTCGAATGACACATGTTTTTCGTTGTTAGCAGTTGGAAAATGACACATTTACCAATAAGTGCGGGAAAAGTGGAAGAACGACGAGCAAATACCCTGTCAATTTGGAAAATGGTCTTAAAATCTTTATATTTAGTGCTTATTCGGAAGGGAAATGGCTTTAATAAAAAATTTTGTGGTGGACTACCTTTTACATATTTAAAATATGCTTTTTAGTGTAGACTAATTTAATATTAATACCCTGTAAAGCCATTGCTTTTTCTGTAATACCCAATAAAACTAGAGTTTTTTGTTGTATACCCTGTAGAAATTGAAAAAATACCTCCATTTTTAATTATTTAGTATAAATTTATTTCAAGGTGACGAGCCTGTAAATTAGTTACGCAAACACCCTGTAAAAAGTTTTTTTTTTTGGGTAGTTTACCCTATTTTATTTGAGAACCGAGCTTACCGCTTTGGTTTCAATACACGAGTTTATTTTACTGTTTATGTTTCCAATTGTTTAAACATTGAATTGCTTCTTTTTGATGGTCAATTGAGCACTGCCACTATTGACCACCCATTATCATCCATCTCTGTTGCTCTCGAGACTTTGGAGATGTTGGTCTCAAGGTCTTTCGCAGCAAAGCCCACAGCAAATATTATTGCACAATTATTTGCAGTAAATATTATTATTATTATTATTATTTTCATTATTGTGCCATGAAATGAGAAAACACTTTTAAAGTCGTTGTCGTGACTCAGTTGAGAGTTTGTATTTGAAGTTGTTGCTGCTTTGGGGTACTACCTTATTTTTCCACTACCTTCCACTCACCTCTTCCCCTCTCCTTCCCCTATCGCTTTGTTCTGGCTAAAAGTCATAGCGCTTTTTTTGGAGCGTGAACAGCTGGCAGAGACCTGTTCAATGCCTCTCGTAGCTCGTACCTGTTCCATTTAGTGGCCCGCCCGTACTTTTTTGGGTTCGGTCGGTACCTTATGCTGCCACAAAATGTTGCAAGTGGCAACGGCTGCTGTCTACAACAAAAAAAACAACACAACACAATGGCTCCACCAACAACAATTGGACTTGGTTGAGTGCCTCGCGCCGTTTGTTTTATGCTCCGTCTGATTTAAAACTCTACGTAGCTCCATCTTCAGGTCTCCAGGTCCGCAGCTCTCAACTCTATTTCTATCTCTCTGTTTCGCTGTATCTGTCTCTGTGTTTTGGGTTCTGCTGGGCTGTGACCATGCCACGCATTTATAATAAGCGGAACACGGCACAGTGGGCGATTTCCTGCCACACAGTCCCAAACAAATTTCTTGGTAATAAAAACCTGACATTAAGGACCGTTTTTCTACATTCTACTACCTGGCAAACTTGCAGCAAGTTTTTAATTTTAATTGCATTTTGCCAGCTGCTTAGTTTGTGCTTCCTTTGCTCTCGATTCATCATAAAACTGATGACTGCGTAGGGTGGAAACTCTAAATAGGAAGTCGGTTCTACTTCTACCCATACTTTCGTGCTTTTTGTCTGCCTTTTCCACACGACTTGCCCCACTGTGCGTGTCTGCTGCTCGCTGCAGTTGTTGCCGTAGCTGTCGGCGACGCAGGCGCATTGTTCTATGAAATCAATCAATTGGTTTGGCAGGCGCAGCACTAGAACTGCCACGACGTTGAAGAAGCAGCAGCAGAAGACGACGACTATCATCATAATGATCGTGATAATGAAGTCCATCGATGACGATGACGATGACAACGCGCACGACGTCAACATAAAAGTGTCGATCAACTAAACGCTGTCGGCGCTGTCTGAGCAGTAAAGCAAGGTGAGGAGGGGCGTGGTGGGTGAGTTGGGGGCCTTGGAAAAGGCTTAGGCATGGCCAGCCAAGAGGCAACTTCATGGCTCGCTGAAGCGACAACAATTGTCTTGCTGCCTCTCTCTCCCTTTCCCCCTATTTCCCCCTCTCTCTCTATCTGCCTTTCATCCTGCCTGCCGTTCTCCGCTTCTTTCTCTTTCTCTGCTTCTGATTCTGGCAGCAATTGTATTTATGGCTGACTGTAATTGCATGCGTCGTGACTTGAAGCACAATCTACGTAGAACTTGCCCCTCTCCAGCCCGATTTTCCTTACCATTTTCCCATTTCCACCGCCAACGTGTGAGTTCTTTTCAATATTTTCGGGCGCCTAAACAAATACTGTGCATTTTAATTGAATGCATGTCAATATTGAGTGCTTTGCCCGCCCCCTTTTGGGCTTGACTGCTGACCGTTAGTTAAACCCCAAAAAACTCGAGTCCATAATCAATGAAAGGTTCAAGTGTGCAAACACTTGAAATTAGAATAAAATGCATTGAATTTAAGTCTCTCTCGTTGTCTTCCCCTTTCTCCTTCCTCTCTTTCTGTCCATTTCCATGGCTGTGGGAACCGATTCGACTCACAATGAAGCCATAATTCTTATAACCACTGCCATTGCCTGCCACATGCGAGAGTCGACGTGATAAAGGACTCATTAAAGCATCACTTGAATGGGCTGGTCTAGCAGCCCCAACACAACACAACACAACTCGTAGGCCAGCTTTGGCCAAGTTGAATGTGCATAAACACACTCAAAGCAACACACACACACACACACACACTCATTCGCACACCCAGTTGTTCACTTGTTCAATTGCTTTGCCACTTTAAGGCCTCACAACACTTGCATAAAGAGCGAACCAGTCTTTTGATACACTTGCTCAGCACGGCAGCTATTAACTTGGCCAAGAACCTTGCAAAGCCTGGGAAAGATAAGGAATAGACAGACTTTAGTTGATTTTATCTAGCAATAAGCAGTACATTTTCTAAACTAAATAATTTTCTCAGATAAAATGCTAGTTATAATTCAAGCTAGACTTTAACTTACTTGGTTAAGTATAATTTTCAAAGTTAGATTATATTTTTAATACAATATATTACTTAGTGTTTTTTAAAACAATATTTCTCTAAATTTTTTTTCTCCTAAGGCCTTTTAAACGTCATATGAAGCTCTGCTCAAGACTTTTTGGTTAAGAACTCATTGGCTTTTAGCCTGTTAATTCGTTATATAAAACTATTCCAAAGTTATGTATAGTCACCCCTTGGTTTACAGTCAAACATATTTCCTACAAACCTTTCTCTCAATCCAAGTTTTAACTTACAGCTACCCAAAGCTTAGCTTTATAGCCAGAAGTGCTATTGATTTATTTCAAAATTTCTTACCTAACCAAATATCATATTTAACTGATTTGCTTAAACCAATATTTAATTGATTAACTGTTAGAGTATCTTAGCTTCCAAGTTCTTTGATTTTGGCTTGAAGGCTGCTCTTGCGAGTGGCTCAAACATTCATGTATTTACCTCTAAATAGAAAGAGGAGGCAAAACGAGTTGCAAGTTGCTGTTGTTGTTGCTGTTGTTGTTGACTGTCGAGTAACAGTTACTTTTCGCTCTGTACACGATGCTATACATAAGTATATACTACTTATTTGGGGAGTGAGAGCTGCAGCTGCACTTATGTATCTATGGGAATCTTGGCTGCTAGAATGGTGGAAGAAATAAACCTGGAAGAGGCATCATCGCATTTTGGGACTCTTGGCTGACTGGTTGTCCCAGTCACGAGTCCGAAAGACTTACCATTCTGGCAACGGCAAGTACTCTGTAGTATTCCACTTCTTTGATGTTAGGCTGACCCAAACAGGCGTCTATTCATAAGCCCAGCTGCCACGCCCACTTGATGCGAAGACCCGGACACTTGCAATTTGGTGGCAGCGAGTCCGAGGTGGGTAGTCTGCGTTAGGTGGCGATATATATCGATACGGTAAAATTTTGTTGATTTTAACATTTTCTTACTATATTTAACTATATTTAGACCCTGTAGTTTGTATTAAAATATTCGTTTAAAAATCAATGGCTTAGTTTCACTTTGTTATTTGAGATTTCTCATAGGCTCTCCTATGAATCCCCCGATATCGATACTTTTTGCTGCACTCTACCCATCTCTAGTCATAAGTTGTCAGTTGTAAGTTGGAGCTGCCCATTTTTTTGAGTCATGTGCGAGTCTTTCAATTTGGATGGCTTTTTTATATTCTTTTTTTCCTTTTTTTGTGCTCTGCTGGTCTGCTGGTGGTAATAGCCGGGCTTGAACGTACGGTACTTGAGCCAATTACCCAATTAAACGCTAGCGTTTTATGCTATCTCATTGCCGCCATCGCCCACAGCTGGGAGTATTGCAGATCATAGAATTAACGGGTGTACGAAGAGGCGGAGGAGTAGGGTGTGGGGTGGGATACGGCTGGGGGGAAAGGGTAGATGCTCAAATATTGATATCTATGGTTTTGGGTAGTTGTGGTGGGCATTGTGGGCATGGCCTATGGCTATTTTGCTGTTGATTTGAGTCATGTTCTAGAGGCGTGCACAATTAGCGTTTTGTTCGTTATAGCTGTTCCGTTATGGCCTGGCCAAAAAGCACAAACAATGCGCCCAGGGATTACGACTGTGTCTTGACCAAACTATGAAACTTTGAAACTTGTTTGCCGATTATTATCGATTGAGGCTTGGTCTCTTTTCTTTCTTCTACCCTCAATCCCCACCTCTCTTGCTCTTTCTCTAGCTGTCTTCCTTTTTTTGAAAGGCTTTTCCAGTTGGCCTATTCTTGAACTTTGTGTTCAGTTTACCCAGCATCTTGACCAATTCGCTTTGGGGTTGGCCAAATGAGTTGCAAATTGTGTAAATATTTGTTGGTAATGCTCATAAATCTTCAAGAAATTAGCGAGATTTATTAGCAGATTTAAGGCTGAAAATTGAAGACTTATGTAATCCGATTTAAGACTAAAGAATGGACGGTTTGTTTAAATTAATTTAATTTATTTTTAATACAGATACGGCCAAAATCTATAGGGTGTACTATAAATTGGTTACACTCTTCCTCACACCAACGCCTTTCTCTGCACTTCTCATGTTATGTAAAACCTGCAATTGTTGTGTCTCTGCTGAAGATTTAATGCACTTTTTGTGCCTGTCATAAAGAACTCTTTACGTTTAGTAACTTTAACTATAACTTTAGTTTATTGTGCTGCTTTTCTGGTCAGTTTGCCTTTCTTAAGTCTTTCCTTTTAGCCCCAAAACGGTGGCAAGTCAACGGCAAATGGGACCCAAGAAGACTAGAGATGCGAATCGATGCTCACAGCTTGTTTTGTACATAAGGATTTAGCCTGTAAACCGATATTAACAGTTTTCTGTTACTTTGTGCAGCTAAAAATGTTATTTTACAATAAGTAAATCTACAACAAATATATGAAAAGACGGCTTGTGAACAGGGCTACACAATATAATTAACTTTTAAGTAACTTGGCTGTTATTGAGCCTTAAAATTGTATAGCACCTCTGTACGAAATTAGCTGTGACATATCAGCACAAGTTTTAAAGTTTTGGAAGCCTGTGCTCGTGTCACGCGCTCATCTCTAGCCTAGACCAGTAGACCTGATCAGTCCGTGTTCAGTGTTTCGTCTTCTGTTTTATTTTTTTGTCGCTATCAGGATTCACATTTTATGCAATTGTTTCCATAGAAAGAATGCCATGTATAAATACACAGACAACACACAGCACAGCACAGCTGAAAACAGGCAACAGGCAGCTCTTGTGGAAGCCAACAAGCAACGGGCAACAGCCAACTGCCACCAGGTAGTAGCCAAGTTAGCCAAGTAGCTCTTAACTTGTCTAGGTCTCGTAGTTGGAGTCCAAGATGGAGATGGAGACGATGCACTGGTCTTGACTCTGCTGGTGTCGTATCTGGCCAGTCGTGATCAATGTTGGGCCCATGCAGAGCACCAGACCAGACCAGACTCGACGCTAGACCAAGTCACAACAGAGAGCCGACTTGAGTAGAGCAGAACGCGAGCAAAAACTAGCAGAGAAAAGAAAAGTAGAACGAATCGACTATAAAAGACCGCGTACTTTTGCAGAAGTAATCACCATTGGGGTTTAAATATTACTAACCTAATATACCCACTTACTCTACTTGACTGCTGGGTCTAAGAAAAACAAAACACAGAAAAAATGCGACGCCAATGTAAAGCAGCAAATGTTGAAAACGTTGAAATGTTGACAAGGCGCTCGGCGACAACGATTAAAATCTCTGGGGAGCCCAAAAGAACGCCAAAGAACCAGCTCAAAGAGCAACAGCCATAAGGAGAGTGACAGAGAGAGTACGACCCGCAGACAGAGAGGGCCAGATATCGCACATAGATCTAGAAAAACTTACATTTGCACGGCAACTGCAGAAAAAGAAATAAATGTATTTCTTTTTTTGTCTTTTGTAAATTACAATGCAATTTTTATGCCACACAAAAGGTTTTTCCTTCCACTTGGCCATTAAGCACTTTACATTCAATGTGGCAAGATCAAAGTGGGCGCAATTTATGGCCGAAGACACAAAGATACGCAACCGAATCGGGCTTAGATGCGGCAGGAGCATGTAGGAGGGGGAAATGGTAGAGCTGCTATAGTGTGGACACAAGTCTGGGAGAATATTTTAAAAATCGATGTTTATTAATATAATTTTGTATGGTTTTTAAAGCCTAGCTCTACTTATTAGGGATAAGAGTTATTTCCGTTTTTTGCCTGCAACTTAAATATATATGAACACTATTTTATCTGTAGAAAAATTGGATATCCGGTATTTCTTGTACACTTGTGGCTGATCTCTAAAAAAATACTTTTTCTAGTGTATTCCCTACCATCCAACTTTAAAACCATTCACTTGATTGTTTTCCATTGTTTTTTTTTTGTGGCTATATTTTGACTGATATTATCGCGATAATTCGTGTCCCATTTACTAGTAAAGTCCGTACACAGAGTCACAGTGTTCACTGTGGTTACTGCGGTTTCGAGTGCTCACTGTGTCGACGCGTCGGTTCAGTTTGCCGCCAAAGCAGGTTATACAATTTTTAGATTTTGCGCTTTTCCAGTTTGGCAGCGACGAGTCTGCGAGTCTTCGACTCAATGAGTTTGCATGTTTGACCCAAATACGAAAGCCAAAAGGAGTTGGAAATACATAGGAGAAAGAGCTGGAGGGGAAGAGAGGGAGACAGGTAATGGGAAGCTAGAAGAATGATAAATTTCAGTTGCAAATATAAGTTCATTCAGTTCGCGGATCATAACAAAAGGCGTAGGTACTTGACAACATATGAATAGTCAGCGGGTGAAAGTGAATAGGTATATTCATATTCATATTATGAGTGTTTCTGGCTAACAAGTGAGAATGAGTGCCTGACATTTTCTACACTATTCAAGCAGAGCCTCATAATCATATGCACAATTAGGCCTAGAGAATAAAGACACGCAGAGGGTACACACATATACATATATATATGTTTATCTATACTATATAGTATATAGCATATACCGTACTTATCTGTAGTATGCTATGCACCTTTTGCTATTGCATGTTTTCAGTCATTTGTTTTGCACATTTTCTTCGCTGTGTCTTTTGCCTCGAAACACTTGTGTTTGTTTCGGCATCGACGTGCGAACTGGGTTAATTTTCTATATACACATATCTATATAAATATATAGACAAAGACAGTGACACAAAGAGAGAGGGAGAGAGGTGGAGATACCATCATAATACAACTACTTATGTGTATTTGTTTGCAACTACAACGATTAAATTATTGTACAAATACCAAAAATATTCACACGCAAACAACAAACAACAAAAAATGTACACAATAATTATTATAATAATTATAATTTCACATTAATTTCTTTTCATGAATGAAATGAGTTTTTGTTTCTTTTTGTTTATAACTTTATTTCAATCTCTGTTTTTTTGTTGATAAAGTAAGCTCAGATTACGCTGTAATAAATTCAAAAAATATTTAAAAAAGTTGCTGATAAGAATCTATCTGTGGAAATAGAGATAGGGAGAGTTGAGTTAGTCACTGTTGTTTTATACATAAAGTAGAGCTCAGCTTGTGAAAAGTATTTCATTAAGAGACTGTTTGAGCAGTTTGGGAATTATTAATTTAATCTATATACTGTTTTGTTTATTATTTTGCATGAATCATTGTACAGAAATACAAGCTTTTTTTATAGCTGGAGCAATCGCCAGCTTTATACACAGAATTTTATAATGAGCAAATCTTTATATTTAAATACAACTATATATATTGAAAAAAAAACGTCTAACTCGTTGAGAATTATACATGAATTGTCATTGAAATGTGTTATGAGAACTGATCTAAGTTGTTACCAATTTTCACCAACTAAAAACTTAAATTCATTAAACTTACAACTGTCTGTTTACTAAAACTAGTTGGGAATTCGTAACCAAGTAGCTGACAATCCTCTTTTGGCTTTGATAGAATGTTCCCATCGCTTCCCTCGCATCTATTACATTTTACAGCCCTTAATTGCAGTTAACCCCAATAAGCAAGCCCTTTTCGTATGCATAACAGCCCCGCCCACATGCTTCCTGTCGCTGATTTAGCATGAAAAAGCCATTTTAGAGTCTAGTACTTGGCTTAAAAGCCGCAACTAAAAACCTTCGAAGCGCATAGAATCGCCAAAGCAGCAACAATAACAATACCTACTAAAAAAAAGTGAACATGGAGGTCAGCCAAAAGGTTAAACTGACAAGATTGACAAGCGGCACGGCACGAAGTGGTGGAAGGAGGGGGAGTAGCGGGGTTGTGGAGGGCTTGTCGACGTGTTTGGGAACCTTTTTGGGGGCACAATCCGAAAAAGAGACTGATAATTGCGGTGTTGCATGTTTGCGCTTCGGTTTCAACTTTGATATTACTAGAGATGGAACTGAGGGGAGTGGGCGGTAGGCGGTGGGTGGGGTTACGGGCACTACCTAAAACTTTGCTGAGAACACGACTGGGTGTGTTGCCCAGTTTTGTTGCGCCAACTTTTAGACTCGCTCCATATACTTATTTAATAGATATGCAAAACTACTTTGGAGTACTCCCCTTTGGTATTTCCCTCGAGTAAATCTTTTTTGCACTTTGTACAAAATGCACATTCGCATTCTTCCCATTCCAATTGTTGTTATTGTGTTCTTCTGGTCTTCTTGCTAATTGCATGGGAAACTTCACACAGGGCTACAGCTGGCGGTGGTGGTGGTTGGGGCCCCTCCTTCTAACTAGAAGTCTCAGGGTCGTTAAATTTGCTACCTTTTTTTCGCTTTTTCTTTTCTTTTCTGTAGTTGGCATAATTAGAGCTTTGCTAAAAGGAATTACAAGTCAGTGACAATGTTTGATTGACCAGGTAGCAGTGGGTTGTAAGGAGATGGGAGACAGATTTGTATTAGATAGATGGTGTTAGCTAACCATTAGGTATACGGTCTGGAGCTGGCATATGGGGTGCAATTTGTAAAGCTGAAGCTCCGAATTCTTCTATTGTAAGCATTATTTTTGAATATTATACAATTTTGTATATTAGTAAAGCAAAACCAATAAGAAACCAGTTCCGTCTGCAGTTCCGTCTGTTTGCCTAAGGTTTGTTTGCCTTTATTTCAAGTAATGGAGTCGAAAAGTAGTTAAGTTCTCTGTTAATTTGGTCAAGTGGCCACACTTATCGAGGGTATCTAAACGTCTGTAAACGTGATCCACATAAAAGCCAAGCCGAAGCTTCTTATTCATTTGCACATTAATTATGCGCGGTTGTGGCAAGAAGCAAGTAGCGAGTAGCAAGTTCTAGCAAATGATGTAAGCCACAACAACCGCAACAAGCTGCAAACGTTGAGAGCATTTAGCTGCCATTTGTTACCAAACACACACACACACATACTTGCCACATGTGTCAAGCTTTGAAAAAATGGCAGTCAGACAACTTGAACGGTGGCAACTTCAACGAACGTGCAACAGACGGAGGCAACATTCGAATGCGCAGCTGTCACAATGTTTTATCATTTAATTTTCATAATAATAACGAAATCAAGTGGAACACAATGTGATGAACGGGCTGTGGAGACACTCTGGGAGACTGTCTTCGGCTAGACAAGCGAGTTGGAGAAGCAGGGGGTTGGGGGAAGAAGGGGGAACGGAGAAACCACAGACGTAATCCGCCTTTGACTTTTTATGTTTGTGACTTTGCGACAGAAGCGTGGGCGATCAGCTTTTTTTTGGCTGATGGAGTTTTAAGCGTGGAAAAGCCAAGACGAGGGTTGCAGGGGAAGGGGAGTAGGGGGAGGGAGAGCAGTGGAAAGAGCGTCTCGAGTTCAGTGGCAGCCACAAATAACGCAATACGTTTGTCGCCGTCAGCTGCAAATTGTTATTTAACAGTATCTTCAGATTTGAATTCAATGTGTATACCCTGCAGAAGGGTATTTATAATGTATAGTATAAGTTTTGTATAGGTTTAGTAGTCAACGAACATCTTTAGATACTTTTTTAGTGATCTACAATACCCTTTCTGACCACCTTAATATCAAAGCCCGTCTATAATTTAACCAGTCATGTTTATTATGGCTTATTGCCACCACCCTGCAAATCTGAAAAACTCATATATAAACCTAGGGAATTTATTCTGGTTTAAACCATGAAAGAGTATCAAAACTTCGTTGTACCACAGTAAAATCTTTATGCAAACTGTCTTCTTTTTATTTTTAACACTTTTGGCAAGTGTTTTGGCTTTGACTGTGGCTTTGGCCAAAGTGAAAGTGAACAATAGCAGCTAAAACAAACAATAACAACAACAGGAGCAAGCTGCCACTGCACTTGGGCGTCTCTCGTTGTTGTTGTTGCTGAGTTGAAGCTGCCACATGCCGCCTGCTGCTGCTATTGCTGTTGCACCTGAACTCGAACTTCAACAGGTAACAACAGTCAACTGCAATGCCCAGCAAACGAACAACAACAACAATAAACAAACAACGAACAACAATTAGTGTTTATTTGCTCATTGTTGTTGTTGTTGTTTCAGTTTCTACGAAGCGTCAACTTCAGCTCCAATTAGAGTGTCAGTTTAATGAACTGACAGCGTGATACACTCGGGGCTACAGCTGAAAGCCCTAAGTTTAGAAAGAGAGCGACAGAGAGATAGGGAAAGAGAGAGCGCAATCACGTCCTTAACCTTTGCAACTTTGTTTAATAAATATATATTTTAATTTGTTTTTGTTTTTCTTTTTCGCATTTGCAGATTATGAGCGAACTGGCGGAAATTATTTATGCCGCTTTGGATTACAATTTGGCCGTTGATGAGGAGTGTCAAATGTCCCAGGAGCTTGAGAGTCTGTTTGACTTCATGACAGCAGATGGTAAGTGTTAACTATGTATAAATAATTGTAGTTTTAGTAGGTAACGGAAGCTGGGCTTGTCTGCTTGTAGTAAAACAAGCTTAGAATATGAGTCTCATATTAAATTTTTAAAAGCCAACAAACAAAAACAAAATACCTAATCTTCTATAGGAAAAGCTTTAAAATTTTACTATCACATGTATTTTGTTGAATGAAAAGAATTTAAGCCATTTCATTTTCATTTATTCTTTAATATTCTGTTTCATTTTTGATATTCTGAAAGTGATGGCCTTAACTTTTTAGTAGCTTTCTAGCAAAACGAATGCTAAAAATATAAGTTTAAACTCAGCTTATGATTTTAAAAAGCAATTTTTATACAAAAGAAGCTATTAAAATGTAATGGGAACTAAAAGAAATCCAATTTAAAGCATGTTTTAGTCCATAAAATATTTAAACAATTTTCTTTGGAAAATTTAACATTTTGTTCAGTTACTTTTAACAGATTTGACTTAGTATAAAATCAATAGAATATTTAGGTTTTAGTTTGAAGCATAAAATAAAGGGAATTACTCGCTAACACTCTAGCGGAGTCCCCGATGGTAAATTTATCAAAGAAAATAAATATACGATGAGTAAAAATACTTATTAATTTGTAAAGAAGGGGAACTCACAAGATAAATCTGCAGCTATTCATTGACTGACATAATTTATTTGTGTGAATAAAAACAAACTTCGAACTCGTTGACTAATTGACATTTCTACAGTACACTTCGATTAACTCGATTTACTGCAAAAATAATATTTACTGGAATAAATAAATAAAAATAAACACTCAGCTGCCATGAATAAAGCTCTGCCCGGAGAGGAGCCCTTATAAAAAGGTCTCTAATCAGCTCAGGGTTATTGAGTGCATCATGAGTAATAAAATATTATTGCAAAAATTAATGTAAGCCAAGGGGGTTTACTTATACATCGGTTAGATTAAACCATTCGTTAGAAATTATTTGTCGAAACTTAAAATTTATCTCAATTGTTGTGGTTTATTCTCATTTCCAGAAAACGACGATGATTGCATTGATGAGGGCATAGACGAGGGCGACAAGCGCTGGGATGATGAATCGGAGGAGGAACGCAACAATACCAAAGAACTGGAGCACATAATTGAGGTAAATAAAATTTATATACTTCCTTGAACCACAAAAATAAATTTTAAAAAATAAAAGACTATCAGAGCAACAACTCTTGACATTTTCGCTGGCAGTTTGCTGATAAATTGCCAAAACACGAATGCAAATTGAATCAAATCAATGTTGAACCGAGTGAACTTTTAGCGCCATGAGTCAGTTCTTGTGCGCTATACCCTGTAATTTAGTTAAGTAAGCGGTAGCAGGTGGCATAGACTATTTTGCGCTAACTTTGGACTCTTAGCCTGGCTGACTACTGATATCGATATTATTTAAACACAGCTCTTATGAAGGTTTTAAGATTCTACAAAATGTTAGTTGATGTCTTACCAAAATATCTTTCATCTACAATATGAATCTTTTCATATTTATTTGCTTCACTTGGCTTTCTAAAAATGTAGAAAATCTTAGGATATTGAAAAAAAACAGAATAAAAATCAAATACCAGTTTTTTCTTGACTTTTCGACTTCTACGACTGTTTGATTTATTAAACGGATTTACTACTTCTTGAAGAATACATAATTGTGACCAATTACTAAAATAAGTAAGACAATTGATTCGTTTTGGTAGCATTTAGATTTTCTATTTAGATTTTCTAGTTAGAATCAGTTGGAAAATTTAAAATTGATCGCTTTAAAGGGTTGAGCAACATTTTATCAAATTTCTTATTTCCAATTCTTAAAAAATTGGTCAACCCATTTTTTTATCTTTTTCCATATTTCTTTAGGATTACTGCAAAATTCGAATGTAAAAATAAATTAAAAGAATGTTGAAACACTGTTTTAATAATACTTACCAAATAAATTGTAAGAAACGTCTTTCATAAACAGAAAAAAATTATAGGAGTTAAAGTTAAGGATTGTTTAAGTATTTAATGGAGATTTACCTGTTGGAGCAGTCAAAGGCATTTGCCTCCCACACTTGCATCGAGAGTACTAAGAGTACGATGGCCAGGAACAATAACCACCTTCTAGACATTTCTGTACTTTCAAAGCGAATTTTGAAATGGAATTGGATTTTTAGCTGAACTGCTATTTATACTGTATATTACTTAAATTAGTTACAGAAATTTAGAAAATTTGCCAGTTAAAATTTAATTAAGCGGGTGTTAAATTCTTTAAATAAAAATATTACGCTTATTTAGTGGTTATAAAGTTGTGAAGAATTATACAACAACTTTTTGATAATACATATGTATAAGTAGACTGGAGAAATATTACAAAACAGGGTATCATATGTTCCAATAATTGTTGATTAAATCAGTGAAGACAGTAGTAATGTTTCAAGACATCATTTATCAGCAAGGCTTGCTTTAAAATCACGATTTACAGGGTATATTTTAGTCGAGCATTTATAGCTTAACAGTCAGCAAATAATCTAACTACTCGAAGTATTAATTCCTATAAAAGTACAACATAAACACACTTTACAGGGTATTTTGAAGTCGTACCCTTGTCCATTTAAGCTGGCTTGTCTGGCAGGAGTGCCTGTTGTGTTTGGTTAACCTTTTGACCAGACTTTGACTGCTCCATTTGGCATAAGATATGGAGATATGGCGATATATATATAGACAGCCGCTGGCTGAAGTGTGGGAAAACTTGTTTGGCGCATGTGGCACGTTGCATGTTGCATATGTATGACTGTGTGTGTGTGTGTTTGTGCGACTACCACAGCAGTTGCAGTTACAGTTAACCAAGTGCGGTGCACCGCTTGTTACCTGTAGCTTTGTATCTCATTGCAATACTGTAGCTGGATCTATAACCACAAAACAAGACAACACACAACACACTTTGTTGGCCAGCTCAATTGCTGTGCAGGTTCTAGATTACTCATACCACAATCCGACTTGATGCATTTCAGACCAGATCGACCGACTGATCAGACATCAGACGACTGGCTGAGATTAAATAACCAAATTGCCATCGAGTTTTGCCGCGGAACTTCGTAATAGGAAATCATTGGATTGCGCTGCACTTGATTTCACAGCTAAATGCGTTGTTGGAATGTCCCCCCTTTCTCCTAACCCCTCTATTGGCAAACGATAGATGTTGCAGTGTATGTTCGACTGTAAAACACCCAGTGTAGTCTAGCTTTCTCCTTTAACTCGTTTAACAAAAATCAATTTATAAGACTATGAAATCCAAATTTATTGACTAGACTGATTAAGTTCAGGAAGTTGTAGGCTTTACTAGTTTTTCGGTTAATCACAGAAGGAGGAGCACTACGAAGGCTCGGAAAAACATATGTCTGCTTGCTCTAAGATTTCTTCTCACGTTCATTGAGGATCAAGAAGCTATATTTATAATTCTTTTCAAGAGCATAATTTACCAGCTCTAGTTTTGCTCAACTGTAAAATCCGAATTTATCGTTTGATCTGTCGGCGATCAGTAAATTATGTGTGCAATCAAATTGGCATCTTCTGCTACTGCCTGTGACAAACGTTGGCATTAGTTTATAAGCCCCATTTGGCATACCAGTCTAGAAAGATACCGATCGTTTGATAATTTGGCATTGAGGCGTGTGATAAACAGCACCACTTTGCTGATTGAGGCAACACCAACGTGCCCCACCGAGCACCACCGATCACCACAATCTATCCAGTTTCTGGCTCACTGCGCATTTGTTCATCATCTGCATCGATTGCAGCCACTGTAGTGCTGCTTCTTCTTCTCTAATGAGCCACTTTATAGAATTGACACATTACTGTCAGGCAACATTGAGCAAATTCGCGACGTTGTGGCATGCAACCAGAAAAACAACAGCAACTACAACAACAAGTACAGTGTTTTCCACTTGCCTGACTTTTCTAACACAAAAGAATTGTTGGTGGAGATGACATGACTTTGAGATACCCTGTGCGGACATTTTGGAATAAAATTAGTGTTACTCATCTAGTTTCTGGGCTTAACTCGTTACTTCAGTTGGTGTTTCCCTATTTTGTAAGCCACCTTTTGCACCAACCTATCATACCCCTTTGTTGCTCATGTTCGTTGCGCTTTGTGTAAAAAAAGTTTAAACATTCTCACATGCCAACATTTTGCATACTATGTTTGTGCAGTGAGCATGTGATTGACTAGCCAACAAGGCAGACATCAGTCAGTTGGGCTTATTGATTGTGCAAGCTGGATATGGTCCAGTTAGTAGCAAACTACTTGGTATTAGCACAGCTGGATGGCTCTAATTGGAATGCAATTGTAGCTTGAAACTGTTTAACTTGTAAAAAATATAATTTTAAGTAAATTTTATATTCCAAAAGACAGTTTACCAATTGAAACACTTTTGAACGCCGCTCACAGCTTATTTCGTACAGCGGAATTGTAAACTGTAAACTGAAGTTAACAGTTTTCTGTTATTTTATTAAGCTTAAAATGTTATTAAAACAAGTACAACAACAATAAATATATGGAAAGTCGGCTTGAGAACAGGGCTAAATGATTTAGTTAAAATTGTAAGTAAATTAGCTGTTATTGGGCTTTAAAATGAAATTAAAGCTCTGTACGAAATAAGCTGTGAGCTGGAATTAGTAGTAGTGCTGTGTGCTTACACATTTATAGATTCTTTGTGGTATCTCAAGTAATTATTAAACATATTTTAAGATGAAGACCCGTATCAGCTGTTAATTGTTTATTTACTTTACTTTACAGACCTGCAGAAATCATATCAAGCCCGCACTACCTGAAATACATTACAAAGCCGTTTGTCGAGCGCTGGTAACGGAAACAATTGAACTACGCATATTTTTACAGCAGGTTTTAAACAAAGGTAAGTCAAAGAATTAAACTATAATTAAAGTACTAAACTAATACACACCCCTTGCTAGGAGGAGCGGAAAAGTTTATGAAGGCATCATCTCAAACATCTCAAACCACAGAACAAGAACTGGCGAAGCTGGGCTTCAACGACTGGGTAAGTAACTACTAGCTACCCTGTAATTGGAGTAATTTTAATAGTTACAGGGCAACACATTTGGTAACCTTTTGATTTGGTGGCTTATGTAAGCGTTAATGGAGTTTAAAGTGGAGCCTACAGTGCGATCGGAATTCCAACTCACGATTTTATTTTTTGGCGCACCTCTTCCTATGCCACAGCACTAGTAGTTCACCATCATCATAATTATCATTAGCATTATCGTTGGGATTTCGCTTTAACCTCAAATCTGTACCATTTCACACAAAAATTCACTTTTAATTTTCATAATCGACTTTTGCTGCCATCATCGAAATGAGTTTTGGTCTCTTTGTGAGTGAGATACATTTAATGGGCGACACATTAGCGCCACAAATAATAAGATATATATTTCGATCCATATTTCACACTCTCGCTATTCATTTGTTTGACCTTTCGGGTTGGAAAATGTCGAGGCTAGTCGCAGGAATTCGCTTGGACCTCCAAAAATTCATTGAGACAAGCACGCAAATTGGCCAAACACGCAACAAAATTTATGATTTCACGCAAAAAATAAAATGTGAGAAATTTTAACTAATATATTTAGCAGTTTTTGGCCGATTTAGAGCTGTAGTCGTGTGGATTTGGTAGTAGTTTAAATTGAAGGTTACAAGAAAATGTTATAATTTTGACCTGAAATATACTTTAATTATAGAATAAACTTTACCTAGTTTTGTCACTAATGTAAACATAATTTCTTCATTTACTTCATGAATACACTTTTTTGAAGTGTACCCAATATTCACTGAATTGTTTAAATGCTGAAAATGACGACAATTAGTTGAACTAAGTTGGCAAAAAGAATTTCTACTAAAAATTGACTTTTTTAGAATAACTGTTGTGTAAAAACTTCTATACTTATAAGTATTTTAAGCTTTTCCGTAGCGCAACTAAAATTCCTTTAAGCCTAAACCTAGACACACCCATGGGAAATCGCCTTGGGAAAACAAACTACAAACTATAATTCGCACATTGATATGGAAAAACCGCAAACAAAAAATGGGTTCGCGTGTGCTAAACAACATATAGCATATCGTATGTCACGGTATATATAGTATATACATCAAGGAAAAGACATGTGTCAAAATATATACGTAATTAAAGCCACGAAATTTGCATAACGCCGAGAATTGTGGTAGAAAAAAGGAGAGTTTATTTACCACTAAGGTCGATGAGGAGAACAGAGGGAGAAACAGTTATTGAGGATGATTCAACTGCTGCATATATAAAATTTTACAACACCAAAAACGATTGTAATTTCTAGCAATTGTCGCATTTGATTAAAAAAAACTCACACTCGGCTGTTATCAGTCATTCAATATGATAAGGAAGTTTCTTGCTTTTATCTAAGTTATAGCTGCTGCAATACCCAAACCCAAGTAGTGTATTCGGGGCAATGAAAAAACTGTTTTATAGTCAGCGCTTTTTATCAGTTTCTACGAAACCAAACAGCCTTCAGAATGTCACACAATAGACGTATAGAGCAGCACTACTAGAGAGAGTTCTACAAACCCAAAATAAAACCAAAACAAAAATAGTAGCAATAGCAATAACAATAACAAAATGAAATTCACTTCTTCCTCTCCCTACGACCGGAACGAGCAGTACCCCCACGCTATATGTGTGTATGGCTATAAGAAACGGTTTTCGGATCTGCTCAGCTAATTTCAGTTTCTTCTCTTTTGTTGTTGGTTGCCCTGATTTTTGGAATTACTCAAAAATTCTTTTGTGTCTCGAATTCTTTTATATTTTATTTATTTTGGAGTTATCTCGCTTCATGCTTCGTTGTTTTTGGTCTCCGGGGGAGTTAAACGTCTGCTCAGTTCTAGTTAGTTGGCATTGTTATGATTTTTTTCGAATGGGGGGAGTACGTGCTTTCGGGTTAGATACACTTGAAGTCTGGCAGAGTGTGTGCCGCTAGTTTGATTACTTTGTGATAGGTAGATTGTAGAATGGTAGTGTCAATGAGCTGCTTTCAAAGTTTATAAAAGCTCTGCACAAGATATGTTTAAAGAATTCAGTTCTTGAAGCTCTTAACTGCTTTTAAAATAATATTGAAAATTTGAATGACGTTTCCTTAGGCTAATAAATATATGAAGCAATCGTAAAGCTTTACGTGAATTCAACTTTATGGATAACTAATGTTATTCTTTATTTAAGACGTCTAATTTGGTTCCTTCTAGACAAGAGTTATAAAATATTACTGCCAAAAGAGTATAGTTTTTTTTTATCTCTGTAGTTTTTTGGTCTTCTTTAAGGACTGTTTTTCTGCAGTAATTCTACGTACCATTAAAGACATCACCTCAAAGCTAAGTAGCTAGAATTGTAAGCTTTTACTTGAGGAAATATTAAATAAATTACACTTTTCTGAGCTGTAAGTATGCAGCTATATAGCTGTCTCTGTTCTCTTTTTCCTTCTCGCTCGCTCTTAGGCTGACCAACTCTTTCCTAAGCGCTGCTATCGAAGCATATCAAAATTAACTGCATTTCCCTAAACAGAGGCCTCAACCAACACACACACACACACCCGCACACACATGTGTGTGTGTTTCGCTTAGCTGCCCGCCTTGATGATAATAATTAAGCTCATTAGCAACTTCAAAATGAGCTATGCAAAACACACGCTGATGCCCCAAAAAACAATGAAATAGAAAAATTTGAAAGAAAAGTGAATTTTTTGTTTTGCTACGCACATGTGCGATAATTCATGCAACATGGCAACAAAATGTTGCAAGCGCTTCCGGAAGCTGCCACACGTTTACACAGTTCGCTGTGGTTGTAATTGTTGCTATTGCTGCTATTGTTGTTGCTGCCCGTAGTTGTTGCACTTATTGAAGCGCAACATCTTCAACGCTACAACACGTTGAATGCAACATTTGTCGGCTTTTATTGTTGTTGTCGATTGTGTCAAAAAATAAAGAAAAACATGTGCGGTGTGCGATGTGCCACCTCCCACCTTTGGTGGCAGTTGATGCTGCCGCTGGCCGCCCGCGTGTTGCAGCTGTTGCATGTTTAATGAGCTGCCGCCAAATTTATTGCCGCAAATTGATGCAGTTGGTTGACAGGAACAGGAAAAGCCGCTTGCCACAAAAGTGAAAATGCGAGTAACTGTTACATAGCGTAGTTCCCCCCACTGCCACTCCCCCTCTGCCCCCCTTCTCCTGCTCATTTCGCTGCCATTGTGTGCTAAATACATTTCCTGTCGATCACTCATTACTCATACGCACTGTTTAACCCGGCAATTGCACTTGCAACAAGTGTCGCACGCTGCTGCTCCTCTCATGCTTGTTGCATGCAACGGTCTTACCCGACTCAATTAATTCAATTCATATTCATTCGTTACGGCTTGTGAAAAGTGAAAAGTAATCAAGCAATCAAACGGGGTTCAATTACAGCCTCAACTCCGTTGGCTGATTAAAGTGAACGGTGCATTAAAATTGACTTTAGTTGCTCTCACTAAATTCAAGTGCACATATCTCTCTCTATATATATCTCTCTGATACTTCTATTACTCTCAGCACACAGAACTGGAGTTGTGGAGAACGTTTCAAGTAGGTTTTTGTGGGGAACTTGTATTTTATGCAGTCTAATGCATATTGTATGAGTTTAACTATTGATTATTATAGTTATTTAATTAATTTAATTGCTTAACTATAACAAAGCATGATTTTTATTTTTATCTAAATTTTGTATCACTGTGTCAGCAATTAAACTCTACATATTGTTAGTTGTAAGATGAAATACAATATAGTCTCTTCAAACTTGCAGTGTTAATCAAAATTTAAAAGTTATTGTGCCAAACACTAAATTTATTTCAATAAAAGACTAATGAATAATTCGATTACTTAGTTTTTATTTAAGAGGACTATTTTAGCAAAACTGTTTGATTTTTTTTTTATTGTATCCTTAATACTAATTTAAAATATTTAGCTTGTCTTGTAAATTTGTATTTATTTCGTTAGGAATTGTGGGTTTCAAAAGTTTTTTGTTCTTTAATTTACTAGCATTTTTAGCGGGCAATAAAATTGTATTTTAGCTCTATATATTTCTGTACTTTATTTCTCTGAAATGTTGAGTATACGACCCGTTTACATAAATTCTCAACGATACCGTTCTTTGTTGTTCTAATTTAAATGTTACTCCAGGAAGTTCATTTTAGAAAGGTGTCAAGTGTTAACACAGTAATAAAATCTCTCTCTCCCTTTCTTTGTTTTGCTAGGCACGCTTTTGGGTGCAGGTTATCGATGAGCTGCGACGTGGAGTGCGACTGAAGAAGAGCAATTACGAGCGCACGCCCATCGAGTACGAACTGACGCCCTACGAGATACTGATGGGCGACATCAGAGCCAAGTGAGTAAACCGCAAAAACATATAATAAAACTCTGATCAGTGCTGATCAATTGCAACCACAATTGTACAACGAATTTCTCTTTCTAATACAGAAAGTATCAATTGCGCAAGGTGATGGTGAATGGAGATATTCCACCGCGCGTCAAGAAGGATGCCCATGCGGTGATCTTGGACTTCATCAGGTCACGACCACCGTTGAAAAAGGTGTGTACCCCTGTTAAAGTGGGATTTACTGGAAATTCTTGAACCAAACTGACCTCTGATCATTTTAGGCCGCCGATCGTCAGTTGGGACCACCGTTGAAACTGATACCATCGCCACGGGAGCAGCTTATGGAGTCCATACGTCAGGGCAAGGAACTGAAGCAAATCACACCGCCCGAGACGCCAAACCTCAAAGAGAAAAGTAAGTCACTAACTAAACTAGAATATAACTGAATTTAAGCTCGTCATTAGCCAAGTCAAAATCCAAGCGCAAGTTATCCATTTAAGCCCGACAAACTGGTCAAAATCGTTTTAATTCAAGCCATTTTCAAGATCTGCTGACTGTGTGTGGCAATATATACTCGTACGATATATAGATATAGCTTTTGTTGCACTTCTTAACTGTTCGACTTGTTCAAACTTTTAGCCAAATTTTATATTTAAAGCAAAAAACCCAGAAAAACAAATGTGTAAAGTAAATTCATAATAACTGAAAGAAAGTACGATAAAATCGGGTTAAATGATAAGATTGCGTTGCTGCAGATTAAATATTTGTGCAGATCGTTCCCATGGGTGTGTTACATGCCAGGGTTGTCATCGGCTTTTGGAGTGTTGTGGTAAATATTTATCTAGTCTGTGCTCATTTATTTGCTGCGTTCAACACTCGGCTGGCTTGCCCTGCTTTTTGTTTTTATACTTCTAGGGTTGCCATGCTTTGAAATAATGTTGATTTCTAGGGCTGGTAGCACACCTACCGTCTATTAGGGTTGTCAACATCGTTTCCCCAAAAATTTTAAATGCCAAACTGCTCATAAATTGTTGTCATACACAAGCAGCGACTTGTCAGCGAAAGAGCCAAAAAAAAAAGAAGAAAGAAAAAAACTTGTTAGCTAGGAATAAAAGTTTTCACTGCACTTGTCGGTGCCCCATTGTATGCCACAGTCGGCTGCCCCTTGCCACTCCTGCCCGCCCCTCAGTCAGTCTGTCTATTTGTCTGCCGCAGTCGGTCTGTCTGTGTTTGTTTGTTTGGCCAATTGCTGTTGCCGTTGCTGATGCCGATGCCGCTGCAGTTGCCGGCATGCGCATGCCAACATAGATCAAAAACGGCAACAATTTCCAATCGTCGCTGGTGAAGGAAGCGTGCAAAATTGTGACACACAAAGATAGCGACAACAGCAACAACAACAACAACAATGTTGAAGCTCTTGCCGCACGACAACCACAAAGATATGGCCAATAATAATGATGATAATTGTCATGATGATGATAATAATGATGAACGAGTCTCGTTTTGCGGCGCTATGTTTGTTTGTCTGCTGTGGGTTGTGTTTATTTGGCCGACAGACTTACAGACTTGAGGCAAGTAAACATGTTAAATACCAAAAAGTGTTGCATACGCACGTGCGCTTCACTTAAATAAAAATTTCATTGGCCGCCCAAAAGTATGCAATGAATTTTATAGTGTGCCGTTGGCTTTGGGGTGTTTAAAGCTGCGTTGACCGAATTTTGTAGGATAGTTTTTAAAAATTGACAAAATGTTTCTGAATATTAATATTTTTTTGAATAAATAGCCTTGAATAAACTGTTTTTGGATCTAGCTATAGTTTAAATGGCAACACTTTTTAAAGTCACGCCTTCCATTTGTTTGAGGGCTTTTCAATTCTAACTGACCTACGCTTAGTGTTGTACTCATTAGATAGCCTACCAAGATAAATGGTTTAAACATTCCAGTCTGTCATTCACTTTCATTAGACCGCTAAAAATGTGTAGCAAAAAACGCACACACGCAGTCTTAAGCCATCTCTTTCCTACGCACTGCGCTGCTAATAGCTACATACGTCATCGAAAGCCGCGTCTCAGTGCAACTAATGACGCAACAACAAAGCATGTGAATTGTCACAAAACCAAAACAAAGCAAAAACGTTTGTGCGCTCTCTTAAACTTGAAGAGGAGGAGGAGAGAGAGTAAGAGCTGCAGAGAGAGCGCACTCACGCTTTGACGCTCTCTTTGGCGCATGCGCTTAGCGGCAAAAGCTTTCTGAAGCTTGCGACTGTGGATTTGCGGACAGTTCTGCGTTAAGCTTCTGCGGTGTCGCTACGGTGTTGTTGTGGCTGCCGCTGTGGCCGACAACGACGACGACGCGTGGCGCGAGTGTAAATGAAAATGAAAACGATACAAATACAAATTACGGTTTAAAAATTGCTGACACAAAAGTATTGAAGCAACGCACAGGCAGCAAAAATAAAAGAGTTTATCAAACCATCAGTTAGTCAATTAGTCAATTGGTCAAGCGCAACGCACAACCCTTAGAAATAGTCTCAAAAAAGCATAAAGAAAAGTAAAAGAGGATAACGCAACTGTCAACGCCAGCGAGAGCGAGTGGGAGAGAGAGTTGGAAAGAGAGCTCTATCGGGGGTGGGGAGGGTTGCTACTGCTCGGATCGATAGCGTGAATGCAACCATGCAAAAGTGAAAGAAAGAAAAGGAAAAGAAAACGGGAAACGGGTGTGCAGAGAGGGAGAGAAAACAACAAAAAGTGGAGCAAGAACTCGTGACAGGACGCGCGGGCAAAAGGTGTAAAGTGGGCAATGCCTCGTTTGAGCCAACTTTCTTAACCAACTTAAGCAAATGTTACAAATGGATGCCAAAGCAACAACGACAACAACAACGCCCAGCGGTAAACGCACAACGGCCGCTTCAGTCTTCAAATCACATCATGTCGTTCGTAATGCGGACATTGTTGATGTTGCAAGCGATGCGTCGCTCTATTGTGGCAGCGAAACAGAAAGCGACACACTTGCAACACAGCAACAACTGCAGCAACAACAACCGCAGCCAACGCCACGTGCTGCGCCGCGTGCTGCGGCAACGGCTGTCAATCCGCCAACACCAAAGCCCCGTCAGGCTGTCAAGTCGTCATCAAAAGGTAGCAACAATCACAACAAAAACAGCTACAGTAGCAAAGAAATGGCTTATTCGGCAAGCCGAAGACTTGATGCGCTTAAATTTGGCATATTTTATTTAGTGGAATTTGGTGTAGTGAGCAAAGTTTTTTCAGAAAGTGTAGAATACTTCCTACGAGATACATTGTGCCCTCAAACTAAAGTATCTCACACCAAAGACTAATCAAATATGGTAAAAGGAAAAGCAACTAAAGAACTATAGAGTATCAACAAAACTACACTTTGTGACATAAGTCGAAATATATCAACAAACAAAAAGTTTCTCTTACTAAAGCTTACAGTTTTACCTTTGCTAAGGCAGCCATACATTATAGTAGGCTTAAACGAAATCAGACTGTGAAAACCGCTACCAACAATACAAACAGTGCCTTTGTTTGAGTTGAGTTTAAAGCTCTAGTCACTAACAGTGATACCAAACAATAAATCTGTGGAACAAGCTTAAATAACCAACACAATAACTAAAAGAATTTTAAAGTGATCGATTCTGATGTCCTGCATATCCTTCTCTAGTGCACTACCCCCTTTTTCAACAAAGCTATAACACTCCTCGTCCAGGGTAATACAACTGTTACAGCAAACAGAAAACTTGTTATCCGATACTATTTTGCTTTGACCTGCTTTTAATTTTTCTGGAGCAAAGGGAGGGGGAAGGTGTTCAAGAAGGGAATTGGATTGGGATGGGAAGGTGTTTGGAAGGGTTCGAGTAGCATGTGCAACTTTGCATGCCACAGCACACACAGCTGGCGCCCAGTGGCAAGAACAAAAGGAGTCGCATCAAACTGCATTTTAAATGCAGCTTTGGTTCTATAGAAGGGGAAGGATAGGGAAGGGTGTGTTTTTGGCTGAAAAGTGGTTCCCAATGGGTTAGATTTCAAAAGGAAGAACAAAAGATTCCATTAGCAAAAAGTGGGACTTTTGGGGCACTAATCTAAAGCAAGCTTTAGAGATTTAAATAGCTACATTTAGCAAGGGGTAGCTAGACTACAAAGTATAGATAGTCTTTGTATACCATACTCCCTGTATACACTGTAAAATGGTTTTTTAAGCCAAGAAATTAAAATCTTAAACTGAAATCACTTTTAGGCACAAAATCAGGTCTTAGATCAGTACCATTAGGTCTATGTGATCGGCAGACAGGGTATTTTGCAGCCCAGCAGCCTTTAGCTCTTTTTAGTCATATGAGATTCTACAAGTTTAGGCACTAGCGTGTCGGCTTTAACGATAATCGTGAAGCGGTAAGAAACACGCTCTTTGGGTTAATTTCCCAAGCACTTTTACGAGTATTGCACAAGAAACGCTGCAGAGAAGTAAGGAGAAACGGGAAGAGGAGAGAAGAGAAGAAAACAAGTAAAAGAGGAAGAAAAAACAAGTATAACGACAACAAAATGTGTAGAACGATTAAAAGCGTTAAGTTTATGTTAACGGTTTGTTCAAGCAGTTAAAACAAAAGAAATCAGCGTTGCGATGACAAAGTAAAAGTCGCCAGAGTTGTCACCCTACGCCCCACATAAGTCACGAGTTATGCAACTAAGCCAAGCACATGTAATCTAATCAAAGTTGCACTTACAATAGGTTTTCCCGCTCCACAGTTTTCCCATAAAATTTATCACAATTTTCCTCTATTTCGTAGTGCTTCCAAATTCAACAAATCCAACGCTGTCGCGCTCCAGACAGCGGCTCATCAAAGTGGATTTCTCCAAGTTGCAGGTAAGTGCAATCGCTTGTGGCATGCAACAGATTGTTGCAACTGATCGTTATACTCTGCAATTTGCATAGGACGACGAGCATTTCTTTGATGAATCGAGCATGAGCAGCGCTGCCTCCACCGCAGCCGTCAATCATCTCGCTGAACTGCATCGCTACTCGCAGCCCAAGATGCCGCCCTATCCCATGGGGGGTTACATGCTGGGTGGTCACGCGAGGCACGACGAGGCAGTGGCGGCAACCCTAATGCGACCGAGACGCACAAGTGAGTATCGATTTACGATAACAAACACGATATGTGGCATAGTTACGACATGTACGTAGTACGGTAGAATGTGCACAAGGTACGGAGGGACTAGTTGGAACTCTAGGGTTGCCAGGTCAACAGAAAGCAAGCTATACAGAAGGAGCGTAAGCCCTACTTGTGCTTGTAAGGGAATTGTGTTAGTTAAAATAACAAAATAAATTATATTTTTTTAAAAATTTAGGGTTGCCATTCACGCAATCAAATTAGCTTCAATTAAATCCATAAATAAGTTCAACAATCACAGCTTTTGGATGGAGACTTGACAGGGAATCACACTCTGTGTATTTTTAGTAGTAATGAGACAGTTTTTTAAGAGTAACCCAATTCCAGGGTTCACACAATAGTCGATATTTTTATAGGTGTTAGTGGTGTGAATATTGATACTTAATGAAATGCTTTGTCATGCTAAATAACAAAGTTCAGTGAATAAGATAAATTGATATGGATAGTGATATATGAGAAATACAAAAGATTTTATTGTGAACTACTTTTCATTTGACCGTGGAATAAACAGGGTCAGTTTCCTAAGGAATTTCAGTTGGATAAGTAGATCAGTAGCTAATGACGTCATGAGTGCAGTGAAGCAAGAAGTGATTGATTAAATAACAGATATTAGATTTCCCTGGAACTTAAGTTGAGTAGAAAAAGAATAGCTAGAAAAATAGCTGGAGTTTTCAGAATATCATTCGTACATCTAGGAGATTTGGTAAAACTCCTCTTAACGGGTTTGTTACCCTCTCTCAAGTACCTTGTGCACAGCTTTAATCAATTAGTCAGCACTTTATAAACTTAATTTATACTTTAATATTTTTTGTGGTTTTGTTTACTTTAATTTTAATTTATAAACTTTTTATTTCTTACTTTTTTTACCCAAATCCCCCAAAAAACTTACTTTCGAAGGTATTTGATGGTTCTAAATTATTAAGCTGCATACAAATAATAACTACTTAATTTAAACTTGAATTTTTGTTTATGATTTATTAAACAAAATGAAAAATGTATTATATTATTGCCAAAAACGCACTAAGAACAAAAAGCAAATTGACTAAATTATTGGTTGACTAAGTGGAAGACAACAGGTGTGGTAATGGATGCACACACACTCTCACACACACACACAGACAAACCAACCGATAAGCAAAGAAAATCTCGAAATATTTGTTTAAAAAAAAATAATATTGAACTAAGGGAACATAAACAATTTTAATTTAAACTAACTTAATAATTTGGTTGTTGTGCTTACACTTTTCAATTTGAAATATATAAATGTTTAAAATGTTAAAACGCTTTAAAAAAAACAATCAAACAAACAACAATTAACGCACAAAACGAACAACGAACTGAACGAAACAATTTTGCAATCGCTGCCTAAAACTATGCAACACTTTTTCAATGCTGAGCAGTCGAGCCACTGCAGTCGCCGCCGCACGCGCCACCGCAGCAGCAGCAGCAAAAGCAATCACCGCATGCACAAGAAGAGTATCAAAGATCCTGCGCTAATGCCTTGGAATGTAAATATGCAAAACTTTATGATGCAAAACAAACTGAACGAAAGAAACTCCGTTCTTTGCTTATACAACTGCTTGCCTCATTTGAAGCCTTGAAAATTATTTGTTAAAATACATTTATGCATAAATAATCCAACCATAAATCATTACAAATAAAATACGTATCAATCAGCAGCATTTGTAAAATTTGACAGCAAATTGTCCCAACATAATCGATTTATTGTTGAAAGTTAATCGTTGAAAAACTGTTAAAGAACAAAATACCATAAAAGTATTCATAAAACATTCATAAACATTTATAGTTAAAAACTTGTGCTCATTTGTATGTTTCGAAAGCTTGCGATACTAACAATCGTTTTTCCTATCGTAATTAATCGACAAAAATCGAAAAGTTAGCTTTAAACTTATAAAACTAACCTGAAATTAATTTCCTAACAACTTTGGAACATCTGCCATAAAAGTTTAGCTTAAATTCGATTAATCGATTTATTTGTAGCCAGTTTCGATTACCAAACATACACATACCTTTCGCTCACCCTCCTCCTTCCCCCTCTCGCCTGCTTGCTTGCTTGCTGTACCGTTAAGTGAATGCCTTGTTATCGTTATCGATTGTTCTGTTTATAGCAGCACTTACACTACATAAACACACACACACATACACATTACGCATACGCAGTGTTGATTGCCACATAAAAATATATAAACGCAAACTAATGATGAGCCTGTCGCTCTCTCCCCATCTCGTTTCCCCTCTCAAGCTTATGACCTTGCCACACAAGGCGATTCGCGACGTGTCTCCTCGAGACGCCACACCATTGTGGGCTGTCAGAGCAACCTGGATGAGGCACAGTCGATGCCACCCACGCGTCCCGAGTCGCGTCAAGCCGATGACGTCAGCAGTGTGGTCAACAAGGAGGTAAGTCTGCTAAAAGTCTTTTTATAACAGATTACTTTAAACTAAATTGATTTGATTTGATTTATAACTGTAGTGCACTCCCGAGTTGACTCAGCCGAGTGAGGTCGGCACTGGAAGTGGTAGTGGTAACGGTAATGGTTGCGAGACTGCCTCGTCGCATTCAACATCCTCGCTTGGCCCATGGAACAAGTCCTTTATGGACAAACAGACCTGGATGGAACGTGGTGATGATCGTCTCTCGGTCACACTGGCCGAGATCGTTCACATACGTTCCGTCATGACCAAAGCGGAGCTGGAGGGACTGCCCATGGATGTGCGTGTCAAGGAGGATGTTGAAAAGCGTCGTGTCTGCTTCCTTTGCCTACGCACACGTTTCTCCTTCTTCGGCCCCTGGGGCATTCAGTGTAAGCTCTGTCAGCGCACCGTCTGCGCCAAGTGCTATACCAAGATGCGTATACCCTCGGAACACTTTCGCAATGTCCCGTTGGTGCTGATCTCACCCTCACTGCTCTCGAGTCCGGCCAGCTCGAGCACACCGTCGCCATCGCATCATCATGCCCATCAGATGCACTCCTCATCCACGGGCAATATCATGGACGATCAGTTTCCCAAGTCGCTTATCGAGCGTCTGCTGCGTTCCGAGTCAGAGCGTAAGGTGAGTGGCTGAATCTATCGGATTAACTGGATTTATTTGACTTATATTGGTGTGGTTATACTTGACAGACTCGCAGCACTGTGGGCAGTGCACCATCGTCGCCCAAACACCAAAGATCTAACATGAGCACGCCTGGGATTAGTGTGGGACCTGGCTCAGCTGCTGCAGCTGCTGCGGCTGCTGGTGCCACTGGTCAGGCCGTGGAGGCGTTACACGATCAGGCATCCATGTCCGCCTCCTACTCGGCGGCCATGCGTCCTGCCGGCGTTCAGAAGCACCTCCACTACAACAATGTCATGTCCCGCAGCATGGAAGGACCTAGAAGTCTGCCTGTGAACAGTCCGGCACATCGACCGCTTTCCAACAACAGCACGCTGGAGCGGAAGTAAGTAGGGGGATTGGGATGAACGATCACCTATAGAAACCCTAACTAAACTGTCTCTCTCTGTCCCATTCAGATCCCGCTTCTCGCGCGGCTTTGCGCTGTTCTCGTCGGGCAGTCACTTGGCACAGACGCAACAGGATCAGAAGGAGAATCTGCGAGGCGAACAGGTGACGGTCTGCAACGATTGCCAGGGACTGGTCAATGAGATCACCAGTTCAGTGAAGCAAAAACGCAGCTCCGCACGCAATCGGACGATACAGAATCTCACGCTGGATTTGACGCCCGTCTGGAAGTAAACGATGGACGCCAAAGTCGGCTAATTAGAAATACTACAAAAAACAAAAGGAAAATACTATAAACTATATAATTAATCATATATTGAATGGACTGTTGTATACATAGGATAAAGACAGAGCTGAAGCGAAGAAAGCTAGAAAGAAAGAGACGGAGACGAAGACAAAGACAAAGATAGCGGAAGAATCGTTAGTTTAGTGTTTAAGTGTATATTCAGTTTTGAGTTAAGCTTGAGCAAGCACCCCCACCATACACACACACACACACATTAACACACATACATACACTGGATACTACTTACATACTATATAGATATAGACTAATACCCTGATATAAAGCCGTTGTTTGTAATTGTTTAATTTGTAAATGTATAAATGTTGATTAAGTATACTCTCGTATCTACACAAACACACACACAGAAAATACCCTGTAATAACTATATAGACATCTCTACAAAGTTTCACCATACAAGTCTAGGGGAATTCCCGGTTTATGCCCTCGACTCTCGCATGAACCTCAACGATTCGTTAATGTTATAAATGAATTATTAAACTTTTTATACATTTAGTTGCGATCGAAGCAGAAACTAACAATAATAAGTGTGATTAACTAAGAATTAAAGATATATCTCTCTACATACATATATATATACATAGTGCATATATCCATTTATCGATAATTGTGTAAATCGCGAGAAGTGCAAAATTTTGAAAATTTTATGTTCTTTATTTTGGTTTTGTTTTGTAAACAAGTTTCTTTAGTTTATCCATTTTGCTCGTATTGTAATTTATATTTATGTATTATGCATTTAATAATTTGTAATTTATGAAGTTCCACATTTAATTTTTTATTGTTTTTAAGTTGAAAATTATATTGTAAAACATTTAACAATAACAACAATAAATAAACACACAAAAAACACACACACATACACACACAAAGAACGAAAACACACAAACAGCAATAAAAAGTAAAAAATACTAAAATTAATTTGTGGGGAGATTTATTTACATTAAAAAGGTTTGCAAGGATATTCTGTTAAACGATCCTTAGACGACCCCATAATTTTTTGATGTACATTGATAGCGCAAGATACCAGCAACATTTTAAGACATGTCCTGTCGAAATACGCCAGGATATGGCCAAGATATTAGCTATTTTCGTTAAAGGACCTGCGTTTTATAGCTCCTGCGGCTTAGTGTCCTTGCGGATTAAAAAAGGTCACTTATTTTTGTACTCACAGCTGCCAGGACTATCGAACTGCATTCAAGGATTTCCAGGATTCGACCAAAAATTTTGGCCTAAAATTTTACAGGGGGTAGGTCAGGAAAAATGGCCAAAAAGGACAAAATGCGGGCCAACTCAGCCATTTGAAGGACTACCAGGATGTCCTTTTCAGCACAACTACTTCTCACCAAGGCCTATCTGACTGTGCACTCAAAAGGACGAAAGTCCTTACAGGAGCGAAAATAAACAGTAAATTTAAAATACAGAAAAAAGGCCATATCCTGGAAGTCCTTTGGGGAATCCTGTCAAAACTGATGTCAGTCGGTGGGGTTTCATCTGCGTCATCGACTGGCCAAAGGACATCTCGATCGTCCTGCGGGTGTGGCAGTTATCCTGGATTTTGCGTTTTCGGCCTGTTTCTCAGCGAGTTTTCAGTAAAATTTGTTAGTCCTGAAAAATTTCCCAAAATCCCCCAAATAAAAAAACTTTAGATAAGAATTAGTTTAGTTTACAAACTGATATTTATTGTAACTGTTTTTTAAAGGAAAAGAAAAACAAATACACTTCAGTTAATAATGTAAAATAAGTTAAGAGTTCCTCTCACATAATATACATATAAACTATACACAACTCTCCGAAGAATACTTCTGCTTCTGTGGGGAGTTAGAGGTCCCGGAAATGTGTGTAATATCGCTTAATGCTTAATGTTACTGGATAACGAGGAATCCTAGCAACTTGGTTGTGTGTCCATACAATTTGAATTGCTTACAACTAACTAGAGCTAACGGTATTCATTTGGGACGGGATTTGGGGTAGGGTAGTAGTTGGAGGAGGAGGATCTAGGAGGATAGAGTAAAGTCCGTTTACTCGGAGCGTTGTTTCTTGCTGTGATTTCTGTTGTCGTTGCCGCCGTGACGTTTGCGACCGAAACGTTTGTTGTTCTTTCCGCGGGTGAAATCTCGACGCTTCTTCATGAACTCAATGGCTTTGTCCAGGAACTCCTTCTCCTCCTCCTCGGTGGCCTTGCGCAGAGTCAGTGAAACGTCATCGTTGAATTTAAGCTAAGGGAACAAAACCAGTTAGTTATGCAGTTAGAGATTTGGAGTAAAGAGGGAACCTACCTTGGCGTCCTCCACTTTGGCAATGTATTTCTCGGCCGCATCAGCTTCTGTGAGCCGCACGGAGCCCTTGGTGTCGCCCTTGTTGAACTCAATGTAGGCGATGTCAAAGTCATTGACCTTCTCGAAGGCTTCGCGTATCTCCTCGCGTGTCACTGTGTCTGGAGCACCCTCGAATACAACGATGGCATTCTTGGGCAGTTCAATAGCCGGCTCAGCCTTAGCCTCCTTTTTACTCTGACGCTTCTCATTTTTCTTTGCATACTCCTCCTGTTTCTCCTTTAAGTAATCAACTTGCCATTTGCGCAACAGTTCGCGCTCCTTGTAAGCCAGACGCTCCAGATCAAGGAATGCCTTGGCCTGTTCCTTCTTCTCGAATGTAACAAAAATGCTGCCCTTGAATTTGTAGGATTTTGTGGGTTTGTCGTAGTGCTTGCGCATTGTGACATTGACCACTTTCTCGTAGTTGTTGACAAAGTCCAGAATCTCAGCCATTTGCGCGTCCAATGGGAAGCCCTTGGCGTAGGCGGTGCGCTCCTGGATCTCTTTGCGACGATCCTCGTTGTGTTCGGGGATGGGACGCTCGGGGTGGCGACGCAAGCTCTGCTTGTCCTCGCTAACCTCGACCAAACCATCATCGGATTTATTCAGAGCATTAACAATCTCATCAAAGTCTGTGGTAAGGGCGGCCAAACGTTTGAATGTGATCAGCACGGAAAGTGGCACCCAACCATTTTCGTTCTTTGTAATCTGCTCACTGAGGAACTTGTCGCGATGCAAATTTGCATCACCAAAATAATACTCAACTTGACGGATTATAGCACGTTCCTGTTTGCTGTATTCCTCGGCCGCTGGAGCCGCTGCAGTCTCTTCCTCTTTCTTGGCATCTCCGTTTTTGCCGGCATCGACGGTCTCAGTTGCTGGTGTCTCTGCGGCGTTCTCTGCCTGGTTCAACTCTGTGGTGACCTCAGTATTTGCAGTTTCAGCAACATCAGCCATTTTTTTCTTACTTTTTTTATTAGTCACAAAAATAATAACGAAATAAATGTGCTACGGCGCAAACACGTGTGAGGCAGGCGGCAATTGGCTGACAAGTAATCGAAACACATCGGCTATCGATTATAGATAACATGCAAGCCTGCTAGTAGCTGTTAACAGCATTCTGTTAATCAAGGTAACAGCTGTTAAATTTGAATTTGGCGCCCATAATAAATACTGGTTTCCTACGTTTTCCAGCACTATTACAGCGTTACCGAAAAAACAGCTGATCACAATCTACAAATTTTAAATTTGTGCAAATTTTGTACAGATTCCTTATTTTATTTGTAACAAATTACACTTCCTCGACGAGGCGAAAACGTTGATGCTGCTTCTCGGGAATTACATTGAAGAATTTCTTATATATTGTTTGATCCTGTCGACCGGCATAGTTTCGCTGCACCCATGTGTGCTCCCAGTTGGGATCAAGAGGCTCGCAACTGACAATAACTCTGCCGTGCTCCATAGCAAAAAGTGTGCCATTGCGACCAAATCCAACCTGATAAATAAATACAGTTGATTATGATGCCACTTTCGTAATATTGTTATTGCTTACATTTAGGCCAGGATGGAAACGCGTTGTCAATTGTGTGGCCAGGATGGTTCCGTGGGAAACGTAGTGACCATCGAGCACACGCCAGCCACGATGTTTGGGACGCGGATGCCCCTTCTTGTTCCGCGTGCTGCCACCGGTTTTCTTACTGGCATTTCGTATTGTCGCTTTACACATGAAAAAAGGTTATTAATTAATTAAACTTATACTTAATGAATGAAAACTTACTTATGAGCGGTTGATCTGCCTTAAGGCATGTCAGGGACAGCTTTTGCAACATTGACAACGACATTTCAACAATTTGTTTTGGGTTTTATTAAATTGTTTATGCAACTACACCCCAGTGTGACCGTTCTCGCTTTGCACCTAAATGAACTGCTTTGGAAAATTGATAACCGATAAATACTGAAACGTTCGTCAGTGTTACCCTAAAGAAAGTTTATTTCCTCTGATCAACAGCTCGCGGGAAAACTAAATTGTTATTGCCGGTTTATTACGATTAAAAACAATGGAAATCTCTGAAGAAACTACAGAAGCGCCTGTTCAAATTCCAGATACGGCCCTGCGCTATAGAATACGCGAATATGCTCGACAGCAACGAAAGGATTTACGCATCAATACAATGGATGCACTGCGTTTTCATTTGGGCCAGATCAAAGATGAAATCCGCGAATTGGAAAATCTGGGAGCTAAGGACGTGCGGGGCATGGCAAGTCGCATCAAAAGACGGAAACATGCCGACGCCGAGGACATGTATCGTCTGAGTCATGCTTTTCTGCAAGACAACGCAAATATCAGCGAATTTGCCGGCGTTCAAGGCGCAACTCAGGTGATTGTAAAGGAGTTAACAGGTAAGAAAACGGTCTATAAATCAACGAAAAGTCATTAAAACTATTGCGTTGCAGGTCCCAATGTGGCGAGACAGTTCGAAGCCGCCGAGTGCCTGTGCAACATGTCGCTAGGAGAAGCCTTTGTCTGCGAGAAGATCACAAACTTGGCTGGCAGCTATTTAGTCACGTATCTGACCAGCCAGGAGCCGCGCCTCAAACGCAGTTGTCTCTGGACCTTGGCCAACATACTGGCCACCTGTAAGAAGTCTGCCAAAATGCTGCTCCAAATGCAATTGGCCACCAAACTATGGAAACTCTACACAGCACCAGAAGCTGGTGCCCAAGAATATCAAGAGGACGCAGGAATCTGTCTGTATTTGATAGCAATGCATGCACCAGCTGATGTCACTAGCGATGATCGTCGCTACATAGCTGAGCATCTGCAGCAGAAGCAACCAACGGATGTAGGAGCCGATTATTATATGTATATAGTTTTTCAATTGGATTTAGTTGGTTTGGATCAAGATTTGTGTGTTCCGCACTATGGGCACTTGTATCACTTTTTTCTGGACAATACGGCGCTCGACTACAGCGTACACAGCCACAAGCTGAGCATACTCTACGGTGTTCATGTGCTCTCCAACATATTCGCCAGAAGTTCTGCAGTTGCAGGACTCGCACTTAATTTGGACTCCACCAGTTTTGCTTGTAGCTTGAACAAGCTATTTGCCTTAAGAAATGAAGGACTCACCTTGGCGCTGCTGCAGCTGCTCAGCAATTTGGCGCATCTGCAGTTAGTGGACAACGAACAGCTGCTGGGAGAGCTGTGTATCTTTGATTGCCCCAGAAGATCGTAAAGTAAAACTCGTTCCTAGAACATAAAATGGATCGAATTTTAATATCGCTTTGAAAGCTTACAAATATTTATTGTTGCCTAATTGAAAATTAGTAAAATATAAATAAATACTGAATCAAAAACATTTTTGTTTGTTCGTAGAGCATTTAAGATATGCTACGTGTCCCGAGCGGGAGTCGATTATTATTCCGTTTGATTATAAAAGTGTTTTTTATAAATACTAAAAAAGGGTTTTGAGAAATATGCTTAAATAATAAACATGTATATAAATCACACAAATCACATAAACAACAAAAGTAAAACAAAACAAGAAAGAACAGTACAGTCGAGCACGCCCGACCGTATAATACTCTCTGCATTTTAATCCCGATATTATTATTAAAATCGGTATCAAGATATTACAATATCTAGTACTTGCATTAAAACACATTGAAAAGAGTATAACAAAAACAATCTAAACATTATCACACATACATCTGTTTGTATAATATGTATGCGAATACACATACGTTTAAGAATATATGATGCATATATGTATGTATGTGTGTATTCGGCGTGGCCAGCGACTGCGGCCAGAGCTGTCGCCACACAAGCAGCGAAAACGTTTCTGTCTCGCTTGCACTCATTAGTGATATTGCGTTCAATTATCAATATTGTAACGCTTCTAGTTTTCTTGTTTGTAGTCCGATTTTAATGCACCTTTCAGGAATAGTTTTATATAGTTAGCCTCTACTCGAATTATACAATTACAATGCTGTACTACATGAACAAATGCGTAAAAAATTCAGAATTATTTGTATGAATTGTGGGAAAAAGGGGCGTGGCAGTCCAAAATTTCAAATGCCAATGCATTTGCGCTGTCGCTAGGAACCTCCATACCAGAATTGGTGATCCTAGGTGCCATGGTTACTGAGATATTCGCCGAAAACACCGATTTTTTCCGAGGTGTGTCTAGTTTTTTGCTCATTGTGGGCGAATGGGGCGTGGCATCGAAAAAAAAAGATTCTTGTATTGACTGACTAAATATGTGATCGATTGACACCAAGCTCGAACTTGTAGCTCTTACCATCTCTGAAATCTGTTTGTTCATACGGACAGACGGACAGACGGACAGACGGACAGACAGACGGACAGACGGACAGACGGACATGGCTATATCGACTCGGCTTGTGATGCTGATCAAGAATATATATACTTTATGGGGTCTGCCACGCCTCCTTCTGCCTGTTACATACTTTTGCACAAACCCAATATACTCTTGCAGAGAGTATAATTAAAAGCTTAACAATGACGATATGAAATGAAAGCACTTTTCAGACTTAAGATTGGCATGGAATAACAAAGTGAATAGATTTAAGTTCTAGAATTGATTATATATCATCCTCGAATAGGGCAATTATCCGACGTCTCTGGGCGTCGTCGTCTTTGGCATTGCTTTGTCCGTTATGATGCATAACGTTGTGAATCTCCAGTTCGCTGACGGCGTCAAACACGAGATTGCACTGATTGCACCGGGCGGCGGAGAAGGGCAGCAGCGAGGGTCGTGGACTTGTGGACGTGGCTGGCACTGGCGATTGCTGCTGGGGCGTGCCAGTGGCACGTTGCAGCTTCTCCAGGAAAGAGGCACGTTCCTCGTGCAACCTTGGAGCTGTGCCCCTGATGGGAATGGGCTTCTTGACCACCATAGTGGCTGCCTTCTGCGAGTTGCGACTCTCCGAGCGCTCAATGGCATACAGCACATTGTTCTCCACGGTAATGGGCGTAGTGGAGCCACTGGTGGACAACTTGAGCAGAGCCGGGCCAAATGTCGCGGTCTCGTCCTCATCGTCCTCATTGCTTGCACACTGCCACTGTGAGATCGTTGGCTTTGTGTCCACTTCCTGCACTGATTCAGTTGGTTTCTCGCCTGTGCCGTTGGTAATCTTTACCTGGTTGAGCTTGTTAGCTAGTTGGGTATCTATGGAATGTTCTTGCAACCAATTGCAGGTCTTGTGGAGCGCAAAGATCATGCGCCTGATGAACTCGTGAGGCGACACCATCTTCTGTCGCTTGATCTCGAGCAGTTTGCTCACCTCGGCCACAAAGCTAAAGAACTGATACTCCACACAGTTGTCCACATGCAGTTGATGCGAATCCTCGTGCATGTAGCGCTTAAAGCACGCCGGACACTTGCGTTCCTTCCACATGGGCTCCGGTATGTTAACCTTGATGGCACTCAGTTGTGCCTGCTCCATGGGATCGTCCTCTTCGAAGTTCGTCTCACTGTAGTTGTAACAGTTCTTGTGCTTGCGTAGCAGCGCGTTCTCCTCGTTGTCATCGCTCGAAGTGATAGCTGCATAGTCATCGTCCTCCCCAGTGCCGTTGCCACTGCCGCTGCCGGCACTGGTCGTGGGCATGTCCAGTTTAACCTGCTCCTAAAACGGATTGGGAGAGTGGGTATTCAGTGTGTTCAAAGTGGAGCAGGTGCCTTGTCTCACCTGTGCCGCATTGCGGTGCTTCTCGAAGAGCGCGTTCAGGTAGCGTATTCGCTGTTCGTTACTTTTATTGCCCCTCGACTGGGGCAAAGTCTGGCTAATCAGTTGCTTGTGCACCTTGTCAGTCGTCTCCAGCTTTACACTGTTGTTGTCGTTGTTGTTGTTTAGCAGCAGATTGTGCACCGGACGCTGCTCCACGTACCGCAGCTGGTCCGCCGTGAACAGTGCACTCTCCTTGTCCTGCTCCTCCTCCTTCTTTCCGCTGACACCATTACTGCTGCTGCTGCTCACTGTCTTCTGCTGATAGATCTCGATCAGCTTCAGGCTCAGTGCATTTTTAATGCACTGTTCACGGAATGTCACGGCATGTTTCAAATACGATATGCACAACGCGCAGATAAACGTGGGCAGACCGTCGTCTGGAGAGTTCTGCGTAAGCAAAAAAACACTCACTTGTATACACAAAGAAGCAGGAAAGACTATTTGGCATGCAAAAGATTCCCTTTGTTCCACTTTCAGATAGAGCTATGTATTTTGTATGGCTCTTTTTTCATAGATTATTCATATTTCTTCAGAGGTGGCTGACACTTAAAACTCCTACAAAATGTATTTTTCAATTTTATGTGATGCATAGAGTAGTCTTATATACACTGAGTTTGTTCGGATATGAGACACTTATTCAGATCAATTCAATTGAATAATACTTGGACATTACTTCTCATATAAAATATAAAACTTTTTCAACTACTTCATTTGAGGCTCAACTTTTACCGTTTAATACATATACTTAGCTGTTCTTCTTCCTATTATACACTACATACCCTTTGAGTCTACTTCTAACGGGTATAATAATATAAACAATTTTCTTACCTTCAGTCCCGATGTCTCCTCGAGCAATACATTGATTGGCTTCTGAAAGTTGAGAAACTCATTGGTTGAGCCGTGTAGATATGTTGGTATTTTGGCAAATATATCGTAGTGTGCGGGGCTGCTGCAAATGCGACAAATATTACCCCAAGTCGTCATAGTCTTTTTATATTACACAGAAGCAAATTTTATTTTTCGCTAGACTAAACAAAACAACAGTATACAACAAAATGGCCAGTGTTGCTCTAGTCTGCAGAAAGCCGAAAACCGCGAATCAGCTGCGGTCCCCTTTGCGGTATTTACATATCGATAACGATAATTTAAAGTTCTTCGATGAATAACGGACGCCATTGCAAAAAGGGCACTCAACAAATTTTATAAAATAATATATTTAATTCTGGAATTATAATTTACATTACGCTGCTACCGCTATACCAAAATGACAATTTAATGTTATTTTAAAATGCACTCTGTCTGCATCGATATATCGATTTTCGATAGTTGCATTTGGGTGGTGTTTTTTGTCGTTAGTAAAATAACTGCACAAAATGAATAACAATAATCCGAATATTATATTTAGTCCGCTTATCAGTTCAATTCAAAAGGTGGTCCTCTATGAGACGCGTACGGTAAGTACACAGTGAATTATGGTTAGTTAATTATGGTGGAATTAATTCAGTCTTTGGATTTCTTTGTTTTGGTTTCAGCGACTTTATTTGGTGGGCAGCAACAACCGCGAGACGCGTTTCAGATTACTCACCATAGATCGCCTGGCGCTCAACCGGCTAAGCATTGAAGAGAATGCGAATGAGTTCAACAGCTTGGAGATTCGTCGGTTTGTCTCTTCCCTGACGGGTTCACCCAAAGTAACATCCGCCTATGGCGTATTGGGCTTTGTGCGCTTCCTGGAGTGCTACTACCTCATACTGGTGACGAAGCGCAAGTGTTGTGCCCACATTGGCATGCACTTGGTGTACACCATTAAAGACACAGTGATGGTGCGCGTCAATGAGGTCACCTCACAGCGTCCACCGCACCCGCACGAGGAACGCTACAAGCGGATGTTTCAAAACATTGATCTCCGTAGCAATTTTTACTTTTCCTACTCTTACGATTTAACGCGCACTCTGCAGTACAATGAGTCTGCTCCACGTTATGTAGGCACCAAGGTGGATCTGGAGCGCGATGAACCGCTGCCAGACTGGAACACACTGACCAATAATGTCAAAAAGCCCCACGAGCGTGTGGACTACGCATTTCGCACCGATTCGAGAAAGCGCTTTGTGTGGAATGCTTATCTGCTGCGGGCCATGGATGGCATTATGCTTAAGGATTGGCTGTTAGAGGTCACACACGGCTTTGTCAGCCAATCCTGTATTAGCATCTTTGGACGACATGTAAATGTTTGCCTGATTGCACGGCGCAGTACGCGTTTTGCGGGCACGCGATTTTTGAAACGCGGTGCTAACTTTGAGGTGTGTTTTTTTTAACTTTAGCTTGTCCATGATGTCTTTTTATTAGACCCTGTACTTAACGTTGAGTTCTGCTTCCAGGGCGATGTGGCCAACGAGGTGGAAACAGAGCAGATTGTAAGCGATGGCCAGCGTTTGTGCGCTTTCACTCAAATGCGCGGCTCGATACCATCACACTGGTCACAGGACATAAGCAAAATGGTGCCAAAGCCGCCAATACAACTGGACATCTCAGATCCCTATGCTCAGACGCCATCTCGTCATTTCGAACGACTGCTCTTTCACTATGGAGCCCCGCTGATAATGCTAAATTTGGTAAAGAAACGGGAACGTCGCAAGCATGAATCCATCATTTCCAAGGAACTGGAGAACAGCATACGATACTTGAATCAGTTTTTGCCGCCACAGCATCGCATGAAGCACATACACTTTGACATGGCACGACAGAGTCGTCTCAGCGGTGGCAATGTCATGGAACAGCTGGCTGTGCATGCCGAGAGCATAATCCAATCCACGGGTATGTTCTACAAGGCATATCGAGGCAGTGAGCTGAGCTTTCAAACGGGAATAGTTCGAACCAACTGTGTGGATTGCTTGGACCGTACAAACTCTGCACAGTTTGCCATTGGCAAATGTGCGCTGGGTCATCAGCTGGAGCGGATGGGTTTCCTTAAGACAGCCAAACTGGAATTTGACTCGGATTGTGTGACCATGTTGGAGCATTTGTATGAGGAACATGGCGATACCTTGGCACTACAGTACGGTGGCTCCCAGTTGGTGCATCGCATCAAGACTTATCGCAAAACTGCCGCCTGGGCATCGCAGGGTAACGATATGATGCAGACCTTGAGTCGATATTATAGCAACACCTTTAGCGACACGGAGAAACAGCAGAGCATCAATCTGTTCCTGGGTCTCTACAAGCCCAGTTTCAGCAAATGTAAGCAGTAATTGGCTTTCTGAGCATACTGTTTGGTCTAATCTTTGTCTTTGCAGTGAATCAACCCATTTGGGAGCTTCAAACTGACTACGATATGCACAATGCCTTTGTACCGAGCACGTCGAGTGCTCCGATTACGGATTGGGTGCGTCACAAGGTGCGTGAGTGCCTGCCTTTGCCCTGTGCCGATGTCAATAAGCTGGTAAAGGAGCTGATTCGTGTGCACAGCAATTCCTTGGAAATGATTGATGCCTATTCGAATTTCCATCAGTCCTTCAAGTGGACTGACTTGAGTGAACACATAGAGTTTGAGATTAGTCAACTGGCCACGCGTACGAATTACAGTCCCTTCCAGCGTCACACACAGCCGTCACGCAAGGCCCGACAGAATCCCTCAATGACTGGCCAAAGTTCCACCGGTTCGACTAACAGCAATTCCTCCAGCTCCGGCGAGGGCGATGACAGTTCCAGCGATGAGGAGTTGAGTGCCAGCTTTGCCGAAAAGGAGTCCAAGCAAACCGAAACTGCTGAGCCTCCACCATTCACACTGGCCTCCATGCTACCTTCCATGTCAGAGGTTTATGGTTGCACCATCAATCCGCCATGCAAGCAGAGCATGGCCATCTATAAGAAGTACGTGCAAATGGGCAAATTATCGAGCGGTGGCGCTCAACCCGCCCAAACAGCGGTGGCTCAGCGGGAACAGGAGTTGGCCAAAATGATGCGAGGCATCACGTTGCGTCCAATGAATGATTATGGCACCGACTCGTATCTCAGTGTGAAGCCGCCCACCGTGCCGCCCGAGAGCTTAGCCGTTTATGCGGAGTACTGCAAGACTCCTCGCAATTTCGATGCAGTGCCAAAGTTCGATGAATTTGATTTGTTGTATAATTATGTGCAGAGTCTTTAAGGGATGTCAAGGAAGCTCCTTAAAGGATGTTGGCTGTGCGAGGAGTATAATAGTTTGGAGTGCGAGGCTTAATTCCTTAAGCTTTATAAAAGCTTGGTGGTCTAAGAAGTAATCTTAAATTTAATTAAAGAATGTAACTATAGTAGAGATCTTGCTTACCTTGAATATTCCATTCCTTAGATTTAAATTAAAATTGCGTTTATTGTTTGCAAATTAAAACAAAATTATAGTTAAAAAATACTCAGAAATTGTTAACAATTGAACAGGATGCAAGTTCCTTTCTCGTTTTGTGGCAGCTCTACTTAACACTGTTGATCTGTCATTGGATGCGTCGCCTGCTCCTCTTTGGACTGGTATGTGTACTCTGTGTGGAGCCCCAGTGGCGCTGTGTTTGAGGCGTGCATCGCATTGTAGCCAGGCTTGTGGCCATAACCCTGTGTAGTTGGCTTATAAATGTTGCCCAATTCCTGGGCCAGCATATATTGCTCCTGTTCGGGATAATCGTGTTCGCAGTGATGTTCACCGCAGATTTTGCACTCGTAAATGTTGGGTCGCAGCGTAATCTTTACGCGCTGTAGGAAGAGGAGCCTTTAGTACTTATTATTAAAAGGATTAAAGCTTTCCTACCTCCCAGAAGTTGCTGCCGTCGGCACGCATAAAGTTAATAATCGCGTAGCCTGGAATGCAGATCAGTGAGAGTGAGGCAAACATCCAGCCGATGCCATAGGCCCAGTCCGGATAAGTGTAGCGTCCGTTGTGATACGTCGGCTCCTTGTAATTGATCAGACTCAGCACCCAAATGGCCTAAAATGGGAGAAGAATTTAAGTCATACCAAAACTCTACCCGCTTTAAAACCTACGAAGAGCAGACAGGGACCCAGAACCAGCCAGCAGGACTTTAGGTAGAACGAAGGCGCCTTTCCTGTCATCTGTTTCACATTCTTCGAGAGACGCCCGGTGCCGTAGAACCAGGCAATGGCAATCATCTGGCAGAAGGCCAGGAACATAATGGTCACCGAGGCGGCATAGTGATCCATTAGCTGGAAGTAGTAGATGCCGCCCTGTATGATATTTGGCAGTCCAAACAGGCACGAGATGACGCAGACAAAGAGCACAACGATCTCATGATAGCCCAAATGTTTTTTGATCCAACGTGGAAAGCCATCCTGTATGGACGTGACCACCACCTCGACAATGGCAAACTGTGAATTGAGGCCCAGGCAGAGCAGCATAAAGAAGAACATTACGGCCCAGAGCTGGGCGTACGGCATTTTAGCCATGGCCTGTGGATACACCACAAATATCATGCCTGGGCCATCGCCAATCACATCCTTAACATTCGTGTTCTGCTCCAGAGCGAGATTCCCCAGTGTGGAAAAGGCAAAGATGCCAACCAATAAACTGGTCAAAATATTCACAACACTCACGGCGATTGTATCGCGTAAGATGTTGTTGTTGTACTTGTTGTAGCTGGCGAAAGAGATCATCGAACCGAATGTGATGCCAAGAGAATTGAAATTCTGTGATGCCGCATTGATCCAAACATTCGCATTCTTCAGTTCCGACCAATTGGGACGAAAGAAGAAACGCAATCCCTCATCAGCTCCCTTCAGCGTCACTGCACGGAACATGAGTATGATGATGAGCACGAAAGGGAATGTGGCGGTGAAATAGCGTACTTTCGCCGACGACTTGATGGACTTCCAGGTGGCAAAGTAGACCATCAGCCAGGCACACACCAGGCAGGCGAAGAGCTCCCAACGCATCATGCCCGGGTACTCCAAGCCTGCGCTAATCTGCAGCACTTTGTTTCTGCAAAGGAAAGTTAGCTTAAAATATATACTAATCAAGGGCTTGAAAGGTTTCTTGTCCTACTCGAAGAACTCCTCGGAGGGTGTGCGTGATGTGTCCGGCGCCGTTGTGTTCATCGCCTTGCTTTGGGGTACCCAACAATCCGGTGTGTTCCATCTGTCCAGGAGTATGTTAAGTAAGTGAGTGTTTTATGTGCAGTTTTTATATATTCACCTGTTGCTGCAGTCGATCCATGGCATTTCCGTTTTGAACGATGTGAAAAAATAGTAAATTGAATAACCTATTATGACGCTATAGTAGGTGGACATGAGAAAGGAGACGACCACACTCGCCAGTCCAGCGCCTGTATAAGAGAAGGAATTTAGTTAAATTATATTAGATACATTTTTATTAGGGAATTCCAATTAGTTTTTTAAGATAGGCAAACCAAACTTACTTAGGGCTTAAGAATCGTACCAAATATTAATCTTAACTTTGCATTGAAATATATTCGGACTCTGACGTCCAATTTTCGATTTTTTCGATTTTTTGGACTGTAAAGGACCAGAACTATCGATTGACATCAAAATATTAAAAAATAAAAATTTTCAAAATTCAGACGGTTTTTGAAAAAATCCAAAGGGGTAACATCATAAAATTTTCCAAATTTTAGGTCGATTTAAAAAATTTCAAATTTTGTTCGCGGTTGGTTATACAATTCATCCGGAGTTTAAAAATATGCGGCTTTTCTTCATATTATGTCATTTGGCATAGCTATGATCGATCAAAGCTTAAAAAAATGTTTAGTTATTAAAATAGAGCGACTCATATGAGGCAGATCTGTTCCATAACATGTGGGAGAGAGAAAGCTCAGCATATATGATTATTTAATGCTGAGTTTCTTACTTGTAAGTATAACTATTAAATGGATGCTAGTCCTACGACTAGAGTGTCGTTAGGGTTTAATTTAGTCTCCGTATTTACGACCCTTTTTGGTAGTCAGAAACTAGACTGGATTCCTCGCTTCGTTGTGTTAGTTATGAACTAAATTAGCGCCTAATCAGTACGTTTATGCGGACTAATCAAACTGGTTCAAGCCAATCACATGTCTAGACAGACTTGCACTCATCTGCATAATTCTAATTGGTCGAATGCCGCTGAAAGTCAATTAAAACTCATGTATTGACTTAAAAAATAAGTAAAACAAAATGTGTCCATTAATATTTATGAGTTCGTTTACACGTTTGGGGGCGTGGGCGTGGTTGTGGGCGTAAGCGCGGGATGTTTGCTGTGGGCGTGTCGAGGCAAAACATTGTCAATAATTAAACGATTTGCAAACATGTCAAACCAATGTTGTTTATTAGATTTATTGCTGTGGCCTTTGGACTAGAGTGTAATACTTGTATGGGAAGGAAGGAAAGGTAGGGAAGAATTTGGGTTCTCACATGCAGTAAATCGCTCAAAACATTTCCGTTTCACTTGTTTTTCGCATACACAATTTCACGCCATGTAAAAAGATACCTTACAATTAGTGTCTCATTTCTCTTTCTTTCATGTAAGAATTTCACAGTCTATTCCTCTCTTTCTATGTGAATTAATAGCGCTACAGTTGCAGAGTCTTTGCAAGTCAAGTGTAAGATTTTCATGCTCCATAAACAAGTCTAAAGAAAGGTGTAGGAATTGAATAGTCTACGCGTCTATACTCTTATTAAAATATTTTTATAAACTAATAAATTTGTAATATTTTCTTTGCAACGCATCTGCCTGTCTATACCACTCGCTTGCTTGTTTAGCTTTGCTTTTCGGCAACTTTTGTCAACTAAAACTGTAACAATCGGTTGACTAACTATTTACCCAGTACTAACTACGGTCAGACCTTGACAATGAACTTAGTTAAAGCAGCGCCCATATTTACTTGTCATGCACCATGCTTGGTTAATCCTCATATTGTTCCCATTCGTTTTGTTTCATATTTCCAAAAGAACAATTCTAAATTTAGTTACTCAAAACGTGTCAGCGTGACGCATTAGCGTGTAAATACATACACGTATTTGTCTGTCCATGAAATGACGCAATGAATTCTGAGCTCTTTTTTAAACGGGGAAAGGAAGACAGTGACTATCAATATATAACTTTGACTTTGTAATCAGTGCAGAGACATTGTAAATTAAGGTCTTATTCTAAGATGCTGCTGTAGCTACTTGAGCTCCAGGAAAGGATCGTAAGATTACTCAAACGTCAGTTGTACTATTTCTTTGAGGTAGGTATTAAAGAAGCTCAAAGTAAAGCTCTTATGTGTGATAATATTTTCCCAAAGAAACTGACAAGCTAATTCATTTTGATAGCTTTTTAGAGCTGCAGATACTTAGTGACATAACGCATACGTGACGTTGCCTTTTGTTGGAATAACTTCAGTTTTCATTTGACTTCATTTTATTAAATATATTACTAAATATTACTAATTCTAACCTTTTTGACTGCATTTATATCTTGTCTGTTACTAAAACAATTTCTTTATCTTATCAAATACTTCAAAAAAAGATGTGATAAGTTTTTATCGAGTTGTATCAATAATTGAATTAAATTTCTTTGACTCACCTTGCTTAACTTATGTTTAAAATTAACCTTGTGCTATATAAATGCTTAAAACTTACCCTTAAAAAGCGGACAGAGCTGACCCAGTGCACCGATGGGACCGCGTCCCGTGTATTGTCCTACAGATAACTCCATGAACAGCAAGGGTATGCTGCATATGAAGAGTATTATGCAATAAGGTACTAGAAACACACCTGCAAAACGATAAATAAAGATACAAAGATATAGATACTTGGATATCAAGGTAATGTGATGGATAGTCGAAAGGCAACAGCTAAGTAAACAAATTAAATTAATTATAAATATTTGACGACATCAAACAAACAATTTGCAAAATTGTATAAGTCAGATCGTTGTACATGTAAATGGGATGTCTCTCATTACTTCTCCGCTATCTCCCGAGAGAACAAAACATAGCGAAGAGCATGTGTAAATGAAGATGGACGCAGACTGTCAAGTGGCTTGCGTGTAGATCAGCAGAGAGGGGTGAAAGGGGCTGGGAAAGGGACTGGGAGGGGAGCGAGTACTGTGCGTTTATGAGCTATGAGTCAAGAAACCATTGAGATGACAGTGACCGCTTTATTTTAGCGCTGAGCTTGAACAAATTTTAATTTATGACTTTACAGCGGAAATGTCGCATAAAACGCGAATTTTCCATGCCCAAAGTCGTTCGCTGTCGCATGGAATCAAAAGTATTTGCCGAAACTTGGCTCTCTTTTCATTATTTCTCTGGCACTTCCGTTAAGATTTTTATCCAAGTGTTAAATACGGCTGGGATTTTAAAACAGACAGCAAACAAATCCCGTATTCCGGTTTAAAATCAATTGAATTATAGTTATGCAATTTTAAGTTTACCAAAACTGTGTATAAATTATTTATGGCTTTGAATTTAATTCTTATCGATTAATTATTAAAATGCCTTTCAAATAGCTGCATTTTTTAAGAAATGTATATTTGAAATAAATTGCTTACTTCAGATTAATTATTGTAATGTAGCAGCTTAAGTTCTTCCAGAAAATAAACAATTAATAAACATTTCTGTATTTTATATGAATATCTCATGAGACACTTTAATATTATTGCATGGGATAACTATTCTAGAATGAAATTTTAAGTGCAAATATTTAAAAACTATTGTCTGATTTTCGATTTGTATATCTCTTTGGATTAGAGACGTCAGACAGCACCGATTTGCATCAAGTTATTTTATATTGAGAGAGAGAAAGCTTTGCTGTAGAATTATCTTTTAATAACTGCCTAATATGATAATCGGTGCTATGTGTAATACAATTTAAGTTGATGTTTCTTAACTACTAGTTAAATGCTTTGAACTTACCCCCTCCACTTTTGTAGCACATGTAGGGAAAACGCCAGACATTTCCCAGGCCCACAGAGTAGCCAATGCAGGCCAAGACAAACTGCATTTTGTTGGCCCAATGCTGTTGGCGCGGTTTCAAATGGGCCGCTTCGTCGGACATGTCCATGTAGCTGTCATCGTCATCGATGCCCATCGGCCTGTGTGAGACATAAACAAACACGTGTATAGTTATCAAATGAGTGTATTCACGGGTGTATTCATCGGCATTTGCATTATAATCAGCCAACGAGGCGCATCTAATTACTGTCAACACTTGACACAGACCACGACCAGATTCACTGGCAATCTGGATTTGAACCCCCCAGCAAACATTTCAGGTGCGTCAAATGGCTTAATTGTAGTAATCACATGCTATATATGCTATTTGCTGTATACCCTATATCAGATGCAACAACAACAATGATGGAATAGCTGTTCGAGGTGTCAAATGCCATTGCATTGTTGTCTCAAACGATCTCTGAGATTGGGGGGTATTTGTTTTGGGGCTGGACAGTTTAATGAGGTGCTAGCTGCTGTCGGTGTTGTTGTTGTTGTTGTTGCTGTTTTTGCACTGTCAGTTTAAGCTATAAATTGTATTACGTAAACGGTAAAGTTACGGTCATTAAAGCTCAGCTAGAAAATTTCATAATAATATTGTTTAGATGCAGTATAAAAGCGCTCTTTGCATTGCATCTTGTTTTAGAAAGTAAGCTATAATTTTTGGCAAGTTTTTTCAAGAAGTTTTTTAGACTTATTAAATTTGAATTAAATATTAACTGTGTAAAATTTCATCAAAGCTAGTCTCAGAAACGGATTAAATATGTTCCAAGAAATTAATTTTGCTTTGTAGTTCTTAAGTATTTAAATACAGATTAAGTTCGTAGTGGGAATAAAGACTATTTGTATAAAAAATTAATTATTTAAATTCTAATTGAAAATGTAGTAAGAAGTAATTGATTAAATAGTTATCTTCAAGACTAATGAATTAAATTTATATTTATATTTTAAATAGTTGAGAAACAAAAAAAGATTTTAGCTACAATTATTTCGACTAGTCAGCCTAAATCGACTAATATTTATTTCAGATTTATCTAAGACACGTGCCACAATGTTCCCTCCAAATGCGAGGGGCATTCAGTGAGTCTTTGGCACAAATTTGATGGGCAAACATTATTAATCAATCAGCGGCATTCCGCTAATAAGCAAAGCAAACTATGCTTTTCATAAAGCGCCACATTAGAGTATAAAAAGTATTAAAAGCTTTTAAAAATCAATTGGACCATAAATAGCCGAGTATAAATTATATAATAGATTGGATCAGCTTACACTTTGGCCACTCGTTTGTAGCGAAAAAAGGATTGCTCGGATTGTTTCGAGGATTGGGCATCGACATCGTTGCGATTGGGCATCTCGATGGACTATTTTAAAATATTCTCAGATATATAGTTCAGGCTATATGCGAGAATATGTCCATTTATTGTTAAATTTATATTTTATTCACGGTATCCATGCGTCCATTACTGTTTCAAAGACTCAGGCACTTTCAAAGACACACTCGAGTAAAGGATTCGAACAACTGGAGAATAACTGCACCGATCGTAGGTCGACACCAGACTGAATATCATTGGGCATTTCTAGCTTGGAACTAATCTTACGATTTAAAGCTACTTTTCGATATCGAAGCGCCAATTAAAACAGTCAACAAATGTCGTGTCTACTTATGTAGATCTATTGATCTCGTTAAGGAACGCTGCTTAAAAATAGCGCAACGATCCGTTTCATCCAACGATCCGAAGCTATTCACGTTTCGTTTGGGGGAATCATGTGGCTACCATTCGATATTGTACTCCTAAACCATTCCCACACAGATGGTGTTAAAATATATATCATGTTTGCCAACAAATAGGTGTGATAACATTTGCTTTATTTATGCTCGTTATGGTCGCTTTAAAATGGTGCCAAAACTAGCGATCAATTCTAAAGCGTTTGATGCGAATGTCTGTTTTTAATTGGCAAGGGGCGCGATTTTGATATGCTAATGGAACGAGGGCTGGCGAAGTGAATTAAACATGTTCAAAGATACTTTTATTATGTGGATAACTTTGTGTGCAAGGTGAATATTTTATTTTTGTAGGCAGAAAGCAGACAGAAAAAGCAAAAAAGAAGGTAAAGACGCAAAAAATAAATAAAAATTATTCGAAAAAGCTTCAGCTGGATGTCTCGACTGTCTTCTTACTAATCCCACCTATATTTTGACCAGGTACAATGTTTAGTCATTAACACGGCTTAAATTTCTCAATTTTCATATTATACTTACGGTGGTGTCTGTGGGTTCACCATGTCGAAAAGCTCGTTCGCTGTGGTTGGCACTCTCCTGATGACCAATTTGCGTCCATCCGTCGAACCAATGCCAATGGAGGCCAGTGAGCGCACGGATGTGACATCCGAGTAGATCTGATTACCGGCGAGCTCATGAAAGTTATAGGAACTGCCTCTGAGGGAGGACTGAGGCTGCATGTAAAGCGGATTCGGAGCATGTAGTCCAGAGTTGGCAGCCGAGCTGCCGGCGAGATTACAGCTGCTATCACTCAGACCAGGTAAATAGGCTGTGAATGTGGAAGGAAACACAACGGAGGACAATGATAGAATAGTAGATGTCTTTATGTTCGGAGGTGATAGATTTAAATGATAAAAGTTAGCGATTTTCTATTGGAAGAGATTGTGGTAAAAATGCCGAAATTTTAGCTGCCAATAGGGTACCCAAAGTCCCTTTAATTCCCGCACATAACTCGCCTTTGTCGGCTTTCTTGCTGTTTGAGCGTTTATGCGGTTGGTGCTGATTCGTTTTCCAAAATTTTCGTTTTTGGCTTTTCGGTAATTTTTTTGACCGCTGCAATCCTAGTATGATTAGTAATTCTAATACCAAGCAAACATAAGGATCAGTTGGTCGCAATGCATAAATCAATTAGCATTAACATGTACTCTTACAGCTTCCGCTCCGACAACTGTTGTTGCTCTGCCGCTGTTAACTCTCTGTAAAGCTCTCCTGCTTTACACTCTCTTCTATCGTTTTCTTTGCAGTTTGTGTGCTTGTTCGCAGCCACCAAGAGAGTGCCGATAAAGCTCACTTTCTAACTGTTTACGACTGCTTACACACATTACTCTCTTCTATTGCGCCTGCTTCAAATTCTCTTAGCAATGTCTGCTAATTTGTGCTCTACAGAAATTCCAGGCAAATAGGATTAACAGTAAACCATGATATAGTTGTGTATATCAACGGTTAGAACCATCCTCACCAAGTTAGACTGGACCGAATATAAAGTATAAATTTTGATTTATTTATTTTAAATTTTAACTACAAATTTCGCATATAGAACATCAAATGTGAAACCAAAAATTCAAAAAAAAAAAAAAAAATGGAAAACTGAATTTTCATATATTTCTTTACGTATTGTTCTCCTATTTTCATTGTGTCAGTTCTTTAATCCGATAAAAAACACAGATCCAGTAATATATTCCAACCGCTGTGGGCAGAACGGATAGGTAAGAAACAATTTGAAAACATTAAGAAATCTGAATGTCCTTACGGATTGATAGAAGTACTGCTAGGAAATAATATTCTTCCCGTATAAGAGTTACTCGAATAACGTATACTATCACGGATATCATGTGAAAAATAGCAGTTATTAAATAACCGATTAGTAGTTCCATGTGTTGCTGATGAAGAGGGGAAATTTACTCGTGCTCCAGTTATAGGGCTAACTACCTTAATACTCACAGACCAAACCGAAGCAATAACCATCATACATGCAATGAAATGGACGATTTGGAAAACAATACCGAGAAACTCCTCTTCCTTATGTATATCACTGTCTGTGATTATTGGTTATTGACTAGCGTAAGTAATTGAATAAAATCATTTAGGGGACATATCGTTACCCTTGTGAATAGACGTAAGTATTAGAAGTGTGAGTATCATATCGGTAATGCCGACAACAAGTGTCGTCCATCTAAGATTCCAGTTAGGCCAGCCGCATTTCCACATATTTATTTTTACAGTAAATTTTTATAAAACAAACAACTGAAATTTTGTAGACTTGTTGACTTGGTGAAACATGAAATTGTAATGAATAAAATGATTTTGTTTCATTTCATATTACATAACACTTACTGAAATGAATACTAGATTTCTGCCTAAATCGAAGCTAAAATTTTATGCTCACCTGAGACGACGGAGCGCATGCTGCTGTGATGGCTGCCCAGGCGGGAGCGCAAGTCGTAGTTGAGCGGTGCGATGGCTGCCAGTGACTCGTGTCCGGCCATTGTGGTTGTGGTGGTGCAGGTGAGCGTGGCGGGTGTCAGATGAGCAACGGGTGCCATCTCCGGTTCGCAGTCATCGATGGTGAAGGTGACTGTGGAGTTGGAGGCTGCTGCATGTGCCGGCAGCTGTGGTAATTGCAGTTGCTGCGGCTGCTGCTGCTGTGGCTGTATGATGTCCGAGCTGGGACGTGACTTGACCGCAGATGGGCGTGGCTGTTGTGTTTGCTTCTGCAAGGCGGCTGCCATGGCCACAAGGGAGGTGGTGGAGCTGGTCTGCCTAAAGGGCATCGTAGGAGCACCGCCAGGCACAGGTGAGCCAGGTGTGGCTGGTATGATGATGTACTTGTGTGGTCGCATCGAAGGTGTGCGTATCAGACGCTGCTCGTCGCCATCACCGCAGCTTTCGGCACCACTGTCCGACAACTGACTGTGTCGCGAAATGGGTGACAAGGCGGTAGAAGTGGGCGTGGTGCGTTTGGTAACCACGTTGAGGGCAGTGGGTGAGGAGGCGGTTTTAGGCAACTTATTGCTCACATCTTGGTCAGCTTGATCTGCCATTTTCGGCGAAATGTTTTCAAAGTTTTTATTTTTTGCTTGCTTCGGTGTTCAAATTCGTTAAAGCTTTTCTGTTGTTTGCTTGGAATCATAAAATCATCTTGGTTGTTGTTGTTGTTGTTTGTGTATTTATCATTTTAATGCTCAAATTTTGTAGCTGGTGTCTCTGCTGCTGCTGCTGCTGCTGTTGTTGTTGCTGTTGTTGCGGTTGTCATATTTTTAAATCACTTTAAAACCTTGAACACCACAACGCCATTATTTCTACAGTCGTTGTTGTTGTTAGTGTGCGCTCGCTTAAGCTTTTAAATAATAATAAAACCAAATAAGAAGAGAGTGAATAAACTCAAAAAGATTCTCATTGTCTTTTATTATTAGCTTTATATGTAGTTACTGCAAGTCAGTTTATATATCGCATGTTTGCCAGAATATTCCACTATAAACTCTGCAAATTGTCTTAATCACTGATTAACCTACATAATGCTGATTTACTTAAATAAACTCTTTAATTTGAGAAATTGTCAAGCATTGCAAATCGCCTTAAATTCATTTGTGCTAAAGATTCAGTTGACATGGATTAAGTTTAGAGTAACTACAGTTAAATAATTTTTTTTTAGTTAAAATAATTTTTTTTCATATTGTTTTTAGTTGATATAAAGTTTAAAATGTTGTAAAGTGTTTTCTAAGAATTCTTTAATTTAACATTTCAATTTAAAAATGTACGCTTTACCACAATCTCTGTTATGGCCATGTTAACTTTAACAGTTCTTTAACAATAGCTCTGCTAATTCCTACAAAATCTCTTGTACGCTTATCACCACAATTTATAAACAATTCACATGCTATTTACTTTTGTTGTTTAAGAAAGAAAAAAACCAACAAAATATAAATAAATAAACAAGCACATGGCTCAAGTTCCATTTTAGTGTTTTAATTTTTTTTTGTATTTTGTTTTAAAATTTGTATTTCCACATTTTATCATTGTGGACAGATAAACACTCATATCTGTCTGCCGCGCACTTCAGATCCCATCACAGTCACTCGCACTTCACTTGACATCAGTTACAAAAAATTGTATCTTATCGTGCACTAAGTAATGCTCCCATGCCCGCTGCCCTTCCCTGCGACCTATAGACCTCTGCTGAAACTTCCCCTTGGACAAGTTAACAGCTTTTCTTTGAAGGATTTTGTTTTTAGACGGGTTTTGTTTATGACTTTGAGTGAGTTGGTTTTCTAGCTAACTGCTGGTTAGTTGCTTTTCAATTTTGATCGATTTATGGCACTACGTCATAATTATTTCGATGATACATTCAACGCTATGCTCCAGTGACTCTTTAGCTCTGGCGCAAAGGTCACTCAAATGGGTTCAGAATTATTAATTATACGCATCTTGCGATACATCTTTTCGACTATAAAGTAACTCGCATTTCCACTGCACATGTCATTTTATGGGGCTTCATTGTAATGGGACTCATAGACGACTCTCATTGACTCGCCATGTGATATGTAAATTATTCTATCCATTTATTTTTTTTTTTTCAACTTACAGATAAAATGCATGATCTAAGCGACAGAAAGTGTTGCTAAGAGATGCATTCACACGTCTTCTAGGTATATTAAAAGTAGAGAACTCAATTGGATAAGCTGCTAGATGGAACTTATTAAGACTTCTTCAAATTTGTTTCTTTCTAAAACATTTTAAATTGTACTCATATTTAACAGTTTAAGACTTTTGACTAAGTTGGTCTTAACAAATAGGTAACTACATTTCATTGATGGAAACATTTTGATTGGCAAGTTTTTTTTTTGCACAGAATTAAGTAAGAGACTTGAATTTAAGTAGTTTTGCAAAGCTTTGTGTTAATGAAACTAGCATCCATACTAAGCAAAGCTTTCAATGCGAAAATATTCGCAAAAAAAGGAAACGAAAACGAAAAGAGAAACAATTTATTTTTATTATACTACTTAAACGATATTTTCTCAACTGCTTTTTGTTTCTTGTTGTTTCAATGTTTTCTCTCAGTAGAGGTAAAAACTTATTTTTTTTAGTTTATTTTGGCACTGTTTGAAATTGAAAACTGCTGTACAGCAAACAATTGTTAATAATAATTTAAATTAGTTTGTTATTTTTAATCATTTAATGCACTCAAATTAAGTTAATTGAAGTGATTTTGCGACACTTTTCAATTCAACTTGAATGTGAATTGAATTCATTCATTACGTTCAACAACAATTGGCCGGTTTAAATGTTTTTAATCATAATTCATAATCGCATAATAGCATAATCAACAAATTGCACCACTTGTATTGTTGTATCAATTACCCACTGAGCGCGTTGAGCTGATTGATAACACGGTCAATACGCGATGCGTGCGATAGTTCAAAATTGTTATTTAAAGAGTTTCACAAAAATTGGGTATTTTAATGTCCAACTCATTTCACGCACACTCCAACCGAAGCCGTAGATAATGCCGTTGAGCCGTACGCAGAGCCCCCAGAGAAACGTGTAAGCACGCGCGCCGTCAAATGTCAACTGATCCACGTTTGCGAATATCGTTTACACTTCACATTGCTTTTGGGGTCTCTGTTGGTGTGTGGGCAGAGAGAGAGAGAGAGGTATGTTAGGGGAGGGCAGCGTTTAGAGGCCTGCAGCTCACGGTCCGCTGGCCGTTCGCTCTAAGCAGCTTTCTCTCCCGCTCTCTTGTAGTCACTCACCACACGTGTGTGTATGCGTGTGTTTGTGAGTGTGAGCGTTTGCGGGTTTTGCTTTTGTCGTACGCTCATTTGTGCTTTCCGGCTCGGCATCTGATAGCAGCCAGCAACAGTCGGAATAACCGCAAGCTAAACTGTTAGAAAAGAGTAGCATAGACACTTAAAAACTTAAATTTAGCATTTTACTTAATGCACGAGTAGAGCGTAGTGTGAAGTCATTTTATTAATAGTTCAACGTTTTATATTAGTTTAATGATTGTCATTGCTTGAGCATACCTTTAGCTACTCACTAGCAGGGTATCTGAGCTAAAGAAGACTAAAGAGTGTGCGGTTTAAAAACAAGCGAGGTTTGATTTGCCATTTTTTACTTTTTTCTTGGTTTTTTTTTAACTGCTGTTTGTGCTTATCCCCCAAAGCTTGCATATTAATTTTTTTATTATATGACCAACAAGAAGAAGCTACAATTTGGCGAGCAGCTGAGTCTGTGATAGGAGGGGAATGTCGGGGATTACTTTCTGAAAAAATGCACTTTGTTTTTATCATTTTACGGACAGTCAAGCAATAAACGGATTGATAACGAGGTGGGTTCGGAAGGGGTTTGTGCCGTTAGGTAAGTTAGGGTAAACGGACCATATATGAGATGATTATAATTTAATAATCAAGATGTTCCCGTGCTTAAGTGTATACGTTGTAGTCACAAAAAATCACACGCGAAACTGGATTTTAAATATTTAAATTATGTCAGTGTCGATCAAGTGTCGTCTAAGTGAAATTAGTCGAAGAATGCTTTAAGTATTTATTATATTTAATTTATTATTAATAAGATTAATTTTCATATTAATTATTTTGTTCAAAGTATTTTTATATGATAACAAATAATAATAATTATTTTAGTAAGCTGAAAAAAAAGATCCCCAATTTTTTTTTTTATATATTTTTTATTTATATTCATTTATTATTTATTAGTGTACAATAAGCGATTACAATTATATTTTTTTGTTTCATATTAAATACAATTCTTTATAATTACAATTTAACTATTGTTGTTCTTTTTACAATTCTTCTCTCATCTTTTTTATGTATTTTGTATTTGCTGCCAGTGCAAAAAGTTTAATCAACTTAATTCTAGTTGTTTTTATCAGATGTTTTAAAATCGTTTACGTTAAAAGAAAAAATAAGAGTTGTATTTTTATAAATTGTGAGCGAAATTGTTAAGCTATTTAATTTGTGCACTTTATCTATTTGTTTTGGAATAAGAAAATAATTTTATGCCTGGCATGAAGCTATTGCTGGGAAGGGGGATAGAAACCTATACACAAAAATCTACTAAAAATACCATCGGTTTGTGTATTATTTACAATTGGTCTCTGTTCTAACTGTGTATGTGTGTGAGAGAGTGTAGGTGTAAGTATGTGTGTGTGTGCGAGTTCTCATGGTATTTTCACTATATAAAGAAATTGTCTCTTGTTTTGGCTTAAAGTAGTGACTATACATTTTGTTTATGTTTAATAATATTAATTTAAAACTTTATGTTGAATAATTTAATTATAACGGCTTTAACTTTAACCCGCCAACCTAAGCCACTCCCAATTCCTGCCCAACCTAAGCTAACAGAAACGCCCCCTATAAAGCGGGCGCCCAAAACCAAAATTCGCTGCATAGTTTCAGGCGCGTTAACAGCTGCGTTCTGTGCCTAGATCGGGTGGAGTCTTAGGGAGGTGCAGATCAGGAGCGGAACGGAGCTTATTAGCCGATTCGTTGTTTAGTTTCTTTACTTTAAGTACGTCTAAGTACTTGTCGCTCTATTAGTTTAATTTTTAGTTAGTGGAAGATTCTTTCTTTCATTTGCATTTTAAAACAATCACAACAATTTAATATTAATTGACTAAAAAACTACAAAAATAATTGGGTTAATCATAGTATAGATCAGATTGTAAGTACATAGTGTTATTTATAGTTCAAATCCTCCATTAGTCGCTATTAAAACAAATACCTTAATTAATCTTTTGTGCGCTGTCTGACGCCTCAGTGGCAGTATTTATGTTTTTTTGTATTTTTTTGTTTGTTTTTGGGAACAACATTTATCTGAAACAGGTTCGTTTGGCTGTGTGTGTTCGTTTGTGTGTGTGTGTGAGTTGAACTTGCTTCGTCTCTTCATATAATCGTTAAAGAACAATCGTTTATATATTGTCCTTTGATTATATTCCCTTCTGAAAAGTTGTTCCCAAAATCTGAGCTTTTCGTACTGCTAAGGAGTATTACTATTTTTTGGGGTGCATTGTTCGGAAAAATAAAGGCAGTTTCGAGTTTTGAATTGGAAATAGGCGAGTTCAGATCCTAAATTATGTTCGTGTGTGTGTGTTTGTGTTTGGGAAGTGTAGTAGTGTGTAGTGTCTGTGTGTGCTATGATACAAAGTGTACTTGTTGTTGTTGCTACTACCCACACCCTAAACAATTATAGGAATTATAGTTTTTATAGTTATATATGTATATAACAAAAAATATCAATATGTAATCATAAATCGACTAATGAAGAAGTTGTCGTTAGAGAACGAGAATTCTTTTGTAGTTTGCTGCTCTTCCTCTTCCTATTCTTCTCTCTATTTCTCCTTTTGTTTCTCTATCTGTTTGGCAGTTTCCTTTGAATATTTCGTTTTGTTGGTCTACGCAAAATTCTCATATTAGTAGGAAAAATTGAAGAAAAACTAAAAAAGTTAATACAAAATTATTTATAATAATAAAATTATTTTCTTAACGTTATTAAATTAATAATGTGCATGATTTCGTTTTCTTTTCTTTTTTTTTGTCTTTTTACAGTTCTTTATATTTATCGTGGGGTTTTATAAACGCCCAAGCTACAGTTTCGGCTCACAACTGTACTTTTGCTTTTTCTTTTCTTTGCATTTTCATTCTCTCTTTCTTTGCATTTCAATTTCGCGAAATTTAATTTCGTTTTTATACCTTTTGCACGAGCTTTTCAAATATCATTTCTATATCTAAAATTATAGCTAGGATTTGTTGTTCATTTTGTTACTTTACGTTTGATTTAGGAGATATAATCGGGCGTTGGTTCAGGCGCAGCGTCCGGATTTGCGAAGAGCGGATTGGGGAACTCTGGTGGATGTGGCAGTGGTGCCAAGGTCTTGGGGCGTCTTCTGTAGGCCATAAGCCAGCAGGAAACCGCAACGGCAACGGCGACAAGCGCCAACAGAGCCGTTATGACCAGGGCAATGATCAGACCCACCATCGAGACGCAAATATCCTCCACACGCTGAGCAGCCGGTTTAACTAAGGAGAGTAGAGTAACATGTGATATAGTTATATGTCTATAGAGTTGTTAGAAAAGTTTTGACACTTACTGTTGGCATCATTGAGACCAGGTCCGCTGCGCTTCTCGAATGTCAGTATGGCATTGGAGGAGATCGTAATCTCCTCGCGCAGTTGACCCTCCACACCAGTGCTGGTCGCTATCGCCGTCGTGTCGGTGGAGTTATCGGCAATGGAACGACGACGTCGTCCAAAGGCATTGTAACCACCGCAATTGACGGGCTGACACTTGCCGAAGCAAACGCGTATATTACACTGGAAGCGTATGTTATCACTGGAGGGAAATTTGAAGGCATTGAAGCTGGCCAGGAGACTGTTGGTATCGGGATTATACTCCCAGTTGCCAAAGATGCTCGTGTCAGTGGCACAGCCGTTCTCATCCGTTACCAGATACTCGTTCTGTACGTTATCCTCCATAGTCTTGGCAATGCAGGAACGCGCAAAGCCACCATAAATAGCTACAAATAAAGTTGATTAATAAAAGAATAGGAATTAATAGCATTTAGTGGGCTTACTGGCTGGTTCGACGTCCACTTGCAGTCTCAGATTATCGCCAATTTCTGCCGAGTTAATTTCCTCTCCCTCGTTGGTAATGATTCTCATCTGACAGATGGGCGGTGGTCCTGTATTGGCAATCGTGCCAGCTGTAGTCAGCATGGAGACATTGAAGCCCAATGTGACATTCTTCTCGCCCGTCTGGTAGACACACTTGATGTTGTAGGCCTGTGCCTTGTAGGTGACCAGCTTGGGATGCTTCTGTATGACCAGCACAAAGCTAGCCACATCCTTGACGGCTTGCATGCCGCAGCTGCCAAAGTGTACACGGAAGATTTCGGTGCGTGGCACCGTCTCTCCGGCCAAATTGACAACACGACGGCACTCCTCGTCCTTGCTGTGTCCCTTTACATAGAGCACACCATTGAATCCAGGTTCAGTGATGTGGATTTCCACCTGAACACCGTCAGCCAGACAGCTGACAACCATATCGGGACGTGGGAAGTCTGTGCGGAAATTGGTGTGATTGCAGTGAAGTTCAGGATTTCCTGTGTAGCCAGTTATGCACTGGCATTGACCACGATGGTTGACTGCATTGCAGAAGGCATTGACGCCACACTTCTTGGTCAGGCAGGGATCCATGCAGGTCTTGGTTTCGGGGTTGCAGTAGCGGTTATCGGCACACTGTTCGTTGGTCTTGCACTCGGGTTGCTCCTCGGGTTGACACTCGCCCTGCGGTGTTAGACGGTAGCCCAGCTCAGTGGGACATGTGCAGCGACCGCGTTCATCGATCACCATGCCGCGCTCCAAGGCGCAGACACAGTGACCTTGCTCGTCAATACGATAGCCCTGCTCCTGCAGACACGGTGTGCAGTACTCGTAGATGTCGAGAGCGCTGCCAGGTGGACAGACACACTGGCCGTCCACGTCACGCACGAAGCCCTTCTCGATGACGCACAGCGAACGCTTGTCGCACTGCACCGCCGCATTGCCGGTGTAGCCCTCGAGGCACTCACAGATCATGGTGCGTACGGGTAGTGTATCCAGCACGCGGCATTCGGCATTCACGCCACACGGCTGTGTAGCGTTGCAGGGATTGATACATTCTCCGTGGAGACAGGCCTTCTGGGTGGGACAGTCACTGTCGCTGATGCAAATGGCCACGCGATCTTGTTCGCAGCCGTGACGTCCGGGCACTGTGCCTGTTGGGCAGGCACACTGAGGCTTATGTTGGTAGACTTTGCAACGTTCGTCGCTGGCGCATACCGCCGTAGTCTCGCAAGGATTGGCACACTTGCCATTCACGCAAGCCTTGTCTGTGGGGCACTCGTCGTCGGTGCGACAACCCAAAGGTGTGCAGCCAAGACGAGCGTTACCTCCATGTCCTGGAGCACATTCACAGACCGCACGATGATTGAGAGCCAAGCACTGGGCATTCGGACCGCATTGCTCGCCCTGGCAGGCGGGCACACAGAGTTGATTGCGACAGGCGTGAGTAGGTGGACACTCGGAGTTGATGCTGCACTCGATCTTGGCGCACTCGAACTCCGGATTACCCTCGTAGCCCTGGCGACAGGTGCATACCGGTTTGTGGTCCTTGATGCGGCACTCGGCATTCAAGCCGCAATTGCAGGGATCTCGGCAAATGCCATTCACGCAGGATTTATCCGCTGAACAGTCGCTATCGGAGATGCAGCCACCAACTGTGATGACACTCTTGGTGGGCTTGCAACTACCGCTGCCGCTGCTGATGTAACCATCGGGGCAAATGCAGATCATGGTGCGCACAGGCGCTGTGGGCGTCACTTGGCACTGGGCAGGTCGTTGACATGGCTCGAGAGTCACGCAAGGATCGACACACTGTTCATTGATGCAGGCCAGACGAGCGGGACAGTCGGTGTCCAGTTTGCAAACGGGTTGCGGTTGAGGACGGCAGTCGACGTAGGGATTGCCCAGGAAGTCGGCAGGACAGCGGCACACGGCCATGTGGTTCTGTGGACGGCACTCGGCACGTGGAGCACAGATGTTGTGGTATACACAAGGATTGACGCATTGTTCGTTCTGGCAGGTCTTGTCCGTGGGACAATCGTTGTTGCTGGTGCAGCCGATGATGCGGCAGCGCTCGTAAGGATTACCTCGGTAGCCGCTAAGGCAGCGGCACTGAGCGCGACTTGACTGGACATAACACTCGGCATTGGGACCGCAAGGATCGTTGAGCAGGCAGGGATTGATGCAGTTACCGTTGATGCAGGCCTTGCCGGAATCGCATTCACCGTCGATGCGGCAACCAATGGAGCGACAGGCGGCGTAGGGATTACCCTCGAAGCCATCCTGGCAACTACACACGGCGCGATGTTGTTGTACCTGGCAGATGGCATTGGTGCCACAATTGCACGGGTTACGGCACTGGCGATTAACGCAAGCCTCCTGATCTCCGCAGTCCAAATCACTTTCGCAACCAGGTGGACTCTGTAGCACCATCGGACGACACTCGCCGCTGGCATCCGGCACCTGTGATTCGGGACACTCGCAGACCATGGTACGAACTGGGACGCTATCGAGAACACTGCAGTGGGCGCTACGAGCGCAGGGTGAGAGTTCAATGCAGGGATTCTTACACTTGGCATCGATGCAGGCCAAGCCACTGGGACAATCGCCGTCATCGCGACACACTGGCTCCACGGGGCGTGGCTCGCAGTAGGCATAGGGATTACCCAACGGTAATTGATCCGGACAGCGGCAGACGGCACGATGTTGCAGTGCCTGGCAGTTGGCATTCTGGGCACATGGACTCTGGGCACAAGGATTCACGCACTGATTGGATACACAGGCCAGATTGCTGGCACAGTCGTGATTCGAGTGGCATTCCAAGCGCAGACATCTCACAAACGGATCGCCTTCAAGTCCAACTGGACAACGGCAACTGGCGCGATGATTACGTCCATAACACTCGGCATTCAGAGCGCAAGGTTGAGAAACCAGGCAAGGATTGATGCATTCGCGCTGCACACACTGCTTGTCGTTGGCGCACTCATCGTCCGACTGGCAACCGATGGGAGCACAGCCAAACTGGGCATTACCCGAGTAACCAGGCTGGCAATAGCAAATCGGGTGATGATTCTTGACGGTGCACTCGGCATGAGGACCACAATTGCATGGATTGACGCACTGCGCATTGATGCAGGCCTCTGTGGCGGGACAGTCCGAGCTGGACTTGCAGCCCACAGTAATCACATCCGATGCTGTAATGAATTCCATAATTAGTCTAAGGTAAAGCTCAGTGGGATTGGCTTGTTCAGGGTACTTACGTGGTAGGCAGCGCACGCGAGGATCTCCGGTGTGACCTGGTGGACAACGACAGACGGCAGCGCGTTCCTGCACATGACAGTAGGCGCCCATACCGCAGGCATCGGCCACACATGGATTCACACAACGTTCGTTAAGGCAGTTTCTATCCCGAGGACAGTCATCATTACGAGTACACTCTGCTCCCGGAATCTTGGGCAGCGCAATGTCGGTGGTATAGCATTCGATGCGTGGATTACCCTGGTAACCAGCTGGACAACTGCATTGAGCATAATGATCTCTGGCACTACACTGGGCATTGACGCCACAACGTTCCAGACGACAGGCGTCCAGGCAGCTGCCATGCAGACACACCTCTGAGCTGGCGCACTCGGCGTTATGCTGACATCCGCCAGGCACAATCACCGTCTTAATGGGCACACAATTTCCGGTGTTGTCGGTTACCGTATCGCTGGGACACTTGCAGATCATTGTGCGCAAAGGCAGTGTGTCTAGAACGGCACAGCTCTGCTGTGGACTGCACACATGGGGCGTGGCACAAGGATCAGCGCAGCGTTGATTGATGCAAGCCAATTTCGATGGACATTCCGCATCTTGGGTACACTCTGGTTTAGGATCACGTTTGGGTATCTCGCACAGCACGAAAGGATTGCCTTGGAAGCCAGGACGGCACTCGCACTGAGGCTGATGACGGCGGCCCTGGCAAATAGCATTCACTGCACAAGTGTCCTGTTCACAGACAGGACGGCAGATGCGATTCAAGCGATCGCAGGCCTCGTGATCGGCACAATCCTCATTGTACTGACAATGTCCAGTGATGCAGGCAACGAAGGGACTTCCTTGTGTGCCAGCAGGACACCTACAGACAGCCTGGTGATTCTGGGGCAGGCACTCGGCTCCACTGCCGCAACGCAGCTGTCCGTGGGTACATGGGTTCACGCAGTTCTCGTTGAGACAGGCCTTGTCGTAAGGACAATCCGCATTTACCTTGCATTCAGCTGAAGAGAAAGGAGGGAATGATGAAGGATTCGATCCTGTCTAAAGCTTTAAAGCCTTGTAGACTACTTACGTTTGAAGCACTGGATTTGTGGATCACCACCCCAGCCAGCTGGACAATAGCAAATGGGTCGGGAGTTCTGTACGCGACACTCGGCATTGCCGGCACAAGGATTGGCCTCGGCACAAGGATCCTGGCAACGCTGATTGATGCACGCCGTCGTAGGCGTACACTCCGAGTCGTGTTTGCAGCCGGCTGTAATTTGAGCTGAAGAGGGAGATTGATTAGTACAGTTCAAAGGAAAGTTTTAAGCAGAAACTTACGTGGTTGATAGCAGTTGGTGAAGGGATCTCCTTGGGTGCCCTGTGGACAGCTACAGATGGCACGATGTTGTTGAGCCAAGCACTGAGCTGTGCGCGCACAGGGCGATGCATCCAGACAAGGATTAACACAGTTGCCTCCGCGACAAGCCTCCGTATCCTGGCACTGATCATGCGACACACAACCCTGGTCACGTGTGGGTTCTAAGATGTACAAAATCAAAGATTAGTAAACAAATCGAGTAATGGGTCTAAGTGGGAGCAAGTGCAGCAGTTAGCATTAAGTTATTGAGTGCATTTGTTGTGTTGTGCAACTCATTGAACAGGGGGGATAATTGAGGAGGAAAATGGGATCATTCAGATCATATATAAAAAACTATTTACAACTTGGCTGCAAAGAAATAAACAAAGCACGGCAGTAAAGCAGGACAAAAAGTACAGTACTGCCTCACATTTGTAGCTACAAATTGTCGAAGTAAATTCTTTTCTTCTTTATGACAGCCTACAAATGTGAGGGGTAATTCGGTTGGTTGTGACTTACCTTTGCGACATCCAATGTCAGCATCACCCACATAGCCAGGCTCGCAGCGGCAGATCATAGTGCGCAGGGGCAGAGTATCGACGACTTCGCAGATGGCATTGGCACCGCAAGGATGCGTGACAGTGCAAGGATTCTTGCATTCTCCATTGAAGCAGGCCAATTTACTAGGACACTCGGCATCCATTGTACAGCCCTCGGGTTGAACTGGTACCAACTCGCAGCGCACGGCGGGATTTCCGCTGTAACCAGCGGGACAACGGCATTGAGCGCGATGATTATCCACACGGCACTGAGCACCAACTCCGCAATTGCAGGGATCCTCACAGCGTTCGTTGCGACAGGCCAGATGATAGGCGCACTCCTCATCGCTGCGGCATTCAGGACGTTCGCAGCGCACCAGTGGATTGCCACGATAGCCCTCGGGACAATGACAGCGAGCGCGATGATTGAAATCGGCGCGACAAATGGCACCTGTACCGCACTGCGTGAAACCGCAAGGATCAACGCACTGTTCATTGATGCAGGCCTCGGTGGGAGCACAGTCCCCGTCGGAGCGACAGCCAAGTAGGTAGCAATGCTGCAGAGCATTTCCGGTGTAGCCTTCATTGCACACACAGAGCGGACGATGGAGCTGGACATGGCAACGGGCCTGTTGGGCACACAAATTGGACTGCTCGCAAGGATTGCGGCAGACTTGATTGATGCACGCCTTGTCATTGGTACACTCTGAATCGCTGGTGCATTCCGGCTTAGGAGGAGCCACTTTAGGTAACTCTCGTATGCACTGGGCATAGGGAGAGCCATAAAACTCGGGTGGACAGCTGCAAATAGCCTTGTGATTGATGACACGACAAATGGCGTTGAGGCCACAGGCATTCTGGCAAGGATCGCGGCACTTCTGTGTAACACAAGCACGATCTCTTGAGCAATCCTCGTTGGTGACACACTCAGGATAGCTGCAGGTAGCGGCTCCATTGTGCACACGGCAAATTCCATTGCTGCGACAAGGCGATGGTTGACAAGGATCAATAACCTCCACTTCACGTGGCGACTCGCATTGTACGAACGGATTACCGATCATCTTGTCGGGACAACTGCAGATGGGACTGTGATTGATGGTCTGGCAGATAGCGCCATAGCCGCAAACGCCGGCACAGGCATCCACACACTTGGAATTAACGCAAGCACGATCCTTGGCACAGTCGGAGCTCAGAGTACACTCTGGACGGCAGCCCTGGGCCAGTGGATTTCCAAAGAAGCCAGGCAAACACTCGCAAACAGCCTGATCCCGTTGCACACGGCAAATGGAGTTAAGGCCACATGGTGATGGATAGCAAGGATCCGATGGTGGTGGTGGTGTCACTACACGTGAGCACTGCACAAAGGCATTGCCCGTGTAGCCCGTGGGGCAGGAACAGATGGGAATGTGGTTGTTGACGTTACATAAAGCCTCGAGACCGCAGGTACCAGGACAAGGATCGGCGCATTTGTTTCTTATGCAGGCACGATTCGCAGGACACTCAGAGTTGCCAACGCACTCAGGACGGCAACCCTCGTAGGGATTGCCAATGTACTCCTGAATACACTCGCAGACATAGCTCTGACCGCGCAGACGGCACTCGGTATTGCTGCCACATGGTGATGGCTGGCAAGGATTCTTTGGCTCTGGAGCTGGTGTAGGATAAGCTGTAAAAGGATTGTATGGATTAGATTAAGAGTAAAAGAAATGTTCGCCTTAAAACTTATCAAATAAAGGTCTACTAGATCTTCGTTCTTCATTAAAGAACTTATATGTTTTCATAGCCCTGCCTCTATACAATATGCAAACTTTTTGAAAGGGGTAGGGTCTTGGGGGTAAATGCTTACTTTGACGTATGGGTGAGCAGAGACGGAAAGGTTCACCCGTCATGCCGGCGGGACAGTGACAGTTGGGCGTGTGTAAGGTCACCTGGCACTGGGCATTCTGACCACAGCTGCCTGGACAAGGATCGCGACACTTCTGACCAATACAGGCCAAATTATTGGCACACTCGTCGTTGTTGGAGCACTCTGGTCGACAATTAGGTGGCGTACCCTGGAATTCTGGCAGACACGTGCAACGTGCGTTGCCCTGATCATTGGTACACTGAGAGTTAGCTCCACATGGTGAAGGATAGCAGGGATCGCGTGCCTTCTCCGGTTTGTGTTCAATCACAATGCGATTACACAAACGGTAGGCGTTGCCCGTGTAGCCGGGAATACATTCGCAGTGCGCACGATGCTGCACCGCTTGGCAGACGGCATTGAGCCCACATTGTCCTGGACAGGGATCCACGCACTTGTTGTTGATGCAGGCATGCAGCTGTGAACAGTCCGAGCTGGTGTAGCACTCCAAGCGACAGTTTGGCGGTTGTCCTAGGTATCCGGTGACACAAGAGCAGACGGCATTTCCGTTGCGTTCCACGCACTGTGCGTTGGCGCCACATGGTGATGGCTGGCATGGATTAACGGGCACAACATCCCGCACTGGGGAGCAGGAGACAAAGGCATTGCCTGTCATGCGTTCCGGACAACGGCACATGGCAATGTGATTGATGGCATCGCAGAGCGCATTCTGGGCACAAGTGCCTGGACATGGATCCACACACTTGTTGCGCACACAGGCACGATCTCGTGGACATTCTGAGTTCAGTACACATTCGGGGCGACAGCCGACATAGGGATCGCCCTGATACTCGGCCAGACAAGAGCACTGACCATTGCGGCACAATGCATTGACGCCACAAGGCGATGGATTGCAAGGATCATCTGGTTCTGTAACAAAGAATAAGGGAAGTGGGGACAAATTTAGAACAGAACTGTGGGGAAAAGACAGGGGGATCATACTCGGTGCTGGTGGTGGTGGAGTCGGCGGCAGGCGACGGCAACTGGTGAACGGATCACCCGTTTGGCCAGCGGGACACGAACAACTTGGCGTATGATTAATGACATTGCATTGGGCTCCAAAGCCACAAGAACCTGGACAAGGATCGCGGCATTTTGAATTGAGACAGGCCAAATTGCTGGGACACTCCGCATTGATGGTGCACTCGGGTCGACAATTGGGTGCAGCGCCAATGAAATTGGGCAGACAGCTACAGCTGGCACCTCCATTGACTTCCCTACACTGTGAGTTCGCACCGCAAGGTGACGGCACACAGGGTGTGGCTGGCACAGTTGGATCCTTCTTCTTGGGCGCTTCCGGCGGTGGCACTGGCAAACAGCGTATGAAAGCATTTCCTGTTGTTCCGGGCTGGCAGGAACAGAGTGGACTATGATTGCGCACATGACACTGGGCATTGAGTCCACATGCTCCTGGGCAGGGATCTTGACACTTTTGATTAATGCACGCCTTATCCGATGGACACTCGGCACTAATCACACATTCGGGACGACACGCGGGCGGAGTGCCAATAAATTCGGGTAGACAGCTACAAATGGCCTGACCCTGAGACTCGCGACACTGAGAATTTGCGCCACAAGGCGTTGGCTCACAGGGATTCACATAGATAGGGGGCGTGGCTGGTGGGTTGAGAGAACGGTTTGAGGGTTAAAGTTTTTGTAGAAATAAATTCAGCGGGCAGAAAGCAAAGCGTTTCATGTTATTCAAGCGAGAGCAGGTTATTTTTTTTTTGTTTTAGGCAAATCTACTAGCAATTGTCACGAAGAAAATCAAATGGATGAATAATAAAGACATTCAGCAGCTGATCTGAGCTGCTGAAAGAACAAAATGTGTTTTAGTGTTATGTTTGATGATGAAGTAGCTTAACCATAGTATTCCAGAGAGTAACAAGGCAGACAGTTGAATAAGAGCGAAGAGATTAAGAGAAATTGATTTTGGCTTGTTGTTTGGGTAGAGCAAAGGCGGCGAAGGTTATAAAGACAAAGACTTAAAATTGAGTACTGCATTATTGTCGATTTGGGAGAAAATCAGGCAAAAAGGAGCGAAATATCAGTTTTTTTAGTGGCGCAACATTTTTGGTATAAGAAGTCTGAGAATTTGGTCTTACGTTCATGTTGCACAAGGCGGCAGCTGTGGTAGGGATTGCCCACATGCTGGGGAATGCATTCACAGACGGGACTGTGATTGATAACCTGACAATGAGCATTGATGCCACAGACACCGGGACAGGGATCTTCACACTTTTCACGCACACAGGCGCGATCGCTGTTACAGTCGGAGTTTATGGTGCATTCGGGTCGACAGATCTCGTAAGGATTACCATAATAATCCGGCAGGCACTGACAGACGCTCAACTCACGGTGGGGCAAGCAAATTGCATTGACACCACACGGATTGGGCTGACAAGGCACCACCGGATCTCTTATGGGTTCGACGCAAGCACTTAGTGCATCGCCCACCAAACCCTGCGGGCAATAGCAGAGCGGACTGTGTGTGATGACGCGACAGAGGGCCCGATGGCCACAACTGCCAGGACAAGGATCGACGCATTTGCGATTAAGACAGGCCTTGTCACTGGCACAGTCAGCACTGCTCACACACTCGGGTCGGCATTGCGGTGGTGTGCCAATGAAACCATTCAGACACGAGCAACGGGCACCCTGAGCGGTGGGCTCACACTCTGAGTGCGGACCGCATGGTGAGGGTACACAGGGATTCACTTCAACGGGATCTCTGACTGGTGGCGGTGCTACAACTGAAAGAATTGTATTAGGGTTGGATTCATTTTTGTCAAGGGATTTCAAGAATTACCTATAGGTTGACAGGCTAGGAGCGGATTACCCGTTAAATGTGGTGGACACAAGCAGATGGGACTGTGATTTTGGGCATGACAAATGGCGCGTAAGCCACATGCACCTGGACAAGGATCGCTGCATCTGAGATTTAAGCAATACTTGTCAAGGGAACAGTCCGAGTTGCTACTACACTCCGGACGACAGGAAGGAGGTGTGCCCATATAACCAGGTAGACAGTAGCAAATAGCTTGTTCTTGGTAGGGACGGCACTGGGCATTGGGTCCACATGGTGAGGGTTGGCAAGGATTAATAGGTGGTCTTGGTGACACAACTGCGGGAAGTGTTGTGGGTGTAATGGGAGCACTTGTTGGAATGGGTCTTTCCGTGGTGGGTTTGGGTACAGGATCACAGCGAACGAAGGCATCTCCTTGCATCTCCGTTGGACACGAGCAGCTCGCAATGTGATTATAGACATGGCACAGCGCATTCAGTCCACAGGTTCCTGGGCAGGGATCCTCGCACTTTTGCCTTCTACAGGCCTTATCCTTAGCACAATCCGTGTTGAGCACGCATTCAGGACGGCAACCAATATAGGGATTTCCGTGATATTCATCCAAACAGCTGCAGACGCCATTGTTGCATATAGTATTTGGTCCACAAGGGGAAGGATAACAAGGATCCTTCGGGGCAATAGGTTCATGTGGTTTATCCTTTAGAACAACCCTTTGACATGACACAAATGGATCTCCCGTATGTCCCGGAGGACAGAAGCAACTAGGCACATGATTGTAGACACGGCAAAGTGCATTGTATGCACATGATCCAGGGCAAGGATCGCGACACTTTTCATTGATACACGACAAGTGAGCAGGACAGTCGGAGTTGACAATACATTCAGGACGGCAATTTGGAGGTGATCCATGGTAATTTGGCAAGCAAACACAGGCAGCGACTCCAAAACGATTGTGACACTGCGAGTATGGACCACAGGGTGAGGGATAGCAGGGATTTATCTCCAGATTGGGCGTTGCCACGTCATAAACCGGACGGGGAGTGGTCGGTATAGGAGCTGGTTTGTCCGGTGACGGAATTTTAATGACTCCTGGCTTTGGCTGGGGTTCAGTCACTGGATAGTAAGCGATCGGTGGTTGAGGTTGTGGTTCCGAGGGAATATTTATAACCTCTGGTTTTTGCGGGTAGTTCACATCATAGGTCGGTGTTGGAGGTGATGGATACGATGGCTGTGGTACCGGCTTAGGATACGTTGGTGCCGAGGGAACATTAATAACTTCTGGTTTCTGTGGGTAGTTCACATCATAGGTCGGTGGTGAAGGAGATGGATACGATGGCCGTGGTACCGGCTTAGGATACGAAGGAATGTTTATAATGCTTGGCTTATAAGTAGGTTGTGAGCTGGTCGTTGGGTAGTTCACTTCGTAGAATGGTGGTTGTGCGGTCGGGTAAGACGGCTGCGGTACCGATGGTATGTTGACAACACCTGGTGGTCGTGTTGGCGTTGAGGTCGCCGGAACGGACGGTATGTAAAGTGGAGGTTGTGGAGCAGGACTTGTTGGTTGTGATGCTGAGGGTATGTTTATAACACCTGGTTGCGCTGGTGTTGCTGGTGTTATGGGGTAGCTCACGTCGTAGATAGGCGGTTGAGGTGACGGATAAGTAGGTTGGGGCTGAGATGGAATATTGATCACACCAGGTTTCTGAGGGGGTTGTGTTGTTGTCGGATAGTTCACATTGTAGATCGGCGGTTGAGGTGTTGGGTAAGACGGTAACGGTACTGATGGTACATTAATAACTCCTGGTTGTGGAGAAGGTGAATATGTCGCCGGTGGCGATGGAATGTATAGTGGGGGCTGTGGTGCAGGAGAAGTTGGCTGCGGGCTTGAAGGAATGTTGATAACTTGAGGAGGTTGTGGTTTTGGCTGTGGATAGTTCACATCATAAACTGGTGGAGGGACTGTTGGATATGATGGTTGTGGAGCCGAAGGTACATTGATAACACCTGGTCGTGAGGGCGCAGGTGGAGTAGTCGGTGTTGGAACATAGACGGGGGGCTGTGGTGTTGGGTATGTTGGTCGCGGGAAAGATGGAATGTTAATCACTCCAGGTATTTGCGGTGGTGGCGGATAGTACACATCGTATATCGCTGGTCGAGGTGGTTGAGGTGCTGGTTGTGGCTGCGGTTGTGCTGCGCTAGGTACATTAATTACTCCTGGTACTGGTGATTGCGATGGTTGCGTAGGATAGTTGACAACATAAACTGGAGGCTGAGGTGACGGATAGGATGGTTGTGGTACTGAAGGTATATTGATGACACCTGGTTGTGGTGCTGGTGTGGTTGTCACTGGAGAGGGAATGAATACGGGAGGTTGTGGTGCAGGTGGTGATGGCTGTGGCACAGAAGGAATATTTATAACTCCGGGTTGATATGGTATTGGCTGTGGTGTTGTATATCTCTCATCATAGATTGGTGGTTGAGGAGATGGATATGTTGGCTGAGGTGCTGATGGTACATTTATAACTCCTGGCACCGGTGGTTGCGTTGGTTGTATTGGAGAAGGTATAAAAACTGGTGGCTGTGGTGCGGGTGGTGATGGTTGCGGTACAGAAGGAATATTTATAACACCGGGTTGCTGTGGTATTGGCTGTGGTGTTGTATATCTCTCATCATAGATTGGTGGTTGAGGAGATGGATATGTTGGCTGAGGTGCTGATGGTACATTTATAACTCCTGGCACCTGTGGTTGCGTTGGTTGTATTGGAGAATGTATAAAAACTGGTGGCTGTGGTGCGGGTGGTGATGGTTGCGGTACAGAAGGAATATTTATAACACCGGGTTGCTGTGGTATTGGCTGTGGTGTTGTATATCTCTCATCATAGATTGGTGGTTGAGGAGATGGATATGTTGGCTGTGGTGCTGATGGTACATTAATAACTCCTGGCACCGGAGGTTGAGTCGGTTGTGTAGGATAGTTTACGCTATAAATTGGAGGTTGAGGTGACGGATACGACGGTTGTGGTATTGAAGGCACATTGATGACACCTGGCTGTGGCGCAGGTGTGCTGGGTACTGGAGAAGGTATAAAAACGGGAGGTTGTGGTGCAGGTGGTGATGGCTGTGGCGCCGAAGGAATATTTATAACTCCGGGTTGCTGTGGTATTGGCTGTGGTGTTGTATATCTCTCATCATAGATTGGTGGTTGAGGGGACGGATATGTTGGCTGTGGTGCTGAGGGTATATTAACAACTCCAGGGATTGGTCTTTGCTGAGGTGTAGCCGGAGTCGGATATGTTGTGTACACTGTCGGTTGATATGTAGGGGGAATCGGTTGTGGCTTGGAGGGAACGTAAACCACACCGGGTATGGCAACTGGGTAGGGTGGTGCTGGTGTGTCATATATTGGTCGTCGAATATTTGTGGTAGCTGAATTTGCCAAATAAAATTGATTTAGAATATTCTGCCAATTGTATTTGGTAACACTTGAATTCTTACGTCTGGGAGTTTCGAAGCATCGGGTGAAGGGGTTGCCAGTGTAGGAGGGAGAGCAGTAACAAATGGGATTGTGATAATGAACACGACACTCGGCATTGATGCCACAAGCTCCAGGACAGGGATCAACACATCTATGCTGTACACAGGCTTTGTCGAAGGGACACTCGGAGTTCAGGGTGCATTCGGGTCGGCAGTACGGAGGGCTGCCATAGAAATCGGGAAGACAAGAGCAGATGGCCTGCTCATTGCTTTCGCGACACTGTGCATTAGAGCCACAAGGACTTGGCTCACAGGGATTAAGATGGACAATAGGTGGTGCTGAGTCAGAGAAATTTGAGAGGTGATTACAAAGAACAGAGAAATCTCTAGCGAATATTTGCTTACATTGCTGCACCACTGGTGGTTGTGGAGCACAGTGAACCAGGGGATTACCAGTATATCCGCGGTAGCAGCTGCAATGTGGTAGATGATCAACCACGCGACATTCTGCGTTAAGCCCACATGCGCCGGGACAAGGATCCCGACATTTCTGTTGAACGCAAGCTCTGTGCGAAGGACAATCGCTATTGAGTATGCATTCAGGACGACAAGCCTCATAGGGGTTGCCATAGTAATCGGGAAGACAGCTACAAGACCCAACGCCGTGGTGTTGATTACAAATTGCATTAACACCACAAGGATTTGGCTCGCAAGGATTCAATGGGGGCTCCTCATACTGCGGTGTTTGTACAGCAGTTACTCTTGGCGGTGGTGTGGGAATCGGAGCTGGAGGTGGTGGGGCCAGTTGGCAGGCAGTAAACGGATTGCCAACCAAACCCGGTGCACACACACAGTTTGGTTGATGGTTGTTGGTGCGACAGATGGCATTGAAGCCACATAGACCAGGACAAGGATCACGGCACTTGCGATTGATGCAGGCACGGTCGTTAGGACAGTCGCTATTGGAAATGCACTCGGGACGGCAGTAGGGAGGCACACCCACGTGCTCCTGTTCACATCGACAGGTAGCTACACTGCCCTGACTACTACATTGGGAGTGCGGACCGCACGGCGTTGGCCGACAAGGATCAACAGGTTCACGCTGTACATGTATCACAGGGGGTATCGGAGTAGGAGTCGGAACTGCAGTTGGAACTGGCAGAGGTCTTATGGGCTGGCAGTGAGTGTAAGGGCTGCCCGTGTAGCCAGGGGGACAGACACACTGGGGTCTATGATAGACCACATGACACACTGCCTGATGACCGCAGACTCCGGGACAAGGATCAGCACAACGCTGATTGAGACAAGCCAGACTTAGTGGACACTCAGATTCGGTGGTGCACTCAGGTCTGCAGGTAGGTGGACTTCCGTAGTAACCTGGCAAGCAGTTACAGATCGCCTGATCTCCAACAGCGCGACAGTGTGCATTGCTGCCACAGGGAGAGGGTTGACAGGGTTGCAAAGGTGCTGCTTGTGGTGCCACAGGTTGTGGTGCTGGCTGACAAAGCACAAATGGATTGCCTTGCATACCCGCTGGACAATGACACATTGGCACATGATTGTGCACCTCGCAAATAGCGGAATATCCACAAGTGCCGGGACAAGGATCAATACAGCGGTTGCGTATACAGGATTTGTCACGGGGACATTCAGTGTTTAGTACACACTCTGGACGACAGCCCACATAGGGATCGCCTTGATAGAGTGGCAAGCAACTGCAGATGCCACCTTCACATTGGGCATTAGCGCCACATGGTGAAGGATGGCAAGGATCATCGGCAATTGGAGGCGGAGGAGGTGCAATCGGTGTTGGGTAACAGCGATGGAAGGGATCACCCATATAACCGCTGGGGCAGGAGCAACTAGGCACATGATTCAACACATTACACTGAGCGAAAAGACCGCATGCTCCAGGACAGGGATCCCGACACTTTTCATTGATACACGCACGATGCCCTGGGCAATCTGAATTTAGAATGCACTCAGGTTGGCAATGCGGTGGTGTGCCGTAATACTCGGACAGACAGCTGCAAATGGCCTGGTCGTTGGCCACACGACACTGCGCATAAGATCCACAGGGTGAAGGCACGCATGGATCACGATAAGGTTCACGCTGAAACAGTGGAGCCGGCAATGGATAACAGCGCACAAGGGCGTTGCCAGTGTAACCGGGCTGGCAGGAGCAGTGTGCTCGGTGGCGCTGTGCTTCACAGATGGCATTGTAACCACAGGCACCGGGACAGGGGTCTTGACATTTCAGATTAATACAGGCTTTGTCATGGGGACACTCGGGATTGGTGGTGCATTCGGGTCGACAGGCTGGTGGGGTACCAAAATAATCGGGCAGGCAACTGCATACCGCCTGGCCCTGCTGATCCTTGCACTGAGCATTGGGACCACAAGGTGAGGGCTCGCAGGGATTAACGTAGACAATTGGTACAGCTGCAGAGATAGTGGTGCAAAGGGGTAGGGATAATAATTCATAATACTGTGAGTTAGTGCAAGTCTTAAGAGAGGTGGGAGGAGTTTGCTTACGTTCCGCCTGGCGCAGCTGGCAGTGACGATAGGGATCGCCAATGTAGCCAGGATAACAGCTGCAGATGGGCACATGATTAACCACTTGGCACTGGGCATTGGGGGCACAGCTGCCGGGACAGGGATCGCGACAATGTTGATTAAAGCACGCCAAATGACTGGAACAATCGGAATTGAGAACACACTCGGGTCGGCATCCCTCGTAGGGATTGCCATAATACTCGGGAAGACACTGACAGGCACCAACGTTGCCTTGTTGTTGGCAGACGGCATTACTACCACATGGGCTGGGTACACAAGGATTGATCTGATCTCGCTCCAAAACTGGACGCGGATAGCAGCGCGTGAAGGGGTCTCCGATGTAATCCGCAATGCAAAGACACGAGGGCACGTGACTGATCACCTGACAAGTGGCAGATTGTCCACAAACGCCGGGACAGGGATCGCGGCACTTCTGTTGAATACAGGCCAAGTGATTAGCACATTCTCCAGAGGTCACACATTCGGGCCGACAGAAGGGTGGGGTTCCAATGTAATCCGGAAGACATTTGCACTGTGCCTGGTTTCCATCCGGTGAGCGAGTGCACTGGGCATTGGCACCACAAGGCGATGGTTGACAGGGATCAACTGGTTCGTGTCGGATAAGCGGCGGTGGTGGTAGACGCTGGCAGAGAACAAAGGCGTTTCCAGTGTATCCGGAGGGGCAGCTGCAGTGGGGTGTATGCCTGATGGTCTGGCAAAGCGCCTGCTGACCACAAGCACCAGGACAAGGATCGCGGCAATGTTGATTTATGCAAGCCAAGTGAGGGGCGCAATCCGAATTGATGGTACACTCGGGTCGGCATTGAGGGGGAGTGCCATAATAACCAGGAAGACAGGAACAAACAGCCTGCTCATTTGCCTCACGGCACTGAGCATTGCTGCCACATGGTGAGGGCTGACAGGGATTTACCGGCAAGATAGGATCAGCTAAACGTTTAAAGAGAAAATTACTAATCATATAACTCCAATGAAAACCAAAAGAAAACCTACGTTGGACTAGAGAACATTGGACGAAGGCACTGCCGGTGGTGCCGGCTGGACAGTGACACATGGGTACATGTTGGCGCACTTCGCAGATGGCACCGACACCACAAGCACCTGGACAAGGATCAACACACTTGTTGCGCTGACAGGCCTTGTCCCGGGCACAGTCCGTGTTGAGAACACACTCCGGACGACAGCCCTGGTAGGCATTGCCAAAGAACTCCGGCAGACAAGTGCATTGTCCGTTGTTGCAGATGGCATTAGAGCCACAGGGTGATGGATTGCAGGCATCGTGTGGAGGGGGTGGATCATGCGCAGGTGGTATAGGCGCACAGCTAATGAAGGGATTACCCTGATAGCCTACAGGACAACTGCAGATGGGCGTATGGTTAATAACACTGCACTGAGCGGCAATGCCACAGGAACCGGGACAAGGATCACGGCACTTTTCATTCAAACAGGCCAAATGGGAGGCGCAATCAGAATTGATGACGCACTCGGGCTGACAGTTGGGTGGTGCGCCGTAGTAACCTGGTTGGCAGGTGCAAACCGCTTGGCCATTTTGAGAATGGCACTGGCCGTAGGCACCGCATGGAGAGGGAACGCAGGGATCGCGATAGGTGTCCTTGGGATAATCATAAGTGATTGCTGGGGCTGTAAAAGGATCGTTGTGAGAAGTAGCAGGTAGGAGTGGAAGGGGAATCTTACGTATGGTGCGACAACCACTGAAGGCGTCGCCGGTGAAGCCTGGCAAGCAACTACAGTGAGGGCTGTGGTTAATGGTACGACAAGCGGCATTGCGACCACAGACACCAGGACAGGGATCTATGCAATGGTGATTGCTGCAGGCCTTATCAAGGGCACACTCCGATGAGATGGTGCACTCGGGACGACAGGCGGGTGGGGCACCTATAAAGTCAGGTAAGCAACTGCAGACAGCCTGTTGATTTGTCTCATGGCAACGGGAATTGGGTCCACAAGGTGAGGGCTGGCAAGGATGCTGAGGCACAGGATCACGCAAAGCTATTGGGGAAAAGGTGTAAGTATCTAAGCGTGGAGATAATCCTTCAATAAAAGTCTTACGTTCGCGCTGAACACTGCAGTAGCTGTAGGGATTACCCTCGTAGCCACTGAGGCAACTGCATTGCGGTAGATGATCACGAACATGACAAACGGCATTGGTGCCACAAGCTCCGGCGCACGGATCGCGACAGTGTTGATTGAAGCAAGCCAAGTGACTTGGGCAATCCGAATTGAGAATACACTCGGGACGACAACCCTCGTAAGGATTACCAAAGAAGTCGGGCAAACAGCGACAAGCGCCAGCTCCATTTTGTTCACTGCACAGAGCATTGGAGCCACAGGGACTGGGCACACATGGTGACACGGGTTCAGCCACATCTCTGACAACACTGCAGCTTACGAAGGGATTGCCACTATGGCCAGTGGCGCAGACGCACATCGGAGTATGATTGATTACATAGCACTCGGCATTGGTACCACAGACGCCTGGACAAGGATCCCGGCATTTTTGATTCAAGCATGCCAGATTTGTTGGACAATCGGCACTGCTGACGCACTCGGGTCGACAATTTGGTGGAGTTCCAATAAAGTCTGGCAGGCAGCTGCACTGAGCATTGTTGCCCACATTGTGGCACTCGGAATTGGCGCCACATGGCGAAGGCTGGCAAGGATCAATTTCATCTTGTACTGGTGGTGGTGGCGGTGGTTGCGGATGGCATGCAACAAATGGATTTCCAGTGTAAGAGCTTATGCAGCGACAGATTGGACTATGATTTAGCACTCGACATTCGGCATTCAAGCCACACGATCCGGGGCAGGGATCACGGCAGTGTTGCTGTAGGCAGGCCAGATGCAGTGGACACTCAGCGTTGCTAACGCACTCGGGACGACACGAAGGTGGCACACCCACATAATCCGGCAAACATGAGCAGACAGCTTGTCCATTAATCGATCGACACTGAGCATTGGGTCCACAAGGAGATGGCTGGCAGGGATCGGCGATCACAAGTGGCGGTGGTGGTGGTAGTGGTACACACTGTACAAAGGCGTTGCCTGTTTGGCCAGCGGGGCAATGACACATGGCCACATGGTTGTGGACCTCACAGATGGCATTCAAGCCACATGTTCCCGGACAGGGATCAGCACATTTCTGGCGTATACAGGCGAGGCTAGAAGCGCATTCGGTGCTCAGTATACACTCAGGTCGACAGCCAATTGAAGGGTTACCATTGTAGCCAGGAAGACAGCTACACTGTCCATCCCGACAAATGGCATTAGCGCCACAAGGCGCACGCTGACAGGGATCTGTGTCCAACAGTGGGGGTTGAGGAACTGGTGCAGGTGGATGGCAGGATGCGAAAGGATTGCCAGTGAAGCCGGGAGAACATTGGCAAATCGGCATGTGATTGACGACCAAACACTGGGCATTGAAGCCACAAGCGCCGGGACAAGGATCACGGCAGCGGTTCTGTTGGCAGGCAAGGTGGGCAGGGCAGTCGGCATTGATGCTACATTCGGGTCGGCAATTGGGTGGAGCACCAAAGTAGTTGGGCTCACAGGTACACAGGGCTGAGCCGTGACTATCACGGCATACAGCGTGCTGGCCGCATGGTGAAGGTATGCAAGGATTTTGATAAACGTCTTGAACTGGTGGTGGTGGGGCTGTAATATGGGGAGGATAGGAAGTTGAAAGCGAACCAACGATGTACTCATTGAGCTGCTTACGTGGCACAGGATAGCAACGGGTGAAGGCATCACCCTGATATCCCCGACGACAGCTGCAAATAGGTGCATGATGTAGGACACGGCATTCGGCATTGGAGCCACAGACACCGGGACAGGGGTCGCGACACTTTTGATTTATGCAGGCCTTATCTTGGGCACACTCGTTGCTAGTGACACACTCGGGACGACAATTGGGCGGTGTACCGACATATTCGGGCAGACAGGAGCAGATGGCCTGCTCATTGAGGTCCTTGCATTGCGAGTTGGGGCCACAGGGTGAGGGTTGACATGGATTCACATATTCCTTAAGTATGGCTAGAGAATAAATGGATTGACGGATTGAAGTGGACTGATGCTGACAAGAATCTAATGACTCACGTTTCTCGGGTAGTTGACAATAACGATAGGGATCTCCTAAGAAACCATTTAGGCAATGGCATGTAGCCAGATGATTAAGGGCCTTACATACGGCATTGAGGCCACAAACTCCGGGACAAGGATCGCGACACTTGAGCTGTTGACAGGACTTGTCCGAGGGACAGTCACTGTCGGAGACGCACTCGGGTCTACAGGCCTCATATGGATTGCCATGATACTCGGGCAGACACTGGCAAGAGCCAGCGTTGCCTTCCTGACGGCATACCGCATTGGCACCACAAGGACTGGGGTGACAGGGCTGCAGAGGTTCCTCATGTTGAACAGGAGTCGGGCGACAGCTGCTGAACGGATCTCCTGTGTGACCAGGGATACAATAGCACATAGCCGCGTGGCTAAGCACATGACAGATGGCATTAACGCCACAGGTGCCCGGACAGGGATCCACACACTTTTGCCGTACACAAGCCTTATCAAAGCTGCATTCAGAGTTTGTCACACACTCTGGTCGACAGTTTGGTGGTGTTCCTATGTACGTAGACAGACAACTGCACTGAGCCTGATCTCCGACAGCTCGACACTCGGCATAGGGACCACACGGTGAAGGTTGGCAAGGGTTCTTCTTAACGGCGACATCACGTTGAGGTTCTGGTTGGCAGCCCAGGAATGGGTTGCCAATGAAACGCGCTGGACAGCTGCAGATGGGCGCATGATTGACCACATGACACTGGGCATTGAAACCACATGTGCCCGGGCAGGGATCAATGCAATGCTGCTGTTGACAAGCCAAACGTGGGAGACAATCCGAGTTGCGTGTGCATTCAGGTCGACAGCTGGGTGGTGTGCCCACATAATCCTCAAGACACGAGCAGACGGCATTCTCATTGAGTACACGGCAACGACTGTTGGGACCACAGGGCGATGGAGCACAAGGGTTAACCGGAGGCGAGTATTGCACCAAGGGAGTTTCACACTGGATGAATGCATTGCCTGTCATGCCAGCTGGGCAACGGCACATGGCAATATGGTTAAGGACATCACAGATGGCATTTGGAGCACATGTTCCCGGGCAAGGATCCACGCACTTGTGTCGTACACAGGCGCGATTGCGGACACAGTCAGCATTGAGAACACATTCTGGACGGCAGCTCACATAGGGATCACCCTGGTACTCGGGCAGACAGGTGCACTGACCATTGCGGCACTGTGCGTTGGGTCCACAAGGTGAGGGATTACAAGGATCGTCGTTCACAATGGGTATGGGTTGGGCTAAGGGCAAAGACACGACGAAATATTTGAAATGTTTGGATAACTCTAGAGAAGGCTCTGATTTCTTACGTGGTGTTGGCTGGCAGGCGGTAAACGGATCACCCACATAGCCCACAGGACAATAACAGCTGGGCACGTGGTTTTGTACGCTACAAAGTGCATTGTAGGCACAGGAGCCGGGACAAGGATCAACACATCGTTGATTAATACACGCTAAACTTGGCAAACACTCAGCACTTGTGGTGCACTCGGGACGGCAACTTGGCGGTGCTCCAAAGTAATTTGGAAGGCAACTACAGATAGCCTGATTACCAGATTGTCGGCACTGAGCGTTAGCTCCACAGGGTGAGGGCTGGCAGGGATCGCGTTGTGGCTCGTCGAGCACTTGAACTGGAGGTGGTGGCACGGGGTAGCAACGCGTGAAGGGATCTCCAGTGTAACCCGTTTGACAGGCGCACAATGGTGCATGATTTGTCACATGGCAAAGGGCATTGCTGCCACATGAACCAGGGCAGGGATCAATGCACTTGTGGTTCACGCACGCCTTGTCGAAGCTACACTCTGAGGAAATCGTGCACTCCGGTCGACAGCCAGGAGGCTGTCCAACATACTCTGGCAGACAAGAGCAGACGGCCTGCTCATTGAGTTCCTTGCACTGTGAGTTGGGTCCACATGGTGAGGGTTGACAGGGATTAACATACTCGCGCAGGGCTGTAAATTAGTTTGAAAGGGTGTTCAATTGGAGGAAGGTTTTAGGTTGCTCCATCAAGACTTCTTACGTTTTTCTTCAGGTTTGCAGAGCATATAGGGATCGCCAACATAGTTGTTAATGCAGCTACATGTGGGCAGATGATTGCGCACATAACACTCGGCGTTGGAACCGCAGCTGCCGGGGCAGGGATCGCGACACTTCTGATTCATGCACGCGCGATTCGAGGGACAATCGGAGTCGAGCACACATTCGGGACGACATACTTCATAGGGATTTCCAAAGTATTCGGGCAGGCACTGACAGGAGCCAACACCGTTCCGTTCTAAGCACTGGGCGAAGGAGCCGCACGGATTGGGATTGCAGGGCTGCACAACTGTTGGTGGGTCACGCTGAACTGGTGAGCAAAACACGAAGGGATCGCCACTGTAGCCTGGCTGGCAGTAGCACATTGCACTGTGACTGAGTACACGGCACTCTGCTCCAGAGCCACAAAGACCAGGACAGGGATCCTTGCAGCGATTGTTGATGCAGGTCAGCGAGGAGCTACATTCTGAATTGGTGAGGCATTCGGGTCGACAGTTGGGTGGTGTTCCAAAGAAGTTCGCGAGACACGAGCACGAAGGAGTGTCGCCGATTGGACGACATTCGCTGTTCGGGCCACATGGCGAGGGTCGACAGGGATCTTTGGGAGCAATGTCTCGCACAGGTTCGACTATGATTAAGATTTCAATTAAGTGGTTTTTCGGGAGGTAGGACAACCGCAACTTACTAATAATGTGACAACGGACGAAGGGATTGCCAGTATAACCAGAGCGACAGCTACAGTATGGGCTGTGACTGACTACTCGACACTCGGCGTAGGCGCCGCAGGCACCAGGACAGGGATCAACACATCGTTGGTTCTGGCAGGCACGGTTCGGCGCACAGTCATAGTTGGTAGTGCACTCGGGTCGACAAGAGGGTGGTACACCATAATAATTGGGCAAACAGCTGCAGATGGCTTGACCCTGTCTTTCGCGGCACTCTGCATTGGCACCGCACGGCGATGGTTGACAGGGATTCTGATAGACTTCCACTAAAGGTACGAAGATGGGCACTTGATAAGTTTGTAGCAAAAAAAGCCAGAAAAGGGGTTATTTTTGGAAGGACACCTACTTTGTACAGGACTGCATTGAATAAAGGCATTGCCGGTCATGCCAGCGGGGCACTGGCAGGTTGCAATATGATTGATCACCTCACAAATGGCGCTGGCACCACAGGTTCCCGGGCAGGGATCCACACACTTTTGCTGCACACATGCACGGTTTCTGGGACACTCAGCACTAAGGACACACTCTGGGCGACAGGCAACGTAGGGATCTCCTTGATATTCGGCCAGACAAGTGCATTGTCCTTGACCAGAGCAGACGGCATTGCTGCCACAGGGACTGGGATTGCAGGGATCTCGGGGATCTTCACGCACAAGTGGTGCTGTAGGCAGTGGGTAAATTAATAAACTTATATATCTTAAGGATATTTATCCTGTTGAGCTTACGTGGTGGTGCAGGCCGGCAAGCAACAAATGCATCCCCTACGAAGCCATGTAGGCAAACACAGTTAGGCGTGTGATTAATTACACGGCACTCAGTGTGTTGACCACAGGCTCCGGCGCAGGGATCACGGCACTTGTTATTAATGCAAGCCAAATGGGTGGGACAATCGGCATTGATGGTACACTCGGGTCGACAATGAGGCGGGGAACCATAGTAGTTGGGCTGACAGGCACAAATGGCCTGATCCTGTTGATTACGACAGTTGGCATAAAGGCCACAGGGTGAGGGTACGCAGGGATCTCGATAGGGCACCACATCTCTTTGTGGCGGTGGTGTTGCTAACATGGTAAGGTCAATAAGGTCAAAGTTTAAATAATTATCGGGGTCTCTTGGGTTGGGTTGCTTACGTATTGGTCGGGGCAAACAACGCACAAAGGGATCACCGCTGAGACTTGGTGGGCACATGCAAATGGGACTGTGGTTGCGCACCTGACAAATGGCACCTTGACCGCAAACACCGGGACATGGATCAACGCACTTGCGATTGATGCAGGCCAGGTTTGTAGGGCATTCGGCGCTCGATGTACACTCGGGTCGACAATTGGGTGGTACACCCATATAGTCAGGGAGACAGGAGCAGACTCCTTGACCCTGTACCTCACGGCACTGCGAGTTAGAACCGCAGGGCGAGGGTGAGCAGGGATTCACATATTCATGGACAATTGCTAGGGTTAAAATTAGAATAATACATTCCGAATTAGTAACTACGTCAAGTACTACTTAGTTGGTTAGACAACTCTACGAATGAACTAAGTGGAACTAGCTTACGTGCTGCAGGCTGATTGCAATAGCGATAAGGATCTCCAACGTATCCCGCGAAGCACGAACACATTGGCGTATGGTTAACCACATTGCACTCGGCATTCTGTCCACAACTGCCTGGGCAGGGATCGCGACACTTCTGCTGCTGACACGCCCTATTCGATGGACAGTCCGAATTAAGAACACACTCGGGGCGGCAACCCTCGTAGGGATTGCCAAAGTATTCTGGAAGACACTGACAAGCTCCGGCTCCATTACGTTGAATGCACTCCGCATTTGAGCCACAAGGTGATGGCTGGCACGGATTGATGATTTCCACATCTTGTTCAATCGGTTGGCATTGTGAGAAGGGATCTCCAGTTAGTCCAGGGTTGCAAACGCACATGGCTCTGTGGGATATGACGCGGCATATTGCATTCACTCCACATAGTCCAGGGCAAGGATCGCGGCACTTTTGATTGATGCACGCAAGGGACGAAGGACACTCAGAGTTAGACACGCATTCCGGTTTGCAGTAAGGTGGAGAACCCACAAAGTTTGGCAGACACGTGCATGAGGCTGTTTCTCCAGTGGCACGACACTCGGAATTTGGACCACATGGTGATGGTCGACAGGGATCCTGGACCACCTTATCGAGTTGTGGTGCTTCAATTATCTGCTGGCAACCAACGAATGGATTTCCAGTGTAGTGAGGCAGACACGTGCAGAAGGGATTGTGGTTAACTACGCTGCATTGGGCACTGCGACCGCAAGCACCGGGACATGGATCAATGCACTTCTGATTCGAGCACGCCAAGTGTGCAGGACATTCCGAGTTGCTGGTACACTCTGGACGACACAGCGGTGGTGTACCCAGATATCCAGACAGGCAAGAGCACACAGACTGTTGATTTGCCACACGACATTGAGAATTGGGTCCGCAGGGTGAGGGTTGACAGGGTTGTACCACAACGGGTGCTGTAAATTCAATAGGATTCTTGCAAAAATCGTTCCAAATGCTTCTAGTCTTTTATATTTACGTGGTATGGGCTGGCATTGTAGGAACGCATTACCGGCGTAGCCTTCAGGGCATGTGCACATAGGCACGTGATTAATCACATTACAGAGGGCGTTGGGGGCACATGTACCAGGGCAGGGATCGAAACACTTGTGATTTGCGCAGGCACGATCACGAGGACAATCCAAGCTGGTCAAACACTCGGGACGACAACCGCTATAGGGATCACCCTGGTATTCGGGCAGACAACTACAGATGCCGCCATTGCACACGGCATTGGGGCCACAAGGTGATGGGTTACAAGGATCATCCGCTTCTACAGCTGCAGAGTTAAGTGGGTTTTTATAATCAATTACTATTACGTTTTCGCGCAGTTGGATCTTACGTTTTGGTGGTGGTTCAGGCTGACAATGGCTAAACGGATCGCCAGTATAACCCGCTGGGCAGGTGCAGCTTGGTGTATGATTGAGCACATTACAAATAGCTCCAAAGCCGCAAGAGCCTGGACAAGGATCGCGACATTTTTCATTGATGCACGCCTGACTGCTGGGACAATCCGAATTGATGCGACATTCCGGACGACAATTGGGCGGTACGCCTAGGTAACCCGCGAGACAAGAGCATGAAGGTGCATCCCCTTGTGCTCGGCACTCAGCATAACTGCCACATGGCGAAGGCACGCAAGGATCTACCGGTTGTTTCTGTACAATTACTGCAGGTGGCGCCGCTGTTGACGTTCGAAAATTGTTAAGAGACGACTTGAAAGAAGGGCGAATCGATGTGGAAAACTTACGGGGTATTGGCAGGCAGCGATAGAAGGCATCACCTGTGAAACCTGCACGACATGAACAAATCGGACTGTGGTTTACTACACGACAAAGCGCCTGATCACCGCAGGTGCCCGGACATGGATCTATACACTTCTTGGCCACACAGGCCTTATCGGCGGCACACTCCGACGAGATTGTACACTCTGGCCGACAGACTGGAGGTGCTCCAATATACTCAGGTAAACAGGAGCAGACAGCCTGCTCGTTGATCTCCTTACACTGAGAGTTGGGACCGCAGGGGGAGGGTTGACAGGGATTCACATACTCTTTGATGGCTACAAAAGAATGTCGAATATTGAATTCTAGTCTCAAGGAAGATTTTCTGCAATTCTTACGTTCTCTTTCCTGTTGACAGGATCGGTATGGATCACCACTGTAACCGGTTAGACAACTACAGCTGGGCACATGATTTAGGACATTGCAAACAGCATTCACACCGCAGGTTCCAGGACAAGGATCTTGGCACTTTTGTTGTTGACACGCTCGGTTCGATGGGCAGTCAGAATCTAATACACATTCTGGACGACAGCCCTCGTAGGGATTGCCGAAGTAACCCTCTAGACACTGGCAAGAGCCTGCATCTTGACGGGATGTGCAACGGGCATTGATGCCACAAGGACTAGGATTGCATGGATCTAATTGATCAAATATCTGAACTCTCTTCTCCACACATTGCACGAAAGGATCACCCTCCATGCCTTCGGGACAGTAACAACTTGGTGTGTGTGAAATCACACGACACAGAGCCGACTGACCACAAAGTGCTGGGCAGGGATCTCGGCACTTTTGCTGAATGCAAGCCTGTTGCGTTGGACATTCCGAGCTGGTGACGCATTCCGGACGACAGTTAGGTGGAGTGCCAATATAATCAGGTAAGCAAGTGCAGGATGGTGTCTCATTGATTTCCCGACAATCAGAGTAGGGTCCACACGGTGAGGGTTGACACGTTTGGCGAGGTGGTGGGATCGGTGGTTCAATGATCGGCTGGCAACTGACGAACGGATTACCCGAATGACGATCCAGACAACGACAGAATGGACTGTGATTCGTTACGTGACATTGGGCGTTGCGGCCGCAGACACCAGGACAGGGATCACCGCACTTCTGATTTAGACAGGCCAAGTTTAGAGGGCATTCGGTGTTAGATGTACATTCGGGTCGGCAGAAGGGCGGAGTGCCAATGAAGGGTGTTACACAAGAACAGATGGCTTGTTGATTTACGACGCGACACTGAGAGTTGGGACCACATGGAGATGGTTGGCAAGGATTCTGCACGACGTCGAGTTCTGAAAATTGTCAAAAATTGTTGCAGTGGAAATAAACAGAAACCCATTGACAATTTCTTACGTGGCACTGGACTGCATTGAACAAATGCATTGCCTTGCATGCCTTCGGGACAACGGCAATTGGGAATATGATTAAACACCTCACAAATTGCATTGGAGGCACAAGTGCCTGGACAAGGATCCACACACTTGTGTCTCACACAAGCGCGATTGCGAGCACAGTCCGTATGCAGAACGCATTCCGGCCGACAGCCCACAAACGGATCTCCCTGGTACTCAGCTATACATGAGCACTGACCGTCCCGACAGACGGCGTTGGCTCCACATGGTGACGGATAGCAGGGATCACGAGGCGCAGGAGGTTCTTCAACTAATAGACATATCGAAGTTAGGTTTATTGCACAACTCAGAAGTGAATAGTTCTTACGTCTTGGAGGTGGTTCGGGATTGCAAACAACAAACGGATCTCCAATGTATCCCACGAGACAGCTGCAGATAGGCGTGTGATTGATCACGCTACACTGGGTATTGAGACCGCAGGAGCCAGGGCAAGGATCTCTGCACTTTTGATTGATACAGGCCTGATGACTAGCGCATTCCGCATTGATAGAGCATTCCGGACGACAGTTGGGTGGAGTGCCTAGGTAGTTGGGCAGGCAAGAGCACGAGGGAGTGCCTCGAATGTCACGACATTGCGAATTGGCTCCACAGGGCGAGGGTACGCAAGGATCGAGAGGTTCGCGTTCAACGGAAACAACAGGAGGAGCTAAAAGAACATGTGTGTAAAAAACGGAACTTGCACTCTTTCGAATCGTTCTTACGAGGGATGCGATGGCAACGTGTGAAGGCATCACCAGTGAAACCGATGAGACAAGTACAGATGGGACTGTGATTGCGGACGCGACACTCGGCCTGTTGGCCACAAACATTAGGACAAGGATCGACGCATTTACGATTCACACAAGCCTTGTCGGCTGCGCACTCAGAGCTGCTGGTGCACTCTGGACGACATGCGGGTGGTTGACCAATAAATTCAGCCAGACAGGAGCAGACCGCCTGTTCATTGACCTCACGACAGCGTGAGTTGGGTCCACAAGGAGAGGGCTGACAAGGATTCACATAAACTGGTTCCGCTACGAAGAAATTATGTTGAAATGGGAGATTCGCTAGAGTTGGGTAAGTCTTACGTGGTGCATTTTCTATGATTCGACATGACCTATAGGGATCGCCTGTGTAGCCGTTGAAGCAGTTGCAGGTGGCCAAGTGGTTAATAACTTGGCACTCAGCATTCTGACCACATGTGCCTGGACATGGATCGCGACACTTTTGCTGTTGACAGGCTCTGTTCGAGGAACAGTCCGAGTTGACGACACATTCGGGGCGACAACCTTCGTAAGGATTACCGAAGTACTCTGGCAAACACTGACAGGAGCCGGCTCCTCCGCGTTCCTCACATTTGGCATTGATGCCACACGGGCTCGGATTGCAGGGTTGAAGCAGTTCTGTAGGAGTATCTCGAACGGGACTGCACTGTGAGAAGGGATCCCCAGTGAAACCGGAATCGCATAGACACATTGGCGTGTGACTGAAGACACGGCAATTGGCATTCAGTCCACAAAGTCCTGGACAAGGATCCACACACTTCTGATTGACGCAGGCCAGGTTGGTAGCGCACTCCGAGCTCGATATGCATTCGGGTCGACAATTTGGTGGTGCGCCCAAGAAATTAGGCAAGCAGGAACAAGACGGAGAATCACCCGAAACACGACACTCTGAGTTGGGGCCACAAGGAGAGGGTTGACAGGGATTCGTTGGACGAACATCTCGTTGTGGCTCGACTATAAAAAATTGAGGTTGTAGACTGAACAGATAACACATTTCAATGGCTGGCTTACGTAGCTGTTGACAGCGAACGAAGGGGTTGCCGGACATGCCAGTGGGACAGCTACAGAAGGGACTGTGGTTAACCACATTACAGAGGGCATTGAAGCCACAAGTTCCTGGACAGGGATCGCGACACTTCATGTTCTGGCAAGCCATATGGGCAGCACAGTCGGAGTTCGTCACACACTCTGGACGACACTGCGGCGGACTGCCCACATAATCTGAAAGACAGGAACAGACCGCAGTCTGTTGGACTACACGGCACTGACTGTTGGATCCACAAGGTGAGGGCTGACAGGGATTTTGCGGAGCTGGAGCAGCCACAGGTCGGCACTCGAAGAATGCATTGCCCGACGTCTGATCTGGGCAGCGACAGATGGGTACATGGTTGTTCACTTCACAAATGGCATTAATACCACAAGTGCCGGGACAAGGATCAATGCATTTGTTGCGTACACATGCTCGGTTAGAAGCACAGTCTGTATTGAGCACGCACTCAGGGCGACATCCCACATAGGGATCACCTTGGTACTCGGCTATACAAGTGCATTGACCATCCCTGCACTGGGCATTGGATCCACAAGGTGATGGATTGCATGGATCATCCTTAATTGGCGGAGTTGTAGCTATAAAAGTTTACGAGTATAAACATCAACAGTCTTAGCTACTTGAAGCAGTGGAAAACCTACGTGTAGGGGGCTTAGGATTGCAGTTGGTGAATGGGTTACCAATGTAACCTTCGATGCAGGCACACAGAGGAGTATGGTTGACGACACTGCACTGAGCGTTCAAGCCGCAGGCACCAGGGCAAGGATCACGGCACTTCTGATTTATGCAAGCCTGTTGACTGGGACATTCGGAGTTAATGGTACATTCGGGGCGACAATTAGGCGCTTGCCCAATGAACGAGGCGAGGCAGGAACAGGCGGGAACACCGTTGATATTTCGACACTCAGAGTTTGGTCCACAGGGTGTGGGTACACATGGATCACGGAGAGGTTCTCGTTGCTCCTCTATAGGTGGTGCTGTAGTGGCAACAATTGGATAATAAACGGGACCAATAAAGAAGGGGGAATTAGCTGCTTACGTGGAATGGGGAAGCACTGAGTGAAGGCATCGCCAGTGAAACCACTGTTGCAAGTGCAAATGGGACTGTGATTGCGCACACGGCAAATGGCATTTCTGCCACATGTGTTAGCTGCACAAGGATCAACGCATTTCTGATTGATGCAAGCTTTGTCGACGGCACACTCCGAGGAGATTGTGCACTCAGGACGACAGGCGGGTGGTTGACCTATAAACAGTGGCAGACACGAGCAGACCGCCTGCTCATTGGCAACACGACACTGCGAGTTGGGGCCACACGGTGAAGGCTGGCAGGGATTCGTATATTCCACAGGTACAGCTGTAGTGAAAAAGGATTTTAAGTTTGAACCTAAGGGGGAATATTGGAGGTTGCCTTACGTTCGGCTGGACGTGTGCAAAGACGATACGGGTCTCCTATATATCCTGGTAAACAGTTGCACGAGGGCAAATGATTGACAACTTGACAGTTGGCGTTCTGTCCACAGGTGCCCGGGCAAGGATCCTGACACTTCTGTTGCTGGCACGCCCGATTCGATGGGCAATCAGAGTCGAGCACACACTCGGGTCGGCAGCCGTCGTAGGGATTGCCAAAGTATTCGGGCAAGCACTGGCAGGAGCCAGCTCCATCTCGTTCACGGCAAATGGCATTAGTTCCACAGGGACTTGGATTGCACGGATTGCGCACCTCGATATCGCGTATGATTTCAGGGCTGCACTGCACGAATGGGTCGCCAGTAAATCCTTGCTGACAGATACACTGCACGGCATGGCTGACCACACGGCACTCAGCATTAGCTCCACAACGTCCTGGACAGGGATCTGCACACTTCTGATTAATGCAAGCCAGTTGACTGCTGCAGTCGGAGCTGGTGACACATTCGGGTCGGCAATTGGGCGGTCTTCCAATGTAGCTTTCCAAGCAGGAACAGGCTGGTGCCTCGCCCACAGCACGACATTGTGAATAGGGTCCACAAGGCGAGGGACGGCAAGGTTCGGTGGGTTGAACATCTTTCACGGGTTCAACTGGTGGATTGATCGAAACTGTAGAGGACTTTTCATTGATTACCAAGTTGCTGATTTGCTTACTTATTGGCTGGCAACGGACGAATGGATTGCCCGTAAAACGTGTGGGACAAGTACAGAATGGGCTATGATTGACCACGGCACAATTGGCACCAACGCCGCATGTACCGGGACAAGGATCACCACAGCGTTGATTGAGACAGGCCTGAGTAGGCGCACACTCTGCATTCGAGGTGCATTCGGGTCGGCAGGTGGGTGGTGCTCCCATGTAGCTAGGCAGACAAGAGCACACCGCTTGTTGATTGACTTCGCGACACTGAGAATTGGGGCCACAAGGCGATGGACGGCATGGATTTGTGGCAACGATTTCTGTAGAGTGATTGACGATAATTAAAACGGGAAAAAAGGAGAGAAAATCGCAGTTAAACGTACTCGGTACTGGAGTGCAACGAATGAAAGCACTACCGGCAGTACCATCTGGGCATCTGCACATGGGAATATGATTGATTACATCGCAGATGGCATTTTCACCACATGTGCCCGGACACGGGTTGAGGCATTTGCTGCGCAAACATGCCTTGTCCCTTGGACAGTCGGAGTTAAGAACGCATTCCGGACGACAACCCGCGTAGGGATCACCATGGAACTGTGGTAGACAGCTGCAAACTCCGTCATTGCACTGAGCATTGGGGCCACAAGGCGATGGTTGGCAACGATCAACGTATTCATCTAAGTATAACAATCGTAAAATAAATGAAGGGTCTGGAAAACTTAACATAAGGGGGGAAATGGGCTCACTTTGAACTGGGTCAGGTGGAGCGAGGCGACAACTGCTGAATGGATCGCCCGTATAGCCAGTGGGACAGGTACAAATCGGCGTATGATTGATAACGTTGCACTCGGCAGCAAAGCCGCAGGAACCGGGACACGGATCCATACACTTCTCTCGAATGCAAGCCATGCTCGAAGAACACTCGGCACTGATGGTGCACTCGGGTCTGCAATTGGGCGGGGCACCTATGTATTCCGGCAGGCAAGAGCAGGATGGCACTCCCTGTACATTGCGACACTGACTGTTCAGGCCACAGGGTGATGGCACACAAGGGTCACGTTGGACATGCTCGATGGCTGGTGCGGGTGCTGAGTTGAAAATGGGTTGGGTTAAAGAGGGAACTTTGTTGGACATTCTTGAGGAGACTCTTACGTGGCAGGACATAGCAACGAGTGAAGGCGTCGCCGGTAAATCCGCGACGACACTGACAAAGGGGACTGTGATTACGAACACGGCACTCTGCATTTGTGCCACAGGTGCCCGGACAAGGATCCTGACAACGTTGATTAATACAAGCCTGATCTGTCGAACACTCGGTGCTTAGCACACACTCGGGTCGACAGTTGGGGGGCAGACCAATGTATAGTTCCAGGCAAGAGCAGACTGCCTGGCCATTCAGCTCACGGCACTGCGAGTTGGGACCACACGGAGAGGGACGACACGGTTGCGTTGGTTCGGCAAGTCGTATAGCTATAAAGTTTGTTGAAATTGTAGTAGATTTGCTGCTTTTTGGGGCAGTAGTTTGGGTCTTACGTTGAACTGGTTCGACGTGGCAATAGCGGTATGGATCACCGGTGTAGCCACTGCGACAGTTGCAGGTGGGCAGATGGTTGGTAACGCGACAATCGGCATTAGTGCCACAAGTGCCGGGACAGGGATCCCGGCACTTTTGCTGCTGGCACGCTTTGTTTGTCGGACAGTCGGAGTTGCGTACGCATTCGGGTCGGCAGGATTGATAGGGATCTCCAAAGTGATCGGGCAGACATTGGCAGGCACCTATGCCGTTCCTTTCGCGACAAACTGCATTTGATCCACAGGGATTTGGTTCACAGGGTGTTATCTGTTCGTTAACTATCCTTTCTGCACTCGTTCACGTTATGCAGAAAGTTTTTGGGAGAAAGAGAAGATTTTCGGCAGAGAATTTTAATAACTTTTCTTTGGTCTTTGTGCGGGTTTAGTACGAACCGAACTTTTATTGCTTTTGGTTTTTAATTGCTTTGGCTTTTTGCATGTTGATTAATCCAATTTGAGTTTGATTTTGGCGGTGGGATTAGAGCACGGATTAAGTTGAGTGTTGTAAATCCAATTAATAAATTTTGGTTGTTTTCACATTGTTAAGTGTTGTTAAACGCAGTGCTGAGTGTTTGCAGTGTGTGCAGCGTGCTTAGTGTTGTGTGCAATGTTGCATAACGTAATAAGCACTTCGCTACGTTACGCATTACGTGACGTAATTAAAACAATTTTATGTGACTTCTCTTATCAGAATTAATTTTATTGCATTTTGTTAAGTTTTCGTTTATAATTGTATTTTTATGGCACTACAGAGTTATAGTAATCTAAGTTTATTAACTATGTTTTAACTAATTAATAAGCGCTGTTTAGTTTTTGGTAATATTTGACTAGTATTTGGTGTTGTTGATAATCCTTTTGAGGCGAACCGTTGTTACAATTAAGGCAGAATTTTGGGCGACAACAAGACAGTACTCAATTTCGAGGCATGGGGTTAAGGTATCGAATTCAAGGGGTTAGGCAGATTTCAATTTTTGGGTCAGACGCGAGTTTTCTTATACATAAATAACTAGAAGCAATTATTGGGTCCACAACAAGTATTTGGTTTTGGGTCATGGGTCAAAAATATTACTTCCCAAAGCGTGAACAAACAACAGAGTAAAATCAATAAGGGGTTAGGTCAAATTCAAGGCGTTTGTTTGGTTTGTGGGTGAGGCATTTTACGTAAAAGGCGTGGCAAGTTTGCATATTGTATATTGAGGCATTATAAGGCGTATAAAAAGCATATCAAATATAAATTGTTTAATTGCTTAAAAACTAATTAAAAACTTTGACTATTCCAGCGCACAAACACTTTCAAAGCCAAACTACCAATCAGACAACTCGTACAGATTGACAGTGCTCTGAAATTTGCATTTCGCTTTAGTGTTGTAAAGTAATTCAACAATTTTGGTCTGCAAAACAACTATTTGCAATGCATTGTGCGTGTGCGTGCAATAATCAGAATTTTTAATAAAAAATGTAATAATTGTGTGTACTGTTGAGCTTTATGGAACTACTAAGAACGCATTAGATCGAATTTAGAGTGTGTGATTTGGGTGTACGGTGTACATTGGTGTTGGTGTGTTGGAAATGCTTGACATATTTGACATCATATTTTAGTATTTGACATCGTTAAAGTATAGAGTCTGATTACATTTCAATTAAGAATCAATTAGATAATTTTGTATTCAAGCATTTCCTTAATAAACAAACATTTAAAAGATTAAATAACAAATAACTCTTCACTCTAATGCGTTTTTTAGGGAAAGTGAAACTGAAATAACGTTTGAGATCAAGGGGAATTTCAAGTGAGATCAGGGGAATTTTGGTCTTACATTATAAAAATATTGATAAATAGATTTAAAGATTCAGTTTGTTTTTAAAGAGTCATCGCGATTCAGTTTCACTTTCAAATACAATGGTTTTCCCTATCAAGGCGTAAGCAAAAAACAAGTGTAATTAGGGCGTGTGGGCGTGACAATAAAGCAACCAGAACCAAGCTAGCTTACGCCTTGACCTAACTAACTGTGTGTGTAATAATTGAAAACGGGTTCCTACCTTGTTCACGTTGACAGCCGGTGAATGGATCTCCTGTGTAGCCCACATCGCAGGTGCAGATGGGTTGATGATTGGCGACATTGCAGCGAGCATTAAATCCACAGGCACCGACACAAGGATCGGCGCACTTTTGTCGTATACAAGCCTTGGTTGGGGAACATTCCGGATTGATGGTGCACTCGGGTCTACAGTTGGGCGGCGTGCCAATGAAGGTGGCCGCACAGGAGCAGGCAGGATTGCCATTGAGCTCTTTGCACTCCGAGTTGGGACCACAGGGTGAGGGTACACATGGATTCTCTGGTACAACGGGGGTTGGTTTACGTTCCTCCCGATAACAGCGTGTGAATGGATCACCCGTGAAGCCGGTGTTACACGAACACGAGGGATTGTGATTGATCACCTGGCAACGTGCGAATTGTCCGCAAGCTCCTGGACAGGGATCGACACACTTCCTTTGAATACATGCTGTTTGCAGCGAACACTCCGAGCTGACAATACACTCTGGTTTGCAGGCGGGCGGAGAGCCCAACATGCCGGCTTGGCAGGCACACACTGCACCCTGGGCCGACACATGGCAAAGACTATTGGGTCCACATGGATTGGGCTGGCATGGATCCTTAGCCACCGGCGTCTCCTGACGGCAGTGCACGAACGGATCACCAGTATAGCCCTGTAGGCAACTGCAGATCGGTATGTGATTGGAGACATCGCACTGCGAGTTCTGGCCACATGTGCCCGGGCAGGGATCAACGCACTTCTTGTTCAAGCAAGCCTTGTTGGGCGAACAGTCCGTGCTCAAAGTGCACTCTGGACGACAGCCAGTGTATGGATCGCCATGGTAGTCGGTAAGACAGCTGCAGACACCGTTACGGCATTCAGCGTTGGAGCCACATGGTTGCAGGTCACAAGGATCCACTGGCTCCACAGGTGGCTGGGGTGTACGCTCCTCCACAATCTCAACGCACTGGACAAACGGATCGCCAGTGAAGCCGCCGCGACAGGTGCAAATAGCCAGATGATTCTGAGTACGGCACTCTGAGTTGACGCCGCAGGAGCCGTCGCAGGGATCGCGACACTTCTCAGCAATGCAAGCACGATCAGAGGAGCAATCGGTGTTAACAATGCACTCGGGACGACAGTTTGGTGGTGCTCCAATGTAGTTTGGTTGGCAGGAACAGGAGGCTTGATCACCACGCACACGACACTCGGCATACAGTCCGCATGGCGAGGGCTGGCATGGATTCTTTTCCTTCACAGGATCCTTTTGAGCTGGCGTAACCGGAGCTGGATAACATCTGGCAAATGGATCTCCAGTCATCTCCAAGGGACAGCTGCAAATCGGATTGTGGTTAATCACCTCGCACTTGGCATTCGTGCCGCAGGTGCCAGCACATGGGTTGGCACAACGGAACTTGTGGCACGCCTTGTTTTGCGGACACTCCGCATTTACAGTGCACTCCGGTTTGCAGTTAGGTGGCGATCCGATAAAGGTTTCCAGACAGGAGCAGACGGCCAGACCATTGGTGGCCCGACATCTGCTATTGGCACCACATGGCGATGGACTGCAGGGATCAGCGACTGGTCCAGGTGTTGTGGGCTCATAACGACGACAATTGGAGAAAGGATCTCCGGTATAACCATCGTTACAGACACAGTTGGGCACATGATTGATGGCATAGCACTGGGCATTAGAGCCACAGATGCCGGGACAGGGATCCTGGCACTTGTTGCGTATGCACGCCTTGTCTGTGGGACAGTCCGAGCTGAGCACGCACTCCGGTCGGCAGCCCTCGTAGGGATTGCCCTGGTACTCGTCAATGCACTTGCAGGCAGCGGCTCCGTTGCGTTCAATACACTCAGCATTGGCGCCACATGGTGATGGTTCGCAGGGCTTTGGCTGCTCCACACGCTGCTGCACGCACTGAACAAAAGCGTTGCCGGCATAGCCAGGTGGGCAGGAGCAGGAAACGGAGTGTCCAATGACACGACACTCAGAGTTGGTGCCGCAGGAGCCGGGACAGGGATCGCGACATTTGTTATTGATGCACGCCTGCGTTGATGGACAATCGGGATTGATGATGCACTCGACCCGACAATTGGGTGGTGCGCCAAAGAACTCGGGTAGGCACTGACAGACTGGACCCTTGTCATCTGCCTTGCAGATGGAGTTGGGACCACAGGGTGTCGGTACGCATGGATCACTGGGTGGTGTCGTTTGATCCACATCCTTAGGCATTGAAATTTCAAAGCAGCTCTTGAAAGGATCACCAGTGGTGCCCGGTGGACAGCCACAGATGGGACTGTGATTAATGACCTCACAGCGCGCCTCGATGCCGCAAGCTCCGGCACAAGGATCAACGCACTTGCGGTTTACACAAGCTTGCAGAGCGGAACATTCGCTGGAGACGACGCATTCGGGACGACACTGAGGTGGTGCTCCAATATAACTCTCCAAGCACGAGCACACTGCATGTCCGTTGACATCGCGACACTGACTGTTTGGTCCGCATGGCGATGGAACGCAAGCCTTGACCTCTGGAATGGGTTCAATTGGTTTGGGACGGCAGTTAGTGAATGGATCTCCCTCATAGCCCTGTTGGCAGGAGCAGACGGGTATGTGATTGAGTACTTCACAGATGGCATTGTTGCCACAAGTGCCCGGGCAAGGATCCACACATCTATTGCGCATACAGGCCTTGTCACGGGAACAATCAGCGGAGAGTGTGCACTCGGGGCGACAGCCCTCATAGGGATTACCCTGATAGTTGTTCTGGCAGCGACACTCGCCGCTGAAGCAATCGGCATTGGGTCCACAGGGATCAGGATTGCAAGGATCATCTGGTTTATCGGGTACCACCTTCACCTCTGGCAGCTTGCTGCAGCGAATGAAGGGATCTCCAGTGAAGCCTTCGATACAATTGCAAATGGGCAGATGGTTGAGCACATGACACTTGGCCTCAAAGCCGCAGGAACCTGGGCAGGGATCACGGCACTTTTGATTGATGCACGCCTCGGTGGGTCCACACTCCGAATTCAACACGCACTGGGGACGGCAACTGGGTGGAGCGCCAATAAAGTCGGGCAGGCACGAGCAAGCCGGACTGCCACCAACGATCTGGCACTTGGCATTGGGTCCACACGGTGACGGTACACACGAGGGTACAGGTGGTTCGGGTGTTGTTACATCATGAGTAATAGCTAGGGAAATAGGTTACGGTTAGACTTTAATAGAATGAGAGGGGTTTCGTTGACTTACGTATCTTGCTGCATTGCACGAAAGGATCACCGGTCATGCCACGCGGGCATGTGCAAATCGGGCTGTGGTTCTTAGTGGTGCAAATTGCGCGTACTCCGCACGTATGCAGGCACGGATCAACGCACTTGTTGTTTACACAGGCACGCTCCGAAGCGCACTCAGCGCTGACCACGCACTCGGGTCGGCAGTTGGGTGGCTGATTGACAAAACCAGATTGGCAAGAGCAGACGGCCTGATTGTTGATGCTGCGGCAATTGCTGTTGGGTCCGCAGGGCGATGGCACACATGGATTGATTGGTGGAGCTGGAGTATGTGGTATGGGACGGCAGCTGAAGAACGGATCACCACTGTAGCCGCTTGGGCAATTGCATGTAGGCACATGGTTATCCACAGTACAGATGGCAAACTCGCCGCACATATTGGCACATGGATCGATACACTTGAAGCGTACGCAGGCTTGGGCCAGACTACACTCATCATTGGTCTCGCACTCACGACGGCAACCACGCTGAGCATCGTAGGGATTGCCTTCAAAGCCCTCGTGACAGTAGCAGGCACCAGCTCCGTTGCGTTCTCGGCACTCGGCATGTGGACCGCAGGGTGAGGGTTCACAGGGCGATGGTGTTCGTTGAGTGGGCAAAACGGGGACCATAAGTTGGCACCCGAAGAGCGGATCTCCTTCATAGCCATCAGCACAGGAGCAGACGGCATTGTGTTGGACAACTTGACAGATGGCATTGCTGCCACACGAGCCGGGACAAGGATCGACGCAGCGTTCCTGCTGGCAGGAAAGATGATTCTGGCACTCATCGCTGTTAGTACACTCTGGTCGACAGTTGGGCGGACGTCCAATGTAGTTGGCCTGGCAGGAGCAGGCTGCCTGTTGACCGATCTCGCGACAAATGGAATTAGGACCACAGGGTGATGGTACACATGGATTCTCCGTTGATTTTCCAACGTCCTTGACACAACCTGAGATTGGATCACCGGTCATGCCAGGCACACAACTGCAGATGGGGTTGTGATTGACGACTTGGCACTTGGCATTGTCGCCACAGGCTCCACGACAGGGATCAGCACACTTCTGATTGATGCAGGCACGATTCTGGGCACACTCTGAGCTGACCACACATTCGGGCTTGCAGCTGGGCGGGGCACCAATGTAACCCTCCAGGCAACTGCAAACCGCATGACTGTTTTGATCATGACACTGACTGTTGGGTCCACAAGGCGATGGGTGGCAAGGATTCTCCGGACGACGGGTGACCACCTCAATGAGGGCACACGAACGATGCGGATCACCGGTATAGCCATCAAAACAGTTGCAGTTGGGTGCATGATTCAGAACGCGACACTCGGCATTGATGCCACATGCGCCTGGACAAGGATCCTGGCACTTGTTGTTGGTGCAGGCACGAGAACGATCGCAGTCGGCATTTTGTACGCACTCCGGACGACAGCCGCTGTAAGGATCACCGAAGTATTCTGGCTGGCAGGCACAGGAGCCAGCGCCATTACGCTCACGGCAAATGGCATTCGCTCCACATGGGCTTGGATTACATGGATTCCGCGGTGCTTCCGTAGGTGTAACTAGATGGGGAACAAGATAAATGTGGATTAGTGGTTGTGGAAATTTGAGGTCTTCCGGTTGAGTTATACTTTGTTGTATAATTGCACAGCCGGCGGAGAAGGGATCACCGGTGTAACCAGGCACGCACTGACAGTTCGGATTATGCTTAATAACCGTACACTGAGAGTTTAGGCCACAGGCACCGATACAGGGATTGGCACAGCGCTGATTAACGCACGCCAAGTTTGCCGGACAGTCGGGACTTGTTGTGCATTCGGGTCGACAATTGGGTGGCCTTCCGAGATAGTCGGGCAGGCAGGAGCATGCAGGTGAACCCCGTATATCGACGCATTTGGAGTTGGGTCCACAGGGTGAGGGCACACAGGGATTACCATTTTGTTTGGGTGTCGTTACATCCACTACATAGCCAATTCCGTATAATAGTTTGAAGTACATTTACACACACACATTACACAGTTACATAGGAAGTTCGGATGGATAGTGTAGAGTACATAAAGTGGAAGAGAAGTACAACATTAAGGTGAAGGATATATACATGCAGGAAATATAGAAAGATATAGAGAGATAGAGCTTAAACCAGCTGGACAGGTAACTATATAAAACAGGAACTACTTAGTATAATTTTAATTTTGTAATAAATTTTCTATTAACTCCCCTGTCCAACTGACTGGGCTCAAGCACTTGGAGGACTACTCATGCTTACATATAATACGCGTGCATCGATTGAAGGGATCTCCGGTATAGCCAGGGGCACAGGAACATGCGGGGTAATGATTAATGACCTGGCAACGGGCCTCAATGCCACAAGTGCCTGGACAAGGATCAACACACTTCTGATTCTGGCAGTTGAGGTCTTGGGCACAATCAGAGCTAACAATGCACTCCGGTCGACAGTTGGGCGCCGAGCCAATAAAGGTCGGTTGGCAGGAGCATACGGCATGGTTGTTAATCTCACGGCATTGACTGTACGGACCGCATGGGGAGGGCACGCAAGGGTTCTCAACAGGTACAGCTATAAATATGAAGGGGATAAGGGACGCTCAATTGGAGTGCTATAAAATAACCTACGTGGAGCGGGAAGTTGGGGTATTTCACGGCAAGCACTCGATGGATTTCCAGTGTAACCGACCAGGCAGTGACAGCTTGGCAGATGATTGGACACGCGACATTGTGCATTTAGACCACAAACGCCTGGACATGGGTCCACGCATTTCTGATTAATGCAGGATTTGTCGCGTGCACAGTCACTGTTGACTACACACTCCGGACGACAGCCGCTATACGGATCACCAAAATACTCCGCAAGACAGGTACAGGAGCCGGCGCCATTGCGTTCCCGGCACTCGGCATTCGGACCGCATGGTGAGGGTGAGCAAGGAGTCAAACGTTCATCGGGAATATCAATTGCTGAGGTAGGCAAAGGGGAAAAAAGGTTAGCACGGACTCGACTGAACTGAACGAAAATCATTCTTACGTTGCGGATTGCAGCCGGCAAATGGATCGCCAGTGTAGCCGCTTTCGCAGTTACAGACAGGTGAATGATTGACCACATTACAGTAGGCATTGAAGCCGCAGGAACCAGGACAAGGATCCTTGCAGCGCTCATTGACGCAAGCCAAATTAGCGGGACATTCGGAATTCTGTGTACACTCGGGACGGCAGTTTGGCGCACGTCCAATATAGTTGGGCAGGCACGAGCACACGCCCGTCTCACCAATGACACGGCACTGGGAGTTGGGACCGCAGGGACTAGGCACACAGGGATTCTCATTGGATTTAGGTGTCTCGGGCTCTTGCTGCCAAGGTGAGCATCGCACGAATGGATCACCACTGTAACCAGCGGGGCAGGAACAGATGGGCTTGTGATTAGTCACTTTGCAAACGGCTTCATTGCCGCAGGTACCCGGACATGGGTCTACACAGCGCAGATTCACACAGGCCCTGTCCTGAGCGCACTCGGAGCTAACCGAGCACTCGGGACGACAGGCGGGTGGAGCACCAAGGTAATTGGTAATGCACGAGCAAACCGCATGACCGTTAACCTCACGGCATTGGCTGTAAGGGCCACAAGGTGACGGCCGACAAGGCTGCACAGGTGGCGCCACTAAAGGGTGAGACAAAGGGATTACTAAACTGTCTATGGGAAACCTTGGGGGGAATACACTACATTTGGGTATCTCGCGACAGTATTGTGAGGGATTGCCCGTAAAGCCAGAGGGGCAACTACAGCTGGGCGCGTGATTGATCACATGACATTCGGCAGCGACGCCGCAGACTCCTGGGCAGGGATCAAGGCACTTGTTGTTAAGGCAGGCACGATTCTTCGAGCACTCGCTGTTGAGTACGCACTCCGGGCGGCATTCTGTGTACGGATCACCGCTATATTCAGGCAGACAGGTGCAGGAACCAACTCCGTTGCGTTCCTTACAGACGGCATTAGCACCACATGGACTTGGGTTGCAGGGCTCAGCGATTTCGGGTGGTACAATAACTGTATGGAGTTAGGGGGATAAGTTTTAATAGGGGGAACGCAGATTCAATGAAAGCGGGGGTCGGTGGGTTGGGACATGTCTTACTTTGTGGACTACACTCTGAGAATGGATCGCCGGCATAGCCATCGAGGCAACGGCAAATGGGTCTATGATTATTTACAAGGCAGGTGGTCTGAATACCGCAGGTACCCACGCAGGGATCCTGACAGCGCAAATTGATGCAGGCCATGTTGCCGGCACACTCGGAGTTCGATGTGCATTCGGGTCGGCAATTTGGCGCCCTGCCCACATAATGTTGCAAGCATGAGCAAACTGGTTGCTCATTAGCCGATGATACCCGACACTGCGAGTTGGGGCCACAAGGTGAAGGCACACATGGATCAACTCTTACAACCGGAGGGCGTTCTACATTTACCATACCAATAACACCAATGATAACAGCATGCACCACAATAAAAGCCACATAATAAGATTGTACATATAAAAGAAAGATATAGATATAGATACATATTTAAAGATAAAGAAATAAAATGTGGATGATGGAATGATATGAGCTTTGGCATATGATGAAATGCAATAAAGTTGAGCTGCAAAACTAGCGATGAAAGAATCCTCCTTTTTTTCAAGAAATTCAAAATTAGATTCATAAAAATGTTCTCAAAAATAATCAAAGGTATAACGAAAAGAGGAGATGTCCATATTAGTTTTGCAGCTCCCTTTAGACGAGTGCGATTTGGGGTTTTAGAGTTGCTTACTCTCTTCGGGTAGACAGCGCACGAATGGATCACCATTAAAACCAGGGCTGCAGGAGCAGATGGGATTGTGATTGACGACACGGCAAAGGGCATTGTTGCCACAAGTACCGGGACACGGATCTTTGCAGCGCTCGTTGATGCACGATTTATCCTGACTGCACTCTGAGCTGCTCATGCATTCGGGCCGGCAATTGGGCGGTGCACCCACATAATTGGGCACACAGGAGCATACGGCATGGCCGTTCAGTGCTCGGCAATTGCTGTAGAGGCCGCACGGCGAGGGTTGACATGGATTTTCGGGCACAATGGGATCGGGATCTGCGACACATGGATGGGGGAAATATGCTATTAATGGACTTGCTCTAAGCGGTTTTCCCTAATCTCTTACAGTGCGGATTTGCGGGAATCTGATAGCAACCAACGAGGGGATTTCCGGTGTAGCCCGGCAAGCATTCACAGTTGGGCGCGTGATTAAAGACGGCGCACTGGGCGCTATGGCCACACATGCCTGGACAAGGATCGACGCACTTCTGGTTGACACATGCCCGAGATTTGGGACAGTCAGAGTTGATGACACACTCGGGACGGCATTCGACATAGGGATCTCCGTAGTACTCAGGCACACACTTGCAAGCAGCGGCGCGATTTCGTTCTTCGCACAGAGCATTGAGGCCACAAGGGCTGGGACGACAGGGTTGTGTTGTCTCTACGGGGGCTGTGAGTTTAACAAATAAAGGACTTGAGTTGGGAATTCTACTCTGGTATTACGAGGCAAGGACGTACTCTCTAAGATTTTGAAACAACCCGTAAAGGGATCTCCAGTGTAACCAGGCTGGCACATACACACCGGTGCATGGAAACTGACATGGCAGAGGGCATTATTGCCACAGGAGCCAATGCAGGGATCTGCACAGCGGGCATTCATGCAGGCCATACGGGCCGGACACTCCGAGTTGATGCTGCACTCGGGACGACAGGCTGGCGGTCGTCCTATGTAGTTATTGATACAGGCGCAGACTGCACCTTGACTTGATGCCTGACACTGCGAGTTGGGTCCACAGGGTGAGGGTACGCAGGGATTAACCGGTTGTATCGGATCGGGTATGGGCGTGGGTTCTATAATCATAACAGAATGTACTGAACTGTTTTCTGTTTTATCAGTGTACTGAAACCTACTTCTCTCGGGTACACATTGATGGAAAGGATCTCCAGTGTAGCCATCGTAACAGCTGCAGATGGGCGAGTGGTTTGTGGTGCGACAGCGCGCATTATAGCCACATGTGCCAGGGCAGGGATCACGGCATCTCTGATTGATGCAGGCCCTGTCCGAGGAGCACTCGGAACTTATGACACACTCGGGCTTACAGCTGGGTGGACTACCCATATTATTAGGCAAACATGCACAAACGGGTCGATCTCCAACCACTTGACATGTGCTAAAGAGACCACAAGGCGAGGGTCTGCAGGGGTCTTTGGGCAATGGAAGGTACATATCTAATAAAGGGCAGACAGCATTAATATAGAACCTATGAAAGGAGCAAATCTCCATCTTACTTGAGGGTCTTTCCACGCAGGCGCGCAGTGGATTCCCCGTAAAACCTGGCTCACAGCTACAAACGGGCTGATGGTGGGTCACGCGACAAATGGCATTAAAGCCACAAGCATTGGCACAGGGATCTTTGCACTTCATATTGATGCAGGCCTTGCTACTGGGACAATCACTGTTCTGTACGCATTCGGGACGACAATTAATGTAGGGATCGCCAAAGTAATTCTGGATACAGCTGCATGAGCCAGCCCCATTACGTTCGCGACAAATGGCATTCGCACCACATGGCGATGGATAACATGGATCAGAGGGCAAGTCGGGCACCACAACTGATCGTACGTATATAAATGTACATGGACATAGAAAAAGCAAGCAGGCAGATGATGCATAAGATATAGATACATATAAGTAGATATAGAATAGTCTTACAAACTAGGCATATACATATACATAACAGGCACAGCCGAAGGCTTTCGACTAGTAGATACCCTATACCAAGAGCTGAAGAGCCTAACTATACTATCATGGTCGCATTTTACAATGCAAATATCAGACTTTCTTTATATCAGACAAGCTTTAAATATATCTAAATTATCTATAACATAGACTTCAGTCTTGGTAAAGAGTATGTTTTTGAATGATAAAGTGATGAAAATTATGTACACAATACAAAGAACATGCATATAATGAGTGAACCATTTACCCCTTAAGTCTAAACCCCATTGAATACCACTGAAAACAACATACAACATTAAGAGATCGATTGGAGCGCTTTGAGGGGGATCACAAAGAAGTAATCGAGCGCAAAAAATATATGGGAAATAAACAAAAAAGGGGTACTCACTTTCAATCATATTGCAACCAGTGTAGGGATCACCCTGATAGCTTTCAAGACAGCTGCACTTGGGCTGATGGTGTTGTGTGGTACAGAGGGCATTGAAGCCGCAAGTACCGACACAAGGATCCTCGCAGCGTTGACGTATACAGGCGCGATTTGAGGGACAATCCTGGTTAATAACACACTCGGGTCGACAACTTGGCGGAGCGCCAAACATTCCTGGTAAGCAAGAGCATTCGGCGCGGTTATTCACATCGCGACACTTGGCATTGGGTCCACAAGGGTTTGGCAAGCATGGATTGACTGCAGGACGAGGTTCAGGAGCTAGAGAAAGAAGTAATCGATAAGTAAACGAAGTTTACATAATTTTTCAAGCTTATAGCACGAAAAGTAAGTTTCACTTACGTTTGGGTACACATTGTTCGAACGGATCTCCAACATATTCCTTGGGGCAGGTACAGATTGGGTTGTGGTTGTTAACCTGGCACTTGGCATTGAAGCCACATGTGCCACTGCAAGGATCCGCGCACTTCTGATTGATACAAGCCAAATTCTGTGCACACTCAGAGCTAACCACACACTCAGGTCTGCATGTGGGCGGGGCACCAAAGTAGCCAACCTTACAGCTGCAGGTGGGATGTCCCTCTACAGTGCGACAGATACTATTTGGTCCACAGGGATTTGGTTCGCAGACGCTGATCGGTCCAATTGGGGTACGTTTGCACCCCACGAATGGATCACCCTCAAAGCCGCGAGCGCAGCTGCAAGTGGGCAGATGATTGACCACCGCACACTCTCCATTGGGACCACAGGCGCCAGTGCAGGGATTGCGGCAATGCTGTTTGATGCAAGCCAGGGACGATGGACACTCGGAGTTGTAGATACACTCGGGCCGACAGCCAGTGCTGTAGGGATCTCCAAAGTAGGGCTCAATACAACTGCAACGAGCAGCATTGTTGTGTGGAGTGCAGACTGCATTCTCAGCACAGGGATTCGGATAGCAGGGATTATGCTGATCATGTGGTTCTGTGAAAAAAATAACATTTAGATCTTTGGAAAATAACAGAGTTCTGCTTAATCTAGGTCACAGCTTATTTTGATCAGGCGTATTAAATCGACACCAAATAATATAAGTTAATTTTCTGTAGTGGAGTCTTTATAAATTTTTGTGGTTGTAATTGTTGAAGTTAACATTTTGGACTGATTAACATATAAAAGTTCTGTTCATTTTAAAGTAGACATAATAATAACAGAATTATGAAATGGTACTTCTTAGTAGTGTTGAAAAACGATAAATCCTTATTTTGCCATTCACATTTGTAAAATATCAAAAGTCTGAGGAGATTATAGCGAACTAGGTCTTTTTTAATTACTTTGGAAATAACTCTGGGAATCCCAAGTTGTTTCAGTATATGTGCAAAATAAATTAAAACTTACTTTCTTGAATGACCTTGGAGCAGCCAACGAAGGCGTCGCCCTCGTATCCTTGATCGCAGCTGCAGTGAGCGGAATGCGCCACAACAGTGCAGCGAGCATTATGTCCGCAAGCATTAGCGCAAGGATTCTGGCATTTCTCCTGGATGCAGGCCTTGTCGGCAGGACACTCGCTGCTCAGCGTACACTCGGGGCGACAGTATGGAGGACTGCCGATGTAGTTGGCCACACACGAGCACACTGGTCGGTTCTGTTTGATCTGGCAAATGGAGTTCGGTCCACATGGTGATGGCACGCAAGGATTTCCAGGTGATTTGCCTTCAGAGGGCACATCAGGAATGCGGGAACAGGCCACGAACGGATCTCCGTCGTGATTTGGCTCACATGAGCAGATGGGGTTGTGATTGAGTACCTCACAACGGGCACCGATGCCGCAGGTATCGGGACAAGGATCTGCACAGCGTTGATTGATGCAAGCTTGGCTGGGTGGACACTCGGAGCTAACCACACACTCGGGTTGGCAGACGGGTGGAGCACCCTTGAAGTTTGGCAGACACGAACAGGCAGCATAACCATCAGCAGAGGCTAAGCAACGAGAGTTTGGACCACAAGGCGATGGCTCGCAAGGATTCCTATGATCATGAGGGGGTGTTATGGGCGGCAGATAGTACGGACTGCAGGCCAGGAAGGCGTCACCGCTGTAACCCTCAGCACAGACACAAACTGGAGCATGATTAACCACACGACAGAGAGCGTTAACACCGCAGACACCCTTGCAGGCATCCACACACTTGGAATTCACGCAGGACTTGTCCGCCGAACAGTCGCTATTGAGCACGCATTCGGGACGGCATCCCAGGTAAGGATTGCCGAAGTAACCCTTCCGACAGACGCAGCCCAGTCCGCCACTTTGTCGCTTACATTCCGCATTGGGTCCGCACTGGAGTTTGGCACAGGTGGGCGAGGGCGTTGGCACGATTGGTGACGGTGGTGCGCACTGCTCGTAGGGATTGCCATAGAGTCCCGTGGGACAGGCACACACTGGATTATGTTCGTAGACGCGGCAAACGGCGTTGCGGCCACAAGAGCCGGGACAAGGGTCCAAACAGCGTTGACCCAAGCACGCACGATCGAAGGGACAATCCGAGTTAGCAATACATTCGGGTCTGCAGCGTGGATTTTGCTGAGCATTAGGTCCAAAGCAGGGATCACACAAGGCAACACCATCGCCAAAGACAGAGCAGACATCGTTGGGTCCACATGGAGACGGAGCACAAGGGTCACGGGATACGTTTCTCAGTACACCAATCGGTACGCACTGCAGGAAGGCATCGCCAGCGAATCCATCCAGACAGTGACAGACCGGAGTATGTTGTCGCACATTACATATCGCATTGATGCCGCAAATAGTGCCAGCACATGGATCAATACACTTGTGATTAATGCAGGACAAGGATTCACCGCAGTCCGAGTTGATGTCGCACTCTGGCTGGCAACCAGACTGAGGATCACCAAGATATCCAGGCAAACAGGAGCAGACAGCACGATTGTTGAGCAGCTTACACTCACTGTTCAAGCCGCAAGGACTGGGCACACAAGGGTTAGCCTTGGGTTGATCTAGGGCAAAGCAGCGCACGCCAGGGTTACCAGTTAATCCAGCATTGCAGGAGCACACCGGATGATGTTGTTCTACACGGCAGTTGGCTCCATAGCCACAAGCACCCGGACAAGGATCGTAGCAGCGGAAGCCCATGCAAGCCTTGCTGTGTGGACAATCCGCGTCAACTTGGCACTCATATCCATGGCAGCCTGTGAGCGATGTTGGATCTCCGGAGAGACCTTCGGGGCAAACGCAAGCGGTTTGACCATCACCGGCAACAACGCAGTTTGCATTGGGACCACAGGGATTGGGGTCGCAGACAGTGCGGCTCGGTTCACGGCAGCCCTGGTATGCATCACCCACATATCCTGAGCGACAATAGCATTCCTCACGATTCTCCGCCACATAGCAGTCGGCATTGCGACCACAGGGTCCGGGACGGCACAGCTCGACAGTTTCGGTAGGTTTCTCGCAAATCCTAAATGGATTGCCGACCTTGTTATCCGGACAGTAGCAGACGGGCTGGCGTGATGAATCACAGATGGCGCCACTACCACAAGGGTTAGGCTCGCAGGGATTAATAGGCTCCACACAACCGCGTATCGTGTTGGGACTCTCCACATAGCCTGGCAGACAGGTGCACTTGGAGAAACCATTGCTTAGCACAGAACACTGTGTATTCGGGCCACATGGCGAGGGATCACATGGGTTCGAGGGCAACTCGCAAGCAATCAATGGTGGTTGACCCTCGTACTCGGGCAGGCAGAAGCAGACGGGCGCACCGTCCACACGGCGACAGCCAGAGTTGGGACCACAAGGGTTCGGTGAGCATTCATCACCCTCAGGAACTAAAAAACGGTAAAGTGATATACTCAAATTCTAGTTAATAACAAAATTCTAATACTTACTGCAATTCTTGAAGGGATTACCGGTAAGACCCTTGGGGCAGAAACAGATGGGATTTCCGTTGTCCAGTTCGCATTGGGCGTTGAGGCCGCAAGGATTTGGATCGCAGGGATTCTGTGGTGGACTGCAGCCCACGGCCGGGTTACCATTGTATCCTGGGGGACACTTGCAAATACCACGATGATTTATCACATCACAGAGTGCAAAGGCACCGCACTGACAAGGCGAGGTACACTTGCCATTGAGGCAAGCTTGGCTGGCATCACACTCCGAATCCGAACGACAACCCAAGGATTGCTGGCACAGGACGTAGGCATTTCCTTGGTATCCAGGCAGACAGCGACAGTCAATGCCATGATTAACTGGCACACACTCGGCATTTTCACCGCAGGAATCCTCTTGGCAAGGATTGATGCAGCGACGGTTCAAACGATCGCACAGTTTGTTCGGTGGACAATCCTCATTGTATTGGCAGACATGGGTACGTGCTATATTTGGGGTTATGGTGCAGGATTGTTGTTGTTTTTGTTGTTGTTGTTGTATGTATAATACAGGTTTATGTCGTGTGGTTGTTTTTGTTGTTGTTTGTCGATTTTATACATGTGATCATTTGACGGGTGTACAGGGAGTTTTTACAGTGTAGCGAAAAGAGAGAAAGTTGTTGGGAATATTGTTGTGATAGATTAGCAAAGAGAGGATCAATTAAGGCTAACAAAACTGTGCAACAAAGTGCAGGCTATGTGTGGTATACTAACCTGGCTGACAGCCAACCAATCCGTTGCCCTGATAACCATCCGCGCAACTGCATTCGGCTGCATGATTGGAATTAATACAAATCGCATTTTGGGCACAAGGATCATGCACATCGCAAGGGTGCAAACAACGTTCATTGATGCAGGCTTCAGTAACGCCACAGTCCGTGTTGTCTGTGCACTCAACTGAAAAGTATTTTAGTAGTAAATTAGTAAGGGCTTAATTGATTCACTTAAAAGATTATTCCAAAACTTGTTCTTAGTTGTATTAAATTTGATGTTCATTGATGGTGTTTTGTTGATTAATCTGGTTATGTTTGCTTACTTGATTTGTCTGTGGGCACACACTTGACCATCGGATTGCCCTCATGTCCCTGTGGACAACTGCAAATGGGTCGATGACTCTTTGCCGTACACTTCGCACTTGGTGCACAGACCTTGGCAAATTCGCAGGGATCATGACATAGACCCATATAACAAGCCTCGCTTTCAATACAATCGTTATTCGACTGACATGGCTCAGGAGTTTTGGGTGTGCCCGGTGGTTCTACTTGTTAGAAATTAATCAGTTGGTTAGCCATTATATTAATTTGGTTGGTTAAACGGCGTGTGAACGCATGATATGTTAGACTTATATTGAGGGGTATTGTACAGGGATTTTAAATATGTACAGACACCTAACATACTGATAATACCATTGATTACCCTAGCAAATGATAAAATGAAGGCAAAAGCAAATGAAAACGTATCGGATTTGAGGATATTGAAAGGGGAACAGGAAACAAGGTTGCTGTAGGGCACTAGCTGGGTTAACCAAGCTAAAAAGCTGATTTTCTTTTAAACAAAATCGTTTGATTCATTATATAATCGGACTTGACATTACCTAAACTTTGATTGAGGATAATTTTATATCTTCCAAACTAAATTGTTTTCCAAATTGACTAGGGTATTCAATCTTCGAATATCCGAAGAATACTATATTTTTTGTGCTTCAATAACATTTTGTACATTTTTTTGTCACTTTGGTACTTAGGCAACTATTTATATGATAAGTTGTATTAACAAAAGAATTAAATATTTACAAACTGATTGTAGTATTTTTAGGAAATCGATAAAAATTAATTAGGGAGACTAAAGTCAAAAGTTGTAGTACCATAAGTGACACCAAATTTGTTTTGTGTATACCTTTCTTTTGGCATTGCCCCAGCTTACAGTGCTCATTAGGAGCACAGTTAGTATCTACTGTACATGGGTTAATAATTGTGATATCTGTTGGATTTGCCGTTGGTGCAATGGTAGTGAATTCAGTTGTCGTTCGAATTGTGACTAATCCATCCATATCCGTTGTTGTGCCCGGTCTAGTGGGTAATTCTGTTGGCCAAGAAGTAGTGCTGCTCATCGTAGTTGTTTCTGTATTCTCATTTGAGGTATCAAGACGTGTGGTCTTCATTTTGGGCGTTGTAGTGCGACGATGGCCACCATCATTGTGGGTCAGTTTGGTCGTGGTTGTGACCACTGGTCTTGGGGTTGGCGTATCAGTAATATTGTTTTCACCATCCCGATAACCTTTTGTATGACCGGATTTAATAGTTGTAGTCTCAGTGGTTGTGGTGCTGGTGATTGTGGTTGGGTTAGTAGCGGTAGTAATGATAGTGCTCTTTTCAGTGCTAGTTGTTCTTGATGTTGTGATTCTTCTTGTTGGTTTTGTTGCTGTTGTTGTTGGTTTAACTGTGGTTTTCTTGGTAGTACTAGTTGTTATTGTTACATTAGCTAGGGAGAGACGATATATTTACATGGGTAAAGGGTGGTTATTTTATATACACATAATATATACACTCGGTTAGTGTTTAGGTTGTTGATTAATGCATTGATTACTGGTAAGCCCCATTTAATTGAAAACTCGTACGTACCTTTAATACAAGCGCCAGTTGTTGGATCACATTTGGCACCTGGTGCGCAATGCTCGCAGCCAGGAGTGCGACCGGTTTCTGTAAAAAACACATTTTTAATTTAAAAATATTTAAAAAAAAAAACTTTTAAAGCTATAGATTTCAGAACCGCCATGACATTCTGATTTTACAATTTTCTACCCTTCTTTTTCTTAAACCCACCTTGAGAACAACTTGGGATATGGCCAATCACGCGACAGTCCTCACTGCGACCGCAGGGATTCGCGTAGGCACAAGGATCGACGCAGAGAGCATTGATGCACGCCTGTTGGGAGGGGCATTCATCGCTCGAGGCACAACCAATTTCTGTTTTTGCATTTGGGAAATTTTATTACAAATTAAATTGTTTGCATTAGTTAAGGTATTTGATAAAGTTTTGTTTTGGTTTCATTCTTTTCTTTGTTTAGATATGTTTAATTCATATTTTTTTTTATTTTGTTTAAGAATCCTGTTTCAAAGGTAGTTTTTCTTTGAGTTGCTTTCAATGCTGTTAGTATAGATTGCTTTCCTAATACATCTATCTATTGCTAATAAGCTTATAGTTATATCAAAATATAGTTAAGTTAATGTTACTATTATTATAGTTGTTCTTTTTATGGCGAAACAACCAATACACATGCAAGCAAGCAATCAACTAGGATCCGACTATATATTTTTGGGTTAGTGCAGTATTTTAAAAGCATTATAAGTTAAAAACACCAATTACTATCACCACATGCGTTAAGTTAGTTTCACAATAAACATGCATATATTAATAAAACTTACATATCTTGATAAATTGTAAATATAAATCGATTTATGTACAAATCAACATATATGTACTAAATACAACAAAAATCAACACAAATTTCAGTAAAATGTATATATATATATCTATATATTTAAAACACAGAGATTATAATAAATCGTAGCGCTGGCCATAACATGCGAATCGAGCACATTCGAGAGACATTCAAGATGATGGTGGTATGAGAACTTAGATGATTATACACGAATAGGAATACAAATACAAGTAAGAATACGAAAACGAGTACGAGTACTTGCAGCAGGCAGGCAGGCAATATAAGCAGGCAACTAACATGAAGGAGCATTGAACAATATGAGCTCTATTTGCTCTTAGCTCCAGTTTTCTGTGGGAACACAAACATATACGAGTAGTTCGAGATCGTATCCAAATATAAAGTGGTGTTGGTTTCTGGTGGTGATGGTGGTTTCAGTGGGTGGTGGGTTGGTGGGTGCAGGCATACAAATGACAGCAGAAGAGCCAGTGATAGGACTGGGGGAAGAAGTTTGTAGAATTCAAAGCGCATATAGAAGGCGCACAGAAGACACTGGGAATCGGATTGCAAGGAACAGATAATAAGAGTACAATTGATAAAAAAAAAATTTAGACATGCACATGCCAGCCAAAAACAATAGGCTGGTCACTTATGGGCACAGGAAGAGGAGAAGGGATGATGAGAGATCCATTAACAGAGAGAGAGAGAGAGTGGAAGAGCGAGAGACAGTGAAGTAGAGATACGACAAGATGAGACATCAAATTGAAGTTGGCTTCTACGTATTGCCAGATGCATTCGGCGATTAAAGTAGTTGGCGCCTCGGATGCCAAAAAAGAGAAATTTCTTTCACCGCAACCCTGTGGTTCTTTTTGCAATCAATCATTTAATAGAGAACACGTGGATCGATATTATGACTTAGCATTTACATACACATCTTTAGTTACCTGCATTTATAGAGCAACCGGGTATATTTACATCTGCGGTGGTATCACAAAAGCACAAAGCGGTGTGGTTCAATGTATGACAAACAGTATAATTTTGAACGTCACAAATCATTTTGTAATATTCACAGGGTCTAATGCAATTTGCTTTCACACAAAACTCATCATCCAAGCAGTCATAATCTTCTGTACATTTTACAATCAGTTCTGTCGTAGTCTCTTCAGTTACCATTGGCATACCAAAAGAACTTGTCGTACCCACAGCTACAGTCGTTGTTTCTACTACGCCAGGTTCAAATGTTGTCATTAAAGTATCCTTACTTGTTACTAAATCGCTTGGATAGCGCATTGATGTGTAGAAGAATGGTGTCATTGTACTCAAAGGACTTTCTGATGTCGAATAATCAGAGAATGAAATATTTTTTTGTGTTAAAAGCTTCAATGATTCAGTAGTTGGCTTAGTCTCATAAGTAAAACTTTCCTCAGTTGTAGTTTTTGACGCTGGGGGCATGTCCGTCCGAACAGTACCCTCCGTTACTCCTTCAGTAGTCGGGCTTATAGTAGTACCAATTGAAGCAGTCGTTTCTGTTGCGATTGCAGTTTTAGCTGTGGTCATTGCGGACAGAGGTGTCAATGTAGTTCCGGCTGTGGTTGGTATGTCTGTCTGTAATTCAGTTGTTGGCTCAGTCTCAATACTAGAAGTTCGTTCAGTAGGGAATGTTGTTCCCCGATCTGCTGTACTCCTTTCTGTCTGAGTTGACTCTTCAGTTGTTGGCTGAGTCTCAATATCAGGAGTTCGTCCGGTTGGGATTGCTGTACCCCGATCTGTGGTGCTCGTTTCTGTCTGAGTTGACTGAGTAGTCATTTCTGAAGCTGGGGGCATGGCCGTACGAACAGTACCCTCAGTTACTCCTTCAGTAGTCGGTCTTATGGTAGTTCCAATTGAAGCAGTTGTTTCTGTGGTGAAGGTAGTTTTATTACTCCTTTCTGTCTGAGTTGACTGAGTAGTCATTTCTGACGCTGTGGGCATGTCAGTACGAACATTACCCTCCGTTACTCCTTCAGTAGTCGGTCTTATCGTGGTACCAATTGAAGCAGTTGTTTCTGGTGCGATTGTAGTTTTAGCTGTGGTTATTGCGGACAGAGGTGTCAATGTAGTTCCAGCAGTGGTAGGTATGCCTGCCTGTAATTCAGTTGTTGACTGAGTCTCAATACTAGGAGTTCGTCCGGTTGGGATTGCTGTTCCCCGATCTGCCGTACTCCTTTCTGTCTGAGTTGACTGAGTAGTCATTTCTGAAGCTGGGGGCATGTCAGTACGAACAGTGCCCTCTGTAACTTCTTCAGTAGTCGGTCTTATCGTGGTACCAATTGAAGCAGTTGTTTCTGGTGCGATTGTAGTTTTAGCTGTGGTAATTGCGGACAGAGGTGTCAATGTAGTTCCGGCAGTGGTTGGTATGTCTATCTGTAATTCAGTTGTTGGCTGAGTCTCAATACTAGGAGTTCGTCCGGTTGGGATTGCTGTTCCCCGATCTGTCGTACTCCTTTCTGTCTGAGTTGACTGAGTAGTCATTTCTGAAGCTGGGGGCATGTCAGTACGAACAGTGCCCTCTATTACTTCTTCAGTAGTCGGTCTTATCGTGGTACCAATTGAAGCAGTTGTTTCTGGTGCGATTGTAGTTTTAGCTGTGGTTATTGCGGACAGAGGTGTCAATGTAGTTCCGGCAGTGGTAGGTATGCCTGCCTGTAATTCAGTTGTTGGCTGAGTCTCAATACTAGGAGTTTGTCCGGTTGGGATTGCTGTTCCCCGATCTGCTGTACTCCTTTCTGTCTGAGTTGACTGAGTAGTCATTTGTGCAGCTGGGGGCATGTCAGTACGAACAGTGCCCTCAGTTACTCCTTCAGTAGTCGGTCTTATCGTAGTACCAATTGAAGCAGTTGTTTCTGTTGCGATTGTAGTTTTAGCTGTGGTTATTGCGGACAGAGGTGTCAATGTAGTTTCGGCAGTGGTTGGTATGTCTGTCTGTAATTCAGTTGTTGGCAAAGTCTCAATACTAGGAGTTCGTCCGGTTGGGATTGTTGTTCCCCGATCTGCCGTACTCCTTTCTGTCTGAGTTGACTGAGTAGTCATTTCTGAAGCTGGGGACATGTCAGTACGAACAGTGCCCTCAGTTACTTCTTCAGTAGTCGGTCTTATCGTAGTACCAATTGAAGCAGTTGTTTCTGGTGCGATTGTAGTTTTAGCTGTGGTTATTGCGGACAGAGGTGTCAATGTAGTTTCGGCAGTGGTTGGTATGTCTGTCTGTAATTCAGTTGTTGGCTGAGACTCAACAGTAGGAGTTCGATCAGTTGGGATTGTTGTTCCCTGATCTGTAGTACTCCTTTCTGTCTGAGTTGACTGAGTAGTCATTTCTGAAGCTGAGGGTATTTCATAACGAACAGTTTGCTCAGTACCCGCAGTTATTTCTTCAGTAGACGGTCTCATAGTAGTACCAATTGAAACAGTTGTTTCTGGTATGATTGTAGTTTTAGCTGTGGTTATTGCGGACAGAGGTGTCAATGTAGTTCCGGCAGTGGTTGGTATGTCTTTCTGTAATTCAGTTGTTGGCTGAGTCTCAATACTAGGAGTTCGTCCGGTTGGGATTGTTGTTCCCCGATCTGCCGTACTCCTTTCTGTCTGAGTTGACTGAGTAGTCATTTCCGAAGCTGGGGGCATGTCAGTACGAACAGTGCCCTCAGTTACTCCTTCAGTAGTCGGTCTTATCGTAGTACCAATTGAAGCAGTTGTTTCTGGTGCGATTGTAGTTTTAGCTGTGGTTATTGCGGACAGAGGTGTCAATGTAGTTCCGGCAGTGGTTGGTATGTCTGTCTGTAATTCAGTTGTTGGCAAAGTCTCAATACTAGGAGTTCGATCAGTTGGGATTGCTGTTCCCCGATCTGCTGTACTCCTTTCTGTCTGAGTTGACTGAGTAGTCATTTGTGCAGCTGGGGGAATGTCAGTACGAACAGTGCTCTCAGTTACTCCTTCAGTAGTCGGTCTTATCGTAGTACCAATTGAAGCAGTTGTTTCTGGTGCGATTGTAGTTTTAGCTGTGGTTATTGCGGACAGAGGTGTTAATGTAGTTTCGGCAGTGGTTGGTATGTCTGTCTGTAATTCAGTTGTTGGCAAAGTCTCAATACTAGGAGTTCGATCAGTAGGGATTGTTGTTTCCCGATCTGCCGTACTCCTTTCTGTCTGAGTTGACTGAGTAGTCATTTCTGAAGCTGGGGGAATGTCCGTACGAACAGTGCCCTCAGTTACTCCTTCAGTAGTCGGTCTTATCGTAGTACCAATTGAAGCAGTTGTTTCTGGTGCGATTGTAGTTTTAGCTGTGGTTATTGCGGACAGAGGTGTCAATGTAGTTCCGGCAGTGGTTGGTATGTCTGTCTGTAATTCAGTTGTTGGCAAAGTCTCAATACTAGGAGTTCGATCAGTTGGGATTGCTGTTCCCCGATCTGCTGTACTCCTTTCTGTCTGAGTTGACTGAGTAGTCATTTGTGCAGCTGGGGGAATGTCAGTACGAACAGTGCTCTCAGTTACTCCTTCAGTAGTCGGTCTTATCGTAGTACCAATTGAAGCAGTTGTTTCTGGTGCGATTGTAGTTTTAGCTGTGGTTATTGCGGACAGAGGTGTTAATGTAGTTTCGGCAGTGGTTGGTATGTCTGTCTGTAATTCAGTTGTTGGCAAAGTCTCAATACTAGGAGTTCGATCAGTAGGGATTGTTGTTTCCCGATCTGCCGTACTCCTTTCTGTCTGAGTTGACTGAGTAGTCATTTCTGAAGCTGGGGGAATGTCCGTACGAACAGTACCCTCAGTTTCTCCTTCAGTAGTCGGTCTTATGGTAGTACCAAGTGAAGCAGTTGTTTCTGGTGCGATTGTAGTTTTAGCTGTGGTTATTGCGGACAGAGGTGTTAATGTAGTTTCGGCAGTGGTTGGTATGTCTGTCTGTAATTCAGTTGTTGGCAAAGTCTCAATACTAGGAGTTCGATCAGTAGGGATTGTTGTTTCCCGATCTGCTGTACTCCTTTCTGTCTGAGTTGACTGTTCAGTTGTTGCCTGAGTATTAATACTAGGAGTTCGATCAGTAGGGATTGTTGTTCCCCGATCTGCCGTACTCCTTTCTGTCTGAGTTGACTGAGAAGTCATTTCTGAAGCTGGGGGAATGTCCGTACGAACAGTACCCTCAGTTTCTCCTTCAGTAGTCGGTATTATCGTAGTACCAAGTGAAGCAGTTGTTTCTGGTGCGATTGTAGTTTTAGCTGTGGTTATTGCGGACAGAGGTGTTAATGCAGTTCCGGCAGTAGTTGGAATGTCTGTCTGCAATTCAGTTGTTGGCTGAGTCTCAATACTAGGAGTTCGTTCAGTTGGGATTGTTGTTCCCCGATCTGCCGTACTCCTTTCTGTCTGAGTTGACTGTTCGGTTGTTGGCTGAGTCTCAAAACTAGGAGTTCGATCAGTAGGGATTGTTGGTCCTCGATCTGCTGTACTCCTATCTGTCTGAGTTGACTGAGTAGTCATTTCTGAAGCTGGGGGCATGTCAGTACGAACAGTACCCTCATTTTCTCCTTTAGTAGTCGCTCTTATCGTAGTACCAATTGAAGCAGTTGTTTCTGTGGTGAAGGTAGTTTTACTCCTTTCTGTCTGAGTAGACTGAGTAGTCATTTCTGACGCTGTGGGCATGTCAGTACGAACAGTACCCTCAGTTACTTCTTCAGTAGTCGGTCTTATAGTAGTACCAATTGAAGCAGTTGTTTCTAGTGCCATTGTTGTTTTAGCTGTGGTTATTGCGGACAGAGGTGCCAATGTAGTTCCGGCAGTGGTTGGTATGCCTGCCTGTAATTCAGTTGTTGGCTGAGTCTCAATACTAGGAGTTCGATGAGTTGGGATTGCTGTTCCCCGATCTGCCGTACTACTTTCTGTCTGAGTTGACTGAGTCATTTCTGAAGCTGTGGGCATGTCAGTACGAACAGTACCCTTAGTTAATCCTTCAGTAGTCGGTTTTATGGTAGTACCAATTGAAGCAGTTGTTTCTGGTGCGATTGTAGTTCTAGCTGTGGTTATTGCGGACAGTGGTGTCAATGTAGTTTCGGCATTAAATGGTATGTCTGTCTGTAATTCAGTTGTTGGCTGAGTCTCAATACTAGGAGTTCGATCAGTAGGGATTGTTGTATCCCGATCTGCCGTACTCCTTTCTGTCTGAGTAGACTGAGAAGTCATTTCTGAAGCTGGGGGCATGTCCGTACGAACAGTACCCTCAGTTTCTCCTTCAGTAGTCGGTCTTATGGTAGTACCAATTGAAGCAGTTGTTTCTGTTCTGAAGGTAGTTTTACTACTCCTTTCTGTCTGAGTTGACTGAGTAGTCATTTCTGAAGCTGGGGGCATGTCAGTACGAACAGTACCCTCAGTTTCTCCTTCAGTAGTCGGTCTTATCGTAGTACCAATTGAAGCAGTTGTTTCTGTGGTGAAGGTAGTTTTACTCCTTTCTGTCTGAGTAGACTGAGTAGTCATTTCTGACGCTGTGGGCATGTCAGTACGAACAGTACCCTCAGTTAATCCTTCAGTAGTCGGTCTTATGGTAGTACCAATTGAAGCAGTTGTTTCTGGTGCGATTGTAGTTCTAGCTGTGGTTATTGCGGACAGTGGTGTCAATGTAGTTTCGGCAGTAGTTGGTATGTCTGTCTGTAATTCAGTTGTTGGCTGAGTCTCAATACTAGGAGTTCGATGAGTTGGGATTGCTGTTCCTCGATCTGCCGTACTACTTTCTGTCTGAGTTGACTGAGTCATTTCTGAAGCTGTGGGCATGTCAGTACGAACAGTACCCTCAGTTAATCCTTCAGTAGTCGGTCTTATGGTAGTACCAATTGAAGCAGTTGTTTCTGGTGCGATTGTAGTTCTAGCTGTGGTTATTGCGGACAGTGGTGTCAATGTAGTTTCGGCATTAAATGGTATGTCTGTCTGTAATTCAGTTGTTGGCTGAGTCTCAATACTAGGAGTTCGATCGGAAGGGATTGTTGTTTCCCGATCTGTAGTACTCCTTTCTGTCTGAGTAGACTGAGAAGTCATTTCTGAAGCTGGGGGCATGTCCGTACGAACAGTACCCTCAGTTTCTCCTTCAGTAGTCGGTCTTATGGTAGTACCAATTGAAGCAGTTGTTTCTGTTCTGAAGGTAGTTTTACTACTCCTTTCTGTCTGAGTTGACTGAGTAGTCATTTCTGAAGCTGGGGGCATGTCAGTACGAACAGTACCCTCAGTTTCTCCTTCAGTAGTCGGTCTTATCGTAGTACCAATTGAAGCAGTTGTTTCTGTGGTGAAGGTAGTTTTACTCCTTTCTGTCTGAGTAGACTGAGTAGTCATTTCTGACGCTGTGGGCATGTCAGTACGAACAGTACCCTCAGTTAATCCTTCAGTAGTCGGTCTTATAATAGTACCAATTGAAGCAGTTGTTTCTGGTGCGATTGTAGTTCTAGCTGTGGTTATTGCGGACAGTGGTGTCAATGTAGTTTCGGCAGTAGTTGGTATGTCTGTCTGTAATTCAGTTGTTGGCTGAGTCTCAATACTAGGAGTTCGATGAGTTGGGATTGCTGTTCCCCGATCTGCCGTACTACTTTCTGTCTGAGTTGACTGAGTAGTCATTTCTGACGCTGTGGGCATGTCAGTACGAACAGTACCCTCAGTTAATCCTTCAGTAGTCGGTCTTATGGTAGTACCAATTGAAGCAGTTGTTTCTGGTGCGATTGTAGTTCTGGCTGTGGTTATTGCGGACAGTGGTGTCAATGTAGTTTCGGCAGTAGTTGGTATGTCTGTCTGTAATTCAGTAGTTGGCTGAGTCTCAATACTAGGAGTTCGATGAGTTGGGATTGTTGTTTCCCGATCTGCCGTACTCCTTTCTGTCTGAGTTGACTGAGTCATTTCTGAAGCTGGGGGCATGTCAGTACGAACAGTACCCTCAGTGAGTCCTTCAGTAGTCGGTCTTATAGTAGTACCAATTGAAGCAGTTGTTTCCGGTGCGATTGTAGTTCTAGCTGTGGTTATTGCGGACAGAGGTGTCAATGTAGTTCCGGCAGCAGTTGGTATGTCTGTCTGTAATTCAGTTGTTGGCTCAGTCTCAATACTTGGAGTTCGATGAATTGGGATTGTTGTTCCCCGATCTGCAGTACTGCTCTCTGTGTGAGTTGGCTGAGTAGTCATTTCTGAAGCTGGGGTCATGTCAGTATGAACAGTGCCCTCAGTTACTCCTTCAGTATTCGGCCTTATTGTAGTTCCAATTGAAGCAGTTGTTTCTGGTGCGATTGTAGTTTTAGCTGTGGTAATTGCGGACAGAGGTGTCAATGTAGTACCGGCAGTAGTTGGTATTTCTGTCTGTAATTCAGTTGTTGGCTGAGTCTCAATACTAGGAGTTCGATGAGTTGGGATTGTTGTTCCCCGATCTGCCGTACTCCTTTCTGTCTGAGTAGACTGAGAAGTCATTTCTGAAGCTGGGGGCATGTCAGTACGATCAGTACCCTCAGTTACTCCTTCAGTAGTCGGTCTTATAGTAGTACCAATTGAAGCAGTTGTTTCTGGTGCGATTGTAGATTTAGCTGTGGTTATTGCGGACAGAGGTGTCAATGTAGTACCGGCAGTGGTTGGTATTTCTGTCTGTAATTCAGTTGTTGGCTGAGTCTCAATACTAGGAGTTCGATGAGTTGGGATTGTTGTTTCCCGATCTGCCGTACTCCTTTCTGTCTGAGTTGACTGAGTCATTTCTGAAGCTGGGGGCATGTCAGTACGAACAGTACCCTCAGTTAGTCCTTCAGTAGTCGGTCTTATAGTAGTACCAATTGAAGTAGTTGTTTCTGGTGCGATTGTAGATTTAGCTGTGGTTATTGCGGACAGAGGTGTCAATGTAGTACCGGCAGTGGTCGGTATTTCTGTCTGTAATTCAGTTGTTGGCTGAGTCTCAATACTAGGAGTTCGATGAATTGGGATTGTTGTTTCCCGATCTGCAGTACTGCTCTCTGTGTGAGTTGACTGAGTAGTCATTTCTGAAGCTGGGGACATGTCAGTATGAAAAGTGCCCTCAGTTACTCCTTCAGTAGTCGGCCTTATTGTAGTTCCAATTGAAGCAGTTGTTTCTGGTGCGATTGTAGTTTTAGCTGTGGTTATTGCGGACAGAGGTGTCAATGTAGTTCCGGCAGTAGTTGGTATGTCTGTCTGTAATTCAGTTGTTGGCTGAGTCTCAATACTAGGAGTTCGATCAGTAGGGATTGTTGTTCCCCGATCTGCCGTACTCCTTTCTGTCTGAGTAGACTGAGAAGTCATTTCTGAAGCTGGGGGCATGTCCGTACGAACAGTGCCCTCAGTTACTCCTTCAGTAGTCGGCCTTATAGTTGTATCAATTGAAGCTGTTGTTTCTGGTGAGATTATAGACTTAGCTGTGGTTATTGCGGACAGAGGTGTCAATGTAGTTCCGGCAGTAGTTGGTATGTCTGTCTGTAATTCAGTTGTTGGCTGAGTCTCAATACTAGGAGTTCGTTCAGTAGGGATTGCTGTTCCCCGATCTGCCGTACTCTGCCGTTCTGTCTGAGTTGACTGTTCAGTTGTTGGCTGAGTCTCAATACTAGGAGTTCGATCAGTAGGGATTGTTGTTCCCCGATCTGAAGTACTCCTTTCTGTCTGAGTTGACTGAGTAGTCATTTCTGAAGTTGAGGGTATTTCAGTACGAACAGTTTGCTCAGTACCCGCAGTTATTTCTTCAGTAGACGGTCTTATAGTCGGACCAATGGTGGGACCCGTCGATTTAGGTTCTTCATAGTTAAAGGCCTGAGTTGAGGGACTTTCCGTGGTTCTGATGGAATCAGTAGTGTATGTTACTGTGCTTATATGATCTGTTGTCTGAGTGGATAGTGGTTTTAAGGTTGTTCCCTGAGTTGATTTTAGGTCTTTGATTGATTCAGTGATTGGCTGACTATGAGATGTGGGTGTTATTTCAGGTATTTCACTTTGAGTTATGCTCTCAGTTGTTGCATCAGTAGTGGAGCTAGAGGCAGAAAGTCCTGGGATAGTAGTACCAGAATAAAATGTTGTGGCTTTAGACATTGACGTCATTGTAGTCTCCTGAGTGGTTGATAGTTCGCTTGTCGGAATAGTATCGGATGGGTGAGCCCCTTCCGTCGGAAGAGTTGTACCTCTGTCTGTTGTTTCGTCTTCTGTAACAGTCGTTCGTGTAGTAGGAGGAAAAGTATGGTCAATAATTAGCTGTTTGGTGGTTTTGTATGACTCCGTTGTGCTATCAAATGGACCTTCGGCTTCAATGTCTGTATAGCGGGTTCGCATTTCTGTTTGGTTTGCCAACTGCATGACCGTATATTTGATGCTGATTGCATCGGTCGTTGTTGTCTCAGTTGGTTCAGTCGTGTCAGTTGTGAGCGGTGTTGTCTGGGTGGGAATACAGTTTGAGGTAGTAGTGTTGGTTGAGTTTGGAGAACAAATGCAGGTTTCAATTTTATGTGCCTTTGTTATGCACTTTATGGCGCCTACGCAAAGTGTTTGACAGGGATCAATACATTGACCAGATGATCCGCATTGATGTGCTTTGCTGCAGTCTTCGTGTGTGGTACAGTTGCCACCTGGCTTAGCTGCATGTTTTGATTTATATTTGGATTTTGTTTTTATAATTTTTGGAGTGGAGTATTTTTGTACATATTTCAAATAAAAGTATAAAATTTAAAAAAAAAAAATACAATACATTAAAATATTTACAAATAAATACGATATAGATAATAAATAGGTGTGTAGCTACAACATAGGGAAATGTGCACAATAATATATATAGATATATACAGGGGTACCTGGGGGGACTTTACTAAATATGTTCGAAAAGTTATTTCATCTAATTTTCTTGTTTACAGTCAAAAGAACCTGAGTAAAAACTCTGAGTACATAATATTTAGTACAAATAATTATTATACGGTTAGATAGATAAATTCAAATTAGAAACGTTTGTTTTTGTTTTACTATTAGTTAGCTACATGTTGGATTTAAGTTTGTTGTTGTTGTAATTGTTGTTTATACCATTAGTATTACAAATACATCTAGATTACCATTTGTTTAGAATCGTGGGTTAAGATATTCATAGTATTCAAAAGGCATTTTATTAATAATCTTTGTGAGCATGAGCGTGTGTGAATGTTCAGAAGAATTGCTTGTTGTATTTGTATCTGTATCTGTTATGTTGTTGATACTGCCCCCAAGGTGGGGTATTTGGGATCATGATCACTCAATGATCCATTGACAATTTGGATAACGGTTTTTCTTATTTTTGTTCGGTTATTTGCGCTTTTAGGTTTTTATTTGAAGCTAAACGGGCGTTACAAGTAATCCTAATAGCTTTAAGAGGGTACGTGGTTTAGCTTTTGGGATTGTTTATCACAGTTTGAGAGAAAGAGAAAGACAAAAAGAGAGAGTAGGAGACAGAGGGAGGCTTTATAGCGCTTTTACTTTTAACACCTCACGTCTATTTACATATACGCATAATGTGGACAAATATATTGACAAAATACAAGATACTATATTAAGGTGTTCGCTTTTGATCAATATATTTTGCCAGGTCATTTTGTGCGTGTGTTTTCTTGTGTGTGGTTGTGTTTGGTGTGTGAGGGGAACAGACAATTTAGGACAGAACTGGCAATGTAAAAAAAATTCAGAGCGAGAGAGAGAGAAGGAGAGTGAGTGAGAGAAAGAGAGCAGGAAACAGAGATTTACGATAAACGATAAACGAGAGTCAGAGACATTGAGGTACTTTCACTTGACAAAGAGTTGTTGTGAGAGAGAGTACGTTGTGTGGTTTACCTTTTTGACATCCATATTTGGCATCGGCTATAAATCCAGTTGGGCAGAATTTACATATCGGCTTGTGATCCTCGACAATGCATGGCGAGTTTGCGGCACATGTGGCATATTTGCATGGATCGACACATTGATAATTGCGACAGGCCAAGCCTGCTGGACATCCAGCATCGCGTAAACATATCGATATCGATGGCTGGCAATCGCGCATACAAATGCAAACAGGCTTATGATCCTGTACCTCACACGATTTGTTCTCGGCACAAATCGGTGCCCGTCCCAGTGGGACAATACAAGGATTACGGCACTTGCCCTCCGTACAGGCCATATTCGAGGCACAATCATCATCTCGATAGCATTCGCGCTTATCCGGCGCACAGGTCAATTCACCATATTCATTCACAATGAACCCGGACTTGCAAATGCAGACGGGCTGATGTCGTCGTGTCTCACACTTTTTGTTACTTTCACAGATGAATAGAGGATTGTTGCAAGGATCTGTGCATTGACCATACTGGCCGCACTGCAATGTCTCGGGACATTCAGCATCAGTTGTGCATGTTATCTGATCCTTTGTCTTCGGATCTGTATCATCGGGTATACATTTGGGATCCAGCTTACATTCGACCTCGGGTCGGCCAACGTGACAGCTAGGACAGGAGCAACGTGGACGGTGCAGTACAGTTTGGCATAATGCATTGGTGCCACACGCGCCACGCATTGTACAAGGATCGGTGCAGTGTCCTTGCAGGCATGACTTTTCACTGGGACAATCCGTATCTGAGTAGCATTGTTCGGTGTCTATAATGTATATCATCAAAGCAGGCGAGGAACGAGAGAGAGAGAGATAGACAGGTTGTTGTTGGTTTTTTATACTATTGGTGTTAATCATTGGGTGCACTCAATCTACCAATCTATTTGGTAATATTCCCTATATAGGTTTATTAAATCTTTCCTATAGGAACGTAACTCCATTTTGGTTCGCTACTAGTTTATGATTTTTACTCTTTTTTAGGGAGTTTGACAGACAAGAGAAAAGTTTTGGTAGAAACGTAAGACGGTTGTGTGTGTGTATATGTGTGTGTTTTGGGTAGAGGGTACACATAGATGGGAGTGTATAAGTGGCTCAGACAAAAAACTTAAATCTATAAAAATGTTTCAAAAAACAAAAATAGAAAAACTTAAACGAAACAATATGTAAAACAGTATTATCCAGTGTTTGTTTGTACTTTTCGATTGGGTTTTCTTTGGTTTGGTGTTTTCGCTTTGATTTTATTTGGTTTTAAGTACTTGGTGGTGTATGTGGTTCGGTGGGGTATTTTCCAGGGTGGAGAGGGGAGGTGTGTGTTCAAATTTGTGTCAGTGGAATTGGAATTGGGTTTGTGCAGGGAAGTTGTTAAAGTGCGTACAGTTTTGGGGGGGAGTTCAAAATAGATGGTGTTCATAATAGGACTTAAGAAATCATAAAGAAAATTAAACAAAATATTTGTTGTTTTGTTTGGTGCAGTTAGTGATAAGGACAGGCAGCAATTGTCAGGGACAAAACATCAAATTGCAGAACTGTGAAGGGAACATCTCACATAATTTCAGTTGCAGTTTATTATCGATTGATTCTTATCCATATAAGCTTGCAGTTATTATATGTATATATATTTGTATAGAGTAGATGCTTTTTGGTTTGGAATGTAGATTAATTGATTTGTTGTTTGATTGTTTTATTGTTTGATTGATTGTTTGGTATGCGGGCGATCAAACGAGCGAGCGAGCGAGCAGCCTTATAAGTAGATAAGTTCGAGTGAGCAATAGTTACAATCCTTGATGAATTACCAATTATTAAGTATATATAACGAGTGTGTTTAATTTTGGCTTTTAGGGTTTTAGAAGTATATAGAGACTTGCGCTTTAATTGATCTATGGACAAGTTTTTTATTAATAATGGTATTCTTTTTTATTTATCTTAGCAATTATCTCTTTGATCTAATGCATTGTTCATATTTAGCTTGTTGAGTAATGGTGAAAATTACACGACATCCAACACATGCGCTCTGCCCTCACGAGAGACACGTTATTGGTGATTGATTGAGTGAGTGGCATGATTTAAGAGGTACGAAAGTAGAGAGTATGAATATATATATGTAGTAAGGAGAGAAAGAAACAGATCAAACTGATAGGTACAACTTTTGACTAAAGCAATGGATTAGCTGATAGACAATTTGGAAGAATACATTAGTCCTAAGTATAGCTGAGAGAGGGAAAGTCAGGGAAAGAGAGCAAGAGAAAGTAGTAAGTAGCTTATCTGTGGTGTTATTCATAATTCACAAACTGATAAATTTGGTATAAATTCAAATATTTACAGGTTTTTTTCTTCATACTCTTTTTTTTTTTGGTTTAGTGTTAGTTGTAGTTGGGCATTTTGTATACGCATATAATATGTACAGATGTGATTAATCACACATACAAATTTCTGTATATACAACTTAAAGACTAGAGTCAAATTTACCAAAAATATATATATTTAATTTTCTTTTTAAGTGTTAGTCAAATTTAGTTACAGTTTTTTATTTTTTCAGTTTATAAAAATTTCGAGTTGTTTTTTGTAGCTGTATGAAAGCAATTCTCAACCAATAGACGAGCTAAGAGTGTGTACTAGGGGTAGGTACGAGTATTTTTAGGAGCTTTTTACATATTATTATTTTGTTGGACCTTAAGTTAATTTGTTGTTTGGTTATATAGGAATGCATTGAAAAGTAGTTGTAGTTGTTGCAGTTTGTAGCTGTTGTTGTTGTAATTGATCTATGGACATATGAGACTTATAGTACAGCATTTCGAGCTAGAGAATTAATTCATTGATTGATTTAAAGCATATGCGAACCATGTGTGAGAAGTGTCCCGTCCACAGTTCCCAATCTGAGACTTTGTTCATTCAAGTAAAAACAGTTTTTCTTCTTTTTTTTAATAATATTAGATTTTCTTTATGTTTTTGTTTCTTTTTTTTTAGCGAAGGGAAACGACAGAGTGGCGTAGGGTAGCAGAATAGAGGATAAAACAACGTTGGGTTATTTTTAGGTGGGTCGGGGGTTTAAGGATGGGAAGATCAGGAGAAATCATGGATATCGACGATGTTAGGATGTGTTTTTGGGAAATATGTTGTCTTTATTATTATTTGCTTTTTGTATTTTTGGTATTAAAATATTTTTTTATAAGCTGTGTTGTTGTTTGTTGTATACTTGCGGCATCATACTCAGGATGCTCAGTTGCTTGGCTTTCTGTGAAGCTGTGGTTATCGATTTTAATGGCTACATATCGCTATCGCGGCAAATATTGGATATTTATAACTACATATACGATATAAGATATTAGAGATGAACCAATTTGACTACTGATCTGTGCGTTAAATCGAGGGGTTTGTTTTTCATGGTATGCCGCAGAGCTAGCTAGTGTTGTGAAACACTTTAAAATATATACGATCATATTTTATGGGTTATTTCAAAGCCAATATGTGTCTTTAAGATTTCAATGAATGCTGTATGAAATAATGATAAACGCAAGCTTTCAAGCTTTATGAGTTTTGTCTATATTGATAACGATAACGATAAGAAGTGTTGTAAAATGCACTGATTGTCGTTGTTTTTGTTTTTTTTTTAGTAATCGATACGAAATAATTTGCTTAAAGATATAATTTGGTTTTTGGTTTGGTTTTGGCGATAAATGAGGGTTTCATTAAATGAATACTAGGCACAGATTGGGTAACCGCGATAGCGACAGCAACATTCCACAAATTTCCATATGCGTTGTGATTGAATGTTATCGATTTATCGAATATGCCAAATATTTCTTAAAAACTACAAAGAAATACTCAAAAATTAAACTAAAGCTAACTGGTATTTGTTTTGAAACTATTTCTGAAAACATTGCATTTAATTCTGTGTGTAGTTGCGTGTGAATCTTCTGGGTGTTTGTGTGTGTATATATGTGTGTAGTTGTGCGCGGGAAATTGATATTACAAAAAACTAGATAATTTTTTGGGTAACTTGGAACATGTGTATAGGTTGTTAAATTCATTAAACAATTAATTCATTAATGTTATAAAACATTATTAAAAACACACACTACACTGTAAAAATCTAATTAAGTTTTTCGTTTCATGTTTGTTTTTCTGAATTAGTTAAATTAGCTGTTTGTTTTTTGTTTGATTATTAGATTTTATAAACAACTCATAAAAATATAGTAGCTCTATAAATATTCAAACCAAAATATATATTATTATTATTTTAATTATAACAACAATATCAGTAATTGTTACTGACTAAACTCCAGTTAAATAACGGCAACGATAACGCTAACTGATTAAGATAAAACTGATTACTCCAATCAAAAATGTATATCAATGGTTGTGTGTGTATATCGAGTGTATTTTTGTGTGTATGTGAGTTCAACGATTACTTTTTGGTAAGCAAACGCCGATTAAGATGATTAGCCGTACTCTAAATACTAGAGGTACAATTCGTACCCTTTCCTCAAAGGTTAAAGAAACTGAATTGGTCCACTTACCCTGCTGACAGACATAATCGTAGCCCTGACGCACGCAAGCTCCGGCATCGCAGCCCTGAGTACGGCAGTCTTCCTTTGGAGGGGTTAGATAACCTAAAAATTAAAGAAAGAAAAGGATTTAGAAAAGAAAAGGCCTAAGAAGTATCCCTGAAGTGCAGAGTCTTTTAAAGGCTACTTACATTGCACATAGGCATCTCCGTGTGGGAAGTCATCCGGGCAGTAGCATTCAGCCTGATTGTTGTCCCGTACATGACAGGCGGCATTGAGACCGCAAGGCTGATCATGGCAGGCATTCACGAGCTGACCATCGCAGATGCAGCCCTTGTGAGCATCTCCAATGCAGCCATCCATGCAGGCGCATTCATAGCCACCTGGCAGTTCAATACATTTGGAGTTAACACCACAAGGATTTGTGGAACAGCCGCCATTATCCAATGGCTGACACTCGGTGGCGGGATTTCCAAAGAAATCGGGCGGACAGGAACATTGTGCCTTGCGATTAACGACACGACATTGGGCATTGGAGCCACAGGCACCATACTCCAGGCAGGGATTGCGGCACTTGCCCCGATCACAGCGTTTGTTTGACTCGCAGTCGTTGTCCTCACGGCACTCGAATTGCACACATTCCTTGCTGGGTTCGCCCTCATAGCCATCAGGGCAGTAACAGAGCATGCGATGCTCCGAAACGGTACAGAGAGCATTGCGTCCGCAGGCTCTATCGTCGTGACATGGATCACTACACTTGCCATTAACGCAGCTCTGATCCGCAGCACAATCTCCATTCGATTTGCAGCCTGCAATGCAGGAGCCGCGCTCACAAAGCTGTCCCAATGGGCACTGACGCTTGGCACCGCACTTCTGACGGCATTTGCCACGAGCACACTGTTGACCACAGGCGCAGTCCTCTGAACGGGAGCACTTAGCGGCGCAGTAGGCGCCACTTTCGTCACATTCACAGCCAGGATTACAACGCTCTGGGGGCAAGTGGCAACCGGTAAGTCCATCACCGATGAAAGAGGCGGGACACTGGCATTGAACGCCATGATTGATCACCAGACAGTCGGCGCATTGTCCGCACTGTCCTGGGGTCTGGCAGGGATTCTGGCATTTCTTGTTGACACAAGCCTCATCGCTGGCACAGCTAAGATCGTTGCGACAACCCGTCTGACAGATGCGATTCTCACAGATCTGTCCCTGAGCACAGGCACTGTCCGTGTTGCAAACGGTGCGACAAGTGCCGCGCATGCAACGCTCATCGGAGAGACAGTTCTGATCATTGCGGCACTTGCCCTGGCAGCTACCAGCATAACATAATTGATTTGCGCCGCAGTCCTCATTACGCCCACAGGCGGTACGTGGAGCCTTGCAGGCGACATCGGCATTTCCACTGAGTCCTTCGGGGCAGCTGCACTGCTTGCGATGATCGATGGCCTGGCAAAGGGCATTGGTGCCACATGCGGTGGGATCTGCACAGGGATCCACACACTGTTGGGCCTGGCAAGTCAAATGGATGGGACAACCCTGATCGGAGCGACAGCCGGTGACACAGTTCAGACCTAGACAGAGTTCTCCGTGGGCACATTCGTTGTCGTGGCGACACAACGGTTTACAGACACCCTGTTGGCAACGTTCGTTGGTCAAACAGCCGGCATCATCAGCACAAAGTGGTCGACAGACGGACTCGAAACAGGCCAATCCATTACTGCAGTCACGATTCTCCCGACACGGTAGAGGAGGTGAGCGAACACAACCCACTTGAGGTGTGGGATTGGGAACCATGTTGTCCAGGCAGCTGCAGCTGGCACGATGATTCGATACCGAGCAGGCAGCGTTAGGTCCGCAGGGATTCTCCAGACAAGGATTGATACACTTGTCGTTGCGACAGGACTCGGAGGCACTGCAATCATCATCTACATGGCAGCCAAAGACGCACTTGTTGTGAAGACAAACATGTCCCAGGAAGCAATCATTGTCTACGCGACAGGTCACTAAGGAAGCCAGGATAATATAAGATTAGAGTAGAGCTTTTTGCTGGGAAAAGTGTTGGGACTTACGCATGCAATTTCCACGCAGACACTTCTCATTCGTTGCACATTCCAGATCGTTGTGGCAGACGGGCAGGCACATGGAGTCGCGACAGCTGTAACCAGGTGAACAGTCGCCATCGCAGGCAACTGGAACACGCACACACTCCTTGGCGGCATCACCTGTAAAGCCCTCGGGGCAATGGCACTGTTTCACATGGCTCAGCATAAGGCACTCAGCATTCTGGCCGCAGGCCTGTGGCTGCTGGCAGGGATTAAAGCATTGTCCTCCTTGGCAGACCTCCGACGATCCACATTCGGTATCCAGGAGACAGGCAGCTAATGGGAATTCAAGTATTCAATCAGTGTTGGTCACATAAAGACTGCCTAAATTTCACTTTACGTTACGTTACGTTACAGTACTTAGTACGTGATGTTGTGGTAGTGTTGTATTTGTTGTTGTCTTGAGTGCGTAAGTTTTGTTAACAGTTAGTCTATGCTACTGGACAGAGTTCAATAGTTCTGCGGCAGATCCAAGTCTGAAACTCTAAGGAAAAAGTCGCTCACTAAGAGAGCATACATTTGCGGCTTAAAGGAAGATTTTTAAGGAAAGGTTTCGTGAGGTTTTAAACCTGGTGAAAACGTTCGTACTTACATTAACAATGCTTTTAAGCTGTAAGGTTAACTTAAAAGCAGCGGATGTTTTAGGGTCGTAGTATATATAATTTAATTGAAGCTTTTGGTTTTTTTGTGTCAGGGGAAGGAGTCGCAGCATCTTAGAGCTAGTATTCGTGCTAGTTTGGTAAGTGATTAGCTAAGGTAATTAGTATGTTGTTGTGGTGTTTGGTTGTTGTTTTGACTAGTTGGTAAGTCGCTAAGTTGTGGTAGTCGGTATTTTGTTTAGACCCTGGGTGGTTGGTAGGTGTGTGAGTGGTTGGTGGTTAGTACTTACGTTTACAGACACTATCAGAGCAGTATGTGTTGGTGGGACAATCGCTAGTGATTTGACAGGGCATTGGCAATGGCTTACAGCCGACCACCCGGTCAGCGGGTTGACCGTCGTAGCCATTGCGGCATGCACAGTGAGCGACATGACCCTTCGGAACACATTCCGCATTGGGGCCACATTGCAGGTGGGCGCAGACATCCTGGCATTTTGGTACACCGTTTGTCTTCGTGCATGCAGCATGCGGTGGACAATCGTCATTGGTTTCGCACTCAACAGAGCTGCGACAACCCTCATTATAAGGGTCACCGACGAGAGCAGGAGGACAGGTGCATTTATAGGAACCGCGCGAGTTACGACACCGAGCACCGGGTCCGCACGGTGCATCCTTGCAGAAATCAATGACCTCACAACGAGCGCGGGGATCGCCACTAAATCCGGGCTGACAGTGACACACTTGACGATGATTCTCGGTGGTGCAGAGAGCGTTTTCTCCACACGGCTGACCAATCAAACAGGCAATCTTACACATGTGGTTGTCACAGCTCTTGTCATTCGAACAGTCCTCGTCGCTATTGCACTCGATCTTGCGACAACCGGAACGGGCATCTCCAAAGAATCCATCCTTGCAAACACAGTCAGGAGAATGGGATCGAGCCACACACTCAGCGTTCCTACCGCAAGCCGCACGTCCCAAGCAAACGGACTCACAACGAGCACGTCCGTAGGCATCGAGTAGGCAGGTTTCATCCTCGCCACAATCACTGCTGACGGTACATTCGACTTCCTTGGCGCAGATATTGTTCTGGCAGAACTGGAACTGTGGACAGGTTGAGTTTGACTTGCAGGTGCTCTGACAGACGCCCTGTAGGCACAGCTGTTCCGAAATACAATCGCGGTTGCTGCTGCACAAAGCATTGCAAATTCCGTGGGCACAGATGCTGCCCTGTGGACACTGTGTGTCCTGTTGGCAGTACTGCAGCGGTACACAACCTTGCTTGGCGTCTCCGGTGCTGCCCGTCTCACAGGCACACACTCCAATGTGATTCTGGACAGAACAGTGGGCAAGGGCACCACAGGCATTTGGCAGTGAGCAGGGATCAATACACTTGGCATCAAGGCAAGCCTTTTCGGCGGCACAGTCTCCATTATCGGAGCATTCAATGTGCACGCATTCGGCATGAGGATCACCGCGCGAGTTGGCAGGACAACTGCAAATGGCTTTGTGTCTTTGGGCCAAGCAATTGGCATTCAAGCCACAGGCACCTTGACGTTCGCAAGGACTGCGGCAACGGGAATTTTGACAACTGGCGCTAGCTGGACAATCGGCATCACTGAGACATTCGCTGGGATCTCGGCAGCCAGCCTGAATGGGATCTCCAATCAGTCCCTCGGGACATTTACAGCGGTAACTGCCAGGGAGATTGTCACAGAATGCGGTGCTGTGACAGGGCTGAGTCATACACTCATTGATATCCTCGCAGACGCCATTAACAAGCTGATATCCATCGTGGCACTCGCAGACAGCCTGGTGATCAATCACCTGGCACCTTCCCTTGCCACAGCTGGCTTGATCACAGGGTTTAATACAACGATTGGTTTCCGCATCGCAGGCACGATCACTGGCACAATCCACATGATCAATGCACTCTACTTTGAAGCAACCAACTCCTGTGTCATTAGGATCTCCTAGATAACCAGCAGGACAGTTGCAAGTCGACTGATGTCCTTCAGCCTGACAATGGGCATTCGTACCACAGACAGTATGCAAGCAAGGATCCGTGCACTTGCCCTGAATACATGTCAGACTATTCGCGCAATCATCATGCTTGTGGCATTGCCGAGGCTGTGCGCAACCCTGCTGCGTGTAGCCATCTCCGACAGTTCCTTCGGGGCACACACAGCGATAAGAGCCGGGTACATTCTCGCACCTGGCGCTGGCGTGACAGGGTTGTTCCGTGCACTCATCGATATCCGAGCAGCCGAAAGGTGTGCCAATGAATCCATTCGCACACTTACATTTTCCGGTGAGACACAGTTCGGTGGGAGGACAGTCTGCGTCGGATTCACAGCCAGGCTGACAAGTACGATCACTATTACAGATCTCTCCGGTGAGACAGTTGTTGCTGGTATAACAGACCTTGCGACAGACCTGCTCATAGCAACGTTCTCCAATCGCGCAGGTTGAAGTCTTTGTACATGGAAGATTACATTGATTTCCAATACACATGTGTCCACTTGGACATTGATTGCTGGCCAGGCAAGGGGCTGGTACTCGTACGCAACCCTGCTCGGGTGTTGGGTTACCCTCGAAACCATCGGGGCAGGTGCATTGACTGCGATGCTGAGCAATGCTGCAGAGCGCATTGGGGCCACAGCTGGTGCTTGATTTACAAGGATCAACACACTTGTTTTCAATACAGGACTGCTCCTGTTTGCATTCCTTGTTGCTGCGGCATCCGATGGCGCAATTGCCATCCAAGCAGGCCAGTCCACTGGCGCATTGGCTGTGATCCAAGCAGGAAACAACACAAACATTTCCCACACAATTCTCGCCATCAGAGCAATCCTGTGCGTTGCGGCAGGCCACACGGCACTGTCCATTAAAGCAAAGTTCGCCACCGCAGTCCACGTCCGTAAGACACTTGGAAGCACTGCGGGCGCATCCGTTCTTCGCCAAATCGCCGATGGGTTGGAAGCGTAGTGGACAACTGCAGATTGGTTTACGATTCACGACCTTGCATTCGGCATTGGATCCACAAGCATTATCACAGGGATTAAGGCAACGACCTCTGGCACAAATTGTGTTTGCTGGACAGTCGGCATCACCGTTGGGACACTGTCCATCCGGACGACAACCCTTGGTATTCGGTTGGGGTTCTCCAACGAAGAGAGGCGGACACTTGCAGTTGGCGCCCTCAGGCGTAACCTCGCAGATTGCAGTGGGATGACAGCTTCCGGGAGCGCAACCGCTCTGTTTAACGCAAGCAACCTCTGGCAGTGGATTTCCCCTATATCCAGGTGGACATTGGCAGACAGCACGATGGTCCTCGGCCAAGCAAATGGCGTTCTCGCCGCAGGATTCCTCGTCACACACGTCGTAGCACGTGTGAGTCATGCGATTGCACATCTGACTTGGTGGGCAGTCGTGATTGTAAACACAGGGCACGCTCTGGCAACCATTGAAGGGATCATACGGATCGCCTGCAAAGGGTCCAGGTGGACACTGACATTGGGCCTGATGATTGTTCGTGATGCATACGGCGCGTGGTCCACACTTGACACTGTCGCAAGCGGGACGGCAGCTAAGCGACTGCGTTGAATCGTCCTTGATGCAGGCTTCCGACTCAGAACACTCGGCATTGCTACGGCATTGATGTTTACGTTCTGGTTGACAGCCGTTACGATCATTGGGATTGCCTACAAAACCAGAGAGGCAATCACAGCGTCCCTGATGTTGTCTGGCCAAACAAATCGCATTGGCGGGACAGGTAAAGGCGTCGCAAATAGCCACGCACTTGAGCACACCCAGAACATCTGGACGACAAGCGGAGGCATCTGGACAGTTTTCATCGCTGGTACAGTCGGGTAGTGAGGGCTTCTCGCAGGAGGAGACAACTGGATTCCAGACAAAGCTATCGGCACAGTTACAGATAGCATGTCCAGCAGCATTGATTTTGCAGAGTTCGTTGGGACCGCAGACAACATTTGTGCAGAGGTTGATGCATTCCCGGGTTTCCAATGGTCCAGTTTGACAGCCAAATCCTCTTTCACAATCCTTGTCAGTCTTGCATTTATCCTCTAGATCAGGAGCCTTTCTTTCTGGTTGGCAGCCGGATTGCAGATTGCTTGGGTTGCCAAAGTAACCGTCAGCACAGATGCAGGAGGAACGATGATCATCGGCGACGCAGAGCGCATTGGGTCCACACTGAATCTTGGAGCAGGCGTCAACACACATGCGTAGTCCTCTGCCCAATTGGAAGCAGATTTCCGAGTGTTTGCAGTCGGCATCGTTACCGCATTGCCCTCTAATGCTACAACCCTGGGTTAGGTCGTGGGGATCGCCTACATATCCCAATGGGCAAAGACATTTGCCGGCATCACAAATGGCACGAGGTCCACACGCTGTCTTTGAGCAGAGATTCTTGCAGTGACCTTTCTGGCAACTGTAGCCATCGGGACACTCAACACGTTCACTGCACTGACATTGGTTCGCATCCTGGCAGAACTTGCTCTCGATAGGCTGACAGCTGCTGTAGGGATTTCCTGCATGTCCAGAGAGACAAAGACACTCGAAGCTACCAGCTGTATTAAGACAGGCAGCATTCAAGCCGCAAGGTTTGTTGGCACACTCGTCCACATCCTGGCAACCGACATGGGGATTACCACTGAATCCCTGAGGACAGATACAAGTGATTTGATTGCCAGCTGCACGGCACTCGGCGTTCGGTCCACAACTGTTGGGCTGACAGACATTCTTGTTCTGGGCACCACATCCTTCGTAGGGATTGCCAAAGGTGCCGGGGTTACAGGCACAACGACTTTGTCCCAATCCATATTCACAATGGGCATTCTCTCCGCAGTTGGGTGAGCACGTGGCATACTCAATGGGTGGCATGCAGAGCAGATCGGGGTTACCCACAAAGTTCGGTTCACAAACGCACTTTCCATTGTTCTTGTCGCAGGTTGCTCCAATGCCACAGACAACTCCTTCACAGCGTTGCTTGCAACGTCCATTGATGCAAATTTGTCTTTCGTCACAGGGTCGGGAAGCGCCACACTGATCCGTGCTGCAGCTACCGCCTGGGAAGGGATTTCCCAGATAACCCTGAGGACACTTGCAGGTGGGTCCATCACTTGTCGGTATGCAGAGTGCGCCCTCGCCACAGATAACGTCTTGGCACTGGGACACACAGTCACCGTCAGCATTCTTAACGAATCCAACGCGACAACGACACCAACCAGCATGTTGATCCGTTTCGCAGTAGGCATTAGCTCCACAGAGTAGACTGGCACAGGGACTAAGGCAGCTGCCATCCAAACAGGCCAAATTGCTAGCGCAATCCTCATTGCTAAGGCAGGTACTCTTTGGTACGCCATTCTCCAGAATGCAACCGCTCTTGTAGGGATCACCGGTGAATCCTTTGGGACAGACACACTGGTAGCCTCCCTTCTTGTTAACACAGTAGGCGCCATAGGCGCAGGGCAGATGAGCGCACTCATCCTCGTCCGTGCAGCCGAGCAGGGGATCTCCCTTGAAGCCTGCCTCGCACATACACTGAGGTGGATCCGAGGGCGTGCACTTGGCATTGATACCACAGGGGAATCTCTCGCAGGGACTCTTACATTTGTTGTTATCCTGGGGATCCAGGAAGTATGGTGGGGGACAGACACACTCTCCAGGTTGAATACACTTTTCGTTGCTTGCGCATTCCTTATCCGCAGCACATTTACGCTGCGCAGGTGCACAGAGACCGTTGTAGGCATCACCCTGATAACCTTCAGGGCAGTGACAACTGTAGCCACCGAGCTGATTGACACATTGAGCTCCATAAGCGCAGAGCTGAGCGCCACGCTCCTCACACTCGTTGACATCCACGCAGCTGCCGTCGGGTTGTGTCTGATATCCCTTGGGGCAGGCGCAGTAACTGACTCCGCCCGCAATGGAGATACATTCGGCACCGCTCGGACAGGGCTGTCCTGTCGAGCATCCGGCTAGGACGCAGCTATTTCCGAGAAGTTTGTATGGAGCTTGGCATTGACATTCCGGACTGCTGCAGATCTCGCACATTACGAAGGGATTACCAGTGTGACCCTGCGGACAACGGCACTCGTAGCTGCCGGGCAGATTCTTACACAGAGCATTTAGGCCGCAAGCAGGCTTGCCACGTTGGGTGCCACACTCATCAATATCCTGGCACTCTCCACCTGAAGGATTCCTTTCATAGCCTTGACGGCAAATGCAGACACTGCTGCCGGTAAACGAATCAAGGACACAACTCTCCCCAGGTGTACAAGGGTTGGCGTCAGAGCATCCGATGGTCTTGCCTGAAGCGCAACCCTCCTGATAGGCATCTCCAGTAGAGCCACCGGGACATTGGCATAGGTAACCACCAGCTGTGTTAGTGCAAATAGCATTCTCCGCACACGGATTAGCGCGGCATTCATCGATGTCACTGCATCCACCTGGCAGAGCGGCGTTTCCGGTATATCCTGGCGCACAGAGGCACTGAGCTTGTCCGTTGGCCAGCATGCACTGGGCATGGGCCCCACAATCTTGCGTCTCACAGGGATGTCTGCAATCATTGCCAATATTGGGGTCAGGGCACAGACAACGGTTTGTCTGATCACAAATTGCATTTCCAGGACACTGCTCACTGTTTGCACAGCTAACGATAGGTACACAACGCACAGAGGGATCGGGATCAGCCAAGGTGCCTTCTGGGCAGCGGCAGCTGTAACCGCTTCCGGGAAGATTGATACAATCGGCGCCGGCGCCGCATTTACCTCCTGCGCGGCATTCATCCACATCCAAGCACTTGGTGTGCGGATCTCCCGAAAAACCTGGTGGACAGGCGCAGCTGTAACCACCTGGAGTATTGCTGCAGGTCGCATTCTGACCGCAACTACCGAAGGGTCCATGCAGTAAATCGCATTCATCGATGTCCACGCAGCCGGCGGAGACATCACTGGGATTATAGGTCCATCCTTCCTCACAGACACAGTACGCCTCACTCTGATCCGGCTTACAGTAAGCATGAGCACCGCATTTCACATCCTCACAGGGTTGCTTGCAGGCCATTCGCGGGGGACTTCCCACATAACCAGCCTCGCAATCGCAGCGATAGGAGCCAGGAGTATTTAGACATTGAGCATGTGGTCCACAGGCTTCGGCATGAGTGCGACACTCATCAATGTCCACGCAACTGGAACCGATGGGCTCGAAGCCGTCCAGGCAGAAGCAATGGTTTTCAATACATTCGGCATTGTTGGTGCAATCAAAGTTGCTGCTGCACAGAATATTCACATCTGTGGGCACGCAACCGTCTTTGGGATCGGGATTACCATCGTATCCCTGGGGACATTTGCATTCGTATCCTGGTACTTTGTTCTCACAGATCGCATGCTGTCCGCATGGCTTGTCTAGGGCTGCACATTCATCGATGTCCACACAACCCCGGAAAGGATCTCCTGTATAATCCGTTTTACAGCTGCATACGAAGCTACCGACGGTGTCCGTGCAAATAGCATTGTCGCCACACGGATTATCCTGACATTCATTAATGTCTGCATTTTAATAACGATCGCGATCACGTTCAACGGTTTCGAGGTGTTTTTTGCAGGGGTAGGTGAGACGGGGGAGTAGCAAACGCGTGTTCATTGGCGTGTTGTGTGTTCGTTTTTGCAGAGGGGGCAGGGCCGAGGGGGAGGTGGTTAAATATATATATTGCAATTAATTAAATTAGTAATCAAATCAAACAATACAATAAGAAATGTGTGAAACATGTGAAAGCATAGCGTGAAAGGGGGAGCGGGGGGTTGGGGATTGGAGGGAAATTGGAGAATAGATACTAAGTTGTGGGATACTGTGGGAAAGCTATGGGAAAGCTGTGGAAAAGCTGTGGGAAGCTGTGAAAAGCTGTAAGGAGCTATGAAAAGCTAAGTAAAGCTTTGAAAATCTGTAGGAAGCTGGGAAAAAATTAAGGAAGCTATAGAAAGCTGTTGAAAGCTACGCAAAGCTAAGGAAAGCTTTGAAAAGATGTTTGAAATTACAGAGAAATAGTGTGAAAAAGAAGGGAAAGACTGAGAAAGTAGAGAGTAAGAAGAAATTATACTTAAAATCAGAGATGAGCGCGTGACAAGTTTTAAAATGCAATTGGAAAATTTGATTTATTTAATAAATCTTTGTTTAAATCGCTCCCGGCTCATCTCTGATAGGAAAGCGGTTTTTCAGCAATTCAAGTCAATGAAAGCTGCTGAAATAAGTTTTCCCAATAACTAGTGCAATAAAAACATGCAATTATGCAAATACTAACTCTCGCAGTGCAAATAACCCTGTCCTTGGAATCCGCTTGGACAAAGGCAACGATATGAGCCCGGAAAATTGATGCACTTGGCATTTGTGCCACATTTGGCAACACCATCCGGCTGATTGCACTCATCGATGTCCAGGCAGGCCAAACCAGCACCGGAAGTCGACGACGGTGTGATCAAAGTGTCGCCATCGCCATAGCCCAGTTGTAGTGTGGGTGTTGTGCTAGGCAACTCGGCATTTGGATCGTGCTCGAGCACAAAGCCCAAGGGACAACGACACTGAAAGCTACCGCCCATGTTCACGCATTGAGCACCCAGACCGCATGGATTGTTAATTGCGCATTCATCGACATCTGATTTGAGTTAGGCATTAATCGTATTAATTAATCATATTGATTTTTGTTTGCGGTGCATGCGTATGTTGTATGTGTGTGTGCGTGAGTTGTGCCAAAAAAATGTGCCAAGAATTTGGTAAAAATAATAGCAAGAATTTTGTAAATGAAAATGAATTTCGAATGAAGGAATTTCTTCTTTTTATGTACTCACCCTCGCAACCGTTCATTGGATCCCCGCTGAAGCCATCGGGGCAAAGGCAGCGGAAACTGCCATCTGTGTTTAGGCAATTGGCATTCCGTCCGCAGGGCGTGCGAGCGCATTCATCGAGATCGACGCAACCCTGTTCGGTGCGTCCGTCGCCATCGTATCCCGGGGGGCAGTCGCAGCGATGACTGCCCTCGAGATTCGTACATATGGCACCGGGTCCGCAAACATTTGGATATGCGCACTCATCGACATCCTGGCAACCGTCATACGGATTGCCAACAAAACCATCCGGACAAGCGCACGTATAATTTCCGGGCGTATTGATGCACTGCGCATTTTTGCCGCAGGCCAAAGGATTACTGCACTCGTCTACGTCCGTGCAGAGCACTTCACCATCGCCGGTGTAGCCGTCCTTGCATTTGCACAGGAAATGCGCTGGAAGATTACAGCATTCGGCATTCTCCACGCATCGCGATGCTATCGTTGGATCTTGGCATTCGTCAATGTCTGCAAATGGAAATAACAATGTAATCATGAGATATGATTAATCAAAAGCTTTGAGAAACAAATGAGACGCAATTAAAATACTTATTCTACTACTAAACACGAAAGACTTAGGCAACGAACTTGTTATTTACGCATTTAACGCATGACTGCGCAGCGTCGAGCTATGCGTTGGCATCGCACGCGGTTTATGCAGCATCAACAAGTGGATTCCATTTATTTTTTCATTTTTAATTTACATGTTACGCATGACATTTCAGTGTCATCATCCGCCTTGGCAGCCAAGCAGCAATGTCAATGCGCATAGCACAGGATGCACCAGTTGCATATATTTCAATCACATTTTCTGTACCGAACCACAAACTCTGTAAATGCTTTTAATTAACTCAGCGTTTGGTATTTGGTATAACATGCAACAGCTGGCATTAATTGGCTATACGAATTAAAACTCGTTGGAAAGACTGTGGTCTAGAGAGGAGACTGTCTTTACTCGTTATAACTCCATCTAGCCATCATGTAAATCAATTGAATCATTTTTAAAATCTTTGTAGATTTTGTTGTAATTGATTTCGATATATTTTTAAATTCTTTGTAAGATCATTTGCTTGATTCAGTTTGTTTGTTTGTTTGTTGTTGGTGTGCTTAACTAATGGATGAATCGGTTCATGCGGAAGCACAGCGATCTGCTTTCCGCTCCAATAGGCCGCAGCGCATTGAGAATTCAATTCAATTCGATATACACTCTCAAACCCCTTAATCCCCTTACCTATAGCTCCTCTCTAGAGTCAATGAAGCGGCAACTTAGGGCCACAATCGAGTACAGAAGGGAAGCAAAGGCACTAAGGAGGAGAATTCTCTGTTTGCAGTGGGTAAACTGGCAGATCCATTAATCATTGGTTTCATGGATAAGAAAAGTTGTACATTTATAGCTAATATGACATAAGTACAAACGTTGGCAAAAGACAAGAAGAGACAGGGCCAGGGAAGGTCAAGAAGCGGGAAGGGGAGTGAAAGGGAGGATTGGTTGGGAATTGTAGATGCCTTATAATTATGGGCAGCCGTGCAAGTTGCGCAGTTATAATTACTAGTTTTTAGCTTATAAATTAAGAGGATCATCACTTTCAAACTGGTATGCCCCTCCAAAACTCCTCCCAACTCCGCCAATGCATCCCTATTCACTTCAACTGAAGCCTTCAGACGTGGATTCTACTTCTGCGTCTGTGATATGACTGCATTCCATGTTACCAGTTACCAATTGCTAAGTCTGATTACTCAATGTCATCGTCTACGTTCGCCTGTCTGCCACTTGGCAGTTGCCAAGTTTTCCATGCCAAGTTGGCCAAGTTGGTAGCCAGGAGTTTTTGAGTCAGAAGCAGGAAGCATTCTATGTACTTCTAAGTTTCAATGTCAGTTTAATTACTTTATGCAATGTGCTTACTGAAAGCTGCAAGACAGCAGATTGTCTTGGGCAACGTTTGGGCCGTTGACCATTAGGCCATTGGCCACTGGCCACTGTCCATTTTATAGCCAGTTTGCAGGTTCTGGTGCAAAATTCAATTTATTTGCACCTCAGCTACTTTCATTATAATTGAGATTTCTCAGCTTCTCATACCAGTTATTTAGGGAGTAGAATTTTATTCTCCATGTAGGCGTTTTCCAGCCTTGGGCCAAATGTTAGAACTTCAAATCGGCTAAGATTGTTTTTATTATTATATATATATTTTTGTTGGTGCTGGAAACCAATCAAATATGCGTGACTGAAGCTAATTAAGTTAAGTGCATGTTGAGAACGCTGCTGACATAATTTCTTCTCTCTGTCTCTTACGTCCCTCTCTTATTCTCTATTATCTTTGGCTCTGATTTCCGGTTGACTGTCTGGGGAATCATTAGAAGAACATAGTTCTATCGAATAGCATTTTCAACCTGATTGGTTTGTTTCTGTTGTCAGCTTTGATGCTTAACAAACTGGTATAGATATGCAGTCTCATAGCTCAAATATAAAGTAGTTGTCATTAAACTAATTTGGACTTAGATAATCCATATGTAAGTTCAATGAACTAGTCTTAGAAAAGACATATATTTTAATAAATCTTATTCTTTTATTTATTTATTAAATATAACTTCCCTTCCCTTCATCAATTTCGGCTTTTACGTCTATTAAAATTAGCACAAATCATAAGCTCCCAGCTGACATAATTTCTAGTTTCTCTCTGCTCTTCGCTTCGTGTATTGCAAAATATTCAAGTGGTCGTGTTTAACTGCACTAATCAAAGCTAATTAGCAGTCGAGACTGTACTGATTTATTGTAAAAAGCTGAAAAAAAAAAAACAATCTACAAAGTAGATAAAAGTGTGGACTGGTCTCTCTCTGTGAGTCTGGACTTGTTGGCGTCTATCTAATAAATTTATGTAATTGTTCTGCTAATTAGCATTTGCAATTTATTATCGTTGTCGTTGTTGTGGTTTTTGTTGGCATTTCAGTTATGACATTCGTGCCACAAATTTGCACTATTTTTACAGATAGTCGCACATACTTAAAACACAAACACAAATTTATATATATTTGTGGCTAAAACTATATAGATATATATAATGGAAGAGCCGCAATTTACGAGCGGACGTGTCTTTCATGCTCGACTGCTAAACTATGATGAACAGCTTGAAAAAACAGACGGACAGTTGAACAGACAGAGAGACAGAGAGAAAACCGAAACAGAAAAATAAAACCAAAAGTCTATGTGGTGTAATTTATGTTGAAGCATAACTAAATAACATTTGAACTTGAACTTAGGCAAAGAGAAATAATAGTTGAAGACTAAGCACTCATAAATGTGGCGACTAGCAGATGCCTAGTAAATTTATAGAGCATAACTTTAAACAAAGTTTAAACTATGTAGCAGAAATGCGAAGGCTTAAGAACTAGAAGATAGCAGAGCTAATCGATGGATAGATAAGGAGTATTAAACTTTTATTTATTTTTAAGCACCGAAATGCTGAAATGCTAAGCTACCCTCTTAACATTTAGCTAAGCCTACAGGGTATGCACAAAAAGACAGCAGAAATATGAAATTAGCTAACAAATTTGTGGCGCAATTATGCGTTAAGTTTTTCCATGTAAGGCACAACAGCAACAATAACAGCGCTAAAATAAAACGACGACAACATTGAGAAAAAGATCAAGGTCGACCGCCGGACAGCGTGGCGTGTGATGTCAGCCCAAGTCCGCGTGGAGGCTGAAGAGTCATGGGTGGCTCAATTTGGCGGTGGCGCGTTAAAGTGGCAACATGCTGGCAGGCCGACGACTTGGGTTAACTTTTTTGCTTTTTTGGGGGCTGTGGCAAATGGGGCGTGTCAATGCCGATGCTTAAAGCCATTTTCATAGCTTATCAGGCGGCGGCAGGGAAAAAACGACACGCCAATTAATTGCTGCTGCCATTTTGGCTTGATATGCAGCAGGAAAAAAAGGAAAACAAAAGTAAGCAAGCGATATAAGCAATGAGATATGGAGTATATATAGTGTATATATAGCTAGTGGTATTTATGTAGGTCTGGTCTTGGTAGATAAACACGTTCACAGTTGACGCTTATCAGCTGACGTTGATCAGAAACTGTGCGTTGCAGTGCACCAAGAGCTGATTTTCTAGCTGGAATTGATGTTGGAGTTGGGAGCTAAGAGTTGAAGCCATTTGCGGCTTTTGAGGACAGCATTAAGCGCCGACAATGTTGCCGCATGTTGTAGTTTTGTGCCACAACGTGGGGCACAATCTATTTTATCCGTTTTAATGATCTGCCCCAGTTAGCGAAACGAAAGGGAGCAAAGCTGCCAGCTGAACGTGCCAACAAAAGTTAAACAAAAGCAAAGAAAAACAGTAACAACAACAGCAGCAGCTGCAACAACTCGTGTTGCCGCAAAATAGTTATAAATTTAGCACTCAACTGGAGTCGACTTGGAGTCGACACTCACTGGATTTTAGTGCTTGCAAGACAAATGCATTAGAAGCAGCTATTGACTTGCCACAAATAAGCAGAGACTCTGCTCCCCCTTTCTCCCCCTGTCTCCCCACCTGTTGCATAACTGGACTTTGGCGATGCGTTAACGAAGTTGTCGTCAACGCACGCACCTGAGTTATGAACATGCACATAATGCGAATGTGCCACCAGCTTGGCAACAGGTGCTTAGAGCCAACCAGTCGATGCAAACCGTTAGACGCCGCTGGCAGTCAAACAGGTAACGCAGACAACCCCACACACAAGCCATAACTCTCTCTGTCTCCATCTCCCTCTGCCCCACTGTCTCTTCGTGCAGCTTAAGCCGTGTGGCTTCTAAACTGGCCATGATTTGCTGCAAAAGTTTAATAGGTGAACTTGAAGCTAAAATGCAAAACTGGCTAAAGTTATGAGAGTAGCTGCATAACAAGCGACACCTGCCATTAAATCTGCAAATGAATGTGAGCGGCCATTGGGAAGAGAAGAATTGGGAATAGAGGAAAGAAAAAATTCTAAATACTTCTTGAAAGTGATACTTTAAAGCTTGAAAACTTATTCCAAACTATACATTTTTCGACTTAATTCACTTAATTCTTCTCTATCGCAAATCTACTTAAAAGCATTTAAGTTGGTCTTAATAAATCCCTAGCTAAGTGCTGAAAATTCTGTGAATGTAACAATCACAGTCATAATCAACAGTAATTGCACACTTATGCAATTGGGCTTTGAAGAGTCTTTTATCATGATTTAATTAGATCTCGTGATTTGATTTGATGAACTGTGTGGGAAAGCTTCAAGTGCGTGCCTGTTGGCCATGTCTTTATCGGAGTGGAGCTACACGTATTTAAGCCACACTCAAGAGGTAAAGAGTTACATGGGGTAACCGAGGTAAAGCCAAGTTACTCAGCATATTTAAAGCAGGTTGATTCAAATGATTACATGCCAAGTATTAGGCGAGTTATTCTCTGGAAGTCTCAGCCTGTCCAACTGTCGTAATGAAATTCAATGTGAATTGAAGAAGAGAAAAGAGGAAGAAACTCGCATATAGAATGGAATTAGATAATGTTCGTTTGTATGACTGAAATGCGATGCTGAGATGTTACAAGCCACTGCCCAGAATTTATGCATGCCTGACGCTCCTCCGACCTGCGCTGCCACGCCCTCCAATCCCCTCTAAGCTCCAGCCACTAGACACTCGCTGCGAGAAGTCGTCACATTGTAATCTAGAATCTCAGCAACGTCTTCATACTTAGTGGGGTAATGCCAGAGCGTTTGTGAAATTTGCGCTCGTTATCGCAATGCATCGTTAAGATTGGGGAAAAGGAGGGGGGAGGAGAGAAGCAGGGGAGTGGGAGGGGGTGTGGCAACCACAGGCAGCTGCCATGCTTGAGTGTTGAAAGTTCTGGCGTGTCCATGTTTGGGGTCAGATTACATGACACTGATTCCTCGTCTAACAGACATGTATATGCTCGCACAATCATGTCTATGTCTATGTTCTCTGGCGCGAAAGCATTGCTACAAATCTTGGCGTTTCTTTCTATACACCAACAACCCCATGATCGCCATCACCATCACCATCAACACCACCATCATCATCATCAGAAGTAGGAAGAGCCTCTGTAAGTGGTTTCTAGCTTAGAATCCTCCTATAGCATTTTCTAGTTATTATTATTGTAGTTTTTGATTTCTTTTGCCTTCATATTTCTATCTTTTTTATATTTTTTTCTTCTGTATGGTTGCCATAATGTGTTTTCATTACGCAACATTAGGCCCAGTCCAATTATGGCTGGCACTTCTTCACTGTCGTATAGGTCGACAGGTTGGACAGGTGCGCTGGAGGGTTTTGGGCCCACGCTGTGCGCTATGAAGTCAGTTAAAGGAAGGAAAAGGAAATAAAACCAACCAATCATATTACAATTTCAGGCTACACAGGTAGTAAAATCAATCAAAAGATCGCTAAAAAAGGTAGACCTTAATCGGCTGAGTTTTAAATTATAATAAAACTTTAAGTAGTCACTTGGTTGCATATAGCAAAAGCCAACCAAAGCTCATTTTCTAAACTTATTCATAACGGATTAAAATTGTTTGCACTTAGTGTCAAAATCTTAAGTAAACAGCTATTTAAACAGTGTTTTCTGCTATTCACCTAGCCAAATATTTGAAGAGTAAGAACACTCGCTAAAAAGTTTAAACAAAGTTGTTTGAAGCTGTTTAAAGCTGTTCTTTTGTTCTATCTTAGTCAGCCATTGAACCATCTTTAGCTATCTTCAGAGATCTACATTGATTCTAAGTACTTTCAAGTGCTCCGTTCTGCCTGCAAGCCCCGCACTCCGCTCCTGTTTCCCTGTATATCTATATACTTCTAAGCTGGAAGCTTCAACAATAACTAACTTGTAACAAAGCGATAGACGATGCTGTAAGGTACTCAAGTGTAATCGCTACATGGTCATTATTATTACCTCGCTGGATAACTATGGTATACACTGAGAAGATTCCACAGCTCGACCATTGTGTGAGAGATGTGAGAGAAAAGCTTTCAGCTTTCATATTGCTGTTTGTTTGTATTGTTGGCGGTTGTTACGGCGGTTGTTATGGCCAGCGCGTCTTTTGTTACATTTTAAACTTGAAGCTGGGCACTTGAGACGATTGAAATGGGAGTTGAGACTTGAAGATCTTACAGAGATTTCCAGCAAAATAAACCGTTAGCAACGTTAAGATCTATGAAGTAACCTAGACTAAATCATGGTCTTAGCCAACAGATGTTGACGGAAGTACAAAACGGCAACAGCGATCATTTGTTGCCGTCGTTAGATCAGTTATTTGTTGGGCTGGGTTGAGTTGAGTTGTTCTTTTCTATTCTATTTTGTTCTATTCTGTTCGGTCGGTCATTATGCTTAACTATGACAATAACAAGAGCTGGAAAACTTACCTTCACATTGAAAACCATTGCCACGATAGCCCGGAAAGCAGGTACACGTGAAGCTGCCCAATGTGTTTGTGCAATGGGCAAAGACATCGCATGGCCGCTGCTTGCATTCGTTCTCATCTGTATAGAATTAAGAATGGAAGGTTTTTAACGGTTCTATGTAAGCTGATACAAGTTAAAGACCATATTGTTGTTGCCAACTTACCCTGATCGACGCAATTGCAGCCGCCAAAGCCGTCATTGCAATGGCAAACACCATTGAGGCAAACACCGTTTGTGCACTGTGTGCCATCCTTATCACAGTCATCTAGAAAAGTATACAGACAAAGTGGATGAGTAAGTTGTGGAAGAGTAAACAAAATCTCCATAAAATGCGATCGTTTTACTTACTTGTGCATTTGAGCTCTTTACTCAGCTCATCGGAACCAAGAAAACAATCTTGATTGCCGTCGCAAATTTTCGATAAATCGTATAGTTGCAAATAGTCCGTGGACTCATTAACTTGGCAGCCAAAATAGCCATCTTCGAGATTCAGAAAGAATACTTCGCCTCGAAATCGACTATGCTTGTTTGAATTTGTCTTAAAGGGTTGTGATTGTTGGTATTGTGAATGTACCTGTAAAGAGTTGGAAAATATATATTAATCAGCTGAGTTTAACTTCGAAGCGTTTATTAATTGATCACAGATTTTATCCCCAGTTCATCAACCTTTTTGGGCTAAAATGCTGCAATTTTCTATTAATATAATATATATATATATATATATATATAATAGCAGATAGCTTTAAGCATTCCTATACCCTGTGTTAAATAATTGCTACTGTTGTTCTCTTTAGAGTTTTTTGATATAATCAACATATTTGGTATTTGGGTTGATATATTTCTACTTGTTTCCTATGCTATCTGTGATTTGTTTTAAATGGTAAAAGATTCCTCACCCCCTAAACAGACAGCTTAACCTCAATCCCGTTGGAACCTTCGCGGTGTTGTTGTTTTATTGGAGCTGTTGTTATTTGAGTTAAACTAATTTAAATTCAAATTAGATACAGCAAACTTAGCAGGCGTATCAACGTCAGCGCTTCTTCAACCAGATTTCTTAACCGTCAGACAAACAGAAACAACTACAGCTCGATGCGGTCCATATGGGCAACATGTTCATACAGGTTCGCTAACATACACATACACTGACAAAAAGAGGAATGGGTTTAAGGGAATAATTTCTTACATTTAAAACTTTGAATAAATAATAAAAATTTAAGTGTTAAAAGTATTTAAATAATCGTTTCTAAGGTTAGATTTGAGTTTATATAATTGACGCTTATTTAAGTGCACTTTAAATTGTTTGAATTGCATTTTATAACTCAGTAAATTTATTTATAATCTGTAAGTCTGTAAATTGCATATGATTCACTTTTGCCGTCTATAATTTAATATTTTTATTGCAATATTTAATATTCAATTCATTACTATTCAAATCAAAGTGTAAATATATTGAAATGCGCCATCTTTTTCTAGCAGTGTATGCATATATATGTGAATCTTTTGTTGCTGCTGTTTTGCCAACGCTTAATTGTTACACTTGGCTGATTTTACTTTTATAAACATACAAAAAACGAAGAAAAAAACACAAAAACAAAAGTTGTTTGCCATATTTTCTCAGTATAACTGCCTGGCTTTATAGGTGTTTGTGGCGCTGTGTTTGTGTGTGACTGACTGAATGACTGACTGACAATATGAATTGTTACTGTTACCAACAACAAACAACATTAGATACGAGCTGTAGAGAAAACGAGTTTGTCACTTAAGACCTTTTTGCGCTACTGCAAAATGAATTAAAACAAGTTCCATTTGGGTAACACATGGGTAGCTCTTATATATATACTATATATATCTTTTGCTTCTTCTTGCTCACAGTTTACTTCCTACGTAGCATTCCATTGATGTTTTTTGGGCCTAATCGAGTTTTGACTATTTTGATTTGATTTAAATTGAGTTCCTGTTGCGATTATCAAATCTGCCAGCGATTAACTCAAATGACTTAGGCAACAAACTTGACAGGATTTTTTATTCCACATGGATGGACTCAAAGTAACTGTCTTAATGATCAATGATTTAGTTTCATCTCTCTTCAAAATTGACTTAATTTTATGGTTTAATCACAGAGCTATAACAATTTGGTTTTTATTGTCAGTATTTTTTTTTTCCCCGGCGAAAGGGTCCAACTGTAATTTACATAACTGAAATGGCACCGAAAGTTCGCTAAATAATTATGATTTAATAATAACTAAAAATAAAGTGTGAATAAGCGCTTTGATTTTGTTTAAACAGAAAAGAAGAAAGAAAACTACGTTCTCTTAATTAACATATCTGAAAGTCTCTTGAAACTGGGAAGATCTTGTTAGCATATCATTAAATCACTAGAGGGAAACTTAAAATATTATTTTTATGAGGAAAAATTGTCTGGGAACAACTCGCTAAAAGTTCTATTCAAAATGCATCCCATTCTGATTAGACACTAAATATTATATGATGCACATGGGATTAAAGACTGTTAAAAAAAAGTTTTAGTGTTTGGTAGGGCAATCAGCTGAGGAAGTTGCTGATCAGAACCAATTACTGTCGGAAAGCTGTTTACTTCCATACTTTGCCACCTTTCTAGCCGGCTAATGAGCAGGCCATAAAAAAATAAAGAAAAGACTGAAAAGAGAAAAAACTGAACTGAAGGTGTGAACATGAAGCACTCGACAGCGCTGTCAAGTTCAAGTTGCAGTCTGAGAATTGTTTTAGGTAGATCCTTATCACGTTTAGCTAGAGAACTTGAGGTTTTTATTTGAGACTGTGTTTCAATTGGGGTTTTGTGCTTTGTGTGCTCGCTCCACGCCATGCAACGTTAACGGCCTTGCTAAACAATAGATGCACCACCCGCTGCCTGTGACTTTAATCAATTGATGCACCACACAATGAGAAACGGCAACGGCAACTGCAACTGCAACCGCAACTGGAGACGAAGTTCGAAGTCAGCAATTGGAGTCAGAGAGTCGAAGTAGCAGCATCATCATCATCCACAGCTCATGCAACAATTAAAGTTGTCTATGTGTGTTTGTGTTTGCCATAGCAAAACTCCCATGACATTGAATGGCGCGTCGCATCGCAATGCACAATGCAATTTTAGTTGCAGTTGCTGTTGTTGTTGGCCAATTTAACTGATTGTCGGATGGCTGCAATGACAGCGCAGCTCAACGCTCAAGTGCATCCGTTATACTAGATAACGAACTGTCAATTGGGCGCTCATCTCTGTTGAGCTTTGTGTATCAGTAAGTCACAAAATAAAAAGTTTGTTGCCTAAGTCTTTTGTTTTTGAACGCAACTCGCTGCTAATCAAATAAATTATTACCCATATAAATCATGTTAATCAAATAGAAAGCCAGCTAGTTACCTCTCTCCCTCTCTCTATATTTCTCTTTACCTCTCTCTTTCTTGTCTTGCTTTGAGTTTGTCGCGAAAAGCCAAGAAATGCGTGCTTCGCATCGAATGTCAATGAACTTGTGGCTTAGCTTGCGGCTTAGAGCATTCTTTTGGCCAATTTACAAAGCCCCGTTCGAGCTGCCCCGCTCATCACTTCTTCCTACAACTATTTTATTCATTCTCTTTGCTTCTCTCGCTCTCTTCTCTCACCACAAATCGATAGCTATCAAAGCGTTTTTACAGCTAATGCGGCTTTTTTTATTCATTACGTTTTATTTTTTTTGGCTTTCTTCGATCGCTTTGAAGCTGAGTTTTTTACTCTACACATTTCACTGTTTCATTCAATCGCTGACCACGGGAAGCCGAGCGGTTCGTGCTGTACAATGGGCATAACACGCTACTGATGTAAGTTTTTATAAAGGAAATGTGTTGTGGGATAAGTTTGGGTCTAAGTTTCCTCCTCGAGTTTCATTTCTGTCTACTATTCAATTTAACTAATGAGTCTTTTAAGTATTTACTTTATTAATGTGGTTGTACGGCAGTAAATTTGCGATTAACTTTATTCTTAGCTTCAGTCTCACCAATTCTAAGAGGGTATTAACCAGTCGCATTGTCTGCTGTTTCTTGTCCTACCTTCACTTGTTCTTTATGGCATCTGTCTAACCTATCATTACACTATCTACGTACAAAACGGAATGTTTTTTCTCATTTTATTCGCTGTTTAAACAACCAGCAAATCAAATCTGCTAGTTGGAATTTATTTTTTGTCTGAGCTGCCAAAATTATTTGCTTAACATCAAGTAGAAAAGGTTTCTTTCGTCTCGTCGTCTCGTATTTGCGTTGGGGTTATTCTTCTTTTACTGTGTTTGCTGTCTTTCATTTCACAGTTCGTTGTTAAAATTAATAAATCTAAGGGAACTTGGAACTAAAAAACTCTTTTGGGCTGTAATTTTCATTTATGGCTCATTTGCATGCCCGGTAGATTTACCGTTAGGTCATGGAAGATACTCGTCGGGGTTGCATCATTAGTCTGTATAAAAGAATCACTGATCATTTGGTTTCAAACCCCAAGTCTGAGCTCATTTTTCATTTATGGTTTCTTTTATTTGTCTTTTCTTATTATCTCGTCTTTTTTTAAGCATTTTGTTTAATATTTGTATAAAAATTTGTTTCATAATGAGGTGGCAGCTCGTAAATTTGTCAATAAGATTATGCCGCATTGTGTGAAAGTTCTGGACAAACTCATAAATTGATTATTGTTTATGTGCTAACTGACAATGCCGGCGATTGATACTCATTAATATTATTCCTGAACTTCATTTGCCTTTGAACCCGGATCAACAGACACACCCTAATTAGGTGATAATTGTTAGCCAATACTTACTGTACTCGAGAGTAGTAGCACTATCCACGTGACTAGTGGCAAAAATATTTTCATTTTTGCTGAAACGAAAAGAAGGAGAAAAATAAAATTAAAAATCGCAATTAAAATCGAGTTAACTCAAACTTAAAAATATGTATAAAGAAGCCAAGCGAGTGGAGTCCATTAAAAGTGGCTACAAAAATACTTGAAAATTGTAATGCGATTTCCTGCTTAAGACGCGAAACGAAAACAAATACAAATACGCGTAATTAACTTAAAATTTCAAACACGCACCCACAAGAGCTCTGCAAAAATTGGCTTGGTCATTGAAGACAGGTGCCAAAAAAACAAAAGAAATGCATAAACCGAGGGTGAGAAAGGAAGGGAATCAGTGGAGTGAGAGACAGAGCTACAAGTGGCAAAGCAAGTCGGGTAAATGACACTTGAAATTTATGCGCAAACATGGCCAATGTCTCAGTTTGTCTCTCAGTTGTTTATCTTTTGAGCCTTCTTTTATTTTTCTGTATATTTGAAGTTGTTGTTTTCCTCTGAAAAATTCAGACAACGGCACTGCAAACACCAGACTTAAGACCAGCATAAAAATTATACCTCAGGCAAAAAAAATTACTTAAAAAATAGAAAGAGTAAAGGTAGAGAAATAAATAGTTATGTATGTGAACTGGCCACAAGGCATTGTTTGTACTCGCTTTGTTTTCTCACGCATTTATTTTCCACTTTCAGTTTTCAGCTCGAAGTTTTCAGTTTTTCTTTTCAATTGCTACTTCGTCTCATTTTCATGATGTTTTGGTAGCCGTTAAATGGCCTGGGCATGTCTGGGCCGCTTAATTGGTAGAATACTCATACCCATAGCATAATACACGAATTGTGTCGCACCGGGGAAACCAAAATGTCATAATTTTTGTGTGAAAATTGATAGGATCTTTATATGGTCGCTAGGTGGCCAGACAATTATGACATAATCAACAGCTGCCTGCCGGAAGTAATCCAAACCGCAACGAAGTCATTAAGATAGACAGAACTTAGTTGGGGCCTAAGAGTGTTTTTTGGACAGGGTGTGGGCTGACGGACATAGGGGCGTGTTGGGCATTTTCTAGTTTACGCCTCTTAACGTGTGAGCATATGTTAAGGTAAAAATAAATATGTTTGCCATTATCTGGGAATGTTTTCACAAAAACACATATAAACTGCACCCGGGGCCAACAATAAAAACTTCAACGCAAACTGCAATCGAAGGAGCAGGGCTGGAGACTTGTACTTGGCCCTAAACGCTCTTGGCCAAGTCGAGGATTTATCTATTTCGGTTTATCAGCTAATAAACGCTTAAATAAAATACACACTCTGCGCTAAATTACATGCACTAGGCACGATTGCTAGCCAAGGGAATGGGAAGTGCTCAAATAGACTAAACGATACCCTGTTATTTAATATTATAGGGCATCAGATTTGTATAAAGCACAGGGTATTTTCAGTGCCAAACTTCGCACTAAGACAACTTTTTTGCTCACTTCTAACGACATTTGAAATGATCTAGACTGCAACTGCAACTAAGACTAGACTCTAAGCTTGACTCTAAGCTGAAGGCCATCGCCTCTTTTGGTTAATCTTGTTTGCTCGTTTAAGCCATGGCCTTTGGGCTCTCTGGCTGTTAGTACGTATTTGTTGTGCTCATGATCACTTAATTAAAGCAGCAGGAACAAAGTCCACGTGTAGTAGTACTGCGATTTCGTTAGTTGGCGTATAATTTCCCCGGTGATGCCTGATAAATTTATGTTGCTGCGAAATGAGCGTAATTTGGTTGGCTACTTTAAGGATTGCCTTGAACACGGTATTGGGATTGGGATTGGAGTTGCGATTGCGATTGGGTTTTCGCTTGGAATTGGGCTTGGAATCGCTAGGGAATTAGCGGTTACCTTCCGGCTGACAAGCTGATAAATGTGCGTGATAAATGTGAATGGTTGTTCTTGATTCTTCTGCTTGAACTCAAACTGAGACTACAACTAAGACTACAAACTAAGACCACGACTACGACTACTGCCTTGTTCGCCGTTCGTTAACGCTGATTGAAGATCTAACAAAGCTAGCCAAATGCCAAGTGCTATAAACTCAGACAGAGTTCAAGATTGCGGCTCGAAAATTACAAATAAAAAAGGGTTAACACAATTGGCCACAAACGAACACGACTCGCTGATGAGCAGTCAAATTAGAGGAAGTATTTCTGCCATCAATCAAGAAGTTTTGGATTGGAAATTAATTAAATCTAATACACATATTTATGTTTCAATTATTGATGAGCTTATGTGCCATAATTCTCTATATTTTCATTATTAAACTCCCATTTCGTTTAATTTTATTGAGTTCAGCTTATAAAATTATTTTTTATTTTTTTCTAGTCATTTAACGGCTTTTTCATTTGTTTACTTGAGACCCAAATCAAAATATTTTCAACAAAATGTCAAAAAAACTACAAAAAATGAATGAAGGTTGACGGTTGTTTTTCTTTAAGCTCGGCACAGCTTGGACTTGTGTCTAACCTGATCTCAGTCGGCGCTCTGCACTGTGCGATGATCTCATCTTGTTTTAACCTGTCTAGCCACTAAATCAAAGCCAAAGAAACGAGTGACACATTTTTGCTCAGCCGAAAACACACACAGCTACACCGACACACACACAGTCACATACACACACCTTTAAACACAGCATCATCAGCTCTCTGAGCGCATCTTTATTAAAAATAAACGCTGATGGCTTCAAAAATGATTTGGAATTTTTGAAGGTAAACAGTTGTGTGCACTCTGTGTTGGTGTATGGGTGTGTGTGTGCGTGTGTGTTTGTTTGCTGAGATAGAAATCACACCCAAAAAGCTCTATCACGGAAGTTATTTCCACAGTAGTTGCAATTGAATGTTTTTATTTGTGTTTTTGCCGCTTGTTTGTTGTTCAACAATCTTGCAGCTGCTTGTCACGACATGTCGTTTATGCATATTAGTTTTTACGTTCTTTTTTGATTAATCTGGTTGGACTTTTGCGGCCCAGTTTCGAATTGTGCTTGCCATCGATCAGTGGCCAAAATAAGGCAAAAGGCGTGACACCCCACTAGCTAAGGGGCTTTATCAATTAATTATGCTTTTTCAATGTCAAACTGGACACTCTAAACATACTCGTAAATCTTCTCAGACTGGCAGACTGGCAAAATGAAGCCGCCCTACTTGCAACAAGCTGCGGCAGCTCCTGCGGAGATTGTCTAATTGCAGGTAACTTGATGGCGAAGGTCACTGACAGCAGACAGGGGGAGTGGAAACGGGGGAGAGTGAGGTAGAGTGGGAGAGAAGCTGGCGAGAGACAGACAAAGACAACACCATTGCCGCCGGTCTGTCTCCCCAATAAGCTGCGGGCCATAGCTCATTGCTTCATCATCGCGTTTCGCGTCTCACGGCTCGCAGCTCTGTCACCTGCCCGCATGCCCCCAACTACGGGCAACTGCAAGTTGCAACTGGCGACCAGTTCATATGAAAATGCATAATCAATCAAACAAAACGACAACAAAACCAAGCGAAAAAAGCTAAGAGAGATGGAGATAAACTGGTGGATCGAGAGGTGGAAAAGGCGGAACCAGAGAGACGGAGACAGATAGAAGGAGACAGTAAGATAGACAAAACTTGCACAACGAATGTTGCATGCACTAAGTCTATGCAACACATAAAATTGACGAACTATTAGGAAAACTGTTAAATACAGTTGCAGTGAGTAAACTTCAAGACAAGGAATAATAAAAATTACTCTTTGAAATAAGTTTTTAAAATAAGTTACAAAAACAAGTTTCATAGCTCTTTAAATTGAATTTTAAATCTGAATTTTATAGCTGTATTCAAAGGTTAAACAATTCTCAACTATTAGTAACATTTTAGAATTAAATTTCTTAGCTTCTAAGCTAGCTAATATGCTCTTTTGGTGTCTGCAGATAAATTCTGCCCACTGGGCATACCAACGCCCATTCAGGTATCATTTGCGCATCTTCATCACGACAGCACCAACAACGACGACGACGACAATTCGCACGGCTTATAAATGTCAGGGTGCGGGTATGAATGATCTGTGATCAGTGATCAGTGATCGGTGACCGGTTGAGAAGTAGCAGCTTGGTTTATGACATTACAAACTAGAGGAAGCAGAGGGGGAAACTTTAGAGGCAAGAAAAAAGTCCAAGAGTTGTTAACAATTCGTGTAAAGTTGCCGCTCATTAAAAGCTCATAAATCAGTGCAGCAACAGCAACAACAACTGCAGCGACAGCAACAAAACTGTGCGCAATAATTGCCGTTGCGAGGGCAGTGTCAAAATAAGGAACCAGCGTTAAAAGTGCACAGCGGAAATGGCCACCTGGTGGCAGAGATACAACCGTTGCCGGTACCGCTGTTGCTGCCGCTGCCAACGCCGTCGTGTTGCACGCTGCAGTTTCCGCATTGGCAATATTGACATCTGCTTGGGCATTTGATTAATGATAAATGCGGCGTGCATCCGCCGCTATGACATTTAGCGCTAAGAACAGAAGACTGGGGAGTAGAAGAGGAGAGTAGAGTAGAGAGAGGGAAGAGACAGCATAGAGTCGACTACAGACAACTTGGAGTTTGTTGAGAACTGCCATTAGATGGCTTTGGCATCGATGCCGCTGCTCTAAGTCGCAACAATTTAAAGCAAAACGTAACGCAGTTAGACAAGAAACCACTTTCAAGTGCTGCTGCTGCTGCTGGCTAACTTGGTTAACTCTGCGAACTTGGCTAACAGGGAAAACGGCTTTCAACTCGTTTCGTTTCGTTTCGTTTGGTTGCGGTTGTAGCCGGAGCCACAGCAATTGCCGTGGGTGCAGCCGTTGCATGTTGCATGCTGCAAGTACGTTCAACTTTTCAAGTTAACAGTTAGATTTTGAAATAGCCAACAGCTAAAGCAACTGCATACCAGTTTTACCACTAGTCTAGGCCCCTGAGAACGCAGCTTCATCCAGTGCGGCAGTGCTGCAGTTGTGGCAACTCATGCTGTGAGCCTGGCCAAGATCAAGATGCGCAACGCTCACTCGACGGAAGTAAATTGCAGTCGTCTCCATGGTCGCTTTTTTGCGGTGCACATTAAATAAATACTTGGAACATTTTTCGTGTGTTAAAATCAAAGCAAAAGCAATGCAAATCACAGCAAAAACAACACCAGAACCAAAAACAACAACAATGCTCGTTGCTTTTGTGTAACATTAACCCAAATACATAAAATTCTGTTGAATCGAAACGAATGACTTGGGCAACAAACTTGACTCCAGGCTGACCGTTCGTTTCGTTTCGTTCGCTCGGCATTCCCATTCTCATCGCCAGCCAAGGATCTAATACCCTACATTTAGCCCCCATAATTAATCATTGCGCATTCTCCATCTCCTTTATTCTTCACTCCTCTTCGCTTCCCCTCTCCCTCTCCTTTTCCCGCTTAGCTGTGTTATTTTTGGGTTTCTGGGTGAGCAGGAAGTCATTAGTGGGGCAAGGAATACGTGTATATGTTTTGTGGTTTGCCGATAAATCTTTTTCCAGGCAAAATAAAAAAAGAACCAGTAATTTTAACAGTTCTTGAAAAAGTTCAATGTCATTAGTTTGTGCATAGATGGGACTAGTTTTGTGGAAAAAATAGTAAGCAAAACTTATAAATTTGTTGAGATGTATTGGACTGAATTCATTTCTTTGTTCCTCGACCGTTTCTTTGATTTCTTAACTGGATTTCAATAACCTTTCCTCAGCAAATTCAAATTGGCTGCGTTTTATAAGAACTGTCCAAAAGGTAGCTTCATAATTTAAGTCAGTAGCAACAAGTCTATATGAAGACATTACAGATGCTAAAACAATGCGAATTTGTTGTCAGCGGGCGATTGTGTCGCGGAGTGTGAGTGGTAAGGGATAGGGTAGCTGGTAAGCTATGGGATTGGATTGTTGACAAGTTTTTGATAAGATTAATATGCCGCACAAAGACTTGAAGGGATTGGTTTTAAGTTGAGATCCGATTGGGGATCGAGCAATGCAAAACAGTTGACTGGAGGGAGCATTGCACGCACAGAAGGACGGCAAAGGACAAAAACAGCAACGATATGGTAGAGCAGGGGGAAATGACGAAGGGAAGAAGTCAGGAGTTGGAGCTGAAATCTTCAACTTAAATCTGAGGAGCTCTAGTCTGCTAGTAAAGCTACTAAATCTCTTCATTGCCATTACAATGGAATTGCGAGTCAACTTATTTGTAGTAGCCAATGCCTTGATATATTGTCTGAACAAAAGGGGGAAATGAAGTGGAAGAGAGGGGGAAAAGGGAGGTTAAGAAGGGCACTGAGTCTACTTTGTTTATGTTGTGTTGACTGTTTTGTTTATGCAAGTTAAAGGGGCGTCGCGCGGGTGTCGAGATTGTGACAATCTTTTGACATAATTGAGACATTATCAACGCGTTTAATTGCAGTCAACAAATGCTATACCACTGTGCACAGTGGGTACAACTCTCGCTTTCTCCCTTCTTTTCCCGTCTTTTAATCTTTCTAGTTGGCCAATGGACCTGGCGAAATGTCAAGGTTAAATTGTTAACCTTTGCGCAAAAGTAGCTGCACGACGCGTTGTCTGCAGCTAAACAATTTAAATGCAATTTTTGCTTAAATAAGAAATAAAATCTGTGTACAACAACAATTTGCAAGACAGAATGAGACAGGGAGAGAGAGGGAGAGAGAAAAAAAACAAATATTTGCTAATTTATCCTGTACGTGTCCTCCAACTAAGTGCACAGGTTTTAGGCCTTAAGCCACAGACCGTACATTGGCCGTGGCCCAAAGCAGGCCCAGCAGGCAGACAGACCTTAAGGCTCTTTTGGCTCTTCCTTTTGGCCCTCTCCCTCCTCCTCATCCTCCTCCTGTCCGTGTGGCCAGTCGTGTTGATTGTTTGCATTGGCAACGTTCAGCGCTTCGCTGTTAAAATGCCTTTGATCTTCTGATATTTTTACCTGTTGTCCACCATCACCGTCCTCGTCTTCTTCTTCGATCCCAAAGTGGACACACGGCGGGCGTATTTAACTTCACTGCCAGACCCTTTTTAGCTGCAGTGAGCAACTTGTTAAAAAGAATGTCGACTGCAGCCAGCAACGCATGTTTCCCCTCTCTCTCACTCTCTTTCACTCTCGCTGTCTCATTCTTAAAGACACATGCGATTTGGAGTCAAGGGAGTACTTGGATTTCGCTTTCATTGTGCTACCTTTTTTTAAGCCTGGCCATCAATATTTAACCCAGAAATTAGCTGACCAACAGAGGAACTGCTCAAGGTGTTAATTAGTGTACATATAAAATAAACTCTCTGGGTTGCATGCTAAAAAATAAAATCAACATTTGATGACGAAATGTTTGCGATCTAAGAAATGATATCCGTTGATTTTTGCCTTAGAAACCAGAGGAAAAAGTTAAATAGAATTGGAACTTTTATAAAATATCTTAAAAACTCTTCTCCCAATGCATATTTATTAACAATTTATTGATTTGGACATTGGCTTGAAATATTGTCCGCACTGCACCTCATAAATGTCCAATAAGCCATAAATTCTGTGGCCAACAAGCCAATTCAACTGAACTTTAACCTCGACTTCACTTGGCGTCTTTGGGACTTTCCAATTTACGCCCACAGCCACGACCACGCCCACAGCCAGGTGAGCTGCACATACCTGGCTGCCTTATATGGCGACTCTTAAGTTGAGTGCTTGCAACGGCACCATAAATGGCTTGAGACGAGATTGCAATAGAAAAGTCGTCGAGTTCGTTGCTTGAGTCTTTCGTTTTGGCAAAAGGAAACAATTGCAAAGTGTCGTTGCTGCTGATGACTAACTGCTGTCACCGATTCAATCAAACATAACGGAAACTTATTTGCATAAGCTGAAGCAGAAAGAGAGTGAGAGAGGAGTGACAGAGACAGCAGACACTTGAGTTGCGTTGCTTACAATTTGAATTTATATGATTTTTACGTAGTTTATCCGGCGGAAGTAAACGATTGTTGTTGTTGTTGTTGTTACTTCTACCTCTGTTCTGCTGCTTGCCACTGCTGCCACTTCTTGAGCCAAGTTTATTTGTGTTGTAAATTGCAAATGCGCGCGAGAAAGAAGCCCCTGAAGCGTTAAGACCGCGGAGTAGGAGTATACAACACCGCATACAACAATAAATTACAACAACAACACGACAGCAACAGCAACTTGTGTAGTTGGGCATTAGTTGCTGCTGCTGAGCTATGCGTACGCGTCTGCGTACGTGCTCGGACCCGGCGTCGCCATCGACAGCCGCCGCATTGGGCCGCCTCTTTGGGCCGCTTCTTTTGGACGTTGGCGACGCATTGTAAAAAGAGTTTTATGCAATTGCCTGTGGCTGTTTCTTGCTTGACTATTGTATAATAGTTGTTGTTGTTGTGTGCTTGGTATGTGCTCTGCATAATTTTATATGAAACTCGCGCTGCAGAAAAGTCGCCATGTTATGAAGACTGAACATTTTCAATACCCAATTTCAATTCCATGCCCAATCACCTCTGCATGTCTTAGGCAGTCTGTCCTACTGTCTGTCAGACTGTGACTGTGTGGGCGACGGACTTTGTGCGCCTTTTTGATGCATTGATTGAATTGAACGTATTACAGTTTGGTAGCTCTTGGGCAAGGGCCAGACATGAGTCAGTTGTCAGTTTGGCCCGCTTTGGACAGTGGGCAAAATGTACAGCAGAAGACGTTGCTGTTTATGTGAGCAGCATGGTAAGCAGTTAAGGCAAAAGAGAGGTAAGAAGCAGCCAAATAGCGTGTACTTTGCAGGGCACATGATGTCACTCAAGTGCCACTTTTAACTACTTAAATTTATAGGCAAAGATGGCCAGAAATAATTTTTAAATAAAATAAAGTGATTATATGTAGTTAAATCTAATCCATAAAAACCTATTTTTCCATTTAAGTATTTAAATCGCTTTTAGGCCAAAAGCTAAACTAATTTGTCGCAGCAACTACTTGTAGAAAAACTTAACAAGACTTGAACTTTCGATGCGACATGTCAGTTGGAGTTTTTTTTTCTAGATTTGTCATAGTCGCAGAGACCTTGAAATTGCTGCTAACTACAAAAAAAGAACTAAAAACTACAACAAGCAATTTAAATATACGAAAATAACTTTAAGCAGTGGACAGGAACAAGGAGACGCTTGTAAAAATGCAAATCAATAAGCAAAGTTCCAGTTTGTGCTGGCAATAAAATAAATGTAAAATCGACCATTAAAAAACTGAACCACGACAAGTTCTTTACACGGTATTTTTTTGTATTTTTTGTATTCATGGTTTTTTTTTGTGTCGCGCGCCAGCAACTGAGTTTGTCTTTCAATTTGGTTTAGTTGGTTCGAGGTGTTAATTATCGCTAAAAGTCAATGGCAGACAATCGGCTAAAAATCTGCACACGGTCAAAACGTTTTGCCAATTGGCCCGGTTACCAGCAGTGGGCTAAAGAGCTACCAGCTACTGGCTCTTGGCCTGTCCTTAACTTGAGTTTGCATTCGAGCTCCCTAGAGAATAGACAACTCCGAGGACTGTGGACTGGAGACTGCAAGTTCGACAGCTGTACAAGTGCCAGAGCAGGATAATTAATATGAAACTAGTAAGAAGGGCTCTTGTGGAATGAGACGACTTCAAAAGACCCTGTAGTCGACCCGGCTGTTCATGTTTATGGGGTGGGCTCAGCCTTTCCTGCCTGCTAGGCATATTTCACGGCTGACAAACCTAATAAACCCTGTACTCTTTTGTGTACGGGGTCCAAATATGTGCAGAGAACACAGGGAACACACAACAAATGTTTGTTTGTTCGTCAGTCTCTTTCGACTATTTTTAGCGTTTGCCATTTTTAATGAGCTTACCGCATTCCCTTCCCCTTCCCTTTCCCTTCCCCTCAAAGGAAGTGGAGTTTTACTGGGCCACCCAGGAACTGCTAATTATGCGCTTATTTCTTTATGAATTATTAAAATAAGCAAAGTGGAGCGACAGTGACTACAGCATTAATTGCTTTATAATGTACAGTGAAGCCTCGCTTCCACGAAAGATTGGCACATCCTAGAGCAACTCATATTTCTATATAATTTATTGTAATGCACTTTTGGGGCGTGTTTCATTTCTCGCTTTAAAATGGCATAAATTTCCAAGCACTTCCCTTTTGCGATATGCTCTCATGTCATGCCAACAATTTATTCTCAACTAAGTTGGAGACCTCCTCGAATGCTCCAACTGCTTGCTGTCTGCTGTTGGCCATGTAGCTGCTGGCCAGGCCAATTTACTTTTCATTGACTTAAAAATACGCAAAAAAAAACAAAACAAAAAATACAAAAAAAGCAGAGAAAAAACGTTGAAGCTGAAACTGAAACTGAACTGAAAGCTGCGTTCATTACATGTTGTTATTTGTGTTGTCTGGAGGTACATTATTGTGCTTGTTCGCTCTTTTGCTCACCAATTAGCCAGGCCAACTTGGCTGCCAGCCACAAAAGACTCAGGCAACAAACTTGGCCCGAATTGCACAGCATTTCTTCTGGTTCTTTTGCTCAATTTTCTAACTAACATTGGAAAAAAGTAAACACAGCTGAGCTATATAAACAGTGTACGGCTTAAGCACACCCTGTAAATATAACAGTGATTACAGCGCAGATTCGTAAGAATTATATATAATTAAAGAGCTTTAGGGTTCAGGGACAAATCAATCATAAGATTTCTGAGGAAGTGATTTGTCCCTTTTTTACAACGGGCACTTTGGGTCTTTGGGGCGAGCCAACACTCTTCAATTAGCTTTTAAAATCAATCAACGCTACATTTTGCGTGTAAGAGCTTTTAATTACAAAAAGTATCTTTCAGTTTGTTACTTTTGTGTGGGTTGAGACCGAGACCGAGTGTTTGTTTGTGTTTGTCTAAGTGTATTGAAGGCTGTTCAACTGCCCACGCCCCTGCGGTGGTACGCCTCTGCTTTATGAGCATATGTATTGGCTTGTTAGAATCGCGCTTTTGATATTCATATGCAAATCGAGTTTTTCTTTTGGCTTAGCTTAGCTTATTGGTAATAAGCCAATTGGCGTTGGCCAAGAGCCGTGTTGTTAAAACCTACGCAAGGCCTAAGGCCAAAAACATTGTGTGGTACGTTGTCAGTATATATATATAAGTTTAACTTTATATATATATACAAATTGTCGCCAATGTTGCGACTGTTGTTGCGGCAGTTGTTGACCTTCGCAGCGCGTTGAGTCATAACTTTTGTGCGTAACTGTTGCATTGGTTTAGACACCAAACCGGACCTAAGTTCAAGCAAAACTCCAAGATTAATGATGAAATCTCAATCAATTTGAATTTTAGAAAATCAGAATAACCACAATTCCAATCAAAACGTGAACTTTAAGCTCACAATGTTCATAAATCAAACGAAAATTTTATTGAGTAGAGCTTAGAGTTAATAAAATAGAAATAAAATTTGTTTTTGCTTTATAGAACTTTCCAGAATGTATATATAAGTTAACATTATATGCGTACAAATATATAAATAGTAAATTGTCAGGAAAACATAATCTTCAGCTTCTTTTAGATACCAAAGTTCTGCTAACTACTTGAGAACAATAATCATAAATCAAGCCAAATTTAAAGTCTTAAGAAAACACATAAAACCGCTAATCTTTCCAGTTTTTTACCGCTCTTCATTAGTTCTAAACATAAGTTTATAAAAATTAAAAATAATTTGAGCTTAAAGAATTAAATAATTGTTACTATGCTAAGCAACCTGTTTGCTGGCATTATATATATATATAAATGTATCTGTTTATATTGACTATACAGCGGCAGCTTTAATTACAGTTCATCAGAAGTTCTCACACTGTCGAGAAACTGTCAACAGCCCCAGCTGCCTCCCCCTGCCACTCCCCCAGAGCTGTCAGAGCTCATTAAAGCGCAGTCGATTCAATTAGCAGATGCGTCAACTGCTCTTGCCTGATATCATTTACAGCAGTAGCTACTACTACCAACTTAGCCAATGGCTAATCGACCCTCGGGGCAAGTGCAATTGGAGTTTCGATTAGGCCGAATGGTTTACAGGGTAAATGTAATTTAATAATTGCGGTTAGCTGACGCTGTCTCTCTCTCTATCTCCCCCTTATCCACTCTCCACTCTCCCCTCTTTCCCTCTTGCTCTTTTTTCTCTATTTTTCCCGCTTGATTAGCATGTGCGGTTTTGTAATTTACTGCCAGCTCACAGGATATGATCATACCGACGACAGGATGTTGTAGACTCAATCGACGGCGGTGGTGTTCGCTTTGCGGTGGCTACATCAAACGGCAGCGAATGTAAACCTAATTGAATTTTAAATTGCTGACACATACGCACCGCAGACACTGTGCGGCTAGATTAAATTTAAATGAAGTTATTAGCCAGCTGCCCGATTGCAATTGACAGGCGCTAACAAAAGACTTAGACAGCGAACTTGATACAAGTTTGGTCTCATTAAGTCTTGTTTCATTTCGTCTCATTTCGCTGCATTTGAAAGCAGCTAAATGCAACCGTTAATTGGGCGCCAATCTTAACTGTGTCTGGACGGGTTTATTAGACCCTGTAATCAAAAAGAGCACGGGATCAACTTTAGAGTTAAGCTCCCATGTGTGATTTCTCTGAAAACAACAGCTCTAGTACAAATACAGGGTCTTTTGCTGTCCAAACGGGCTACTTTAGCCGTTCTACTAGTTTTTTGTTAGCTGTCTGGCTCTTTTTGGCTTTTCTGCTTAACGGTTGCTGCGAAAATTGTTGCAAATTGCAATTTAAAAGGTTCCGTGTTGGTTTTTTCTTGTTGCTTGAATTTATAGTTGTAGTTGCTTTTGTTGTGGCAGCTAATATGAGTCATAAATCTAAAGGCTTGTTGTGTTTAATCTTAAAATTGAATAAAATAAACGGCATTACCGCTAGTTATATGCAGGCGTCGTCGTCGTCTTGTGTCTGGTGTCTCGTGTCTCAGGGTCTCGTATTTTTTGTACAAAAACTGAATCTGGGCTGGGCCAAAGTCGTCTGGTGACTTTTGCATTTGTTTCACAGTTTCACAGTTTTCCAGTTTCAGTTTCAATTTCATTGCATGATTTTGCATAAAACAAAAACTTGTGTCCGTTTGTCCGTCTCTTAGTCGTCGATTGCCACAGTTTTTGTGTGTATTTTGGGCCTGCAACAGGCAATCTTAATTTTTGGCAATTCCTTTTCAGTCATGACATCATTTCAGAGTCTGCAGACCCTACACAGCACAACAAAACACAGACCAGGAAAAACGAAACTGGTCTCTGGTTTTACTTTCGCTTTTGCTGTATTTTTGGATGTTTTTTTGGGCAAATATTTCGGCTTTTTGTGGCTGCTGCAGATCTGCTGTTGCGCGTTGTTTCTGCGGTTCGCTGACAGCTCGTTGAAAAGCATAAGAGTTTTGGGTTATTTTGGCTTCATTTCTGTTTCTTCTTTTTTATTGGGAGCATGCGCTCTTAAAAGGCATTGAAAATGAAACCAAGTTCTGGTGAAAGTAGGTTGTCCTCTTGTCCAGAAATAAAGCGAAACGAAACGAAATGGAAACGCATGAACAAGTGCAAGTCAGCGAGGGATCACGACGTGTCTCGTCTCTTCGACGATTGTGTCATGTTGCAACCCACGCAAAGATCTTCTACCAATCAGCACAACGCCCACAAATGTTTAACGTTTGCCAATTTGGCCAAAACTACTCTTAAAAGCCGACTACAGCCTTGGCTCAATGCTCTGACTGCTGACTCTGACTGTGACTCTGACTAATGATGATGATGCGACTCTGACTTTATGTTAGCTCTGGTTTTCTCGCTCTTGGCTGAAACTGTGGCACCACCGGCACCACTGGTACCACCGCCTCTCTGTTCTGACTGCTGTCGAACAATGATCTGCTTGTGGGCGCACAACTTTGACTTTTTTGGCTGCACACACACAAAATTTATGAGAATTCTATGCCGTAAAAGAAGCCCGTGCAAAACTACTAAAAATTGATTTGGTTTTTGTGCAAAAATTGATCTGACTTTTGCAGCTGCTGTGGTTTCGTTGACTGAGTGTGTGTGAGAATGGCCTTGAGTCGCAGCATCTCGAAGGTTCAACAGACTGTGTGGGGTTCTTGATAAAACAAGTTGTTTTGACCAAAAGCGATTGACGCATGAATCAGTTTTAGATTAGAACATTTTGAGTTGGATACAGCAAAGAATAAAAGCAGATAATTCTGTAGAAAAAAGTATTTAAATGGCTTATGGAATCTGCTTAAATAAAGTTCAGTATCAGAGTCTTTTGTTTTATTTTTAAGTAGTTAATTTTCTTACTCTTAAACACCATACATCGTACGCACTTACAAATATCTGAAACTTTACTATAGATTTCATGGGAATTTCCAACATCATTGTCGTGACTGATGAAATACAAAATTTCGATATCTTTTAATGAAGTCAACTTGTGATTAATGATTAAACAGCTTCAGCTCAAAGTCGCCAAAGTCTTAAGCAAATAACAAATTGCTTTGCGTATTTTTGGCCAGGTCGCCACATATAGAGAGAAACACTTGATTTGAGGCTAGATTTTCAAACGAAACCAATCGAAATGATTTCAGTTTTCTGTCATACGCTCAGCTCTTCGTTGACCCATAAAGTTCGTGTGCCAAAACAACTTTGTTGTGCAGCGCAAGAATTGCATGTCGTATTTTAATGTTTTTTTTGGCTCATTTAATAGCTGCAGTTCCAAACAAACAGCCCCCGCAAGACCTCATAATTTATGGTCGTTAATATTGTAATTTCTTTAGCCGTTCAACTCGCACAACTCGCACGCAAAACAATAAAACATCAAGTGAAAGTTTTGCACCTTCGCATCCAGTGAAATAAAAACAAAAACAAAGCGAGTCAGTTAGTTTGTCAGACAGTTGGTTAGTTGGTTGGTTGAATCTTCCCGCCACGAACTTGTGAAAAATTACAACAGCAGTAGCAACAACAATGAGCAGTTTTTACAAATGACTAGCAGCAAATCCAAACTGGCGCTGACTGACAAATGAGCTCAGATTGCAGTCAAAGCCAAGCAAAATAAAACGAAAACAAAGGCTAGAAAAAAAGCACAAAACAAAGACCCAAAAAATAGCAAAACTTCCATCAATAAAACTTTGGAAGTTTGGGATGTCTTTGACCAAATGTCGTGGGTACTAAAAATTTCGCCAATGTGCGCCTCTCTCGTCTTTCTGTTATTGTCTTTGGCCATAACACTCGAGGCTTAAATCGGCAGCCAGCAGCTCTAAAGCTTTACAGATCCACATTAAACAAAGCCGCACCACAATCTGCCTTTGGTCACTTGTAAAATTGTTTTTGTTTCATTCGAAATTTACTTGGCAAATATTATGAATTTCTTTTTTACTATTTTTATTATTTTTACTATTTCAAGGGGGATCCGCTCACAATGTGTGTCAAGCGAGTATTTCGAGCAATTATTTGTCATATTTTCCCATTTGCAAACGGGCGAATGGGCAAGCGGGCGAAAAAATAAACAACATTAGTGACAAGGCATCTACACAATCATCTCATCTCCATCTCTAACTCCCTCTCTAACTCATACTCCTCTTTAACTTGGCCTCAAAATTACTTTGACCAGGCGGATTTTTAACAAATGAAAGTGAAATTGTTGTTTGTTTTGTTGTTAGGCTTTTTTTACAGTCTTTTTTACAGCTTGGAAATGATTGCTTGTCTTGTCACTTAACAGATTTTTTTGGTTTTGGTGACCTCACAGTCATTTCGCTAGAAATAACCAGTAAACTGGTTAAAAAGTGCAGTCTGGGATATACCTTGAGTAATTTTCTATAAATAAATTTATAGGAATTGAGTACTCTAAATAATCCAATGTATTTTAAAGCCCACTTTTTATTTATTGAATTTTTTATATATTTTTTTTAATTTTTAAATATAAATTTAATTGGTTCGGTGAATCAGTGTAATCTATGAATAATATTTCCATTAAGTTGTGTCAATATTCCAAAGTACTTAGAGCAGACTTTATATTTATGGCTTATTACTTTGGCCATCATTCCAACACGCCAATACTCTGCTAAAAATATTTATTTTTTAACTTTTCTTAAACTATACTTAATGTTAACACCTTAAATATTATAAAAAACTTTAGCTCACCATTTTCTTCCTAAAATTTCGTTGAAAATCAGTTCATACTGCCAACAGCTGCCAACGAAAAGGAACGCCAGCAAAAATTTAAATCTTCAGCTGCCAGAAGCGCTTTTAATACACTCTCACACACACACACTGCGGAGTGGATATACACACGCACACTCAGCAGCACACACACACTGAGCGGTGCTCAGACCACTTGATATTTGTTAAATTTAACAAATTTTTTACGCTTCTTTGATGAAACACTCTGGGTTAAAGCTGATTTTTTTGCGCTGCGTTTTGGGTGCGTTTTTCTTTTAAAAATTTTCACTTGTAAAATTTGAAAACTATTTTGCGGCACTCACAAAATACACACGGATAACTTTCACTGTAGGAAAAAACAAATATTTAATTTGTTTCAAATATTTGATGGCCAAAGACTCAGAGACTGAGAGCCTCGCACACTGTTCAGCTATTGAGTTGTGAGTTGGATGAGACTGAAACTGGAGACGGAGACTGGAACTTGAGACTGAGATTTGAAGAGAACCGCACCGCATGCGCGCTAAAAACGAACTGAAAACTCAATTCGAATTCGCCTTTAGCTGAAGCTCAAAACTGAAGTTCGATTCGATGCACGAAGTGTCGAGTTTGTGGCTTCGGCTAGTGGAGACTTGAGACTTGTTGTTCGTGCTTTTGGTGTTTGGTTGTTCGTGTTGTTGTTGTTCGGCTGTTAGGCAACTTTGCTGCCCACACGCTGCGCTGCTGCGTCGCTGCCGACGCTCTTCGCTGCTGCTGCGGCTCTGCATGGTCCATTTTTGGCTTGGACTGCTCAGCAGCAGAAAAAAAGCTGAAAAAACCAAGTAATATTTTTTCTGCTTTTTTTTTGTTGTTTGGACGCCTTTGCAGAAAATATTTTTCTTAGCGTTCGCCGTTTGCTGCGGTTGCCATTTGCCAGTTGCTTTGACTCTTTGATTGACGTAATTTTTGCGCTTGATATTCACTTGAATTTCTTGTATTTCCACATTTAACTGTTTTGGTGTCAGGCGCACATTACACGCCCACAACACCCACACACACGCACACACACACAGCTCAATAAATTTTTGTTTTGTGGGCGTTTAAAACATTTTTATTTTTACACATGTTTCAAAAAGTTTCTCAAGCCTTTTGCTTAACTTTCGCCGCACGGCGACGAGTGTGCTGTCCCCTTAATGCATATTTATGTGTGTGGTGGTGTGTGGTTGTGTGTGTGGGTATTTTTAACCATATGCACACTATTGACTCATTCGATTTGCTTGCTGGCTATGCTAATTACCCACTTTAACTTTGCTCTTTAAGCTGGAAAACGAATGACTTAGGCAACGAACTGGTCTGACCTTGCGCGTGGGTGTCAAACTATTTGGTGCTGCACAGCTAAGCAGAGCACCGCATAGCACAGCAGTTGCAAAGGTCAACACGTCACGTCCGGTCACCAGTGTTGCACAATTGTCTTATCAGCCTGAGTTGCATCTTATTTAGCGCCAAAATAAAAAATTAACTTGAGTTTCTCTTCTTCTCTTCTTCTGTTATCTTCGTTTCTTCTTGTGCATATAAATAAAGTAATTTCCGCATAAGCCCCAAAAATATAAATTAAAAGTCCTCGCTCCCTGAGGAGTCAGATAACGGTGTTTTTGCCTGAACTTCCCCCTTGTCTCATTTTATTTTCCGCTACGCCCTGCAATTATTTTATGCTGCAAATAAAGTATGAGACAACATTAACGCAAAACGTGTGCCACATACTGAATTTAACTGTGTGTATAAGAAAGGTGTGTGTATTTAGCCAGCATAATTAAAAATTCAACTCTTAAGCGAGTCGAACACAAGTTGAAGGCGTTTATTTTACGCAAACTATGAAAGTAGAGGCAAATAAAATACATTTTAGATTAGTTGTGGAAGCGCTCAGTCAGAGTAACTCAACTAAGATAACATCATTTAAATTATTATATTTAATGATCTAATTTTAAATTTCTAAAGAAAATTTTACTTTAAGCTAACTAGCAACGGGTTGACAACAAGTGCAGCAGATAATTCAATACAGCAAATAAAGTAGAGCTATGGAGATAGTAAGGGCGAGAAAAACCCACACGCGTCGCCTGCTTCTACCTACACTACGAATATTTAACACATTTAATGAAAAATCAACAAAACATCAACTTTTATGACTGCACAGCAAAACTTGCAGCAACTTGCAAGTGGAACGGAAAGCCGCTGGCGCCAGCAGCAGCAACAGCAGCAACTTGTTGCCTTTATTAAGTTGCTGCCGTTGTCTGTTTTTATTAATAAGTCATATTTTTATATATATAATATATATGTAGTCTGGAATAGTAGACAACGCAGCCACAGCCTCAGGAGACTTGCTGCTCATAATTTATGTTGTCGATGTGGCAGCAGCAGCAGCAGGAGCAGCAACTGTAGCAGGATGACAAAAGTTGTAGTGGATGGCAAAGTCACAGCATTAAGTCATTCACTCGTTGATTCATTTATATTCACTGATATTCACTGAATCAACTCGCAGCTCATTCATAAATAAAAGCAAAGTCTCATTTTGATTAATTAAATGCAGCAAGTTGGCGTTGTATTTTTTTTATCAACAGCTTCTCATGTTGTTGCTGTTGTTGTTTTTGCAGCTGTGAAAAGTGTGCCAGCAGCGGATGATGTAAGTTTGTATTTTTGTATATATTTTTTAAAGCTCATTTACGATTTAGTTACTGCTTTATTAGCATTGCACTATGGGCAAAACTGTGAATTGTAGTCGAACTGATTGGGAGCAACCGGTGGGGAAAACAGGTAAGTAACTTGAGCGAAAGTTTGTTGCTCAAGTCATTTTTATTATATGCACTTTGCACCTGCCACACCATTGTGCCAAAAAGCAACTCAAACGTGGCTAAAACGATTTTAAATTTGCCAAAAAACTTCGCTCCAAATCGTCAAATCAAACAATTTTCGCCAGCAAATCGTCGCTGTCATTTGCGAAAATAGCAAAAAATTTGCAAATTTAAAATTATAGAAGCCAAATGAATTATCTGGGCATTACGTAAGCGTCGATAGAGCAACGATTTTAGTTCAGTTTCAGTTTGAGCTCAGTTTTTTCTATGACAAATTGCATGGCGTCAACAAATTAAATAAATACGCGCGGCAATTGAAATTGTTGTTAATTTTGCATACGAACAACCAACACACACACACAAACACGCACACTACAGCTGTGCAAACTATATAGAGGCGTGGCAAGGGGCGGAGAACGTGGGGAAACTATAAATTAAAACGTTTTTAGCGGAAAAACCTTTTGACGAGTTGCACACAACGCGACGAGCCGGCTGAGACTGAGAGCCAAGAGAGCAACAGTACAGCTAAGCAGCTAGGTTTTGACCAGGCTAAAAGCAAACAGCTGACGGCACGTCGCGCTCTCTCTCGCTCGCACTCCTGCTCTCCCTCTCTGTCTATCTAATGCGCTAACAACGAAAAGGAAAACTAGTTTCGTTAAAATGTCTTCGGGCCACAACTGAAAAATCAGCTACAACTCAAGCGTATAACAGTTGGCAGCCAAACTGTGCTACAGCTGAGAGCGAGAGATCGAGAGAGAGCGAGCTATGCAATTTGCTATTGTTATTGTATTTGTCATGTCAACAGATTAATTGACTTGATATTTAATATAAATTAATTATGCCTTCGAAATGGGAACAAGTCGAAAATAATTTGATAAACAAATCGTTAGACCTTAGTCTCTCTCTCTCTCTCTCTCTTTGTATCTGCCCCTGCCTTAGCGCTCAATCTCCAAAAAAAAGCAGATGATCTGCTTGTAGCTAAAAACATGTTTTTTGGCTGCTTTATGGCTGCCTTCAAATGCAATCATTCGCTCATAAATTCCAACAATAAGTGTTTTACTCTTTGGAATTAGATTTGAAACTGCACGCCAAGTTTCGTATTTGAGTCGCATTCAAAGTGTTTCAAATGGATCAAACGCGAATCTACAAACGATCAAGATTAACTCTACAATTTACAATCTGCTCAGACGAATCTCTTTTGACGCTGGCATACAAATTGTTTTGCAACGCTTGAAACATTAATTTTATCCGTAGGCGACAGTAGAATTTACGGGGGGTCTATCGAGGGAGGAGTGTATGGTGGAAGAGGGGGATTACAGTCTACTATTCGATATTCATACATTCATTCGTGCATATTATAGTTACAGTTAACAATTGAAAGTAGGCCAATTGTACAGTTCGATAATCCGATCAAATGGATTTTGCAGTCGCCTTTTACTTGAGCTTGAAACTGATTTTATTTTAATTCTTAGAACTGGTTCGCAATTGATTTATACGCGATTGGAGTTGAGAATCAAATGTTATTAGTTATGTGTACTGATTAGATCACTTAATTTTAAATAAGTAAAGGGGTGGTTTCATAAAGCTTAGAAAGTCTAAGAGTCTATTTGAGTTTTTGACTTTGGCATAATTCCTATCAAAATCTTTAATTTCAGTCCAACTTTTGTATGCACAAAGTGTTTAAATTTCGTAATTTAAAAAATAAATTGATATTTATGCTATGCGATTGATAAATTTGCGTTGATTTTTGATGGTGAGCCAAAGATGCGATGCGCTCATTGGAAGTGACCGCTCACGTCTCGGTTGTTTTACGGGGAATATCTTTAAGATCTCACCGTGCAGATAGCAGCGAGACAGAGATATAGATAGGGAGAGAGGAGGGAAGGGGCGTGGCAACGCATGTAATATAGCTGCAGTCAGTTGACTTAATTTATGCTGTATGTTTTAAGTACTTAGTGGCAGAGTCACGTTGTTACCTTTTGTTGCTGTTGTTGCCACGTAGGCATCGTAAATGTTAATGTTTGCTTATCGCTCACAGCCATCGTTTAGGCCAGAAACACACATTGTTGCACTTTTTGGGGCACAAATAGTTGAAAAATTTGTTTGTACAACTCGCTTAAAATATAAATTTTCTACAGCTCTGACTTCGACTTTTACATAATTTTCTTGGGCCAAGTGCAGCGACGCACTCGTCGTAATATTTGTTATTTATGATTATTTATTGTTGTTTTTTCCTTTGCCATATTTACAATTTTTGCAATTATATAAGCGAAGCGCAGCGACGGGAAGGCGCGTGCTGATGCGACTGACCCAAAAAGAAACTTTCAGCTACGCTGGTTTGACGCCAACGTAAACAAGTTGACTTGACAGCTAAATGCAGTTAGACATTAGATGGCCAAGTGATGAGCCTTTGCCCCCTCTGCGCCTCCCACTGCCCCCCTACGCCTCTGTCTCGCTTGGCAGCTTTGCAAATTGAGTGGCATACAACCGAAAAGCGCCGGCAGTTGACTGCAGTTACCGCAGTACCGTTGTTTGCCACACCAACCTACATACACGCAGCAGCAAATGTTTACAGCTCACACTAGCACACACACTCGCACACTCACACTCGCACACGCACATGCTAAGCAGCCGAATGCTGCTTGACGCATGCGTGTGAGGAATGCAGTTGCGATGAGATAATTGAAAACTAGTTAGAACTCTCTGCCGGTTAGCTTTGAGATACCCTGTAAGTGCGTGGAGAGTTATGTGTGCCAAAAAAGAGCTAGAGAGTTGATTTTATAATAAACAGTTATGGGATTACAATTGGACCCGCGTTAAGTAGTATTTTGGTGGTTAAATCTAAATTTATGTAATATAATATATGTTCTGTAGTTTAAGGAGATTTATGGTAAATAACTTAAAGTTAAATACAAATATTAAAGGCACGAAACTGTTTGCAAACGAAATTTCTTTATAAGCTTAGCAAATCTATGTATGTTTAACATAAAATACTTATTTATGCCTTTAAATAAACCTTGTGCTATTTCAGTACAGATATCTGATAGTATATTTTTAGCATTTTGCTTCTATTCATTGGTTTTCTATAATACTTCTCTGCCTAAGTTTTCCCACCTAAGAAATCTTGACAGCTTTATTCCTCTTACCCCTAAAAAAGCCTTTACTGCTGCCAACAAATTAATCTTTAGCTTGCTTATTTAGCACATATTGCTGTTGTATTTATTGTTGTTAATTTGTTATTTGTTGCTGTCTTTAGTTTTATTAGGTTTTTTGCTGAAATGTGTCAAATGGCCAGCTGAGGGTCAAGCGCGGCCAATGCACGTCTGCACTGTGGACAGAGCAGTCTCTCTTGTTTCTCTTCATCTCTCCCTCTCTTTTCTTGTCTCTCTCAGTCACTGCTTTTTACTTGCCTCTGCTTTGGCATTTTCCAGCAGTTTTCCACGCACGCATCTTTGAGGCTGCCCTGAAAACCTGTTCGTCTCGTTGTGCAGTTGGTATGTATGTGTTGTTGTTGTGTTTCTATGTTGCTGTTGCTGATGTTGTGTTGCTGTTATTGTTGTCTTGATTGTTGTTGTGTTTTTCCTGCCACTTTTTCATTTCGTTACGTACAGCCGCAGAAAGCAAAAGGCATTCAAAAGCAAAGACGCAGACAAGTAAGGAGAAAAGAGAGAGACAGAGAGACGGAGAGAGAGGGTACGAGAGTGCGGTAAGAGAAAAATCTACCAGTTTCTTTTGTTGTTGTCTTCTGGCCATTAGGCACAACAACAACAACGGCAATAAGACACACACATGGAATGCTAGCGGTTATGGAAATTCCTTTAAAGGCACACACACACACACACACCTGTAGACAAACGGCCTTTGTTGTTGCCGGAAAACAAGTTGGCCCAAAGGATGCAGCAAAACAAAAGGCCAAGAACTTCTTACCTTTTATTATTGTAATTGTTGTTTCTGCCGCTGAAGTTGTTGTTCTTGACACTGAAAATTGGCCCTGTAACTGGCATAGATACCAAGCCACAGAGCTACTACCAACACTTGTCCATTAAGGCGTCATCATCCTCATCATCTTCGTGCACAGTTTTCCTTACTTTTCTTTACTTTTCCTCTTTTCTTTTTCCCTATTCTTTTTGCTTTTATTTGGTAGCATTTTCCCAAACACTTTGCTACATGACTTTGCCTGTTTTTCTAGCCACGCCCACAAACATTGGATTTGTGTCTAATCAGCGCTTTGCGTGAAACGATAACAAGCGCGAGGAGTGAAAAGTCGCGTGACTTTTCATATAGAAAATCAGAATTCTTACACTAATTAGAATATAAATAACAGCACATTTAATGTCCATTCAGCGGGACATGTTCGAGCGTGTTTATTACTCTGTTTTTAATAGTTTCGTTCAGTGATTATTAACTTGATTTCGTTACCGTATTTCCTTGTTACCCATGACTGAGGCAGCGAAGTGGTAAATGAAAAACTCGCCAATTGGTTATTAACTTTTAATGTAGCTAACTGCAGAAATGAGGCATGAACTGAATGTTTTATGAGTCCATGTAAGGGATTTTACTGTACAACAATTTGAAATTAAAGTTTTAAAAAGCTTTCACCATTTAAATCAGAGCTTTAGTTGATTAAATCCTGTGTCAGAGAGAGAAACCATTTAAATTGATTTATTAAACTTTACTTTGATTTGTTCAATCATAGTAACTACTTTTATAGCTTAAGCTTTAGGTCGATTCTTTCCACACTTTTTAGTTAACTAAACTATAAAAAATAAAATAATATAAAATGATAAAAGAAATTTATAAAAGATAAACAATTCTTTAGGTCTTCTTTTGCCTCTCTCTTCTACTTATAAATTTATGCAAATCTTTAAACTAGTTCAGTTGCTCAAACATTTCTTTAGCTCAAAATTCCCCTCCCTTACCACTCCTACCTCTTTCTTTGTCTCCTAATTCTTTTGCTTCCTCCAATTCTTCTCCTTCCCTCTTAAGTTCCACCCTCTGACACTATAATCTCCCAAGCTTATTGCAAGTCACTAAATTTTAATTTATACTCTTTTATGAGCCCAAAAAAAACCTAGTCGAAGTGTATTCTCATCATTTGGCTACTGTATGGCAATGGGCACATGAAATTAGCGGGACATTTACGCAATTGCATTTAGAACAGTTAGACAGACAAATGACTCAAGCAACGAACTTGCATAAATTTTCAGCTCACTGCGCATTTGACAGCGACAAAATTGTAGTTGTTGCTGTTGGTAAATTAATCAAATGGCCGCACAACGGTAAACGAAATTATGTAATGCAAGCTGCAGCACCACGCCCCCTCTGCTGTCGCTGCCTCCCTCGCTACTGCTGCCTTCAAGAGTCGACTCAGCGAAGCGTTTGAAACTACTAAACACTGTACAAGATTATAAACACTTTGCTTTACCGCCCCACTGCCCCTCACCACGCCCCCTACTCTATGATCTTTTACTCGCTGTGTCTTTAGTTGTGTTCTGGACACTTTGGGCCAGGGCTATAGCTTTAAATGTGGCTATAATGGTAAGCGATATGCATGCGCAGAGCGTGTAAATAATTAGACGCGCACAGAGAGAGAGACAGAGGAAGCGGAAAAGAGAGGGAGGAAGAGGGGAAATGAGACAAGACTATAGCCCGCCATGATTAAGAAGTTTTTTGGTTTTTCTGCTTTTTGTTTTAAAATGTTCTAATGCTCTGCTTCTTGCTCATCTTTCTCATTGTTCTTGTTGCCGGTTGGAGTCCGAAAAAAGGCATTTTACTGAAGCATAACTTTACTTTAGCGGCGTCAAGTTAATTTTTATGGTTATAACATTCATTTGTTGGTAATTATAAGTAGCCAGAAGGAAGCAGAGAATACTGGATGGGAGCTGCAAGGGGGGCGGGGGGAGTGGTAAGCGCACTTTGTAATTAGACATTGAGGCAGACACGGTGAGCAGCAAAAGCAAAAGAGCTTAAGAATTGCGGTTGCCAGAGATGGGCCAATGAACTGCTGTCGTCCAACGAACTTGATTTGGTCTACGACTTTTTATACACCTCTCAGAATGTAAGCCTGTATGTGTGTGTCGGTCTCTGTATGTGTGTGTGTGTGAGTGTGCATGCAAATGTGTCTCAGGCAGCGCCCTGGCGAAAGGTCACCCATTGGGGGCATGGCAGCAGCGCCAACAATTACAAAATATGCGTTAAAATGCATGCCGCATGACTCGACACGACCAGCAGCAACAACAACAAACAACAGCGGCTACAAATATAACAACAACAACAAGAACAACCGCAACAGCAACAGCGGCAGCGGCAGCAGCAGCTAGCAAAAACTGAAATAATATGGCCACAAATCGTGATAAGCAACGCCGGGCATAATACAACAATAACAACAACAACGAAGAGACAGCAAACAGCTAAGATATTGGCAAACATTGCCAGCAACAACGACAACAGCAAATAAACAAAATAAATGTGCTTAGCAGGTCGAAGCCTAGATGCTCTAGTAACACTTGAAAAAAATTAAAGTTTATAATCTAAGGAAAGTACAAAATCCAAGCTTTGTGCTTATTACAAAACTAAAATTCTTTTAAAAAGCTATGTAAGGAACACCTTAAATATTACACTGATTACTAGACTCAGTACTGTTCGTACTGTTGAGTACTTCCATTCAAATTCAGAGCTTCGACTAGTCAAAAGTTCCCTCCCAAGATTAAGGCTGCCTTTTCCAGCCATTTGATTTTATAGTCACGCTGCAGTTGCTCTCAAGAATTCGCTCATTAAACTGATTGCTTGCAATACATGAAACTACACGCAGTTTATGAGGGCGATAATGTTCGCAATGTTTAAATAGTTGATAGTTGGATGGATTTGGCAGCACATTCATAAAGTTGTAGTACCCAAGTGCAAAGGGTAGTGGCTAAAACGAAACAGGCTTGGCCAGGCCAACAAACAAATGGCCCAGGACTGAAACAACAACAACAACAAAATGAACTGAAACGGAGACTGTGCGCTTTGGGCCTGGCCGGTCAGCATTTTGTGAACCACTCTATTTATCAGATACGGAGGCCGTGGCCCAACTAGTTGGCTCAATTGCTAGTTGGCCAGTGTATCGTATCGTATCATACTTCTCGTACTCTTTGTACACCACTCTCTTAACTCCCCTTCCCGCTCTCCCTGCCGTACTTGCAATATTATTGAGCGATTTTTAGTGCCGGCTGTGCGCGGTTCGCTCATATTTTGTTTTGATGGCGCGCTGAAAGTCAAACCGAAAGATTGTATGTGTGTGCGAGTGAGTGTGTGTGTACATGTGTGTGCGTGTATGTGTTAGTAGTAAAAGTTGTTGCCGCTGTTATGTGAAGTGAACGACCATCAAGGTAAAACTGAACCGAACCAAACAATGGCCAAAGCCAACGTTGTCGTCGTCGTGCTCCGTTTCCAACTCCAACTCCTTCTTCAGCTTCAACTCCAGGTGAATGTGCTGTGTCTCAGCCACTGACTCTGCCTCTGACTCTGGGGTGTAGCCCGCAGAATTGTAACGCGTTTCTTTTAGCCGAGACTCACCTCTCTCTCCTCACTCGCCCCTTCTCTTCTCCACCCCTCTTGGCCCCTCCTTTTGTTATTGTTTTTGCTTATTTGTTTCTACGTATTAATAACATGTTGGATGCAATCGCAGTCTGGTTAAAAATATGCATACCGAGACTCCAAGGGAGCAGCTGAGGTAGAGAGACAGAGCGCGAGAGAGAGAGCGAGAGAGTTGAGAATTATGAAAGGACGCGACGGCGTGCGTGTAACCGCCCTGGACATTGCTACGAGTTGCCAACTAATAATAGTAATACAACCGGCAATAATAAGTTTTAATCATCATGATAATGGCCTCTCTGCCTAAATGTAGAAAGACCTCCACAATACACGTATGGGATCAGTTCACAGCTTATTTGCTGCACAAAATTCTCAACTCTCTCAGTTCTCCCCTCATTCCTTTTGACACCAGCGACATGTCTTCGACTGCAACTGAGCTCTGCTTTTGATGTCTCCATAAAAATCTGTTTCTCTTAGTTTTAGCCACAAGTTGTTGGCACTTATTTTGTTACTGCTTGTTGTGGGCGTCACATTTGGCGAATTCCGTTCGGCTTGTACGACTTTCTGTTGGCCCAGTGCCAACATTGTTGTCAGGCGCGAAGTCTGACTCATTTGGCGAACACATCTCGTGTGCAGACACATTTATGATGGGACTGGGCAGAATAAAAGATTTTATGCCCTTTATACCTCTTTTCCTAAGCCTATGCTTATCTACAATCTGATTAATCATAAATTAGTGATTATTATGATTGGAAAGGCAGAGAGCACTTTGAGAACAGATCACATAAATTTGCAAACTTATTTACTAAATAACAATAAATACATTATTTAATCCTTTTACTTGTATCACATTTTTTATAGTTGTGTTTTTTATGTACTTTTTTTATAGTTGCTAGCCAACTTTGTCACAGCTTTAACATCGAATTGAATTCGAACTGGAACTGACAGTCGAACCAAGGGAATAATCAGTGAATCGAACTGGAATCAAATGAAGAATAAAGCTTTATAGTCTAGCAGAATGTAAGCACTTTCATTACTTCTCAAATTGGGTACGGGAATCGTAAAAAGATGTTGTTTCCCAGTCGTTAATGTCACTTTGAATATTTTCGTAGTCCGCACAGAGAAGTCACCGCATCATCAATGCTGTGTGAGATCATCAATAACGACACGCACGCATCAATGGAGACCCAAGTCACGTCGGAGGTAGAGAGGAGACGAACATATGTTAAATAAAAATCCTATTAAAAGCTTACGACAAAAAACAAAAAAACACGAAAGACGCAAACTACTTATTTTGTTAATGGCAGAACGAATGGCAAGCTACCCATCTCTCTCCCACACGTCACACTGTCTCTTTTTAGCGATTGTGCGTGTCTTTGAACTTTCGGCATTGGGTGGCAAATGCCAAAAAATTCGTGCAATTCATTATGGCTAAAACACACAGCAAAGAAGGCCAAAAACCTATTGACAGTAATTGCGTTTAATAACACTGTGATTTACCGTTATACGTTTTGAGTAGCCAAAGGGACCACAACAAATAAGCATTAATCATTAGAGAGTAGACTGAAAAAATGGCTAAAATAATGGGAGAGCGCTTATGACCAAGCCCGGTACCGATATCGATACCGATCCCAGTCAAGATTCCACCGGCCCTCTGCTAACTTATGCAACACTTAAATTTTATGTTAACCATAAATATTCAAGCAAGAGCCCTGAAGAGTCCCGGAGAGAGCTATAGAAAGATGCTGCTATGATCAGAGGAAGCAGCTGCTGTTTTATGCATCGATTAAACTAATTAAACTGCAATAAACTTTGATTCTTAACCAAAACAGTGGCAGGTTTGTGTCCTAAGTCTTTTGTTGGGCCTTAGAATCGATGCAAATCAATTTCCAATTAAGGTCAGCTCTATTGGATAACGCTAACGAAAGGTGCTTTACAATACCCTGCAAATGTTTGGGTAATCAAGTGGGGTGTTCGGAATTTATGACATCATTTCAGCAATTATTTAATTAAACAATTTAAAGTTTGTGTTCTAAGTCTTTTGTATAGAGCTATAGCAAATCAATTTCTAATTAGGGTGAGCTTAATTGGAGGGGTGTTTAGAATTTATTGCAACATTTAAGCAGTTTTTTAAGCAATAAATCTCAAGTTCGTGTCTTAAGTCATTTGTTTTATTGTCAAACAAGTAAATATATTTTTAATTTGGGGTCTCAACGAGGTCGAAACTAATAGAGATGTTAGTAAAAGGGCTTGTCAAATACCCTAACTAAGTTAAAAATACAAATGCGGTATGCCCAGTTCCCAATTTTTCAAATTTTTCATCATTTTCGCTGAGGCAACTAAGTGCGTCAGCTGCAGTGTTCTCTGCTTCTAATGTCCACTAACTGCTACATTATATTCTATGACGCAAATGTGGCCCGTATTGTCTGTTATTTTAGCCAAGTCCGCGAACTGTAGCGCGATACGCGAACTCAAGGCGAGCAACTCAACTTGGTAGCAACTTTGGCACTGCAAGCTGTGATTTAAATTAATTTAACTTTACTTTTTGGTGACTGAGTTTTATTTACTTTTTGTTAAATGCAAATTTTGGGCCAAAACAAAACCCGTTTGCTGACATTTAAAAATATGCAAAAAGTCGGACTGAAATGAGTTCTATATAAACAGGCGCCCACTGGCAAATCGAATCGGATTTGGGAATTGGGAATTGAGTTCGATAATTGTAACTGGGGACTGTTAACAGTTAACTGTACAGTGATTGCATCATTGGATAATTTCACAAATTCACGAAATCTCCGAACGCAATTCCTTTTTCATTGGAATCAGTTTTTTATATATTGTGTCGAGTGATATTTTTACAAGCCCCCAACAAGTTACCAAAAATAGTCAATTGTCCGATTTTGGTTTATTTTGATTATTTATTGACAGCTGGCCGTTATGTGTGCTGGAGTTTCGTAAATGCCAAATGACTCGGACCCAGCCCAAAGAGACGGTTCAAGTCAACATCAACAGCTTTCACTTCTTTGTGCAGTTGTTGTTGCTTTTTCTGTATTTGTTGTTGATTTAGTTATAATGCATGTGGAGCGCTGTTAAATTTGCCACAGTTTGAATTTGTGGCAAGTCAAGTTCGTGTCTTGAGTCTTTCGTTGCGCTCGTGCTCAACTCTTGGCCCACCCCGTCGTATACTCGATATCTGTTGGCACCAGAGACAACAGAGACGAGGGCGTATGTTAATAATCATTTTTTCTACAGACTCCCCAGCCCTGTCTGCCTACCCAACAGTCTGTCTGTCTGCCCATCTGTTCCTGCTTCGCGTTGTTGGCGGCATGAAACTTTGTAGGTAAATTGCGCTTAATGATTATGTTCAACGGGCTTTACAATAATAAATATATTGCTGGACCTCTCGGTGGACTAGAGAGACCCCAACCGGCACATGGACACCAAAAATAGCAGCGTTCCCTGCTACGAAGGTGCCGGAATTTATGTGCCTCTCTTTCTCTCTCTCTCTCTTGCTCTCTGTCTCTGGCTTCAGGGATATTCAACGGAGGCAGAATGTGCCGCCTTGAAATGACTTTAATTCAATTAGGAGCTGCTGTAATTTACGACTCTCCTGCGACCGTTCGCCTAATAGATTTATTTTTAAGACCCTACCTCGTTGCCCCGCCTCCACTTCGCCCTCTTTCTTGTCCTCAGCAAATTGAAAATTACTCAATATTAGGTCGACTCACGCTTAGCTTGTATTATGGCATACTTAATCGCACTTGCTTATATGCGGAATTAATATCTTTTGATGTTGTTGTTGCTGCTGTAGTTTAAACAAAAGTTTGTTGTTGCCCCCAAGGCTGTGGCTATTCAGGCGGCAATGCGAAATTTGTTTGCAATTCTCTTGCGTTTTCAATGAAACCCAAGACAAACGCTCAATTAATTTAATTTCTTTCCTCTACTGCCCTGCCAACCCTCGCAGCTTCGTGCAAAGAAAATAATGAAATGCACAAATAGTCAAAAAAAAAATAAATGAAAACAATATAAATAAATAAATAGAAACTCGTTTGCAATTCCGCATAGATCAATCGTCAAGCTGTGAAACATGAAATCATTTGGAAAACACTTCAAGTCGAGTAGACCAGGAAATACCCTATATTTGTTAAGACTTTCTTCATTTTTATAGCCATGTTGTTATATTAAAAATAATTTATAATACCTAAAACACTTCCTTAAGCAAGTACAGGGTATATAATTATATAAGAGATTATAGTTTTTGCAGATAAATAAAATTTCAAGCGATTGATGCCAATTTTTTGGGCACCTTGGCAATTTTAATGAATGCGCATTTTAATTTAAAACAAACAATAGCGAACATTTAGATATATAAATAATTAAACTCAAAGATTTATTAAACACGAATATATAAATTTTATGATCCCATTTACAGGGTATATCTGCCGATTTGCTGCCTCTTTTCCTAGTACTATTAAAACTAAAGTCGAAAATGCGAAAATAATTATCCAACAATTAAAGTTTTGAACATAAATTTGGCAGAAATTATTGTTTTTTGTATCATCTGCCGCCCTCAAGTGATTTTTAAGTCAGTCTTTTGTAATATGTTTGATCATATACATTTTTTTATTTTTGACCTTCGAGGGGCGGTAGATATTACCGCGTCGCTTCAATGGTCAGCAAAAAAAGCTGTCTGACTGACTGACAAACTGACAGCTGATGAGTTGAGACGACAGCAAAAATATGATCATAAATAAATACGCGTTGTTTCAATTGATTGCATGCAACTTGTCTTAGCTCAGATTTTAAACAGTTTCTATGAGTAATTTAATCGCTGCTCGATTTAAGTGTAGATTTGTCAAATTAACAGCAGTGTATAATTATTTATTTTACTCGGCTCTTGTTATGATTTACTTAAAATGTTTAAATAAATGTCTATAATAATATCACTTTTTGTTTCTAAATATTTTATAAATTAAACACACACTCAAAATATTTAAACCACTTAAATTTGCTTTAAGAAACCACAAATAATTTTACAACAATTGACTGAAAACCCATAAATAAATGGTGAATATTTCAGAGTCAAAAGTCTGAACTTGTTTGCGGTTGTTGTTCGGCAACTTAATTAATTGCGGTTTTATTTCAATTTATGTTAATTGACAGCTCTACAAATTAAATCTATTAAGACTTATAATTAGTCAAATAATTGTTATATATTTTTATTTATTTTTTAAACTCACCAATAATTTGTTGTTACTCATTTCTCCGCAAAAGAAAATCTAATGCCGCTTTTCAAAGTATTTCAGCTAAACACTTTTTTTGTTTTGCACTTTTCGTATTTATTTATGTTGTAAATATTTGTGAGTGCTTAGTGTAAGCTCATTTTACACACACACACACTCGCACACACACTTGAACACTTTTTCGTTATTGTTTCAGGCAGTTTTGCTATGCGAAGAGAAGGCAAGAAATGAGTTAGGAGTTGAGTCTTGAGGGTTATGCAACGCCAACGCGAACAGGAGTGAAAGGGGGATAAGGGGGAGTGGCAGGGCAGCACAAGAATCAATTGAATGCAATTTGAGTGGCCATAAATACTCGTAAGCAAAGTGGGCGCACATTTATCATCCAACTGTTTCATTGTGTTTGTTGCATGCCCCAGCAATTGGCTGGCCATTATTTGTTTTTTCGTTGCATGTTGCATGTTGTTTTTGTATGTGTGTATTTGTTGTTGCCCCATTGCGATTGCATACAAATTGCAGGCAGTCGCCACGCGGGAATCATTTGTTGTGTTGGCGTTTAATTTGCCAATTTTTATGAATTATTACGAGCAAGAACGCAAAGGGCCGAAACGAGACGAGGCAAGAAGAGTTTGGGCCAAGTCTTGATCTGTTTGCCTTGCCACAATTTGCATCTGTTGCAGCAGCAGCAACAGCAGCTTCATTAAGCGCTAAATTTAGACAGGCAGCGTCCATAGTGCTCGCTCGAACCTGAAGCTGAACCGGATATGGCTTAATGCGGCAGTGGCAACTGCGACTGCAACTTGGCTAGTGGCCATTGGCCAGGCCTAGACCAAAAATTCTCTTGGCTACGGCTTTATTTAAACACAATTATTTGCATGTTGTTGTTGCTGCTGCTTCGCTTACACATAAATTTGCATGTGCAACAAATTTGCTGCTGCTGCATCCACTGCGTCTGCATCCACTGCGTCTGCATCAGTGGCTGCTGCAGCTTCAGTTTCTGCCACTGCCTTGCATTGATGTTGTAATTTAGTTAATTTTGCCTATTCCAAGGTGGCAGCAAGCCGGCAACAACAGCAACAGCCAACTGCTTCCAGCTGCCACCGATTCATGCCAATTGCAAATCGGCTCGTGCTCAGTTTATACTATATATATATATATGTGTATGTGGGTATATATATAAAGTTGTTCGCGTTGCTTGCAGCGTTGGCGTTGCCTTTTTGATTGTTATTTCTGTTTTAACGTTTCTCTGTTCAGTTCGTTCTTTTTTTTCGCTTTTAAGTCGCAACTTTGTTGCAGTTGCACTTTTATTTTATTGCCTTCAATTTGGCTAATTTCATTTATGTTGGAAACTTGAAATGTTTTAAGCACAATCAACTTCAAGAGAAGTAACACTCGAGGAAATTCACTTAAATCGAGTGTTATACATTTTTTATTTAAAAGTTTGTTTATTTAATTCTTTGAGTTATGCAAAATTGGATATTTTCGTTAAGCATGAACGTTAATTTTCAGTTTCAAAAGATTGCTTATAATTTGTTTTTATACTTTTTACTTTGTATTTCTGTCCATTTAAATTTTTAATAGTTAAATGTCTTTTAAAAATGTAATTATCTTTTCAATTTGTTTTCACACTTATAATTAAGAACGTCTTTTTGTTGTCCTTAATCTTTATAAAAATCTTTAAAAATTCGAAAATTGTCCAAGTCGATTGGCTTTTAAAATAAAAATTCTTTAATTAAATTGTTTTTGCTGTGATTTTAGAAGTTAATTTATTTAATGGTTAAAGTTCTTAACAGGTTTTTATTTTTATTGAATTAGGTTATATGTATATATAATATTTTATGTGTTCTCTTGAGTTTATTTAAATTGCTTTAAATATATATTTAAATTGAGAAGTTTTATAAAATTATAAATATTTATTTATTTTTATTATATTCCAATTAAATCCAATAGTTATGTTCACAAGCAGGCACTTTCTAAGAATTTTCGCGAATTTTCCAAGTTACAAAAGGCTCACATAGAATAGACTTTTTATTTTTTTGTGGCGTTCCGCGAGTTGTGTCTCGGTATTAAGCGCGACTCGGAATGTGGCAAGATGAGCAAGCTGAGCCACTGTAAGCCTCCCAAATGGGAGAAGACGACAGCGCAGACGACGACGTAAGCGCAAAACGATGCGAATGACGTAAGCCGAACGAACGAACGATCGGTCAACGAACGGACTACGTAAGACAGTGTTAAAGCGAGATAGCAGTAGTGTGAGCTGCCAACTTGCAACTTTGCTACTTGCTACTTACTGTAGGTAAAAATGTCGAGCAGTTGAAAACGAGCGAACACTTCACACGACGAGGTGCGCAGCAAGACTGAGCGCGAGCGCCACAAAAGACTGAGATTATAAAAGATTGAGACGGTATTAGACGAAAGAAAGAGAGCAGATGGGGGAAAAGACAACCACTGAGAGAGCGAAAGAGAAGGAGAGCGGGAGAGCTCATCGAAACTGCTCACCACACTTGAACTTGACCAAATGCACAAATTGCAGAGGTGCCTCAAAGCAGCAGCACGTGAGCAGGAGAGCAAGTGAGCTGTCTTACTCTCTCAAACAGTTTCGCTCTCTCCCGCTCTTGTCAATATGTAAACAAAGCAACAACTGAGAACTGACAAACGAGTTTCGCTTTGGCGCATCACGTGGCCGGCATCGTTTTGTTTTGGTCTCCAGCTGTTTTGCGTTTGCCGGCAGTGCTTTGTTTACAGCTGTGACGTCATCGTTTCTCGCCGAAGTCGCCGTCGACTGCGCTGTCGTGGTGAGTTTTCTGCTGACCAAAACGTAAGACTTAAGCAACGAACTTGCTTTGAAACTCTTTTTTATGTGTGTTAAATATTGAGTTTCATTTTAAGGTTTGTACTCGCAGCAAATTGTTGGATTTTTTTCTGCTTTTTGCTAAGCCCCACACACATTTGTCTGGCTTTGAAATCGGCTTAAAATCAACGCCTGCGTGGGTGTCCACCAATAACTTCGTCGGCGATGCCACAAGCGATGCCAACTTGTCGTTCTCAGACAACAACACAGACGCTTATTAATGCTCTGTGTCAAATTTTGGCATTCGATTTCATCGCCCAATCGAGTGCAATGACATCATGTAAAAGGCGCCAATGCGTACAAATATGAAACATAAATAAGTTTCCGAGTAGTTTGATCATTAATTACATTTGATTGTAGCTTTTGAGCACGTGTAGGTGAAAGGGATTTAGTTGGTGGAAAGAGATAAACAGAAACACTGCTAAAAGTAAAGAACATTTAGCTCTAATAAGCTTTTAAATTTATTTCAAAGAATAGTCTTCATGTACTATATATTTATTAAATGATTAGTAATATTATTTACGGATTTGAAGGCTAAAAAATTGCAAAATTCGGATTCTGTTAAGACTACAAATCATTTTTCATGGCTACTATTTGATGCAGAACTTAGAATTATTGATTTAAGAATAGTATCCCCTTTTTACAGTGTACTACTTTAACAAAATCGTAAAGTTTTAGAAAGGTAAAGTTCAACGAAATGTTAAAAGCGCCAAAATATAATTAAAAACTAAAATTGTTTTCCTCACTTTGCTTTCGCTTTTCGTCATTTCTATTATTGTACTTCCTAGGGTACACAGACTTCATGGTCACGTCTTCAGCGCTTACATACGTGAGTATCTTGAATATGTTATGTAGATTTATGACATAAGAACTACATGTTCCGCATGGCTCGCCAACAAATCATCTGCGCCTGTGAACAACATGGAAAGCCCTCATATACATAAATATTTCAGGTGGAAGCAAGAACCCAAATTAATCATAAGACGGTTACCCAGTTACACTGCAAGAAACTGGAAGTGGGAAGACCAATTTGCACCCAACTGTAAACCGAATGATCAAATTTGGTTCAGTTCGTGTCCTAAGTCATTTGTTTTTCGCTTTGAATTTGATGTAGTTGGTTTGAGTGAGTGGCGGTAAATGCAAATTGTGAATGGGAATGTGAATGAGGATGAATGCAAATGAATTTCGTGACGTTGTTGACCTGCTTGCGTAACTGTCAGCCTGGTCAGCTTGGCACTCAGCTAAGCAGCCCACTTCCTACACCTTTTCAAGTTGTTTGTGGCAATTAGTGAATGCAAACAGGCAACAACATAAATACTCAAATGTTCAAACTGTGCAGTTGTTAGCGCTTTTAACTAATTGAATTAGCGCCGCCTACATGCAGACAGAGAGGGAGACAGTGAGAGAGAGGAGAGTCTTCAAGCTGCTCGAATGTTTGTCCAAGATTTTTATGTGCGTTCAATTATGGTCAGTTTGGCATTGAAACGAACAGACCCCTGCATTACCTGGACCATGCTTATAAGCAGGGGATAAGATAAAAACGCCATCAAAATGTACAAGTTGAATTTATGCAGTCGTATAACGCGATCTACGCTTTATGGCCGCCACATTTATGACTTTGCCACTATTTTTTACAAGTTTACAATGCGTGCGAACAAAGTAACAAATCCCTAAATGAGGCCAGACACTTTAAAGAGGGACCAGTGGATCCAGTTGGTCCACAGGACACACAACATGGCACAGAGTTAAAGTGCCTGAACTTCAACTGCGGTTTGAGCCAACTCATCTGAGCCAAGCTGTCAGTTTCAATTTGAATGCTCAACTTAATCCCAGCGCGTCACACTTGAAGCTGCCAGCAGCAGCAGCTCGGATTCTCACTCTCTTTCATTCCTTTAGATGATACTACTTATGTGCGTGAGGCCCCCTCGTTTTTGGCTCTGAGAGAGAATCGTAGCTAGGCAATTTGCGCGGCGTCGGCGCGTCATCAAAAGCAAAAGTAGCCTCGGTCCTAGTCTCTGTCTCAGTTTCAGCCCCAACTTCACATTCAAGTCAAGTGTTTGTCTGTCTGAGGCATATTCAAAATTAATTTCTGACAAACTTGCAATTTTTTAATTACGGGTTCCACTTGCACCTCAACTTTGCTGCCTGCCAAGTATTACTCGGGTTAGAGATGAACACGAGGCGTGACAAGAATTAATTTTCGTGTCTGATTTACGGCTTAAAATGGGGGTTGAAAAATAGAGTTTTAAAATTAGTCAAGTTAACATTTTTAATAAGTTTTTAAGAGCGAATTATCCAAAATATTCTATATATGGGTAAATTAATTTTGAAGACTTCTTTTATTATGAAATATAACGATTATAGTTTTTTATTCTTTAGATTTTTATCCATCTCTAGATTACGAGCATTAACTCTCTGGGGGCTGGACCGATTTAGCTTGAGACGATCCCGTTGGCTTAATTGAAATTCAGGGCTCATCCCAGTCGAAGTTGAAATTAAAGTCAAAGTCGTGGAGTCAGAAAGGAGGAGACTAGTGTGGTCCTTGCTGGCAACAAATTGATTTGTTTACAATGCGGTGCTTAACGTGTTGGTTTTTACAGATTTTGAATTGAAAAATGAATTTCTTGCATGCTTCTGGCAAATTAAATCCGAATGTAGAAGGTCTCCAGAGATACTCACTGAAGTAGCAGCAGCTTAAGTAGTTTTAATGAGGCCTCTGCACAGGGCCAAATCGCCGCTAGGGTCGAAACCAAGTTAACTCAATTGATTGCCTGCTTTGGCCTGGGAAACAGGTACAGTCGAGCAGCATCAGGTGCTGACTAGCAGAAAACCAGCCAAAAGATGGAAATACAGCTAGAACTCTAGCTGCTTAAAGCTCAAAGCCGCTTTCGATATGCAATGATTGATTGCACCCGCCGAAAACAGGCAATTAAGCGAGTTCGAAGACAGCTTGACACACTTTTATTTTACAGGATTTGAAAATGACAGCTATCAAATCGCAACCTGTTTAATTGACAGCCCGAGGAAAGTGCAGTTTCAGCTTGGCATATAACGCCAAAAGAATGCACGATCAAATATTAGTGGCGAAATGTAACCAATGATTGCTAGAACCTGTTGGCGCTTCTACTCTGCCTACGGAACCAGTCACTGATCAGGAGTACGGGATGGTAACCCATAAAAAGATGGGAAGACGCAGCAGCAACTTATGCTAAATGCAACTCAGTCTGTCGTTGGCCGTAGGTGTCACAGAGCCAGCGGCTGATAAGCGCCGCTTTGGCAGACGTTTGTGGCGAAACGTCAGGTATGTGCAGAAAGCTGCCCAGAAGAATGGAGAAGTGCCAGAGAAGCAGGCACAATCTATTGGCACACGTAACTTCACTTTGGCATTAGAGAATGTTAAGTGATTGGTTAATTGCGTTTAATGGTCAGCAAGTTCGTTGCCTAAGTCTTTTGTACCTTAGTGACGATAGCTGACATTACATGGCATTAAAGCTGGCGTGTCCCAATACCATAAGCTGTATATATATAAATATATAAATTCTTGATAAATTCTACAGTCTTGGATGACTGTACTTCAGTCACTAAACAGTTTAGTTACTACCTAACCTACCTAACTCTTACTCTCTTAATATGTTGTGTTCGTTGCTGTGTGCTTAAAGTCTTTTATTGCAGTTTGACAAGCCTTTCAGTTTGACAGCCACTGCTTCACAAACTGTAGAGCTACATGAAATGCTTGCCAAATAGCTTACAGGTCTTACATTTGCTCACAGTGGCACATTGCACGTAGCAATCGCTGGCTGTCAGCACTCGAGCCTCAAATGAGCCAACAACTGCCGCAGGTGGCAGTAGGCACAAACAGCAGCAACCATTTGTAAATGCTAATTAGAAATGCAACAACAACAACAACAAGTAGGGGAACTACAACTACCAGTACAAACACGTCGTGTAGAGCTTGCAACAGGCAGTTGCCAGTCATAAATTGTGGCAAGCGCAAACTGCGTGTGTTGCAAGTTGCAACCAATCAGGCAAAAAGGCAGTCAGGCAAATGAACTGTCAACTGAAATATGCGCCTGCAACGCGCGATGATCTACGGCCAGGGCGTAGCTGGAGGTGTATGTGTGCGTGTGTGTGTGTGGCAAACACGCGCGCCGAATAACACACACAAACAATAATAAATCAGTGGCTGTACTTTTGCAGGCAACTCCTGCCAACTCCTGCAGGCGTGGCAGGTTAGAAAATACTTTTTTTAACTGTCAATTTGGCGCGAATCTTGACTGTGGCATGCCACACCCACAACATTTGTTTGCAGGAAGCAGCAGGGAGTAGTCTGAGAGTTTTTCTAATGAGTTACTCCTTGTTTGTATTTGCATTTTGTGTTGCAGTTCGTAACCTCATCAACAGCAGCTGTAAATGGACTTTTCTTGGCCACTGTGCCGCTCAATTTGTGCCGCAAATTACACACAGAGAAAAAAAGAAAAGCCCAGTAAAAACTCATTCACAAAACAATCATAACACTGACCTCAATTTCCTGCCAACATTTGCAATCACATTTCCATCTACTTTACCAGTTTGCCAGTTTTTCAGTTTCCCAGTTTCCCAGCTCACAGCTCACAGCTCCCAGAACTCTTCCCTCTCCCAGATTTCTGCATGTTTCGCAGTGCTCATTGCGCTCCCCGCTGTCAGAGCTTCCAATTGTGTAATTCTAATCAGCATCGCTTCGTAATTATTGACGGAACTCTGCGGTACATGAAAAATCAATAAAAGCACAAACATCATTTCAATTTATGCTTCTTTTCCTGCTTCTTAGCAATACACTCACTGTATTCCAGTCGCTTAGTCGCTTAGGTTGTATTGCTTTTAGTAAACTAATTTGTATACCATTCTATATATACACTACCATATTCTACCCCACAAGCTTGAGTCTCTAGGGTATCACATCGTCTGCTTGCACAGCTCAGTTCCCAGCATAGTGATTGTGGCTTTTTGTAGGTCTTCTGTCTATTTTGCGCTGATGATTTGCTTTTGATGATGCGCACGAATAGAGCCCGAAATAAAAGTAGCACAACAATTGGCACAGAAATGAAATAATTTGCATTTAATGGCGCTCGACTCGCGTGGGCCGCATGTGGCATGAACGCCGGACGCAGCTGGAGATGGAGTTCGGTGTTGGTTCTGAAGTTGGATCAAGAACTGTAGTTGAAGCTGGCAAACTGGCAGCTGAAAAGCTAAAATTGTCTGTAGGCTGTTGTTATGGACATCATGCATGTGGTTTTTGGAGCCTGGTTTTTGGTTTCTGGCTGTGGCATTAACTTGCAAATGGCGGTGCAAGTTCAAAATCATTAGACGATGCCAACTACATGGTATACTAGACGACTATATGTGCCCATATACACTCGTATGTGGCCCATAGTTGGGGCAACTCTTTTGTTCGTGGCAATTTTCGCCGACACGCAGACAGACAGACAAAAATGAAGCTAAAATGCAGTCGACTGCGCTGTCACGATTAATAACGCTGTCATAATAACACTTTTCTGTGATTGATTTAAGACAATTACAGAAAAGAGGAACACAACGCTCACGTTTGTGGCCAGAGCAAGAGAACCGAGTGCCGACTGAGTGATTGGCGCTGACCGCTTAAGAAAGAGATTATCAAGTTGCCAAATGGGCACGTCCGTTGAAGGGAACGCATTGAAACACTCGTTCCGAAAAGCAGATGCTGGGAATGTGCCGCAGTCGCCGTTGCTGGCAAAGTGTTGAACCGCGCAGACATGCTAAATTAAGCTGAAGAAGATGGCTATCAACACCACCGCCACCACTAGCACCACCAGCACCATCAGCACCACCAAAACCAACGCAGTTCTCGGCTTCGACTTTGACTCTGACTTTGTCTGAGGCAACGCAGCCAAATCGCTTGATGTTGATGGCTTACAACAAGTAATTGGCAGCATCCACAACAACAGCAATAATGTTAACCACAACAACAGCAAAAAAAGAGCAAAGAGCAGAGCCTCATCATCTTCATCAACTCACAATGTTCGTCCAAGCGTCGCGTTGTGTCAAAAGGTTTAATTTTTCTCTCCTTTACCCTAAGCCCTTACGCCCCCCTTACCACCTTTACACCCACCTCCCTCCACGCTTCCCTCTGCTCCACCCTGTAATAACATTTCCTTTTATATGGCTGACTGGCTGGCTCTCACAACAACAACAGCAACTGCAGCGCCTCCATCTGCGTCAATGTCAGCACAATCGAGTCCAAGTCCAAGTCGAGTCCCCTGACACACGTTGCCACCACCGCCAACAACAACAACAGCTGCTCGCTTATTGGCCGCTGCCTCTTGTAGTTATTGTTATTGGCCAAGTTTTAGCTGCTGCTGCTGCTGCTTGGCTGGGTCAAGTTCAAGGCTTCCCATTTTGCGACTTTTATGCGTTTTGTGTTGTTGTTTTTAGACCCCGTACTCTAAAAAAGAGTAGAGGGGTCTATTAGGTTTGTCAGAAGCGAAATGTGCGTAACAGGCAGAAGGAGGCGTGGCCGACCCCATAAAGTATATATATTCTTGATCAGCATCAACAGCCGAGTCGATATAGCCATGTCCGTCTGTCCGTCTGTCCGTCTGTCTGTCCGTCCGTCCGTATGAACACCTGGATCTTTTAAACTACAAAAGCTAGAGCCACCAAATTTATAATGAAAGTCCGTTATTATCTTACGCAGGTTAAGTTTATTTCAAATTTTTGCCACGCCCCTCACCGCCCCCGCAATTAGCAAAAAACCAGACACACCTCGAAAAAAAATGTAGTTTTAGGCAAATAACTCAGTAACTATGGCAATTAGGAACACCATTTCTGGTTGCTAGAGTTGCTAGAGACAGCCTTAATGCAATGCCATTCAAAATTTTGGCCTGCCACGCCCCCTTTTCTCATAAGAGCTAAAAAACTTTCAAAATTTCAAGCTCAAAATTTGCATGATTTAGGGCATTTAGTCAAATAGTACAGTGTTTATAATTAATTATTCGAAGAGAGGAATATCATATCAAACTATATTTCAAGCGCCGTTAAAATCCGTCAATTAACAAAAAGTTATTAGCTTAGAAAGTTTATGTAATTTAGCTGCAATTTCGCCGCCTGTGTGACGTCAGCGTCTGCTCGCAGACGCTGCGTCGCTGCGACTTGCGACGCCTCCGTGCCGACGCCGCCGTGCCGACCAGTGCTAGGCACGCATACATACATATGTGCATACACATAATTTCAAACGAGTGTGTACTTGTATGTATAACATGTAAATGCGAATAAGCGGAACATGCTTGAAAATAGCGCGTGGTGCGAATGGTAGAGTTACGGCGCGATGTGAAATCGTTGCCTGAGGGTCGTGGGTTCGAATGCTGGCAATGAGAATTGCTAATTTAATTTTTTTTAAATATCAATTTAAAATATACATATAAATTTTAATTTTTAAATTTTGTTATAAAATTTTAATTCAAATTAAATACAAATGCGCATTATTATGGGAGTACGGGGTCTTTTACTGTCGGCCCGCTCGACTGTAGCCTTTCCTACTTGTTTGTGCTGCTTTGGACCGCAAGCAATTTAATGTGCCCCAAACGCATTGTGCCTCAAATTGGCACACGTTGTTGTTCCACTCGTAAAGATTTTCCATTCAGCCTCCTTCAGTTCAGTTTTGTGGGTTAGAAGCGTTATACGATTATGCGATAGTAAAAGGTGTAAAGTTTTATATACGTACATCTATATAGGCTTTAATTAAGCTTTACTTATTCCAAGTTAAACTAGAAATTCGTGTTCTAAAAAACAGTTAAATTTGAAGTGTTTTCAGTGCACTATAAATTAAACTTTAATTAAAACTTATGTTAGACTAAATTTAGAGATGGTCATTGATTCAGACAATTGAATTTCTGTTTAACCACTGAAGCACTACAAATTTTCTTCTGTTAAAACTTTTAATTAAAAGACTTAAGAGCTTAGAACTCTGTTAAAGCTTCTAGAGATTTTTAGAACCCTGACACGCCCACTTTAACGCCAAATGGCCAACTTTATGAAATAAATTTTATTTCATCGCATAGAAAACCATTTGAAATGCATGCGGAAATCATTAGCTACGTTGCACTTAATGTCGACCAGGCTAATAGAAGCTTACATCTGGCAATATATCATTTCGTTGAAGAAATCTAACTATGAGCTGAAAGCGATTTAAATGTAAATGCGGAAGATAGCAGGAAGTCAACTGTTTGTTGTCTTTGCTGCTTATTTGTTTTATGGGATTCGAGAAATGTTGGAGCGTATACGTAATATTTTCTAAGTGCCACTCAGATGGGCTCTAAAAGGCATTTGACTTTGGCTAAGCTTCTGGAAAAACGCATTCCTTTTAGCGTGTGGATGGAACGAGCACGAGTGGCACAGTGGTACCACAGTGGATGCCCATGATGGACAATAATAATTCTTGGCAAAAGCCATTTTCGTTTACAAATTGCCGCATAAATCGCATATTCGATGAGAGTTAGCGTTTGTTGTTGTATTTTTAGACCCCGTACTCTAAAAAAGAGTAGAGGGGTCTATTAGGTTTGTCAGAAGCGAAATGTGCGTAACAGGCAGAAGGAGGCGTGGCCGACCCCATAAAGTATATATATTCTTGATCAGCATCAACAGCCGAGTCGATATAGCCATGTCCGTCTGTCCGTCTGTCCGTCTGTCTGTCCGTCCGTCCGTATGAACACCTGGATCTTTTAAACTACAAAAGCTAGAGCCACCAAATTTATAATGAAAGTCCGTTATTATCTTACGCAGGTTAAGTTTATTTCAAATTTTTGCCACGCCCCTCACCGCCCCCGCAATTAGCAAAAAACCAGACACACCTCGAAAAAAATGTAGTTTTAGGCAAATAACTCAGTAACTATGGCAATTAGGAACACCATTTCTGGTTGCTAGAGTTGCTAGAGACAGCCTTAATGCAATGCCATTCAAAATTTTGGCCTGCCACGCCCCCTTTTCTCATAAGAGCTAAAAAACTTTCAAAATTTCAAGCTCAAAATTTGCATGATTTAGGGCATTTAGTCAAATAGTACAGTGTTTATAATTAATTATTCGAAGAGAGGAATATCATATCAAACTATATTTCAAGCGCCGTTAAAATCCGTCAATTAACAAAAAAGTTATTAGCTTAGAAAGTTTATGTAATTTAGCTGCAATTTCGCCGCCTGTGTGACGTCAGCGTCTGCTCGCAGACGCTGCGTCGCTGCGACGTTGCGACGCCTCCGTGCCGACGCCGCCGTGCCGACCAGTGCTAGGCACGCATACATACATATGTGCATACACATAATTTCAAACGAGTGTGTACTTGTATGTATAACATGTAAATGCGAATAAGCGGAACATGCTTGAAAATAGCGCGTGGTGCGAATGGTAGAGTTACGGCGCGATGTGAAATCGTTGCCTGAGGGTCGTGGGTTCGAATGCTGGCAATGAGAATTGCTAATTTAATTTTTTTTTAAATATCAATTTAAAATATACATATAAATTTTAATTTTTAAATTTTGTTATAAAATTTTAATTCAAATTAAATACAAATGCGCATTATTATGGGAGTACGGGGTCTTTTACTGTCGGCCCGCTCGACTGTAGCCTTTCCTACTTGTTTGTTTTGTTTATTCGTTTGCCAGAAAATGCATAAAATGCAAAAAGTATCTGAAGTCTTCGTAGCAGCCAGCATGCAATTTCATCTTCCAGTGCGCCGCGTTGAAAGCCCCGCATGAAAAAAGAGGCAGTCAGCCAAGAACCAGAACCGTTAACCGACCATGCAACGCCAACAACAAGAGCCACAAGAGACTCCGTTGAAATAAAGCAAGTCGAGTGCATAATTCGTTATGCTTTATTACGAAATTGGATATCATCGACTTCAACTGCGACTGCGACTTCGAGTTTGGCTTTTCGAAATTATGGCTGAATGCAAGATGAGATTCTGGGTCTGCTCTGCTGCGGTAGCTGCCAAATGACATACTTCTAATTTATGTACGCTGCAGCAGCTACAGAATCCTCTATACTCTCTTTAGTCTTTCGCTGCACGCAAAACTCTACCAGCAGCAGCCAAAATGTTACTCACAACTTGGGGCCACAGGCGCAAAGCTCTCACAGTTTGGTGTGGTTAACGATTCGATTATAACGATACTTTAACGATACAGAAAACTGTTTTATTTTATAAAATGTTTACGACCATATTGTGTAGTAATTTCCTACTTGTACCTCTTACGGCATGGCCTACAAAAGGCTCAGTAATTGTAGAAATACTTCACGTTACTCCAAAAATATTTCACTCATTGCATTAGATTTTACTTTAAAAAATTTATTATTTTCTTCCAACAATATCCTATAAAAAAGTTAATTTATACCTGCATTTTATAGCTAGACTAGACAAAAAATATTCTTTGTTGGGTATATTGCGTACTTATTCCTACATTTTCTTGCCATCTCTAGCTCGTAGCGAACAGCTCGCCCACGGAAATGCCTGGAAAATTGCAGTAGCACCGCCAGAGTGTGCACCACACACAGCACACAACACACTACACCACATAATTAGTGCAATGTGTGGACAGGCCACCGTTATGAGCCAAGTGCAGCTGAGTCAAGTGCAAGCTTAGCCATGTTTAGAGTCCAGTGGGAAAGCATTTCTGGGCGATCCCATGCCAAACTAATCCCGAACCATTCAACCCAACTAATCTTATCCCCATACCCATACCCAAAACCATTTCATTTCATTACTTTTCTTCGATACAATCCGCGCCGTGTCGTGCTTTAGATACAAGCCCAAAACTCAGGTAAAACTCAGTTAAGACTCTGCGTATGATTTTATCTGTGTGCTGTGTGTGCGCACATATGTCCAGATCAGCAACTTGCAAGTTGTAACTGGCAACTTGCAACCACTGCCACACCACAGTCGATACGCCTGTTTGGAGGCTAAGTAAACAAGCTGAGAATGTTGGCAATATATGACTATTGCATGCCCTTTGGGTAGAGTTATATTGGTTTATAGGTAGTTCTGTCTTTTGAGTGGATTTATAAATAAATTCATTCTATTAAAACTAGAATTCTAAGCTTTAAAGTTGTTGTTTGCCCACAGTTCTTTTTGGAAAGCTTTCTTACCATTGATCAAAGCAGCCAGCAAACGATCAATCACTTGTTTTCTATCCTAGACAGCTCGAAATAAACCACCCCATTGTCACAGCCGAACAATGGGTATGAAAAACAGTTGTTGCTTCGAAATAAATACCGATGCAAAACAGGCAAATTTTAAAGTGCCTGCGGCATAGACGAATTTTTTTGCTGTTGTTGTTGTGCCGATGATGCCATAGATATTGTCGCTTCGTGTACAGTTAGCCGTTACATATATATTAGCCAAGTCAAAGCACTTGGCCTGGCCAAAATCACAAAAAAAAATACTGAAAGTTGTTGCTGTTTTTGTGGGGAACTTGTTTGGCACCAATGACGAGTGGGTGGGCAGCTGGTAAATGTTCTCTGCTTGAAACTAGAGATGCTTTCAAAGCTGTAAGAGTTGACTTAATGGGGTGGTAGGAGGGGGAGCACTTCTTGTCTGTATTTCATTAGCACTGGCGGCAAATTAGCTGCAAGCAGCGGACTAACGTGTGTCCTCGTTTTTGGTAGATAACTCAATTGAAATGAAAATCACAGACATGGCCAACAAACAGTTACCGTTAACTGTTTTGCCATTACCAATTGCCAAGTCCAAGTTTAAGACCAAGTCCAATACCAAGTTGTGAGTCCATTTACGGTCAAGTCAGTTACAAATTGTGGCAACTTGTTGCTATGCCCCCAAGTTAGACATTAGAATCAGAGCCGCGTAATCGGAGCAACTTTCTGTTTATGGACTGGCAAACACTTGGGCGTGAATTGAGCATCTTTGGCATTCAGTTTAATTAGCAACGAATGCCGCAAAGCCGATCAAATTCTTGTTGAAATTAGATGACAAGCCTTATAAACATATCCACTTTATGCAGCACACTCGCACATACAAACACACACTCACACACACACACTCTATACACACACCTATGCAGTCACAACACGCAAGCACGCATTGCACGCAACTTTTTGCTCTCCTGTCGAGCTGTTCGGGAGCGCATGAGGTTATCTTACTTCACACAAATTTATGTATGGCTTTTTGCACAACATGGCCAAAAGCACAGCATGGGGGTTGGGGTATGGGGGCCAATTCGTTGCCGTGTTCCTTGCTGTTGTTGCTCTTCCTGTTGAAATGAAAGCAGCAGCAGGCGAGCAAATGGTTCTGAATTTATATTTGATATATGTATGTAGTCTATATAGCACTCAAATACCCTACACACAAAAAGGGTATGTGGATTTTAGAGGAGTTTATGAAGAGCTGCTTTTGTGTTAAAGGAATTTTGTAGAAGTCATGACAACATTCCTTGAAGTTTTTGAAAATTTTATATAAGTTTTCTTAATAAGTATTTTCATTAAATTATCTTCTACTTTAATGTTACTTTAGGGTAACAGCAGGCTCGTTTTGGGCCCACACATTTTCGTGCTTACTTTTATTATTATATTATTTAAATTTAAATTATACGCCTGTCTTTGGAGGAAAGTGCACGGCGCTATGTTTAAAACATAAACGTACCCTCCACTGAAGAAATGGACAGCTGGACAGTTGGTTTGGCTTCTTCATTGAGTTGAACTTGGAGTGGAACTGGAAACTTCATGCACGATTGGCAGTTGGCAATTCAAAGATATTTCAAATTGTGAAGACATCGCCTTGAGGTCTTAGAAGAACGGCAAGATGGCATGGCAAGACTGTTTTGTTGCTCAATAATGACGATGATGATGATGTTGGGGCTGCTGCATGCGATTTGCATTTGAAATGCGACTGCTCGAATTTAATAAAAATGTTTTATTAAGTCATAAAAATATTTAAATATTTTGTGCATGGCTAACAATTTGCATAAGTGAATGCGCATTGGAATTGTGCAATTTGGCAAAAGAAAAACCAGGAAGTGAGTGACTCAAGTGCGGTTCTTTGCCCTCAAGTTGTCCAGTGTCCACTCTGGTGGGTGAAGTAGATCGCTCTGACTGTCTACATGTTGAGCTAGAACCATAAATAAATGACACTACGCACACACAATCATACACACACTCGCACACACTCATCACGCACAATCAATTAAAGTTTATCTCGCCGACAGCAACTTCGTCTCCGACTGTGAATCCCTTTGAGCTGCGCATTTTTCGCCATGGCAATTACACAAATGCCTTTGCATCAACGAAAAGCGGCTATTGGTATTTAAGATGCCAAAGCGACAGCCTGGCGTGCCTTGTCCACATAAATCCAACGATCCTGGCGATATTCAACCCTAGACTTTATCAGGGAATGTCCCATAAATGGGATAAGTTTTCAGCACCACCGCAAATTTGTCAAGCTTTCGAGCATCAAAAGCTGTCACTGACAGTAGCTAAAATTATAGCTACAAGCAGTTTAAGATTAATCTGCGAAAGAGCTTTCGGCATTGCAAAGCGCTTTAAATACTTTTTGAGCTAAATTTAAGTCTAATTTTTAATACCTTCAACATTAAATCAGTTTCTTAATCACTTTCTTTTTGTATCTCAAGTTAGATCTTGATGAACTTGAACGTGAATCTGATGATTAATTTTAAGCACAGCTTTAAACTCTTAGCCCAATAAACTACTTGGCTTATGACAACATAGTGACTCCTCTAGTCATTAAAGTTCATTTCGAAGCACATTTTAGTAGAAATTTTTCTAATACCCGCTAAATTCTCAACTTATAGCCATTAAATAGCTGCTAAAACTGATTGCCAAAGCACATGAAAGCCGCAAACGATCAATTAGTCTAAAAGCTTGACATAAAGTCGATAATTTATGGAAACTTCAGGCTGTACTCATAGACATGGCTAAGAATAGGGTTCGCTGGTGACATTGGGAGTTATTCAATTACTCAGCCTAGAATAGGCTCATTAACAGGCCTGAGAACCGTTGTCTGGAGTCAAAAAGAGACAGCATTGAGAAAGAGGGAGATGGGGTGCAAGATATGATCGCTAAATGACCGCAATTTGCATGTAAATGTTGTTTATCAATTTAAACGGCTAAATGCTTTAAAACTAATGACAGACCAGGTCCAAAAACGGCAATAAAGAAATTTTTTCACCCTGAAGCCATTTAGTAGCCTCTGTTGCTGTTGTTCTTAACGGTGGTTCAGTGGTTCCATGACCGGTATCAAGTACCCAAAGTACTGTCTTCCTCCCCTCCCTAGTTGTAGTTGCGGTCGAAACATGTAGCTCTCTCGCACTCTGCATGCAGCTCACATTATAACAACAATATTACGGTAATGATGTGTCATTAATTTTATTACAAAATGTGTATGTGCCGGAGATTGGTACCGGACTCCCGACTCCCGACTTCCAAGCAAACCGGACTGAGAGTTTTTAAGCCAAAATGTGAAGAATCCCCAATGGCCATTTGGCGTTGCTTTATTGAAATCTTTACGACTGCCGGTCTTCCGCATTTGATGGCCACATTTTCATGTCCAAGTCTTCCTCACTTCTTTCCCGTTTCTCACAAAAAGAGGGTATCTATAGCTCAAGTTAACTTAAATATTTTTGGAATAACTCAAATAGTATATATATAAATGGAGCATAGTTTGACTTCTGCTTTTTGTTTTAGTTCGTTTTTTTATGAAGACGAATGAAAATATTTTCTATCAACTGGTGACTGCATAACTCACTTTTAGTGTGAGGATGCGATGTATCCCCAGTCAATTGTCTGTGCTCAGTTGGGAGTCGGCGACGACGATGACGACGACGGCCTGACACTGAAAAATGCAAACAGAAAATAAAACAAAAGACTTAAGCAACAAACTGAGTGATTGCAATTGCTTAGCAATGTCTCTATGTGTGTGTAAGTGTATTGACTGCTATTTTTAGCTGAGCTAAATAGTTGGCATTGGCCCAAAGGATGCGCGTTGGCTGCCGGTCCAGAAGGAGCTACAAGAGCTACAGCTTCAGTCCCAGTCTCTGCCCATTCTCAATCCTCAGTGCGGCCTTGCCTTGGCAGCATATTATTTTATAGCCGCTGCGCATAAATCTTGCAAACGCAGATAAAAAGGAACGCTTTATAGAAAAATAAAAATAAAAATAAATAAAATGCCAGCCACTGTGAATTGAGAGAGCTTAAAGGAAGGCAAGGGGAATCTGATAGATAGAGTGCCAAGGCAAAAAAGGGAAAGAGAGGGAGAGAGGTAGAGAGAGCTAGTGTGGGCAACCGGATCGTCGTCAGCCCTCGCATTGATGGAAACAATTTATGGCAAAATTAATGATAGATTATGGCGCTGCCAATTAAAAACCAACAAACAAGCGCGCAGTTTATGGCTCTACCAACAAGATGGACACAATTTCCCCAGTCCTCGTACTACCACACCCTCCTCTGATCTTTACTCCCGTGTTGTACATAGTTTGGAGTAGGTGTTTAGGCGATTGACTGTGATTTGTTTACGGCTCAAGAGTGACAAATTGCCAGCCAAAGAAACACAAGCAGACAACCAGCAAATAGACAAAGGTGACATCATATCAATCTCCAGATTCTCTAATTCCTGGTAATTAAAATACAATAAAATAGAAAAAGACAAGTCCAAGTTGATTAATAACCTATAGCTATATAGGTACATAAACCAAGTCTGCTATTAAAGTCAGTCGAGCGCAATTAGAACAAAGCAGGGAAGGAATACAATAGACATCAAACACATATGATTATCATACAAAACTCAAATTTAAATATTTCCTTTTTCAGATCAAAAACTTGCGTCTAAGCGGAATTCTGCACAGACGCGTTTCTTATGAAATTTGCCGAAAAAAACTTAAAACTTGTGTCTCTGATGAGCTCATCTTTGGCGTGAAAAGTTCAAAGTTAAGCGATCTATTTCGTCAGAAAAATTATTTATATTTGATTGGAACTCTTGGCTGCCAAATGGCTATAAAAATGTCCTTTAAGCTTAAGTTAAACTAAGTATCGCTCTCTTTAATTAGCTATAATATTAATGCAAATTTTAGGTAGTTTATTTTTGGCGTTCACTTATTTTTTGTATCATAAATATTAACTCAAATCCGGTTAGTTTAATGACTTTTCCTGTGCTTGGTTCTAATATACTTAATCAGCTTTTTAAAGTCAACATTAATTTAGAGCTTTCATAACTCATTAGTAAAAAAAATATGAAATATTTTTCAACTATATTAAAAATATTTTAAGAAATAAACTGATTACATTTGCATTCATTTCACAATGTTTAAACACTTCTATATCTCTGCTCATTGTCAGTGCTTTAATATTCCGCAATTGTAGTCGCACTTGAGAACTTTCTTTACGTGATGAATTGACAACTTGACGACTTGATTTTCCCATGACAAACTGAAGACTCGATAACTGATTAGTAGTCGACACGAAGCCGACTTGCTCTTGACAACTTGTGCGCAGCTCAGTTGACGCCATCTCAGTCTTTCTTTCTGGCTCTCATTCTCTTGCTCCTTCTTTCTCTTCATCTAATCAATCAAGTTGATTCTTTCTTTTCACGCTAACTTTTATTTAACTTCTGCTTCTTTAAGTCTTTTGAGTTCTTTTCAAAACAATAATTTTGATAGCTGGCGAAATTGTTTCGGAAATGTTCATTGGAATAACCCGAAATCAGCAGAAAATTGGCTTGTCGATTGTTGCTGCTAACCACGCATAAATTGCTTTTTAATAATTGCAAGAAAAAAAGCCAGAAATAACTCTAAAAACCGCCTGCAGCTCTATACATAAGTTTATAACAAAAATTGCGAGAAGAAATGCCAAAACAACTTGAAATTGAGCAATTAAACAATTTTGTAGCAAAACTAGAGTGAGCTGGCATGAGAGTGTGCGATAGAGAGAGCATAATATATGAGAGTTCAATGTGCTGAATGCACGAAAATCTTAGAGATACAAAAGTATCTTTTTATGAAAACTACTTGGCCAAAGATCACGTGCCGCAATTAAGTGTTACGCAAGCTGATTGAACAACCGATTGACTGACTGGTTGATTGATCGCATGTATGATTGACGGAACTGTGCTACGAAACACACACAATGTCAAACTGCCGTTCACGCCCACAAGGCACAAATTACGCGCAAAAATCCATGTAGAAATCGAGCAAAAAATAAATAAAATTCAGAATACGTGACGCATATTTAATTTCGAATCAAATTTAGAGCCACTTTTATGGAACTTTAATGGGATTCCGCTACCTGACGGCGCAGTAGGGAAAAAGTCGCGTAATACAGTGAACAGCCAGTGAACAGGGCCTAGAAAATGGCACAGTTATTGGCCCGGGGCTAGGCCAAAAGTAAACTTATCTGAAAGTGGCTCGTAAACAAGTCAGCAACAAACAAAACAAACACTTCCCGGCCAAGTTTGAACTGTGCTTAAGTCGAACATTGATTTGGGTAAACAAATCACCTTATGATAATCAAGAGTCAATAATCTCATCTGCTGTTTGTGGCCCGAAGGCAGCCAAAAGTGCGTTCCATTGGTGGCCAAGTTTGTACTTGAGTTGGAGCAAATGAAATGATTCATGAATACGTAGTGCTCCCCCCTTTCCACACTCCCCTCTTACACTTTATTCATTTGTTCATTTGGTTGTATTGAATGTACATGTCGTTCATATCTTGTTCCTACAAATCGCGTGCTCAGCTCTCCCTCACTCTCCTACTCTCTCTATCCTACTTCACTCCCTCTTCCCCTTTCTCCTCTAGCTCCCTCCTGCGGGGAGTGTGCTCTTTGCTCGTGTTTGACAAGCGCGCTACAGACAATTTTAATGATTCCCTGCGGTTTCTGGCCGCCGTAAGAATTATGACTTTTTCAATGTGATTTCATTTATTTTGCCTGCCACGAGGAGTGGCAATCTTTACCCCCGTCCCCACTCTACACCCCTGCTCCCACTCAAAACTACACAATTGGATCGCTGTTGGTGTTGATAGCGACTTTTACTTGGCTTTATTCTTGTTCTTGTTTTTTTTTTTTTTGGCGGCGCCTTTTGGCCATTCGATTCCCTCTCTGTCTATAAATTTGTTACAGTTCCTTGAACTCAGCGATGGGGCAACTTAATTAACTTTCATTCAGTTTGGAAAGCACTGTTTAGTTATAGTTTGATTCGGCCTGTCTTGCGGAAACTCCCTTTTCATCGAAAACTATAAACTGCTTTGCATTTTCCACTTATCGTTTAATTTTTTAACGAGTAATTTGTATACATCTCCTGTGATTATGATATCATTTAAGCGCTGCTAACGAGCTCACTGTTTGCACATCTTGGTAAATATTATTGTGCAAATTTTTCCCTCTTTGCCTCTTAATAATTAAGTAAACTGAAAAGAATTCCCATTTGGCAAAGTAATTTACACGCAATTCGAATTAAATGATCTTTTCGCAAACAAATGATTATAATATATTCTTATTATAGATTCAAAAAAAACCATGATAAGTCAAAAACTTCCAGTGCTACTTTTCAAAAGCTGACGCAGCGTACCATGACTAAGTGAATACCCAAAGAGTTAACTGAGAGATTTGTCATAGATTCAGGAATAACTCCCTTATTTCAGGTGATTTGCAATTACCTAGAAATTCTCGTAAATACTTTCAGTCATTCGATAATAATAAAAACTTATTTAATGCCAATAATATAAAATGGAACTTTATTAATCCATTTGTCATTATGTGAAACAAATTCATTAAGTTGCTCTAAACTTTACAGCTTTTTAGCACTGACCAGAGTGAGTTTATAGCTTTTCCAGCTAACCGCTTTGGTGGCCCATTGATCAGGGCTTTTATGTGCAGTCCTCAGACTGTCTAATGAGAAGCAAACTGAGGCCCTGAACAGGCAGTTAATAGAGACAGAGACTGAGACTAAGACTGAGCCTGAGAAGATGAACTGTTGCCTACATTGTAATAGATAATTAAACGCATTGCCATATATATTTTATACCCGATGTCGGTGCTTATTTGACTTGAATGATGTGCAATCAATTTTTATGTAAACGCAATTTCCCAATGCAAAAGTCGATGCTAATGAAGCTGCGGATTATTGCAGCTGCCACAAAATCAGCACAGTGTCTACAGCTAAAGGAAAGCCATAAAGGTGGATGAGTAGCAGGGGGACAGGGGAGGGGCAGAGGGCAGAGGGCAGCAGCATTAACTAAACATAAGCCAAGTTTATGCTGTTTACAAATGGCGCCTAAATGCAGCAAAAGGCGAAAAGTGACTAATTAAATATGCCATAAATACGTGTAAGGCTCTTTATTGGCATTGTTAATGTTAATGTTTAATGAAAAACTTAAAAAAAAAACTTTTAATGAAAATAGATTGAAAATTATATGCATTTAACAAACTAGTTTGCATAAATTTTTAGTTTGCATACAAATTCTAAATGGCAAATCAGCATTCACGCTGAGGGACACCTTTTTTTTTGTTAACAGGCTTAAAAACTAATACTGCCAATTCGGTTAGCAAATATTAGCACAACACAAAAATGTCCATAAATTGTTGTTATATGTTGTGCACATACATTAACATATGCCACATGCCATTTGCATGGCAACTAACTAATTTGCCAAAAACAACAAATGATATTCAATGAATTGTCTCTCAAGGTCTTAGCCTCAGTCAGAGCCAGGCCCAGAGCGAGAGCCGGAGCCACAGCCCAGCAACATCGATCAACAGTGCATGAAATTTGCGCTTGACCATGTCGCGTGTCATTTTTTTTATGACTATTTATACCCTGTAGCATATGTGACTCTCAATGGGAGTTAATGAGTATCAGCAGCAATGAAAATTCAAGTATTGACAACTCTAATGGATCAAAAAAAAGCAAGCTTAGTATAAATTACAGACCTTAATAACTTAATTGTTAACCCAAACAGTAACTCTCTTCTGGCAAAACTCAGAATTTTCCATTAATTTCATAAGTTTTAAAATTTAAAGAAACAATCAAAGAATTTCTCACTTATTTAACATAAAAAACCATGCTCATTTTAGCTAAACCTTTTAAAATAATTTCCCTGTCATGGTGGAAATGGGTAAACGGTATCTTCGTCGTGACATTTTCCGTTTCAAATTAAAAGTTTAATGACAAAACAAAAAAAAATTAAACTTGTTAAATATTTTTATGTGCGCTGCTGCCATCAGATTGATTCATGCTTCGTGCTGCCGTCATAAAAATGAACTTAATTTTTTTTTATTATAAATAAATTGCAATTGCTGTTGTGGTTGTCATATGGGAAAGAACGGCAATTTTCCAAGCAATGCCATTTCTTTCGATGGGTTTCTTTACGCTCACTGCGTTTTTCTTGTCACAATAAAATACTTACCCAGTGCTTTAAACTTATTTATCTAAATTCACTCGTCTGCAAATGAAAGCACCGTTCCAGAGAGAAAGAAATCCAAGGTGTTGCCTCAAAGACAATGAGTGTCAAAAGCATGAACTCAACGCATCAGCAACAAAAACAACTGCAAATAAAGAAGAAGCACAAAAAAAGAGATAATTTAGCGTAGATAATTTTTAATTTTTTATTTATTTATTTGCCCTAGCAACGCCAGTAGAAACAACAATCGAGAAATCCACATTGCATGTGAGTCGAATTAAATTTTAATAGCGTTTTGCAAAAGCGAAAACTAATTAAAACAACATTTTTAGAAACTGGAGCAGACAGCTTCAACAACTGTGACCAAAATAATTTTCAAATAACTAAAAAGCTGCTTAAGCTGGTATTTAAGAGGTGTCGGAGATGTACAACACCTAAGTCTGAGACTTGGATAAGCTGAGGGAAATATTAAGTTGGTTTAAGCAGTGGTCAGTGGAGGAGTCAAGTAGGAGTCAATATAGATATATAGCAAAGGGTATAGTTAGTTTAGAGGCCTCTTTCACAGCTACATAGAAGGTTTTCTAGCGTTTCCGTAGTGTTCGATTCATTGCATTTCGTTCCCAATCGTTTATGTTCAGCATAACCTTCAGTAAAGTGCTTAAATTAAGTTTTAAAAGCACTTAAGATATAATTACATTAAGCTGCAAATAACTACTGTCTTTCTAATTTTATTTTCATTTGAACATAACTCATCACACCTCATTAGCAACTAAATTACAATTGATCAGCTATTAATAGTTAATGCCCCATTTGTTGCCAAACAACAACATAATTATTAAAGACCCGTTTACTGTGTTATTTTATTATGTTCATCAGAAGGTTTAAGGTTTTTGTTCTTGATGCATCATTTAGCTGCTAAAAATACCCTTTAAGATAAAAATTTGTGACGAGCTTGACCCCAAATCTTTGGTAGTTTATCACAGTGATAAGTAGCTGTCATGTTAATGCCTTTGCATTTACCTGTGCCAGGTATGCAGACACACCTTTTCAGCACAAATACCTCGTATCTCGAGTGTGCACAGTTTTTCCACAGACAGTCACAGATTTGGATTACAATTCTCACAGCGACTCGATTGTGGAAAATTGCAAAATGTGCGTTGATTTGCCATGATATGAACATTCGGTTTAGATCAAAAGCTTTTCCACGTTACAGCTCATTGATCGCACACAAACTAGAGTCCGTTGCGAAATCAATTTGACATATGCTTCAATCGCATTGTTCAATCATGAGCAATCAACGCGTACAATCGGAAAATCCAATATGGAGAATGGAAAAATAGTTAACTTTTGTTAGGGCATGAAAATGCAGTACTATAAAGCGAGTTTATTACTTAGATAATTACATGGATTTGTTAATTAGAATTTAATATGCTTAGCCGTTTGGATTCACAGCAGTACACTGAGCGAAAAGGTACAAGTAGCTAAAGGTATAACAGAGATAATTTATAGTATATTAAATTATTAATTTGTTTTCAGAATAGATGGTTTAATAGGTTGTATAAGTGACCAGTTAAGCTATTAACCAATGATTATACAAATTTTTACTTGCTTTCCATACATTTCTCTCAGTGTGCTTATCATTTATAGGCGTCTACTGGTCGACAAGGTCGTTTGCCGGGTGCGTGCCACTGTCCAGCATTGAGATGAGATCATGAGCTGCACCTGTTGCCATCTGGCTACCAGTTGCCCATTACCAGTTACCTGCTGCCCGTTGCCAATTGTGTCGTCTGTGAGTTGACAGTGTTTGCATTTCAATTGTCCCAACGGCAGATGCGACTCGTAATTAATAATCTTTTAACGCTATTAATAGGCGACTGAGGTGCTATTTTTTATTTTAAAAGATTTACACACATCATGCGACATGATGCAGCATCACATATCTTGACACGCCCCCCCTGACGCCTCCTTCAACCCCCTTGGATCACAGTTCGCCACTTGAGCACAAGCCAAGCCTGGCAAACTAAACTTTAGTGTAGTTTGCCATTTTTTGTTGTTATTTCTACATATTTTATTTAATTAACCATTTAAGCAAAACCGAACACGTCACGTACATGGAGAGATGAACAATTGCCTCGTTGTCATCTTTATGTGTGCAAATGACAAAAGTCAACACTAACCACTAAACAACAACATGCAAACAATGAATTATGCATATTAATGTTAGTTATAGAATCTTCACATTTGCATCAATGTTTGATTAATTGGTATGCACGTACTTAGTAGCTATCTAACTAATATCTAATACCTTCGAATCGTACGATGTCTTCTAACCTTATGTACTGGGACTTGTAGTTAAACCCACCTATAACTCTCTGATCTACTGTGATCTTTCGTATTCCATAAAAGAGGCGATTCTTTATGCATATATAATCGATTAAAATCTCTTAATTGTTATGACAATTATCACTTAAAACAAGTATTTAACAGTTTCAAACACTTTTCAATAGTTTGCTATGGAAATAACTTGGCAATTATACAATAAAATCCGTTTTATGCATATAAAATTATGTATAATAAAATTGTATACATCAATAAAGTAAAATGGCAGAATAATTCTCAAATTGTATGTTTCTATAATTTCCTGGTAATAATTCAAAGGGCATTTCAGTGCTTTATTGGTGAAAGTCATGAGCAAAATGTACAGTAATCTTGGCTTCATTTTTAGTTGGCTTTAACCCAAAGCTCTCTTTTGCAAAACTCTAAGCTGTGAAGCAGATAAATGGCTGTTTGCAAAGGCCACGGCAGCTGTTTAACACTTTCTAGAAAAAATAGAGACTCGTCTGCTGCAAGGAGACTCCCCCTTTTTAGCTGGCACTTAACACTTTGACCAGCTGACAGTCAAAATAGCCGACGGGCCACTCGTTAACTTTGACATGTTCATAACAATTGGCCAACAGCCCAAAAGCCCAAAACCCCTTCGACCAATCTAATCCCCAGCCAATTATTTGGCCGCTGGCGTGCAATTTACGTAGAGCTGCCAGTTGGTTGGGGTTTTATCAACTTGATGTACATCTTTGTTTGAAATGATTTGAGCCCTCAACCCAGGGGCAACTATAGAAATAAAAGTAAACAGTGGACAGTGGGCATGGCTCTAACTTGTTTAGCATATTGGCAAATGTTTTGGCTAAAAACAAAAAAAAAAGTAGAGGGAATCTTCCGTATAACCGACAACTTCCTTGACCGCCCACTTGAAACAGACCCAAACTTCCTAGGAAAAAACTAAAAGCAAAGCCAAAGACCACGATCATCATGATTATGATGGTGATGATGATGATGACGAAGGTGCAGACGATAATGATGAAGGCGCAGCGACCTCTGTGCAGTCTTCAAGAATCCGCTAAGAGTTTACAGGCGACCAAGCAGCGGAATAAATAACTCAAGTCGCTGCTAAGATACCCTGTAAACGGAAAGGAGTTCCAATATTTTATATTTTATATATATTTTTCCCCAGTACATGGAAAATTATAGATAAAAGATAAATTTGTTTTTCAAATCAAATGGAAATTGATTTTACACAGGCATACCCCTTGTATCTCTCTTTGTAGGGTATGAATAAAACTGTTCAACTTTGTGCAGCTGTGGCAAATGTGGCCCTAAGTGGAGTAATGAACTTTTGCACAGTTGTTGTTCTTGCTTTGCTGTGACTGTTTGTAGCTGTTGTTGTTATTGTTGTTGCTGCTGTGTTTGTAGTGTAGTTTGTAGTGCCCATTACGTCAAATGCTCGCATTGCATGCGACTTTGACTTTGTATGTTGTTCGCTGCTGTTGTTGTCTCTGCTGTGAAAGACTTGCAAGTTTAAGGTTAAGTTTTCGATTTTGTTTTTAGCCAAAACAGAAAAAACCACAACAACAACAACCAGCACACGAAACAAGGAAGCAAAGCCAAGTCGGCTCAGGTTTTTGGCCATTTTGCGGCTGTTGTTACCAATTTAGAGCCAAATGCAGCGCAGATTCTCGTAAATGGTAATCATAGTGATTCGTTATTGAATTTCCCAATTTGCCAATTTGGCAACAGGCAGCAGACTATGCCAGACTGTGCCAGCAAGTGGCAGTCGGCGTAGGAGTCGATGCTGTAGCCACAAAATTCTTTTTTTACTGTTAAGAACGCAGCCAAATGCGTCAAGTTCGTGTCTTAAGTCTTTCGTTTTGCATATGCCCAACGGCAATAGTTTCGTTACGGCTCTGGCCTCGGTCTCGGCCTCGACTTTTCCCTCGCTCACCCGCCATGTATTTTGTGCTTTTTGCGGTTTTCCTCGCTTTTCTTTGCCATTTTCTTCTTTTTTGCATATTTTTGATAGAATTTTCCCATGCAATTTGCCACTAATTGCTGCACGCAGCAGCATTTCAACCCATGCTGCTTTCTTTCTTGCGCCTAAACACGAACGCAGTGCAACGACGAAGTGTCTGCCTCCACGCCTCTCCCTCCCCCTATCCATTCGCTAACCTCCAGCGGTGCATAAAGTCTAACCAATTTTTGTAGCTCTATTTTGACAGCGAAAAGTTTGGCATTTATAGCTAGAAATGGCCAACAAACTCATGTTTTTCGCTGTCATTGGCAAGTTATTGACAGAATCCAATTTGGCTACTATTTATTTATTTAGATTTCTATGTTATTATGTTATAAGTCTTTAATCCTTAACTAAAACTTTTCATTGCTAAAATTGTTATCATATTTAACATGCTTTTGAACGAATTGTAAATAAAAGTTATTAAAAACAAGTCTACACTTCTTTTCACTCTCCGCTACTCCACCTCAACGCACTTTGCTGCTATGTTTACTTGGCTGGTGGCCAAAGTTGTTGGTTGTCGTGTTGGGTCTGGTTCTTGGCTACTTGCGAGACTGCAAATCAAATGACCAACGGCACAAGGGTGACAACAACCTACCGCGCACAGTACTCAGTACACAGATGCTACTTGCAACAGTTTCAGTTGCAGTTGCAGCTATTTTAATGGGTTCTTTCGCTTTTCGTTTGGAACGTTTGGATAGCATCAAGGAAGCCAGTTTTGTGTATAGAATTCAGAGTGTGTGTCTGAGTGTGTGTTTCTGCTTCTGTTTCTCTAACGCTGTCGTTTAAATGGAAATCAACGCGCAGGATGCATAAAGTTTAGCCTGTTGCAGTTGCTGTTGCTACTGCGTCTAATGAAAGGGTCAGACTGCAGAGTGAAGACTGTAGACTGTTCACTATAGTCACTAGCAGCAGTCACTGGCTCTGCTATGAATTATATGCGCTTTGTTTGCCTGGCAAACTGGCAACAGGCGAGCCTGCTGCTACAATTGCTGCTGCTGCTGCGGCTGTTGTTGTTGTGGCTACTGCACGCGAATTGTTGCACAACAAAACGGCAGCCGCAGCCGCAGCCGCAGCCTCCACAAAGCAAATAATAAAGTGAGAAGAACAATGCCAATGCAATGTTCAAAGTCAACGAACCTAAAAAGTCCCATATTTCGCTTACAGCAGACAAACAGCCGCAGCAGCAGAAGCAGCAGCAACATGAAGAACCCAGTCGGTGCTTTGTCCGGCAACAGCAACATTTTTTCGCTCCATTTCATTTTTTCCAAGCATGACGCAAAATTTGTTGCCAACTTTTCCACACAGCGTCAGCATTTTCACAACCTTTGCACGTTCAGGCAGCAGCAGCAACAACAACAACAACGATGGCAATGGCCAAGAAGAAGCCCTCCATGGCATTGCACGTAAAAAGTGCAATGGCCTTAAGTGGAAAAAGCAGTAATAGAAAATAAGCATGGACTTCTACTCTGGGGCTGTGTTGCACAAAAAGAATTGCAAGCAGCAGGCAACAGGCAGCCTCACACAGGCCTGACACAACAGCAACAGCAACAAAAAGTTGCAGAAACGACCTCGCTTGCATCATTAGAAGTGGTGCTTCCAGCAGCAGACACACATAGCCAGCAGGAGTAGAAGTAGAAGACAGACAGCAGGGGGGAAGCGGGAGAGAAAGAGAGGCAGCTTGGACGGGAGAGAGAAGAGCGCGGAGCTGGTGCAAGTTGCTGCTGCAGACAAAGCCAAAGTGCTGCTACGTGCTTTGGGTTCCATACAATCTTACTAGCTGCATCTCTTTCTATCTTTAGCTCCCTCTCTTCCTGTCTCTATCGCTCTTCAGCTGGACTATGCAATCGAAATAATAAACCCAACAGTTGGACAATTTTCTCGACGTGAGTTTTGTAGCAACTGTTGCTGCTACTTTCGTTGTTGTTGTTGTTGTTATGAGCGCAATGCATGTAAAACTTGTCACAGGCGGTGGGCGGTGTGGGGTGGGGGGTGGCTCTGTTGGGCAGACAAAACCAATTGACCTTTCGTCCCTAAGCCTCGACTTGGATTCCGACTCTTGAACTGGAACTGGCCCTGACCATTGCGCTGGTTCAATGCACTCAATCAAGCAATCAATCAATTGTATACCAAGACCAAAATCATTAGTGCCAACAACAACGGCAACAATCCCGGCCATGGCTTGACCCACAGCCCACTTAAGGCAGCAGTTGTTGCTGTAGTTGTTACTGTTGTTGTTGTTGCCAGTTACGAGTTGTTGCTGTTCTTCTGCTTTTGCGAATTTGGGCAATCAAAGCACAAATACCGCCAGGCAAAACATGCGCCAAGAATTAGAGACAACACTGAGACAGTGCGATAGATAGATGCTTCTTCTTCTATATATATATATATATACTTTATATATATACAGACTTGTGTTGTGCCTCAAAATGTTCGTGAGAAATTCGCACGCTTTTTTATCGCAATTGTTTATGGCGGCATCTGCAACACAGCCGCCTATGCTTCATCATCAGCAGCAACTGCAACAGCAGCCAGAACGGCAGCAACAACAGCGTCGCCGATTGTCGCTTGCTATTGACAACAACACCAAAGAAAGCTCGGCCAGTCCCCACCCCTTTTGGGTGAACCGTATGTACAACGTGACTTACATATTTGCCACCTTCTGTTGCAGCAATTGTTGCTGTTGTTTTTACTGCTGCTGCTGCTGCTGCTTGTGGGTGACTTTTGCATGGCTGATTGCAGTTACGAGTCGTAGCGGCAAAATAGCCATGGCCAATTGTTGTTCGCTTGGCAAACTGGCAAAAATTAGAATTTCTAATGGTTCGTTTGTCTCCGACTTTGACTTTGACTCTGACTCCGACTTTGCTGCATGCCCAAAGTTGGACTCAGTTGTTGTTGCTGGCAGCAATTTGCGCGTGTTAAATGCAAACGCCGCTGCAACATTTAACTGTTAAAACGCTGTCGCGGAGTAACCAAAACAGTACCTTCAGTTGGCTATTGCCTGTTGCCTTTTGCAGTCGAGTGCGCCAAATTATAGTCAATGATTGAATTCAATTTGCAATTGAAAACACTCGTCCCGAACCTAACCCAAGCTAAACTATTGTTTGAGAACGTGTGGGCGGCACTTACTGCATTGGAGAACAAGAGGGAGCGGGCGGGGGATGAGCGAGGGAATGAGAGAGCGAGACAAACGACTTTGACAGCGTCATCAACTTGACCATAATTTAGCTTGAGCAAATGCATAAATGCTTTACAACCGTTTGAGATGATGTCATTGTGCATGTTTGTGCTTGTTCGCTGCACCGCACGTGAATGCACAGTTAATTGGCTAGCTGTCTTAACTGGGCTTCACTTGGCTTCCAGCCACAAAATGTAATAAGATGTAAACATCTAAGCATCTAATAAACGCCATGTTGCGCCAGTTGCCTCATAAGTTACTCAAAAAACAAAATACTTAAAAAAACAATCAGTATAAATAATCGATTGATATCTTTAAATGTGCTGCTTTATATGGATTTGTATTCAAGCAGCGCACTAAGATCAATCAAGCCGTGATCTTTGAATCGAATTGAATTAATAAGTTATAATTAATTCCACTTTGGGTCATTCTCTACAATCCCAAATTCATTTCCATTTAAATAATGTTAAAGCTTAAAATGGCGGTGATAAATTGTGCTTAAGTGAACTATAAACTGAGTAACAATGGTAGAAAATATCTTTTTGACCTTTCTTAGTTACTATTAAGTTTTGTAGTTACTCAAAATTACTTTTAATACGTTTTAGATCAGCTTTAACCTTTTCTCCAACCCCTTCAAACTTTCAAAGCAGCCCTCGCTGAATTAAATGTATGTGAAGGTAGTAAATTATTAAATCAATCACAACAACAAGTAACAACACAACTAAATGTCTATTTTTATCCAAGCGCATCACACGCCACAAAGATGAGCACACACACGTACCTAGTGTAGGGGGTAAAATCATTTACGGGATTCTATAGGAAAATCTAGCACGTAGATCATGTCAATGACGAGTTGAAAAGATTGTGAAATAAGTGTGACCACATCTATAACGTAATTTATGCAAACGGAACTGTTAAGTGAGATCATTAAAGAAATACTTCAATAATTATTTACAATAAATGAAGATGAGCTGCTTGATCATTTAAACTGATTAGACTTATCTTTTAAATAAAATATATTACGAAACTTTTTAATTAAAAGCTAATTGGTTCCGCTGCCAGCCGAGTTCTTTATGTTTCAAGTATAAAACTTCGATATATGAAACCGAACCCAATTAAAATTCTTGCTAAAAAATATATTCAGTTCCCATCCCATGCTAGAACGTGTCTTTGTGCTGTTTTGTCACAGATAATAAAGCTTAAAGCTCATCAATGGTGGCATAGAAAACTAAATAAGTAAAAGATTTCTAGCAATTTTGTGGAAATTGCTGCGAGTTAATTTGATGTACGCTGTGTGGACGCCCTGGAGCTTTAATTAGATTTGTGCTGAGCTGAAATTAACTGTAACTGAGCTGGACATAATACTAAACGCTAAATGCTGGCAACTGAAATTAATTAGCTAGACTTTTACGATCCATGGCAAAGTCAACACAAATCAAGTTTGTTGCTTGAGTCTTTCGTTTCGTTTTGTAGTAAGCAACGCTAATTAAAATGAAACTGATCACAAGACTATCTTTCTCTTTCTTTCTCCCTCTCTCTCTCTCTCTCTCTCTCTCTCTCTGTCTTTCTCTCCCTATCTCTCTCCTCTTTCTGTCTACACTTTGGTACATGCTGTGCGCGCTCATAAAAGCGCACATTTCTATAATAAGCATGAAATGCAGACTCTATCCATTGGTCCAACTCCAAGTCCAAACTATAAATAACGCCCGACTGAGCCAACTGAGACCCGAGACCGTTGACCATAGTCTGTTGTCTAAAGTCTCTTGTCCTCTGTCCTGTATTGATGTGTGTCCTGTCTACTGCTTTTTAAATCAAATGATAATAAATCACCCGCAGATATCATAAAACATGTTGCTCATAACCAACCAAGCAAACCAAGCGGGCTAAGGGACAGCTCTAGCCCTGTTCCTCTACCTCTTGCTCTCCCTGTCTCCTCCTTGGCCCGACTCCTTCCCAATCCTTTCTTGACAAAAGCTCAAGCTTGCTGTTTGGTGGGAAATTTGCGCCGTTGCTTAGAAGTTGCAAACTGTGCCGGGATCAAGTCTCAACCTGGACTTGAACTGGGCCTCTCAGCGGTCGGCTCAAGTCAGTGGTGGTGCTGGCGGTACTGGTGGTGCTAGTGGTGATGCTGTTTGTTCCTGTTTGCCGCGCGCCGTTGTCTAATTTGCATAAATGACAATGAGAGTCATAAAACATGCGTCGTTGTTGTTCATTCGCCTCGATTGTCGTTGCCGCGCTTCCATCTTTGCATCTTTCTTTTCTCTCTCTCTCTCCCTCTCTCTCTGTTTAATAAAAATATTGCCTGACTGGCATCATCATTTTCATCGTGCAACATGTTGCATGGCTTTACAATGTATTCTGCTTTTTTTGCTGCATAAATTAGATTCTGCGCTGATCTACACGGCCAGAAGAAAGTGCAACCTAAAAGCGTTTTCGCTCTCAGCAACAACATGTTGTTTGCCCTCCCGCCACTCACTCACCCTCTCTCTATCTCTCTTTCTTTTTAGCTTGTTCTGTTAAGGAATTTATATCGCCGAAATGACGGTCAAAAATGTTAAGGGCCAAAAGCGTGTCTGCAAGTTCAAATACAAACGAGTTAGTTGCTGGCCGTGGCATGCCACTTGGGGCAAGTCGAGGATGTTTGCGACTCTAAGGCTGACTAAGGCCGCCCTGCGGCTACTTGTGCGGCATGGCAAGGTGAAGACTCTGTAGTCCCCTTTTCCCCCACAGACACTCTCCCTCTCTCTAAGTTGTTGGCCAATGTTGTTGCCCTTTTTGAAATTTATCTAAGCTCCACTTGACACTTGTCGTCGTCGTTGTAGTCTTCTACATTGTTGTGGTTGTTGTTGTCCAAGTCGTTGCCATCGTCGCCTGTCTTTAAGCTCTGTGGCTGTCTTGAAATTTCCGCAATCTCGCGCCTTTAAAGTTCCTGCAGTTATCATTAGACACTATGCTGGTCTTCAATTTTCCACTGATTTAAGTTAGCCACACACTCGGCCCATATGTGTGTGTGTGCGTGTGCTTGTGTGTATGCCAGGCACTTCAATTTCCCTCCTACTCTGATCTTAAGCTTTACTGCCGCCGGCGTTTTTCTTATTTGACGCTAGCATTTTTCTTGCCTTTTTCCTTTTTCCCTTTTTGTTGTACCTTTTGTGTGATGCTCAGTCAGTCCATAACTGGCAATTGCACGATCTGTTTGCAGCCTTCGCCAGTTGCCATGACACTGCGCTACATTTAGCTAGACTCAGGCGGCATATCAGGACAACAACAGCAGTTGACTCCATCAAACGCAGTGAACCAGATAAACCCATGCTAAATAAATATATTTAATAAATAATTCAATAAAGCGATTAAAAGACAGCAAACAGCATTTGCTTTGAATGTTGGTAGAGTTTCCTAGATTTGATATTGAATGAGAGAAGTGGAAGTGGAGAAGTTGGGAACCTGTATGACTCTCTTTTATCAAGTCTGCTTTAAAGACATTTTCAGATTTATTACTGAGTTACAGAAATCTCTATAAAAGCAATAAAATATTAGCTCAAAGGTGAAGGTTTTTGGCAAATAAAAACGAATATATAATTCAATTAATTTATCAAATTATTTCATTTATAGACTAAGCCCACATTTTTTAAGTTTCTTAAAACTTTCGATAATTTACTACTACTTATTACCCTTCATTTCCAACCTAAGGTCGTTCTGGTTTTCATTTTCTCTGAGTATATTTCGTGCAGTATACTTTTAGGCGCACATTATTCGCAATACATTGACTCAAAAGAAACGGAAGAGTTTCAAGTGATCAGATCTCTCGTTGAGACTCTTAACTGCAGTGCATGCAATTTTCAGTGAAACCCAATCAAAGATCAGAAACGACAGTCAGCCGATACACCCGCTCAAAGGCAACAACTGCAGACAACTGAACATCTGCCGAGCACCTTATTTAGTTATAATGAAGTGTTGCCAGCGGTGCAGAGCTGAGACTTTAAGTAGGGAGAGTATTGTTATTGGTTTTTTATTAGTGGTTGTTTTCTTTTGTTTTTATGTTTTTCTGTTTTGTTTTTGTTGACTGCTGTCAATTGAGTGTGCAGAGTTAATGGCTTCAAGTGTAACGCAATTGTATCAATGCCAAAGTCAAAGTAAAAGAACTTAATCAGAATTCAGCGCCAATTTGTTGCACCCCAAATGCATGCCACATGCCACACGTTCACGCAGCATGCGCCCTTTTTGGGCAACTAAGAAGATTATCTTGTTCGATTGCGTTTACAAGCCAATCCTTATGGTTTCCCTTGACTTGGCATGGGCCCATGGCCATAAACGCAATTAGAAGAACAATTGTTAGACATGCAAAGCGTTGCAAATCCCTTAAGGGGAGGCGAAAGGGGGCAGGGGCTTGGTCATAACAACGATTGCCATCTATGGACAAGGAGACATGGACACGGTGTGTGTTTGGGTTTGTTGTGCGTGTTTATAACTGAAATGAGCAATTACCTGGCAAAGGACAGTCTAAGATGTGGACAGCGTGTGTGTTTGTGTGTGTACATCTTGCAGACAGTTCAGAGAAGCGACTCTCTTGGCTGCTTTTAATAAACTCCTCACGATACACCATGTTAAAGTGTCTCGCGCCTGGCGTTGACTTGTGAGAAAGCTCTCCACGAGTTCAAATATTTCAGAATTTTCACAAACACGTCACACGACAGAGCGTACAGAGTGGACAACAGGACAGACTGACACTGGCACTGGCAGGGCATGTATGGGCAGACTATAGATGGCCCTTGAAGCAGCCATAGAAAGGAGTAGAAGAAAGGGGGCGTGGTGCGGAGCAGAGGTTTGTACTTGGTCACAACTGTGGCACCCGCACGCTTGGCTCATGGCTTGTATTTGGCTTGTTAACTGCGCTTGTTTACTTTATGTTAAATTAAGTTGAGAATCGTGCAATGCAAATCAGTTGGAAAAGCTGAAGAACCAGAAACAGAAACAGAAACAAAATCACTCCAAAGCAGAGAAGAAGACGACGACTTCTACGACTGTTATTCGCATACAATTTTCCAACTCTTTTTCTAATTGCCAAGAGTTTGCAGCCAGTTCTTGGAGTCAAGAGGCTGCACTGCCCAGAGAGGGAGAGAGAGAGAGAAAGGGAGGGAAGAGCAGAGAGCGGGTGATATAGAGGCCACGGCTACTGTCACTGATTGCTTTGCATACAAAATGAATTAATGTCATTGAGCAGGAAGAAGATGTTTTTCGTCTATCAGCAGTAGCAGCTGAGAGTGCAGCCAATTTAGCTGTTTTCTAGTTAGATGTAGAAGCAATAAATGTAGCAGAAAGAGCTTTATTTCTATGCAAAGTGTCTAATTGACAAAAGATAACAGAAAGAGGGCAAAATAAATTTACAACACTTCTTTTATTGTTTAGAAAACAATTATAATATTTATTACAAGATTTACCTTATTCATTTTCCTATAATTTTTTCGATTCTGGCTGCACTGTTTGAATTAAGTTCAAGTTGAAGAACTCTTTGCCCAGCGGGCTACAAATGCAACAACTTTGAATAGCAGACAACTAGAGGAAAGGAGGGGAAGAGTGAGAGAAGAGAGGGCGGTAGAGACGCCAGAGATATTTACTTGCTTTATATTATCTAAGGGTCCAAGTCGTCTTCATTGTTGGCAGTTATCAAATGCAGCACATCAGTCACAGCGCCAAGACGAGATGAAACGAAAAGACATTTGCATGATTTGTTCATAGAGTGTGTGCTGTGTGTGTTGTGTGTGTAAGTGTGTGCTGTTTGCTTTGAACGTCACACACAATAATTAAAATGCTTTGGCTTTGACTGTGACTGTGACTGCAACTGTGGCTTTGAATGCAACTTGATTGTTTGTGCCGCCTAGATAAGTGCAACTTGGCAACTTGCAGCTTAGATAATGCAATTCTTTTTCTCTATGCAAATTTATGACTGACGGACTGAGTGGTAACTGCTAAGTGAATGGCAAAAATGCCATTCAACCTTTCTAAACACACTCTGTTATGGTTTGGCATGCGGCTAAGACTAAGTCTGTTCCCTAAGTTTGTTTCCTAAGTCTTTCGTTTGCCAGTCAGCTACAAGTTCAATGCACCGAGTTCTCAGAGAAGTTGGGGCGGTCTTGCTGCCACGCCCAGCCGGCATGCAACCGCATTTAGTTAATTGATTTAAACAATTGTCTTATCTGCGTGTGAGGTAGTTCCCCCTTCAGCCCATCCCGTTTTTCCCATCGCCTCTTTTAATCTCTTTAATCCCATCTCTTGTCACGCAGCGAGTTCATAACTTTACCCGCTCACGTTTTGCGCTCATCTCTAAATCGATTATAATTTTTGCTTTAATTTCGTTTAGTTTCATTTCTTGTTCATTTCGTCGTTTTGTTTTTCGCTATGCAAATGAGCTAATAAAAAAAATCAATGAAGTTTCGAAAATCGTAAGCCAAAAGTCTATTTCTGCTTTAGATTTGCATTCCATTTGGGCTCGACATAAAAGTAAAAGTTATTTATGTTTTGACGACAGAGAATCTGCGTTGTTATGAAGCACGGACACACGCGTCTGCCGATCAATTAAGTTATTAAGAAAAGTATCAATAATAATGGAATATATTTAGACCATATAAATATACTCATAAATCTCTTGGCTTATTTTAGAGTGCTTTGAGATTTATGTATTTTATTTAATTGGGTCAGCAACTGTGACGCTTTAGGCAGCGTGTATCTTTGGCTAATTAGTCAAACGAATTTTCTAACTCGTTTGGTTTTAATTTATTTATGTATTTTGACACACTGAACTGTAAGTTCTTTAAGCCAAAGTGGAATCGGTTTCTTCAACTTAAATTTTCCCAAAAAATTCAGGTTCTTTTGCCTGCTGTTTCCTGCTGCTCTTGATTGTGACCATAAAAATCCGCACTTATGGTTCATAAATAAGTAATGGCTTCTTGTGTTGCACTTTGATTTTAGCCTGTCCTACATAATTTATTAATTAAAATTATTATTAAATTGGCAATTTTATGCACGCGCCGTTGCATAACCCAACGCTTTTATTCTTATACCTTTTATTTAATATTATTCATGTTATTTTTTCATATTTTCTTGCCATTTTTGGGGGCAGACAGCAAAAGCGACGACATTCCGAGGCAAGAAATTATGAGTAGCCCGCGGGCAGAGCAAGGACAGCGAAAAAAAATTCAGGAAAAAAGAAGTATGAGAGACGGAGAAAGAGGGGAAGTGCGGAAGAGTGAAAGAAGCAGCAGCAGTTCGAAGATTGCAAGTTTAAGTCTTGTAAATTATGCGCAAGAGCGTGAAATCGGGCGTTTGGTTTGCCTGGTTAATGATGATACCCGATAACCGGCACTTAAAGGATATTTATGCTGCAAGTGCGGCAGTATTTATGCAGGGACAGCAAAGTCGAGTATACACAAACCAACTGCGACTGGGGCAAAACAAATCGTCATAAACTTTTTTTATTTCTGGTTATTTTTGTTCAGAGCTGGGTCACTTGATGATGTGGATAATAATCAGTGTGATGATCATGATGCTGACAATGACGCATTAAAAGTCCATTAAGCTTCCCCTTGTGGAGGCGGCTTTAAGTTTGCTCCACTTTTCGCAATACTCAACCGAAAATTAACAAAAACAAAAGCTTAAGAGAATAATATTCAAAAGTTTATTTGTCATTTGAGTTCTGTGGGACTGTCTGTCTTGCTGTCTCGCCGCCTGTCTGTTTGGGCCAACTTTTAAAGTGTTATGCAAATAAACCTGAAAGCAAACAAAGAAAGCGGAGAAAGAAAGAAAATAAGCAAATCGCTTGGAAACCAATAAAACATTCATATTTTTAGTTTTATTAAGCACAACAACAGTTACAACACAGATTCGCTGGTGGTATAAGTAGACCGTGTTGTGCAAACAAAATCATCACTTTCCACACGAATCCACACGAGATAAGATGCGTTCTCAACTGCCGCTGCTGCTGATTTTGATCGGCTGCAGCCTCACCTGGGCTCAGTATGAGTACAAGGCACCAGATCAGCTAAGAGCCACAGCTGCCGATAGATTTGGACAAGTAATTGATTTGCTTGGCTACGACGACGCAGCCGCTGAGGGCAGAGCCCGTCCCGTGAACCGCAATCAGTGCACCACTAAAGCCAACTGCCGTAAGTAACCAAGAATTCAAGCTTATCTCGAACACCTCTGAGCCAAAATCCTTCTACTCCCACTCAGTCTGCGGTCTGCCCAATGTCAATCGCATTGTGGGCGGCCATCAGGTGCGCACCAACAAGTATCCTTGGACCGCTCAGCTGGTCAAGGGTCGTTACTATCCTCGTCTCTTCTGTGGCGGTTCCTTGATCAATGATCGCTATGTGCTCACCGCAGCTCACTGTGTGCATGGCAATAGGGATCCGATCACCATACGCCTCATGCAACTGGACAGATCCTCTCGGGATCCAGGAATTGTGCGCAAGGTGACCAAAACCATAGTTCATCCCAACTATGATCCCACGCGCATTGTCAACGATGTGGCGCTGCTGAGACTCGAGTCGCCTGTGCCACTTAATGCCAACATGCGTCCCGTTTGTCTGCCCGATGTCAATCATAACTTTGATGGCACTACGGTAAGTTCGTTGCCGAAGTCTTTTGTTTGCGCTAACTAACAATGAAATTCGGGGGGAATTTGTAGGCCACCGTTGCTGGCTGGGGACTGATCAAGGAGGGTGGCACCACCAGCAACTACCTGCAGGAGGTGGAGGTGCCTATTATCACGAACAAACAGTGCAAGGCCACTCGCTACAGGGAAAAGATTGCCGATGTCATGCTCTGCGCTGGTCTGGTCAAGTCAGGCGGTAAGGATGCCTGCCAGGGCGACAGCGGTGGCCCACTGATTGTCAACGAGGGACGCTACAAACTCGCTGGTGTTGTGTCCTTTGGTTATGGCTGTGCTCAGGCCAATGCTCCAGGTGTCTATGCGCGAGTCAGCAAATTCCTCGACTGGATCAAGAAGAACTCTGCCGATGGCTGCTACTGCCAGAGCTAAAGAGAGCGAGCAGAGTGCTCAGTTCATTTCCATTTATTGCATCCTAAATTATTTTAAATTATTCAACATGCTGTTCATCCAATAAATAGTTACCCATAAAATATTATTTAGTTTCGTATATATCAAAGAGGATGTCAGGCTGGGCACAGTGGGTAAGAAGATCGACATTTTTGTATAAAACGAAGGGCAGCATCAGGAGAATGAAAAGAAACCAAAATTTTAAATGCCACCAGGTTCAACTAACGATTTAAAAAACTAATTTACTACGCACTTTCCTCCCATAGTGCTGCATTTAAAAATAGACTCGCGAATAGACCCCCGAGCGTATGTCAAAGTCGAGAATTGATTCTTATCGCCGAATGAGAGTAGCCACAATTTATGGTTCCACCCTCGTATTTAGTTGCATGATTAATGGCTCGAAATTGTTGCATCTTCAGTTCGACATCACATCACATCATAATCGTTGGCCAACGTTGGCCAGCAACGCTGTCAATCAGCCCAGAAAGCGAGCAATCCAATGCCAGCCCAATTCAGTTGCCCAGTTTGCGGCATAATTTGTTTTGACTCATTTTCATGCGCAGCTCATAAATTCTGTTGAGGCATCCTAGCTGCAAGATGATGATCATGACCAGGTTGATAATGAAGTAAGCGCTGCATAGCTGTGATTTACTATGTGAACACTTTATGGCTGTTTAAGTTGTTAAATTGAATTAAGATGAAATAAATTCTCGAGCAATTTTTATGTTTGTTAATAAATTTTGCATGCTCCCTCCCTGTGATAATTTGAGCGATCGAGATCGTCTGCAACCCCCCTTCGCCGCCCTACACAACCCTCTCTCAATATGCTCATAAATTCAGCGACTCTTTATGGCCACTAAAAATAATGCCAAGCAGCGCGGCAGACAATCGAAATAAATAATTCATGCGTATGATCAGCGAATCCCTTTTGCTAAAAAATGCAGTTTTTCATGCTTTTCCCAGTTCTTTTTCCCTTTTTTTTTTTGGTGCCCAAGGGAGCAACTACAAATGGAGTGGAGTGACCAGAAAGATTTGGGATTGCAAGTACTCGCAGTCGTATTCGTTTTGTGTTTGCATTTTAGATTTTTCACACCTCGCAAACTGAGTTGATGGTGGTCTTGGTTCAAAGCCGCCGACGGCAGTCGCCAACCTGTCCATGTACTTGGCACTTGGCACTTGATAGCCAGTGTAAAAGGGACAGCGTTAGTGATAGGGACAGCGATAGAGAGCTAAGTTTATAGTTGTTGGAATTGCAGTTTATCTAATGCCTTTGGCAGTTCCAACTGTCGGCGTTGTCCTTACCAAATTTGGCTTTTGCTTTTCAAATGTCTGACCGCGAATTTGTCGTGACTTGTTAATGATACGTTGCTGGTAGAAGAAGAAGAGGCAGCAGCAGCAGCCTTAGCAGAGCCCAAGTGTTGGCATGTCGCTTAAATGCTACACGTTGCAGTTGCACAGTTGTTGCCGGTGCCATCTTTGGGCGCAGAGAGTACTACTTAGGGCCGTGTCTATGTTAATACGCGTTTCATGACGTCCTCTTTGCCTGCAAGGCTATCAGTTTCCATTGATTTGAATAGGACTTGACTACACAGCAGTTCCAGCAGCAGTTCCAACCGCAGCTAAGACCATTTTCAATTTACAACTGGCAATAAATATTTCTACTACTGCTTCAATTCGTTGCGGACTCTGTAACTAAAATATTCCACAGTTTTATGGGCTTGAAGAAAAGCGAAAAGTCATAAAATGTGCAGAAATTTTTTCTGCTGTTTTGCAGAGTCTTTTGGCGTCGTGTTCACTTGACTTTTCGCCTCCAGCGTCGCGTTGTTCGTGCCACAATTTATGAGCTGTTTGAGCCGTTGCAGAAAAAACATGCACCGAATCTGGAATTGTGATAATTAAACCGCAGAGTGAAAACAAAATTATTTACCTCGACCTTAAGCCATTTCGACAACAACTAAACTTCGCTCCGCTCTGCATCCCCTCCCTAACTCATTTCTTAAACTCATCTTGGTCTCTGTTTAAAACTACATTTGTCTAGGCCATAAATATTTATAAGCCCAGACAAGTTGTACATCACTTTTTAGTTTTACAACTAAATGGAGAAAAAAGGCGTTAAATCGTCTCGACAGCACTTAATGACTAACCAAATTATATCCCCCGGCTCCGATCCTCCTGTTTAGGCCCAGGCAAATACATTCATTGACTTTCCTCTATAGGCAACAGATACAGTTGACTTTTTAGCACCTTCTAACACTCGAGTTTATGACTTTATTAACTATTGAATATACAAGTAATAAATGCAAAGTTTTCATAGCTATAAATTCTTTAAGGCAGCTGCCTGTCAGCTGAACCTACAGTCAATCATGGCTAAAATACACGTTATTTGTTTTTTTTTGGATTCAGTAAATATATTCTATGAATATATTAAAAAAAAATCATCAGTTTAGAGTTCAAAGAACTTTATTATAACGAAATTCCTTCTTCATAATTACTGCTCAAAACCTTTTTGAAGTATTTAATTCTTTACATGTTTATCTGCTTTAAGAAATTTCATACTCTTACTTTTTTAATGCCCAAAAAAGTGCACAACTAATGTTCAAATCCTTCTCATAAAAACCTTCCAACTTTTGCTTTTAAGTTCTAAATTCACTTCAGTTTTTGAGCTGAGCCGGCAAATGCAAGTGATGTCAGTTGATCTTTAATCTCTTACTTATTTCGCAGTCGGCGATTGCTTTACTGTCACGTATTTTCGAGGGGCATTTCCCCATCCACTTGAAAATAAATCAAATATTTTTGTACTTGTTTTTTTATTGGGTTTGCTTAACACGTTTGCAGCTTTAGTTTTGATAAATCCTCGTATTTTTGACATTTTTGCACGTTGCACATTTGTTTTAATTTAGGCTGGGCTTGCCAAGGGGGCAGGGAGAGGGAGAGGGCGAGAGTGAAAGAGAGTGAAATGAAGAGCTCGAAGATAATCTCTTTTTAGTTTGGTTCTTTTGGACTGCGCCCAGATCAAGAATGCAGCTCGTTTGGCTGCCTGCAAACTGCTCATTAGTTTATTAATTAAGTTGTGCTGCCCAGGGATTGTTGGGGTTGTTGTGGCAACTCTGGTAGCAGATTTATTTCTGGCCATTATGAAAATTGTCTAGGCATTGCATGAGTTTTGCCGTCTTAACATTATTACGCTAGTTGCGGCAGTTATTTTAAATTGTTTTGCCTGGCCTAATGATACCCTGCATGGCCCGAATGGGACGAATAGGCGAATGGAATGAATGGGAGATGGAGGCCCCAACGGCACTTAAATCGACAGTAGTTGAGCTTTAACGCCTGGCCCAGGGTCCGTACCCATTTCCAGCTAAAAAAGCAGTGAAAAGGTCCCCTTTATTGCAGTTCCCATCTGCTAAATGGAAGGTGTTGAGAAAATGCTCAAAAATTAATCATTTTATAATTACTAAATTGCCAGAGGCCTTTCAAAAACAGAACCACAAAAAAGGTAGACTCAGAGCTAAGTCTATAAGATTTGGTAGAAAGGGTTGCAGTAGAGTGGGCTGACTTTAAAGTACCCTGTAACTAGCCTGGTAGATCTCTATTTTGTAGGTCTTCAACTCTAATAAATTTATGAGATACATTTTTTTGCTCTATTGTCTTAGACACCTGTCTTAATTTAATACAGGGTACATTAACTTTAGTTTTTGTTCGCGCTGCGGCGCCAAGTGTAGGCGTCTTGGACAAGTTTTGGTTTTTGGCCAAAATGATTCATGGCAGTGCGTCAGCAAAGGGGAGCAGCTTTAGTCAACGCCCCAAAAGCGATCAAATCAGACGACCTTGACGCTGTGCAGCGCATAACAAGCGGCATTCTAGCAGCTTTTGAGCTACAACCAGAACTGAGTAGACATTTCCAGCCCTCAGCCCCTCTAAAACCCCAGCTCAAAGCAGCACTCCATCGCCCTTCCTCTCCTTCTTCTCCCCTATTCTGGGGCTGACGAGTTGTCTACATTTTTTCTCGCTTTACTTTTAATTTTGCACGCGTTCCAAAATTTTTTTTTCTGAGTTTGTTTAGTTTGAAATATGTTTTCTATACGTGCGTCATGTTTAGCTGTGGCTATGGCTGGAGCCACTTCTTTTGCCCCCCTAGGCCATGGCTAGTCCTTGGCGGAACTGGGGACTATAATTAAAGGTATTGGTAGGCGTTACTATTGGCTCAAAGTTGGCTGCTGGCTGGCAGAGTGAGTGGGACAACTCAGCTCTGATTTGGCCTGACATTTAGTGGCCACATTGCATAAACATCACCACAAAAAAGTGAACATAGCCACAACAATTTCCATTGAGAACCTTTTGAGTTCTTTTTTTTTTGCCAAACTCTGACACACAAAGTTATGCAAGTTTCCTGTCTTTTGAATTCTTGAGAAATTACTTTGGTAGCGCCTAAGTTTGGAGTTCGTTTTGGCCATTAATTGTGCGACGGCAGCTGCTTCTGTGCTTCTGCCAAACAACAACAATTTGGCGCTGTCCGGCGGATGTTGAGCACAATTTGCTCTACGCTTCCAACGCCTTCACCTGAAGCTCTGAATTAATTAGCACTTTGGCTTCAAAATTAATTACAGCAAATAACAAGTTACACTCCGTAGACCAATCCCCATTGCCTTTAACACTCCCCTAACCCCTCCTCCCTTCTCCTCCCAGCAAGCCACCTCATCCCATTTCGTTGATTTCGAAAGCAAAATTTACTGAGAATTTCTGCAACTACAAATTCGTTGTCTTCTTGCGAATGATTTACATTTTAATCATCTAACAATTTTTATGCGTCCCAGTTGCACACATCTCAACTCAATGCTCTGTTAGCGGGAACTGCGAAGGTGTTAAGTGTTAGCCAAATGTGGCACAAGGTGTTCAGTTACGGACAGCTTACTCCGACTCTGGGTTACCAAAGCAGAGCAAAGCACAGCACAGCTAGGCAAACCACTTATCACTTGGAATTGTTTGAATTTGCATCTTTCAGATACAATTTATGTTGTGCAAGTGGAAGAAAGTAAGTAGGAGTTCTTATGTAGCGGGTAATTGGTATAAAGACTGGAGTTTAACAGTAAATATCTATTAAATCTCTTAATTAGTAATAATTGATTAAAAAGAACTATGATGATTTAAAAACTGTATCTTAACTTCACCCGCTTTTCAGTTGATTTATTCAACTGTTGTGCTAACAAGTTAGTTATTATGTATTAAATAAATTCTGTGCATTTCTTTACAATAATTTCTTGTTATATTTTATTTATAAGTTAGTTATGACCGCACCAGAGATTATATAACCGCAAAAAAAAAATGGCAAAGCGAGAAAAAGTGCTACAGAAACAGCTAGAAAACAGCAGAGAGAAGAAGGTAGAATCGTATGACATGTACGGATTCAGTCTTCAGTGTTTTAGTGTGTGTAGTTGTGTGTGGCACAACAACCGAAAGAAAATTTGCCACAATTCTGATGACTTTAATTGTTTATTTTGCGCTGCGCTGATCACAGTCTTAGACGAGGAAAATGAGGAAAGTTGAGGACGGAAAAGCATGCGAAAACTCAAAGGTAAGTTGAGGGAAGTCAAGAAAATCAAATTACAGAACTCGAGCGTTGGAAAAGCACCGTTAATGTGACCCGACGTGCGCGGCAATAGATAAAAATGCCCAACAAAGTAAGCAAACATGCTGGAGACAGTCGCAGCAGTTACAAAAAGAGAATAAAAGAGAGTGTGAGAGAGAGAGAGGGGGAGAAAGAGATAGACTGCTGCAGCGGGCGGTCCAAACCGCAGCCGATGACCTCGTGCACAAAACTAAGTCAGAGTCGATCTCAGTCAGCAATCAGCCGAGGCTGAAAAATTGCCAACGATATTTTAGACATAGCAACGAGGGAGTTAGATCAGAGGGCGCGGGGGACGATGAGTGGGAGTTGGTTCTACACAAGACCAACAACAATGGCAACAAAAGGCTAAAAGCAAAATCATGGCCATTGACACAGCTGGGCAACATTTGGCAAGTCGAGCCCTGAGAGCCAAACCTTATAAGGCCAATGCCAGGCAGGCACGATAAAATACTCGCATGCAACGAGTAACTGTCCCAAAAGTTTCCTTTCCCTTTATGCCCTCCTTCCACCACTGCTCCTTCATTTCCACCTACAGTTGGCTTGGCAGAAACTGTTGGCAGCACAGTTAGCACCAGGAATTTATGACATTAACCGTAACCAACAATCGACAAGCAGTGTGACCAGATTGCCGTATGTAAATTGTATACCCTGTGGTCATTTGGTTTGGCTTGGGGTATTTGGGAAGCTTAAATTTATATAGCAGCCCTGGCATTAATTTCGCCAAATTTGAATTAATTGCCATTCAAACCCGCATCTCGCCCTGTTATTTGACCAACTGGGTTAGGCCCTGCAATGTCAAAGCCAACTAACCCAATGTCAGGGCCAGGCCAAAAGCGGCGTCAAAGCCAGGCCAACAGGGAAAAAAGAGGAAGAAGCCCAGACGCTCAGCGTCAGGATGCTGCCAAATGGCCCTGGAACGACGTGTCAGTTGTCAACTTCGGCGCGGTCATCTGACACCTGACCACCGAATTGAAAATGCGTGGCGAATGTATCTGTATCTTTGTATCTGTAGATAGGTGTACCTGTAGCTGTGTATCTGTAGCCCCGTCGGCTGCAATTTCAATCAAGGCGCAACAGGCTAAGGGTTGACCTGGGATTATGGTTGCTACGCGTACGCGTATACCCTAAAAGAGGGTGTTATAAGCTGGTGAGTCAATATGTAACGTATACCATATGAGCAGCCCACGCTAGAGACGGTATGATATATGAACGATCGGTCCAAAATACAGTTTAAGTTACAAAGCTTGGTTATAAGACTTTTTCACTTAGTGTATAGTCAGTTAAATCTTAGAGTATTAAACCTTTTTAACTGCTGACTTTACTGTGTTTTTATTGTAGTTGTTTTTTTTATTATTCGCAATCTTATGGTTATCAAAATAAATGAAGTGTTGCCAGCAACAAGTTGCGCGGCGCGGAAGCTTCACTGTACAGTGTACAGTGTACGTGCCTTGCCGCAGACCGCTGCCTTGATTACTTGCCCCAGAGCCCTTTTGGGCAGAGTGTAGTGTAGTGCTGGGAATTGGGAGTTGCAGGGCGAATTCAATGGCAACTGAGTCTTGTTAAGCTGCCACCAAGGCCCTCAAGACTTTGGCCAATTTTCAATATACAAATACATGGTTTAAAAGAGTAGGGGCAGTGGTGGCTGAAAGGGCTGAGAAAGGCAAGTTATTTAACAAACGTTTGCACAAATTGAATATTAAGCTGGCGTCTGTCCGGTCCGGCCCAGTCCATCTACTAGCGATGCAGTCAGCGATAACAAAGATCGAGATAAGCCGAGTTCGAAGGCGCTTCCTGTGCGCCCAGTGTGGCATGTTGCCATGTTGCAAGTACTCTAGAGTTGTGGCATTTATTTGCCACACGCAATCAATAGCTGCCCCAACTGGAGCTGCAGCACTTTGATCATCATTTCCCTTAATCGACCCGCTGTGCACATACAGATACTCGACTCGTTCTCAAGATACATGCACATGTATCTGATTCTGCATCTGCATCTGCATCTACTTTGGCTGCTGCTGTTTATCTAGCTGCGATTGTCGTGGCTGCCTTGTTCATGTTGTTAGTCATTTGTTATGAAATCTGCGCCGAGTGCAGGCTAAAAAGGGTCTCCTCAGCGTGCCATGGACTTTGGGCGGGCTTGTCCAACCACAAGACTCTCTGCATATGCATGACTTCCAGTCCCAGTCCCAGTCCTGGTCCCAGTCCAAGTCTCCGTCTGTCTGTGTGGCATTTCAACTGACCATGTGTGGAATTCTTAACACGTGTCAGTGGCGCATTTGTCTTGTCCGCAGTTGGCCCAGCTTGTTAGCTTGTTAGCTGCCATCGATTGGCGGAAGTGCCATATTCCAGCGACTTTTGCCATCTGATTTCTGTTTGTAGCAAGTTTTGGAAAACCTGTAATCAGCTTAATGCTCATTGCACACAAAACCAAGAGCTATATTGCCTATTTTGAGAATTAATAATGCATTTTACAGCATTCCCGCTGGTTTTTAAATTACAGGCAAAAAAGCCCATTTGCAAATTGAATCTTGATAAGCAGCATGAGAATTTCAGTAACTGCGTAAACACTAACAAGAACTGATGAATGAACACATTAATTTTATATCGCTATATTATTTTTATTACAATCAAATTCCCTTTTTTTTTAATCAAGAGAAAACCAGTTTCGAGTTCAGTCAAAGTATTTTTAAATATGGCGCGCAGCATATGTATTGTCGTTATGGAGCCAACTTCAAGCGAGTCGAAGCTTGCGTTGCACAGCTAACTTAACGCCTGTCTCAGCTTGCGTTCCACTGCTAACTTCAAGTGAGTCAGAAACTGCGTTCAGCTGCTAACTTCAAGTTGCGCACTTTTGCACGCTGGCCAGCGGGTTGTTGTCTTTGCTAAAGCCTTGCAACTATCGATAAATCGTAACTCAGCTATCGTTTTCAAAAAATGGCGGCAGTTTTGAAAGAAGCAGTCTACAATTATTTATTACTGACATGTTTATTAAGTTTGCATGCGACAACAACAATCAATTGATAAATTGACCAATTTGCCTGAACACTACGCAGAATTAACTGCATGCGGAGATAAAGCAATGAATTAGTTGTTGACAAGATAATAAACATACTAAATATTCGATGTGGCAGAGAATTTGAATGGCATACGAAAGACTTTAAGCCCCGCTCCTTAGTGACTTTGATTTATTACGCACTAATGAAACTTATGCCACCATAAAACAGTCATAAATTCGCACACTAAGCGGGCCCAAAAACAAAGCGCAAGGGATGTGGTGGTGGGGGGTCAGAGGGTAAAGTCCAGGCACTTAATTATAAACATAAAGGTGCATGAATTACAACAACAAAAATAATAACAAAAACAACTGCAGTCAGGCAAAAGCTCATAAACAACAAAGGCTATAAAAAGGTGTAGCTGCTAGGGGGGATCCAGGGGACTCCCCCTACTACTGACAGCCAAATGTACGCCATTTTGTGTTGATGTCTCGTCGTCGTCGTCGTCGTCGTCGTCGTTGTCGCTGTTTTTGTTGGTTTTCCTGCTTTAATGCGACTGAGAAAAGAATTTATACAAATTAGCGGTGAAATAAATTACGCGATGGCAACGGTGGAAAAGCAAATGAAATTAGGCAGTTTACCAGAGGGCGGTGGTTGGTGGGTGGGGAGTTCCAGGTAGTGGGAGTAATGGCACTGACAGACGGCATGAAAGACAGTTGATGTGAAAATGTAAAGCAAATAAAACATGTTGATTCTACAAGAGTTTGGTGCTTAGACGAAGATTTTATACTCTAACGAAAGAAGAAAATTTTGCCAGCTATTAAAAGCATAGTTAAAGCTAAGACTTAGAGGCTTTTGAGGAGCTGGAATGGCAAGCACCCCAGAAATGCTGGCATCATTTTGTTACAAACTAAACTTGTAGCACAGTATGCCCTACACTGCGGCAGGGTATATATTCAAAAACACCGAGTGTAAAATGCATAAAGTGTCGCGTGTTCGCCTGCGTTGCCCATGAGTAAGCAGCGGCATAATGAAACAGCCCATGGAAGGGCAGAAAAAGAGGGACTAAAAAGAGATACAAGGAGAGGGGGAGAAAGATAGGGACAGCAGGAGATAGAGAGAGAGTGGGAGATGGCTGTCGCGCCCTTGAATGTCTGGCGGGATTAAAAGGCATGCTGGAAAAGCAAAAAGCGCATTCACGACGCTGACACGCAGCAGCACGTAGGCAGAGGGGACTGAAGGAAGAAGACAGCGACGGTGGGGACGACAGGCGAAATACCAAACGTTGCTGGCAAGGTAAATGTCAACATGACACTTTTTTTCAGCTGCGAGTGCCCAAGCACTTGGGAAACTGCGACTAAACTGACATTTCAGAATGCCTGAATGGCAGCAAAATCACATGCTAATTTTGAAAGTAAGGAGAAGGGACACGGGGAGGGGGAACACGCGGACAGAGGCAACTAATCATGCCACTTAAATGTCAGAGCATACGCAATGAGAATTGACGCTAATGAGACTCGCATAATCCCCATATATATCAGCGTACTAAACTGACTGACTGGTTGACTAAATGCTACTTATGACACGCCCCTACTGCCTACAACGCCCCCCTCGCAAACCACTCGTAATTAAACGCGCTTCATCATTATTGACACTCGCTGCGACAGCATAGAAAGTCAGCTCAACATTTCCATCAGTTTTGCACTTTTTGTTCTTCTTTTAAACGCTGATGACACCTACTTTCTCACTGACCGCAAACACCCGCTCTGTCAGCTCCAAAGTGACAGCTTAGTTTTTCATTTTTAATCCCCTTTGAGTGGGCTTCGAAAAGTTTAATAAAGTCCATTGAAATGACTTTATGACAGCGACAGCCAAATGAGCTGCAGGCTCTGAGTTTCCCTAAATTTTCCCTCGATTTTCCCCCCATTTCCCTCAGGTGAAAAGCCTAGCAGCTTAAAGCAAAGTCTTGAGAGTTTTCTTGATGATCTGCTGGCACAAGTTTATTACACAAATCAAGCACTAGACCAGCTCTTTGGGCAAAAAAACAAACACAAGAGCTTTGTTTTAGTTCGTTATTCATACGCCCCGTTGCCAATTGGTCTGACATGGTCCGAGAACCCATGACGACCACTTAAATAAAAGCTCATTACAAGAGCGCCACCAATTTTATTGTTGCATACATTTGTGGGCACGTACACAGACACACACACCCACAGACACACACCCACACACACACCCATTTCTTGCTCTTGTTTATGTTCCTCGCATATTTGCCTACAATTTGTGCGGCTAACAAATAAGTTTATTGGCGTCTTGCCTTTGTTTTAGCTGCGTTCATTGTTCGCTGCGTACATTAACCCCCTCGGCCAATAACCTCCCCCCTACCCACCATTCACTCCTCCACTCCCCTCGCCTTCGTTTACTCGTCAAAATCTGCTCCTTGTCAATGTCAACGCATTGGCAGACTTTGAATATTTTATAGAACTTGCTACATTTCCTATGATGGACACCGCAGCTGACGGCTTATAATTTTCTTTTTTTCATCGTTTGGTTTTCCTTTGGCAGTAGATGAACTCATTAGACGCCAAATGACACTCGTTCGAATTTGTTTGGTTTAGCTTAAGGTAGTCATAATGTGGCACATGAAAAGTAATCCAATAACAAGGCGAGGCATCAATGGAGCACAAGTTTATTATGAGTGCACAGAGAGGGAGGGTGATAGGGAGGGAGAATGAGATACCTAAAGTAAGCATAATTTTTAAATTTATCTTCTGAACTTTTAAGCCATAAGCAGTAAATTTTAAACAGTTTTCTTAATGATTGAAAGTTGGTTAATGGTGGAACATATAGATAAGATACAGCAGATACATTTCTCTGACACTCCATGACTTAATTAAAGAATTTTCTTTTTAGTTTTTATTTAAAACTCAACACTATATCAAAACATCTATTTTCTCTTCGAATTCATTCTTTCTTCCCAAAAAATACAGCACAACTTGATTAGAGCCATTTTAAGTTAGCCTCAAATACTCTGTAGACCCTTCACAAATCCACACACACACTCACACTTGCTGACCCCTAGTTAACCCCTCGAGGGTCCACTTAATAATTGAGTTGCTGCTGCTAACCATTTTCAGCTCGGACAGTGTTCCCCTCACCCCTCTTCCTCTACTCCTCCCTCTTCAGTTTCATATTGGCAAACATTTTCATTGAACATATTTTCAATTATAATGCCAACCAATTTCACCAGGGGATGGGCTTGGGGCGTGTTGAGAGGCCACACGAAAAAGGGTTGCGCTGTTTGTCTTTGGGCATTTGGCCAAAGAGGCAGAAAAAGAGCCAAAGTTTCACTTTTTCTGCTGCCATAATGTTTTAAATAAACACGAGAAATGTGCATGAAAATTTAAATGGAAATGAAAATGAATTTCCCTTGGTCAGCAGGGAAATTGTTGTTGTTTCAGTTAATATTCTGTAGCATGGATATAAAGAAAATAACATTCAGGCGATTAAATTGTTAGCACTAAACACGCACACGCCCCCCCGAAAAGGGGTTCAAACCATATGAGGAAAGGGACGCCGCTGTCTTTGGACCAAGTTGCACATTAATAGAGCCACTTGGGGCAGGGCATAATCAGAGCGCACGCATAATGAGCCACAATTAAAGGACAAACATAATTACAAGTCAGTTATTCGCCAAGAAAAAAACAATGGAAAAGCGGGCCAAGTTGGCTATAACAGGGCCAAAAGTGGCCAAAGAGCAAACAATGCGATGGCCGCTGGGCTTCACAGCCAACAAAAAATACAAAGAAAAAACTTGTGCAAACTCGGCAAATGAAATTAACAAATTTCGCTAGCGCATGCACAAAAGATGAACCCAGAATTCCAGCCAACTCGAAGCCCTTGTTGGCCAACTTCTTATTTACGTATGAAAGTCACACAAAACGATTTGCGTAGCGCTCGATTACACGGCACTCGACGTAGAAAGGGGTAGGGAACAGGGGTCGGGGACTTGACCCCAACCCTTAAGCTGACCAGATCTTTATCTGCTCGCCTACAGCTACAGACACTGATGCTGGCTGTTAAATTTGGTGATAAATGAGTTAAGGTAATGCATTACAAGGCCCAAAAGCCACAGTTGCCCAGTTGCCAGCTCAGAGTTCCCATTCCCTCTGAATTACTCCTGGGATGCTCAGGCACGCGCGTCTCTAATGAAATCATTTAAATACAAACCCAAAAACCCACACACAAGCACACGCACACTCATTTACATGGATGTATGTGCGTATTGTTGTAACTGCCACAAGAACGTGCCAAAGCTTTAAGTCAGCACTGGGTAAGTGGCATTTTCAGCACTTTCCCACAGACATTTCTCAGTTAGAGACAGAAAAGAGAGAGGGAGGGAGAGAGGGGATGATGCTACAGAATTTTCTGTTAAGTGCAAGTGAATTCTGCATAAATTCAATTGAAAATTCAGCTGCTGAATCAAAACGGAAGCCAAATACTAGAAATATTCAACAGAGTTTTTAAGGGTTTACCAGCACTTGAACTGCTTAAAGGGGTCAAATTCAGTCAAATATTTGTAAGCAATTTACCATACAAACTAAGGATAGTTCTTAATCGTTATAAATCGAAGCTTTTCGTCCCTATTTTAAAAACTTTCAATGTCTTCCCATCAACACACTAACAATTGACTATCACTGCAACGTGTTTTGCAACACTGTTGACTTTAGACAGCGAATTTTACAAGTGTTTTACTGCAGTGCCACAACCAAAGAGACGTCCACATCATAAACCTCATTCTCTCGTGCTGTTGACTTCGATATATCAAGACAAAATGTCACCCAAAAAAGCAGAGCGTCAAGAGTACAGTAGACACACATGTGTTGTCTTGCACACACACACGCACACACATGTATCCATGTATCTTTAGTACGCATTCATATGACTAGAGATACTTATGCACATCTGCAGCTCATACAAATTCCCGTAGTATATTCACATATCCACACCAGTTTTTATAGCCAAAAAGGCAACTTCTTTCCCGCCAACTTTCCCCTGCCAAATCTCTGCGACAGTTGGGGCCCGTCGACTGCATTTGATGGCGGTTGCCTCGTAAAACAAAGGCAGCGAACACAAGCAGAAAGCTATGAAAAACTACAGGAAGGGTCTGCAATGAAACGGGTGGACTGAGAAGGACCCTGTACTAGTCAATAACACCTACATAAATTAACTTTCTTACCATTTTAATATACCCTGCTCTTCACATAAGTACGCGGTCTAAAAGTGGTATGAAAAACTACGCAGTATGTTAACTAGACAATGCGACCCTTTGGCCTATAGCCTTTTCCCGCTGCCCCCTCAACCCTAAATCATAAATAATAAACTCTTTTTTGGAGCTGCTTTAAAATGTGTTTTTTATGTCGCTACAGAAAGAGGCAAACAGTTTGAGGAAGAGAGAGACAGACGCATGTTGTTAATTTGTCATGTCATTTGCAACAATTTCATGATTAATTTGCGCTGCATTTAAAATGGGGAGGAAGTGGTTGGAATTCACGGCAACCAAAATTGAAGTGACAGTTTACAGTCCACAGCGGAAAGCCCAACCAGTTGAAGCCAACAATGCAAATATTTGCACAGTAGCAGCTAAAGGAAAAAAATGTGCAGAAAAACTGTTGGTGGTCGGAAAAGCTGGGAAAACTGTGTGAAAAGCCGCACAAAGTTCGTCGCAAATGTTTGAGCTGAAGATAAAACGCGCATCGTGGCCAGTCACAGAGGCTAAGCTTCCGTTTCCGCCTGCCACGCCCACCACGCCCCTCCCCACTCTGCGGACTACCCTCAACATTTTTATTCAGTTGCATTTCGTCGTTAGCATTGCAAATGCTTATCAAGTGATGCTTGAAATTGAAAAAACATTTAACCAAAAAGAGAATTTCCTTTGGCAACACTTTCCCCAGCTCCCCCACTTTCCCCTCTCACACCACTCGCTGGCAAGCAATCAAATCAAAGCACATTAACTGCATTTTATTCGATTAATCAACATATTCACACTAATTGCGACATTAATAAGACTTTCTTGCAATATTCGCAACTCAATTAATCGAAAATTTGCAACTTTTTGTTTGTCCTTTGCTGAATTGCTGTGTTGGCTCATTGCTGGTTTAAGCCTGGCCAAATTGATAAATTAAATGCTGGTATTGCAGTTACAGCTGCAGCTGCACTTATACCACAATTGCACTGCACTACACTGCACTACATGACATTTACATACAGAAATTGCTTGTTTACTTGATTTCCTTGCTGGAGACTAATGACTAGCAGATTTGGTTTGCATCCTAATGCTGTTTTATGGCTATAAAGTGGCTATAAATTATTCAAGTTTCCATTTGCAGTTCGATTTTCAGTAAGAGAAACATTTGTATAAAGAGAACAGTGATCAAAATATTGAAAAAGTTTAGCAGTTTCAGCTGGATTTGGTTGGAATTCACTTCGTTCTGTGGTACAGCAATAAATGCAAATTATTCAGTTTACATTTAAGTTCTTCTAGTGGAATTTTTATTACGATTTTTCTCACTAATTTAAATTGTATTTAAAGTATTACTTATTTCTTTTGTCTTTAAATAAGTAGTGTATTTTTTATTTAATTTAAAAGTTTATGGAAATTTATTCTTAAATATTTTTTAAACTCCCAACCACAATTCCCTCAGCAGAGTAATTAAAATTCGTCTACGGATTAAATTCAGTTCGCATTATTTATTTTCTTGCGCTGCATGCAACGTGTTGCTGCATTTAAAATGCATTTGTGCAATTTGTAATGCGAAATGCGAAAATATAAAGCAAAAGTATAAATGAAATGTAAAAGAAATTATGCAAGCGTGTGCAAGACGAATGGCGAGTGGCAGGCGTGGCGTATGCGTGATAATTTTAACAGCACTCCGTGTGTGTGAGTGCATGTTTGTGTGTGTGTGATTGTCTCTGCGCTGATTAAGTTGCATAAATTATGGCTGCTTCTTGATTAACTGCAGCGCATTTATCTCCATCTGTCCCCATCTGTTTCCTGCTTTCCTCTATTCCCTCTCCCATCATCCGTCTCTGGTTTCCTTGGCCAAGTTACGTATTGAAACTTTAACTCGTTGACATTTTAATAAGCCATCAAAACGACATCAAAGTTAAAATATTCAACATTATTGGTTTTAAATTGCTTTTGAACAGTTGACATGTCAATTCTTGACAGCTTTTTTGATTTAAGTTTCGGAAATGTATCAAGTGTAAGTTGAAAGTAAAGTGTTTAACTTCAGAGCTGCCAGTTTCAGTACGTAAAGCTACGAAAAATCTTTAAATAAATTTTATAACCTTTGACAATTTTTAGGTTTATAATTAGCTAGCGGATTGGTTTTTAAATATAATTTGTAGGTGCTCAAAGTAACAGTTTCTTAACCTTCTACTTAGCTATGCTAGCTTATTAGTTAAAACCTTTAACCAGTGACTATCTATCAATTTACACTAAACTCAATGATAAGCACATGAAATCATGTGCTTTCACAGCTCTGTCTGCTTGTCCACCTAATCTACAAAGTGTTAAGTTCGTCATTGCAAATGCTGTCCAACAACACTAGTGACAAGCCACTTAATACACTCAATCAGTCCGATGTAAATGCAAATGCAGATGCAAATGGCAACGAGCTATTCCCTTGGACACCGCAACGTCTTCACCTCTTAGACATGACCGGCCACGTGTGCGTAGCCAGAGCGAAATTAAATCATTTAAAATTCGGTGTCTAAAGTTTTGATTCAGCTCGACGTACATTAAACATTGACACCTACTTGAAAGAGGGGCCGTTCGTTTCCCGAGTTAATCAACTTTACGCACTCGCATAATATGGCAAAAAGTTTAATTAAAAGCTTAATTAATGGGCACAAAGATAGAGGGGAGCGGGTGGAGAAGGGGGCGCTGTACCAGCACAAGTAGCCGACTTTATGCTACGCACATGCTAGCAATTAAAATTAAAATTTTATGCTAAACTAAGTAGCAAGAGGATCATGAGCCTCCCTCAACCCTTCTGCCTTGGCCTTCTAATTCCCGTCATGTTTCCAGTCGCTCTCACCTCCTTTTGGCCCTGTTAGCCTGTTGGCAATGTCGTGGCCGTCAGCTTAAATTATTAACCTGCATGTTATGGCACTCAATGGCAAAGTTCACAGTCGTTTTAGAAACGAGCGTACCCAATAACTTATTCAAGAGTACTCGAACATGCATTACATTTCACGCACGGAGAACGGGGCGTATACGTCATAAATATTCATTAGACATTTGCATTAAACGCCATGCGAGGTTGCATCACACAAAACTACATATTTCTAGTGGCCAAATTCATTAATTAATTAACTTAAAGTTAAGCCATTTAATTAAAATTTACGTTTTATAACTATGGAATTTTAAAGCATTTCATTTAAGTTTATGATGAGTTAAGCTAAATAATTTGCGTTTATTAGAAAAGTTCAAACTTTGAGTATTTTATTCATTACAGTTTAAGTCTCAGTAGAGTACTAACTCTTTTGAAGCTTCACTCTGTTGCTAGTTCCTTTGCTTCAAGTTCACTGCCAGCCAAAAGTCTTCTCCCATTCTTAAGCCCATACCCGCACTTTTTCAAGACTATGTCGCTGTGACACTCACAAAGCATGACCTTTTCTCAGCACATTTCTTTCTTGATGCCTCGAGTCCCATTACTGATGATACCTCATTCATTTTCCATTCTTTCTCCTAGCCTTAAACTCTTAAGACTTCGACGGCCGTCTGTTTTCTCAAGCCTGAGGACTTTTCTCTACTAAGTCTGGGCTACATCCTTTAAGTCTCATTTACTACTCATGTCTAACCCCTGACTCGAGTCTAGCCCAAATTTACACACATAAAAAACTACAACTTTTGTCTTTACTGTCTCTCTTCTTTCTCTGTCACTCCCCCTTTTTTATATTTTTTGCTTTATCAATTTCAAGGCCATAGCGCTGACAATATTTGTGTAAACATCTGTGAGTCTTCGAGCTGCCATCAAAATTGAACTCAAATACACAAACGAAAACTCATATCACTACCACTTTTTTCTCCACCAGAGCTCTGCTGAGGTGAGAGCAAGTCTGTTGGCCATTTTATCTGAGCCAAGTCGTGTGTGTGTTTGTGTGTCATATATCCGACTATTCTTTCACTTCCAATGCTGAAACTAATTTTGTAGTTTTTTTTCTAGTGTCATTTCTATTTCTGTTGCTAAGCTGCTGCTGCCAAATGTTTGCGATCCCTGGGTTACGTATACGACGTGTTGTACAAGCGTAGAAATCTCTTCTTCGTCTTTCTGTTTTCCCTTTTGCTGGGGCAGCATCTGTATATGCCACAACTTTTGTGTAGTGTGTAGTGTGGCATGTTTTGCTCTTTGCTTCGACTTTATTCTATTTTCTTGCTGACACATTGTTGTTGTCACTTGCATTCTTATTGTTGTTCTTCTAGTTGTTGTTTTCATTGGAGATATATATATATTTTTCAATATCTAATAGATTATTTGACACTTTGCTATAGCAAAATAAGTTTATTTTTGCTCGCTTTTTCTGTACTGCTGCTGACGTGTCCTTGAATTATCTTGTTAGGGGCAGTGCCTTAAATTGAATGATTTAAAGGTGCTTTGTAAGAAAAGTAACAGTACAAAGAGAAGTTTGACTAACTCAAATACAAAGGAACTAAATTTACACTATAACTTTATTTAAATTGTATAAAAATGTGAATAAAGAAGTGGGAAAGTGTCCGTTAATTGCTTTCATAACTAACAAAAGTAAAAAAGCAACTGCTGACTAACAGATAAGAATTTATAGCTATAAATTCATTTCAAAACACTTAATAGTAACTATCTTTACTTGACATTAAGCTGAACATATTGCTTTCCCAAACAAATGGCTTTAGCTTTCCTTTCCATTAGACCATACCACTTTTTCTTATACCCTGTAGCTAACCCTCCGTGCCGATTCAGTCCACTGCCAAATGATTCAATGATTTTAGTGCACTTTAAATGAAAGTTTCACTGAGTTATTTGCCAACAAATGTGCTTGGATTACAGTTTATTGAATTTATTCGATTGCTGCAACTCAGCGCAATGTGTTTCCCAAATTAAAAAATACGAGTCCGTTGCATGCCACTCGTGCATGTTGCAGCGTCAGTTTTGTTTTTTTAGCAGATCAGTTTTTTCACACGCTGTTTATTCAAGCATATGGAACGTGACAAGATTTAATTCGCTTTTGTGTGCCACGCCCACAAGCTGATGAGATGGACGCCAAAAAAATTAAAATCTAATGAAGCACAGAGCGTAAGGACATAAAAGTCAAGTCAAGTCGAGTCCAAAGTAGTTCAAAGTGCAATGTCAAATCAGAGATTTAGTTTGGCTTGAAGGTTCAGTTTGGTTCACTGCGTTTGGCAGGTGTGTGAGTGTGTGTGGTGTGTTTGTATGTGGTGTGTCTGTGGCAGCTGCTGGCATGGCTCATTTGCCACACAAAACTGCAGCAGTTGCCACTTGACTGCGGTGGCTTTTGGCATGGCCTGGAACTAACTGAATTTGGGTAGCCAAAAGTTCACATAAATTACGATTCCTGCTCGATTTCCATTGCAAATGCAGCGTTCTGCCATGATTTCCATATGTATCACTGCAATAAACTACTTTAGTTTCGCTTTTCTTTAGCTTTTCCTCACTCTACCAAACGCTGTTAACTTGGCACTAACAATTTATTGCTTAACGCTGACACAAGTGCGAAAAGAGGTAGTTTTATTCAAGCTGACATTAAATCGGAAAAGTTTTTACATTTCCAGCAGACACACACACTTGGCACCTGCTTAAAAGTTGATTATCTGCGCTGCTTTATGGCTAACACATAAAATTAGTGAGACTTTTAAAGCTCCATCAAAAGTTGAACAATCAGCGCCGTTATGATAGTTGATGCTGGTTTCAAATCAAGCTCAAATTTTATTGAATTGAATCTAAAACTTCTCAAATTGTTGCTTTGATGTTTTAAGTTTATTGTGCAACAATTGTCATAAGCTTAACAACTCTAGCAACTTATCTAATTACACTTGACTGCAAGTTTCAAAATGCTGTCAGTTTAATGGGCTCGTTAACATTTTCCAACTACTTTCAGTTGTTTCCGCTTCTTGGCATTTCCACTTCCACTTCCACTTCCATTTCCACTTTCATTTAATTTCATTGATAAATGAAATGTCAAATCGTTTTACATATCAATGGATTTCATCGCTCATTCGCTAGACTTGAGTGGGGTTTTCATTCTATTCAAGGGTCAAGGGTCGAGGTCGTCGTCTGAACATGTTGGGACTTCCGTTATTGATTACATGGCCAAACATTTCTTCGGCATATTTCATCTTATTGTTGTTGCGCCCATTTTGCGCTTCATTTAGCGTCGTTTTTTTTGCCTCTTTTCCGGAAAATATTTAAATGCCGTTTCCGCTTTGACTCCTTTCCTTTCCTCCACTTTTAACCGATGGGGGCTGTCATTTTATTTGCAAATTCGTGCGAGACTTGAGATGTTTTTATTGATTTTCATTTATGTATGCATAAAAATTGGTTTTTGACGTGCTTTTTATGATCATGTCTCTGTATTTACGAGTATAACTCATACGACATGTTGTCGCAGCGCCCAAAGGTGCAATAAAAAATACAACAACTCCACACCCCCGCGAGGTGTGTGTGTGTTGTGCTTTTTAGACAAATTAAATGCGTTAATAATGCATGTCACATAAATAACATTGATAAAGACGCGCTCGATTGCCTTTAAGAATAGAACTGAACTCAAGTGTGTGGCTCACAGTCTCATAACTTTGGGCACGGTCTTAACACTTCAAGTGTTTGCTAAGTACACATGGCGTATGCTTAATTTTTGCGCACAATCATGCCAGCGCTATTGAAGACACAACCACACACCACACTCACATTAACCTGTCAGTTTGTCATTAGAAATAAGACCAAATTGTTATTTACGCACACGTGAAAATGGAAAACACTTTGCTGCACAAGCAGATACCCTGTAAAAAGTGAGCTATTCTATCTGATACACCACAATTTACTCATTACTAAACTAAACTCTCAACTTTTAACTACACAAATTTTGCCCACAACTCCTAAACACCCCCATATCTACAGAGTATATGAACAGGCAGGCGTTACCCACACTCTTGTGTGTGTGTTTGTGTTTGCTGTCGCTGCTTCAGCAGCTCATAAAAATTAAAATGATTGCCCCGAAAAAAGGAAACTTTTGTCGCTGCACGTGTGAAAGTTTTGTCATTATGCTGAGTATCTGAGCAACGTTCGAGTATTGCCGTGTCATTAATGGGTTTTTCCCCACCCCTGCCCTGCCGCCTTAATTTGGCAAACCAACTCGATTGGCATAACTACCTCATTTCACATTTGGCCCATTCTCACAATATTTCGCACAGGTTAGAGCATATATTTCAGTTAACTCTTGTGTTTCACTGCCAAAATGCTGTCTAATAACAGTCTGTTATGCTGTTACATTGAGTGCTGTTAAACAACAGTTTGAGTAACAGTTTGGCAAACAGCTGTTGTTTGTTTTGCTCTGCACATGCGGCGTATGAGTGATTTTACAGTGAGCACTGTTAGCAGCCAAAAGGAAGCACAAACTGTAACTAGTTTAATTTCTAGTAACAAATTCCAACTAAAATCAAACTAAAATTGTATCTAAATGCAGTTTTGCTGACCAGATGAGCATGATTTATGCTCACACGTGCAAACATTTTTCATTTCCTGTCAAAAGTTAAGTAAAAAACGCAAACAGTTCGCTATTATAATCGAAACTTTTTATCGGTGCGTCGCGTCGGGCACTTGACGCAAAACTTTTGCATTTCGCACGCGCTCAAAATTACTTTTCACCAAGACGAAAAGGGGTGGAGAAATGGAGGAATGGAGGGGAAAATAGAGCATAAGGAGGCAGTTCATGTTGTCCTGCGGCAATTTAGCGCATTAAAGTTATAGGAATGCGATACATTTTGGCCCATAAACATAACAAAACTTTGTAATTGAAAGCAACAGACAAAAGACAATGCTCAAAAGGGAAGGCACATTTTTGGGACGAAGCTCAAAAACGATTAGCCCCCAACGAACAAGCAGAAAAGGGTGATAGAAGCAGATAAACAGAGATAGAGAAAATCAGTAAGTTGATTAGATTAAATGAGTTTTGTGCTTTGATAGCCAGTTGAGGGTTTGATTTTGTGGCCAGGTGAAACACCCGCTAATTACGCTAATTGTTATTACAGTAAAGCATTGAAAGCAGCTGCGTGCTTTTGGCCAGATCTATTGGCGAAACAAAAACAAAAAGCCTACAAAATTCCGCCAAACAAAATTCCAATAGAAATTCGCATACGAACAACTTTTATGTGAAAACTTTTAATGAGCATTTCGATGGGAAATGTGTAAAATGAGTTGCCAATTTTCAGGTTTTTTTTTAAGCTGCTTTCAACTTTCATCAACTCGAAGCAAAAACAAAAACTAAAAGCAAAACACAATGAATACTTTGTTGCTTAATAACACTAGCCAAAAAGTGCTAACAAAAATTATATTTATAATTTAAATAGAGGAAAAGTTGGAAAGCTTATAAATTATTAATAGTTTGTTAAAAGTTTTACTGAAAATTAAAAAATTTCGAATTTCCCAATCTGATTAAAAACCAATTTGCTGCTGTCTAGTGTAAATATATTTAGCATGTGCAGTGCCCAAAGAGTGAGTTTTGTGCAAATGCAAGTCAAGCGTCAGGCGACGTCTGAAGTGTCTTTTTGGCTGGATGCAATTGCAGCCACAACAAAAAACATACCCGAAAATAGCACAAAGGGGTGAGGGGTTCAGGCAGTAGGGTGCACTAGGGTTGTCCTGTGCTGTAGTGTAAACACAATTCAATTAACTTGGCGATTGTTGTCGAGCGGTTGGCCATTGTTGTCGAGCCGGCAAGGACGCTAAAATAACTGAAAACGACAAGCCGATGACGAAGTTCATGATGAAAATGTTAACAAAGATAGTCATAATGACGACAATGATCATGGTGATGATGATCATCATAATATTTTGCTGATGATGACTAGTACCAACTGGCTGACGTTGATGGCACATGGCACATGGGAGTTGAGAGATGAGAAAAATGAAAGATGGGAAATTGGTAGTGGATGGCACATGGCCAATAGCCGAGTTGCCAACACAAAACCAAATTTCTAGTTGCATGCAACAACTGGCAACTGTTTAAGGCAGCCACGGGCAAAGCATTTGCATTATTAAAATTTTCATTTTAGCGCCAAAAAAAAGAAAAATTCAGTGTATGTGAGCAGAAAGCCACACCTAATTGACTTACGCCCGAAACTCAGGCACTAAGGTACAGAATTATAGTGCTAATTATAATGGATACACAAAAGCAACTTTCAGCTTAAGCTACAATGAATAATTAATACATGAAACTGAAAAGAATTCAACATGAGGTAAAAATTGACTAAAGGATCGACAGAAGAACTAGTAGAGTAAGCAATTTAAGGACTGATTTATAAGAGTGTAAGCTGTCCTCTCTCATTGTGGAAAGGTGATGCTGTTTCCCTTTATATTTAAAATGTATTTATTACCTACACTAAGCATTCATCTGCTGGAAAAGAACTGTTACTCTTTTTTAATTATCTTAATTAAAATATTCAATTAAAAATTGTTTAATTGTTTACCAATTTATTCACGAACTTTACTTTACAAACAGTCAGTTATAAAATCCACTCTAGAAAAACTCTGTCAAATCCCTGTTAAAGGTTTATTTAAGCTGATTCCTTAATCGGTTTTTTAATGCCGCACAGCAATCAAAGAGGAAATGGCTATTACCTGAGTTCAGGCAGTTAAGCTGACGTCATATTGCCAAGGAAGTCATTTGTATTTTATTGTGTGTGGGAGTAATGATAATATGAATAATGGAAGGGGTGAGAATTTGAGGTATATGCTTAATGGGGAAAACTTAATGGACTAAATAAAGAGCGAAAAAGGTTGAGGGAAGCGACTTGGAACGAGAAACGCGTTGAATTCATTCATCATCTATGTGAATTTTCAAGCAGCTGAAGTGTAAATGTCATTGCCAGTGTTGAAAAGTGGCAGGAGGGAGCATAATTCCTTCAAGCGTCTGAAGCTGACTTCGACGTTGCCTGTGGTTTGCTGACTGGTGACTGCGGCCGTGACTGGTGACTGTGACTTGTGACTGGTGATTGTGGCTGGAGACGCACGACTGCCGTTGACACTTTTGACTCAGCTCCAAAAATGCGAAAGGGTAAACGAGTACAAGGACAAGGACAACAGCAAACAAGACAATGTGACAGAGGCGACGCTAGTGGCAAGTGGTAGGAGCTTACACTGTAAGCTGTGAAGTGTAACGCTGTGATTCTCTTTTTGGCCAGGTTTGCTGACACGGCGTCAACGAAGCAACGTGACTTTTGCCAAGAATAATGACTTAATTTCCAGCCGCATACATTTTTATCAATGTCATGCCCCCACTTTCCCCGAAAACAGCAAAAGATTCTTCTTCTTTAAGCGGAATCAATCAAATTGTCAGTCTGACGCTCTTGGCTGTGACCTGTTACCAAACAAGCGACGGTCTTAAATGTTTCTTGGGGTTAAAAATATATGGAAAAGTTTAAATAAAAATATAGATCATTATCAGTTGTTATCATTATCTTACTATGATTAAACAAGAGCTAACTGAATTTAATCATACATATATTTTACAGGGTAGCTTCTACATAAGTTAACCCATGTTTAGCCGCTTGACATTTCTAGCTACAAAACACTTTAAGGCCGAAATTCTTTGAAATTGAATACTGTTTGCAAGAATTTTGTTGTTGATAAGTCTTAGTTTATATTTATTTTAAGCTCCATTTCTTATATAATGTTTCAATTTGCTGCCACATTTCATAAGAGTGTTGTGTGTGTGAGTGTGCGTGTTACTCGTATACTGTGCGTATGATTGATATAAATGTTTCTTTGATGAAATGCCCCGAGGCATTGCGCAAGTGTTTGTCGGTCTCTGTTATTTATTGCCATCTTTGTCGGTTAGCTAAGCCAATTTATTTGCTAGTTGCGGCTAGTTAAATGTTGCCAAAAATTCCATTTCTATACAATTTACATTCTACAATCAACAGCAACAGCAGAAATAAACCAAAAATGCCAACAAGAAAAGTTTTTCTCCGCACACAATGTGTATAGAAAAGCAAATATCAAACTATTTGTGTGTACAGTGAAGCCTCGTAGGGTGACTAGAAAATATTTAAGAAATTCTATTAAAAATAATGTCATCAAGTTGAAAAATATTTTTTTTAAATAAAGCAAATTTTTTATATTAATTTAATTCTTGACTATATACATTTTATTGGCTTCTTCTACAGTTTTAGTCCATTTGCTTTAGCTTATTTTCACTGTACCAGATTTAAATCAGAATGCCTTTTTATGGCTCACACGCACAGACACGCACACTCTCACTTTTCACCCATGGCATTTGCATATCAAAATGTTGCTTGCCAACAAAAAATAAAAATGATAAAAAAAGAGAAATATTTGGCATGCAGAGCAGTAGAAAGAATTGACACGTTTTGGTCAAAGAACAACTGAAAATTGATTATTCTATTTATTTATTACAAATGTTTTACTCCGACTACGGAGTGTGACTGTGTGTGTCAGTGCTTGAAAAATAACTATGCAATATTTTGTGCACACCAGTTGTATTGACTCGTTGAAGGGACAAATAAATAATGTATCACATAGCCCAAATCTTTGGCATGAAACTTTTCTTCCTCTTGACCTGTCCCTTTTCTTGATTTATGTTGTGTGCATTGAAACCAAATTCATGTCAAATAGTTTACAAATAAATTATTTAAACCTGAAGTTTAATTTAAAGTGAGAAGTTCGAAAAAAAATTATTGAAAGAGAAACAAATTTGCAGGGTATTTCACGGTCGTGCAGTCCTCCAGTTCGCGTAGACATATTTATAACACTTTTATTGCATTGTTTACTGTATAAGTAAATATTTTATAATATATTGAGATACAACTTGGAGACTTATCTTTGTATTTCTTAGTTTAGTGCTCGATGTTTTTGCGTTCATATCAGACGCCAAAATGTTGCTCAAAACATTTTACATAATTTTATTGATATATATGAATTTAATACAAACTGATTCACAGATTGCCGAACTCAATGAAACAAATGCATTTCTTTCGATCAACTCACAGTTAAAAGAAATCAAGTGAGTCTACTAACTAGAGAAACTTTAATAACTTAAATTTAACCCCCCTTTAGAAGAGAATTAGCACGACAGGGAAAGTATCTGAACGATTCAATGACCATCACTGGAGTGAATCACAATTGGTTCTATGCACCTAACTGTGCTGAAGCCACTGCCAGTTCTAAAACGAATGGCATCTACAAAATCCGCGTGCCTAACTACAGTGAACACCCCTTTAGCGTGGCCTGCGATGCAACTACTCAGGGAGGCAACTGGACAATCATTCTAAAACGTTACGATGGCAGTGTTGAGTTTTATCGCAACTGGAAGTCTTACAAATACGGATTCGGAGATCTAGATGGCGAATTCTTTTTGGGATTGGATAAAATACATGCAATGACTGCAAAATATAGCCAGGAACTGCTCGTAGTCCTAGAAGATTTTGAGGGAAACGAAAAATTTGAATCGTATTCGAAATTTGCCATAGGTGACGAAAATGATCAGTACGCCTTATTTACGCTGGGCGTGGCAAGTGGCACTGGAGGTGATGCGCTCAAGTATCATCATGGCATGAAGTTTTCTACCTTTGATCGGGACAACGATGTTGATCCAGGAAACTGTGCCGAAAAATACACAGGTGCCTGGTGGTACAAAAATGGACACCATTGGTAAGTTTCAAATTTATTTTATTTGAAGTTAAATTAAAGGTTCAAATCCCTGCAGCAACTTGGCGGGCAGATACAAGGACAACAGCTTTGCCAAGGGCATTACCTGGTACTTTTTCCGTGGTCATGAGTATTCCTTGAAAAGGGCCATAATGATGATAAGGCCAAGAAAGCTGGGCACTATATAGCGTCTTATTATTTATTACTTTTACTTTATTTAAACATTTTTTCAGTTAGTATGGAATGCACTCTGAAAGATTCATCGACGGCAAAGATTAATGTTTATCATTCAGACCATAAAAATCTGTTTATAGCAGCAGACAGTAAACAAAATTAATTTTATTTTAGACTTGAAATTAAATTTTCTGTATAAATTCGCAATTTTCAATGGATTTGCTTTAGTCTTTGCTGGAATTTAGTTCGTCACAGTCGCGAAAATGTTATTAAAAACAATTTTCTTAATAATATTGTTAAATTCAAATTTATTACAACCGAGTTTAGGGCAAATAGCCGAGCTCAACGAAACTAAAGCCTTTTTATTGTTAAATACTCAGTTCAGCAAATTAAGGTTAGTTTTCAAAGAACAACATCAATTGTAAAACTTAAATAATATCAATCTTAGAGAGGAGTTACAACAGCTTAAATTGTGCAAAAATTCACCTCAAAGAAACAATTCAACCTACGCAAAAAATTGTGCTGACGCAACTGCCTCTACTGGAGCCAGTGGCATCTATGAAATAGTCGTTCCCAGCTACAGTGAAGACCCCTTTGAAGTGGCTTGCGATGCCACCACTCAAGAAGGAGGTTGGACAATTATACTGCGTCGCATGGATGGCAGTGTGAATTTTTATCGCAATTGGAATTCATACAAGAAAGGCTTTGGAGATCTGGATGGCGAGTTCTTTTTGGGCTTGGATAAAATACACGCACTGACAGCCAAATACAGCCAGGAGTTGCTTGTTGTGCTCGAAGATAACGATGGACTACAAAAGTTTGAAAAGTACGAGAAGTTCGCAATTGGAGACGAGAATGATCAATATGAATTAAACACTGTTGGCAAAGCCAGTGGCACAGCTGGTGATTGTATGACATATCATCACACTATGAAGTTCTCCACATTTGATCGTGACAATGATATAGACAAAGGAAACTGCGCCGAAAGATATAATGGGGCCTGGTGGTACAAGACAGGTCACTGCTGGTCTGTTGAAATTAATTCCTAACTCTTCGTTTGTAATACTTTATTCATTTATAGCAATTTGGCGGGAAAATATAATACCAACACCGGATTCAAAGGCATTCACTGGGGACCATTTCACAATCGGGAGTACTCGCTTAAAAAAGCTGTTATGATGATTCGCCCAAGAAATTGAGCACCATATTTCAGATAAAATTAATTTAATAAATGATACGGACAAGAACTTCTGAGAATAAAATATACATTATTTTAAATAAATCAAAATATAAATAAATTTATGCGAAAATATGTACTTGCGGAAGTATTTAATTTATAGTATGCAAATAAAAATGACACATAATCAGAGTAATGGTTATAAATAATTATATTCACCCTGTCTTATCAGTTTGCTATTATGCTATAATTTATTAATATTAATGAGATCAAGAGCTAACAACAATACTGATAACAATGACGTCGTCTGTCTGTCTCTTATTATTTATTTATAAGTATAATCGTATTTATATACACAATGTCGACGACTGTCTCTCAGTTTAGTCTTTTCTACAATTTTGTTTTGTAAAGTCACAAAAATGTTGCTGAAAATAATTTGCTTAATATCATTAATATACGCTGCTTTTGCGCAGGTTGTCGAGCTCAATGAGACAAAAGCATTCCTATCCATTAGCTCTCAGCTAACCGAAATGAGGTGAGTTTCCAAAAATTATAAAAATTTGTAAATCTCAGCCAAATTTTTGCTTAGAGCGGAGCTGCAAAACCAAGGAAAGTTGGGCCAAAATCCTCTTCAATGGACGCACTCAAATCATAAGAAATATTACGGCAGTAACTGTGATGAGGCAATTGCCCTTACACATAAAAGTGGCATCTATGAAATAGTCGTTCCCAGCTACAGTGAACACCCCTTTGAAGTGGCTTGCGATGCCACCACTCAAGGAGGAGGTTGGACAATTATACTGCGTCGCATGGATGGCAGTGTGAATTTTTATCGCAATTGGGATACATACAAGAAAGGCTTTGGGGATCTGGATGGCGAGTTCTTTTTGGGCTTGGATAAAATACACGCATTGACAGCCAAATACAGCCAGGAGTTGCTTATTGTGCTCGATGATTTTGAGGGAGTTCAAAAGTTTGAGAAATATGAAAAGTTTGCCATCGGCGACGAGAATGAAAAATATGCGCTACAAACACTGGGTGCAGCCAGTGGCACAGCGGGAGATTGTCTCTCTTATCACCACACAATAGCATTTTCTACATTCGACCGCAATAATGGTGGCAATAATGTGCACGGAGCTGAGAAGTATTCTGGTGCCTGGTGGTACAATAAAGGAGGACACCATAGGTGAGTTAAATGTTTATTAACTTGAGTTTTGGCTAACAAGCGCAACTTCTTTAGCAACTTGGCGGCAAAATACAATTCCACCCACTACAGTGGTGTCTATTGGGGCTGCTTTCACAATCGGGACTACTCGCTCAAAACAGCTGTCATGATGATTCGACCCAGGAACAAGCATTAACAAAGTAATCTAAGTTTTTTACACATTTTAAAAAATTTTGATTCAAAAATGAGGAAATAGTTTTGATAGAAGATACGAAATTGGTAAAAATCGATGCTTGGTATGGAAAGCGGGAGTAATCGCTTAGTGCTTAAATATGTTGGAGAGAACTGGTAAATAATAAAAACCCAACGTTTAATATGCAAATTTTTATTTCATCAAAATCATTTCTTAAATCTAAATGAAGCACACTGGGCCATTTAGTACATGGCTGGGCCTAAAACTGGTCTTTTGGCAAACGAGACAGATGGTTTAGATAGTTTTGCGTGGACGCTTCTGTTGGCGAGTTCGTAGCATTTTGTTTTCATCAGCACATTTTGTGGTTATGGCAGTGCGTACTTCACGTGGTGTCATCTGTAGAGTGTTGGTCATCAAGTAGACCAGATCAGCAACCTTCAAAGGATCCAACTGTTGCTTGCTGGGACGAGCACAGTCCTTAAAAGCGGGCGAAGGTTTTCCAGAAAGAGTATGAAAAGCGAGTGTGGCACGATCAAATATCTCGCAAAGCAATTTGCGGGTTATAGCCGGTCCCGAAGTGTTCCAATTGATTGCCTCGAGACAGGTGCGAGCTATTTCAGTGCCATTGGGTCCAATCACAACCATTTTGGATTTGCCATCACGGTCAAACTCAAAGGTGGGACAACCGCGTTTGTCATTTACAGGAGTTGAGGTCACCATTGCCTTTTTAGCCCTCTTACGCTTGTTAGGGTTCTCTGAGGCATAGGGCACGTATTCCTCATCATCGGGATCCATTTCAATGACTTCATTCTCCTTGTCATCATCCTTTTCAGTCTCAGTTTCATCTTCTTCGTTTGTTGTGGGAGTGGAAGTGTTGAGCTTATCGGTGCCCTTTTGGAACACTCCAAATTTGGGTGATTTTGGCGGGGTGTCCATGTTCTGTACCTTCTCGATTTCTTTGGTGAGCAAGTCGAGAGCTGTGCGTTTGCTCTTTTCCCAGCTTTGCAACAATTTCACACGTGCCTCATTCAAAGCCTGAATATGATTTTCCATGAGTTTCCTGCGATCGGCTCTGGCAAGAGCTTCATCCTCGTCTATAACCAAATTGGGATCTTCATCAAATTGATCGTTCTCATGCTCAACCGGCTCTTGTTTGCATGTGGCCATCATCAGCTTTTCAGCTGCCAGTGTTAGCGTTGCCAGAGTGCTCAACTGTTGTTTGGGCTTTGGCATTTGTGGCTCACGATCCGCTTCATCAATTTGTCGCATTGCCATCTCAGCAAAGCCATCGGCTTGCTGCTGCTTATTGCGTGCCTTCTCATCGTCACTTTCCTCCTCATGGCCCGAGGAGGATTCATCTGTGCGCAATCTGTTAATCATTTTCTCTTCCTCATGTCCTGAGGAGGATTCATCTGTGCGAAGTCTGGCAATAATTTCCTCCACCTTTTGTTGTGCTGGAGTTAACTGCACCAACTTGTGATCGTAGGGCAGAAAGCTGAGCGCAAATTCTAAACGTTGACGGCGATTACTCTATGAGAACAAAATTAAATTAATTATTAGCTAGAAGTGAGAGAAAGGTGTTAACGCTCTGACTTACCATCTTCACGGTGTCCAATAGTAGACTGATATCTGGTCTGAATAAGCACTACTCTTATATACCCTTCGGCCAATACGATAGGTACTCACGAATGTTTCCAAATCCCTAAACGATCCCTTTTTTATGACCTGCAGATGCTGATTTAAAAGCGTCGGCTTTTGGCCACCTGCAATGGCCGACTGAAGGATCAAGTTGTCCGACTGAAGGATCAATATGTCGTTTACCTGCGGGCGGACCATCTGACTGCTCTTCCTACTGTTGCGACAACTTTGAGGATGATCTACCTGCACATGGTCAAAGACATAAACGACAGATGTATGTCGTCTTTGACCAAACTGATCCCATTTCGGCACTCGAGCGAAGCTTGGACTTAGCGGCTGGCAGAAAAACGCAGTCAACTCAAACGGTTTTCATGGAAACCATATCCACGCAAACGGAGCAGAGCTCAACTCAGGACGAAGCCACACAAATTGAGCCGACACCAAGTCAGCCTACTGACAGCAAGAAGTCAGCGCCAACGCCAGCGCCAACACCAACTTCAGTGAAGAAAGAAGAGAAAACTCTTGCAGATACTTCTAAAAACAACAAGAATAAAGTCGATAGTAAGAAGACAACCATCAAAAAAGAGAAATCTTCGGATTCACCTTACTATGCGCAAAGCAAAGAAGATTTGGCTAGCAACAAACAAAAGCAGAAAACAGTTCCCAATGCCTTTGCGGCCAAGCCAACAAATTTTCTACAGAAAATTCACTTTTTGAAGCGAAATTTAGTACAGGATTCAAAAGGCGAACCATTACCCACAGCAGACCCAAAGGAGACTCCACAATTTAGACAGCAGTATACCGAGGCGACAAGGGACACAACAGACTGTAGAAACTGCAAAATTGTGCCAGATATTAGTCGAAAGCTCAGCGATTTGCTGCTTAAACTCGACAGACAAGAGGCACAAGTGAGACAGCTACAATATGAAGTCAGAACAATAAAATACAATGCCAAAAGGGAACAGGCAGCACAACCAAAGCAGACTGATATTCGCACCGCAAAGTTAGTCATGCCAACTAAATCAAGTTCTAGTTTCTATATGCTAAATGCGTGTTCCAGTGAGTGCCAGTTGTGCTCCGGGAATATGCTGCCAGTGCTGGATGATCTTATAGCTGAGGTGTTGGAACTGATCGGACCACGTAAGTTTGCGGATATTGTGTTAACTGTACAACTTCGAGCTGACAATGTCTATCACGTGAATGCCCAGGAGCGGTATTCGAAGCGTAATCTGGGCTGTGTATTGGCCACACCTGAGGCCATCAGAGTTGCCATGAAGAAGGGATTCTTCAATCAGATTCTCACCTATACGGTGTCCAATGTGCGCAGTACGGGTACAACTACAAGTTCTACAAATACCCCATTTGGCGTTCGAAATACGTTTATACCTGGAGAAGAAACTTTTCAGATTGATGATGAAGCTACCAATTCGACTGGCAACAGAATTAGCGAATTTATTACCAAAGTCTTGGGTATACCAGCCGATAAAATCAGCTAAACTCAAATTAAGTTGCTTACCGTACCGAGACTTCCTGTCTTTATTGCAAACTTTATGTTCCCCGGCTCCTTTCTGATTCTATCTTAAGTCGATTGCAAAACTTATCGAAATAAGTTCAAGCCAATAGCCAGATTTTCATCGAAACTAAACTTCACAACTTCTTATTTGTGTCACAAGCTTAACTATAATTTTTAAGAGCATTTTTTTTATAAATTTTGACATTAAATATACAATGTAGTCTTCATATCTACTAAAACCAGAGAATAAATTCAATATAATGTAAGCAGTAAAAAAATTAATAAAATTTGTTATGATTTAAGCCAAGAATAATACAGTTTGGTAAGTAAGGGTGATTAGCTTCAAAACTTTTATGTTGAACTATATTTATACCGTTGCAAATAGTAACAAGTTGTCACGAAGAGGCGTGGACGACCACAAAAAGTACTTGTAACTATTCTTGGTCAGCATCAACAGCCGAGTCCATATTGCAATGTCCTTATTATATGCGAATTAGTCTCTTAATTTCAAAGCTATATTGATAAAACTTGGTACAGATGTGTAGTTCCTCTGCACGCAGTTCACATGTTAAAATCGGCCAGATCAGAGGACTTCATCATATACAAGGGACACCCAAAACTAACGGGAATTACTCTGTACGGGGAAGGGAGAGTGCTGAGCCTATTGTTTTATCGCATGTCTGGTACTGCATCAGTGTCCAAAGTTGTGTCGCTGTGAGTGCATCGGTTCACCTGTAAACGCCGTGATATCGATATCGTGATAACTTAAAAGGAATATGAAAGAAAATCGTTTTGCCACTGTGGAAACAAAAATCATTAGAAGGCTTGAAGGACATCCCAATGAGTTAATTTAAAAACAGTTTTGAACAATTGTTGAGACGTTGGTAGAAGTGCGTTGTGGTCAATGGCGAACACTTTGAACCAAATTTGGTTTAAAAATATTGAAAAATTAACAAGCTATGACGAAACTCCAGTTACTTTTGGGCCCTTCCCCATGTACATATGAAGTATTTTCATAGTTTTATTTCTATAGCTGCTGTCATCCTCTGTGATTTGCACGATTTTTCTTAAGAAAAATCTTTAGTTCTGTTCTACTTTAAAAACGTTTCTGAACTCTTTCTGTTTCAGTCAACCAGATGGTCATTAAGTTAAATGCAATCAACTTATTACACCTTCTTTTAAGATTTACAACAACTGACTTTAGTTTTAATCATTTAGCACTAACTTGTTCTTCAAATATTTCTCAGAATTAGGTAAAATTCGCGCTTGGAAAATTCAGCGAAATCGTGTCACGGCAGCAGCTGTCGTTTGCAGGTAATCATCTCTAACGACGATCGTTTCGCGACATTTGGTCAAATCAGTTTTTATTACCAACGGTAATCCAAGCAGCTGTCACTCGATCCGCGATGCAATTAGGTAAATCCCTCCTACGACAATCAGGTAAGTACGGAAAGTCCGCTAATCCGCGCCTTACTTACCGCCTACCTACCTACTTACCACCCGAAGGAAACCCGAAGAAGGAACCGATCGCTTTCAGGTGTATAAAAAGGAGTGCCAACGAGCAGAGAGCATCAGTGTGCCACGAGCAGTGCAACAAAGCAATTCAACAGTTCTAAACGTTCAAATTTTATTTTCAACAAAGTGCAAACATGAGCAACTCCAGCAAAGATAGCGGATTGGATGACTCGGCACAGAACGGTGCAGCCGTAGCACCCATTGGTCCTGCAACTCGTCTGTCCTGGTTCCTGGCTGAAGTCGATGATGGAATGCTGAGTAATGGCGAACCCAATGGCAGGAAGCGTTTGTGTGTGCTCCACAGCATGGAACTACTCGAGACTGATGTCTCCGACAAATACATGACTCGTTTTGTGGAGTTCCGCTTGAACGGCGTCAAATTGGAGGCAAAACTCATACTGGCAGCCGATGAGAGAAAATTGGTAGATGCAGCCTTGATCTCACTGAGCCAAGAGATGCGAGATGAGGACGACGATGCCCGCCAAATGTTGGTGCAATATGAGGAGGAGGACTTGGAAGCCGGCAACCGACTGATACAGAAAATGGTCTCACCGCACACGGTCACCTGGTTAAGTACAAATTCCGAAATCAGCGGAGCGCCCATTGTGAAACTTGAACAAGGAGAAATAGCCCATGTGCTCTACGCCTACGAGCAGCGTGACTATATGGAAAAGGTCATGTTGAATCTCAAAGCCCGCTGCTTTGATCACGTCTTCGATGAGCAGTTGGAAGCTGCTCAGGCGACCCTGGATGAGAACACTTGGATGCTGGTGCAATACAGTCCAGAGCCCGAAATGGTTGTCTATCAGGTTATACCTTACACTCGCACCATTTGGAAACGGGAAAATGCCTTCAAGGATGTCATTGCCTATTTACCTGGCGATGATGCTATCCTACAAGCTGTCGTTATTAGTTATGCCCAAGATTGGCAAAGCATGCAACAGAAGTACGATCAACTGCGTCGCTTTGCCTTGGACATGGAGTTTCCACTGCAAAATGAGCTGGACCTACAGTTTCAACGTGAAAGTGGTACCACCGCCCTCTTTGCTCGCAACACCCCTACACTCTTCCAGCGTGCCGAACATCGTGATTCGAGCGGTGAGCACAAACAGTTACGCCGCAGTCTGGAGCAAATGAACGAGAGGGCTCAGAACGAGGCCGAATTGATTATCGAGGCCTTCGACATGGTCGACAATATTAACCGGAATCTTCAAAATCGTCTGGACTCTGCCTCAACCTCTGCCTCTGCCACTTCAAGCGATTAATTTCATTTATATATTTTTTTCATTAACAATTCATTTTGATCGAACTTAGTTCTAACATTAATACTTTTAGCTTTAAGTTAAAGAAATTCATTTTGTAGTTGTAGCCCATGAACAATTTTTTACATAAATAAAAAATATTTAAAAACAAAAACAAAATCTTTTTACTTAATTTTCAGTTGTAACTTAGAACAAGCTAAGAACACGTGAAACATGAAACCTTCCTAAACTACCTAAAATCTTTGGGAGTTCAGTTAGTATTTACTAAAGCAATTTATAAAGCAATCCATTTGTCCATAAAGCTTGGTTACTATTGGAACTGCCCCCTTTATATCATCCCAACGAAATTGGCAGCTGGATTAGCATATCTGTAACAACACTGGCCGTGTGTTGTGGCAGCAATTGAGGCCGAGTGTGAAAGCCGTGAGGATTGAGGCTCACTTTGTTGAATATTGGCAGTTGTTCGATGTTGCCGCTAGAAGCAATTAGTCGAAATTGGTGTTGGCTGAAACGCACACTACACACTCAAGCCTTTGACCAGCTAAATCCACACAGTGAGTAATTAGGTTGAAATCGCTTTACCTTGTGAAGGACATCGATGAGATAAAACAACAGTTTTCACTCTCAACACAAATTCAAATAAAATTGAGGGCTATTCCTTCTATTTACTGTATATATCCGGCTGATCTGTTATCAATAGACTAAGCCCAACAAGAAACAATTGGAATCCCATAAAACATGGGGAATCCTAAAGGTAACGGTTACAAATTCATTTAGCGTTGCCAGTCTTTTTAGCATACTTTCTTTATTAATACCAATCATACAAAAATTTCTTTTTAACTTACTTTAGTTAAACTCAAATCCCTTTTTTGAAACTTTGAACTATTTCAAGTCTCTATAGCATTTTAGTACACTTTAAAATTCTTCCATCACATGTATAATTAAACTATGACCTCGTTAGTGACGCTACAAAAATTCATTTTTATGGGGTCTTCCAACGCAGTTAAAGTAAAAATCATTGGGTTTTAACAATGCTTGGATGCATATGCACTTCAATTGCCAATTTCGCCACTCGCAGCATCATCATTAAAATATCGTAATTTTCTACAAAAACAGAGACACACTGGCAGCATGCAGCTGTATTGGTGGCAGTTTTCCCTCGACTTGATGCCATTTCGGCAACTCGTAAGTTCAAATTAATTGCATGCATTTCGGTGGCTTTAAGCTTCCTTTACTTTGCATTTTAAGAGGCAGCTTTGGTCTAGGGATTTGCCCAAAAACCAACAGGGGGAAAATGGAAAACTGTGGACATCGAGTCGAGACTGACTTTTTTGGCATAAAGTGTAGATAAAATTGTAATTTCAGCGCGCTGAGTACATAAGTAATTGTAAATATGCAGGCGTCTTCATACACGAGTTTATTTCGAACCCTCCCCTCGCTCCCCCTGTTCACATGGACACTGCTCCCTTTCGCCTACCCTAACGAGCATTAAAGTCGCTGTCTGTTCTCTTCCTTTCTCTAGATTGAGGCTCTATTAAATGGTGCTTGAATGCTCTGCTGTTGCATTTGCATAAATTGAAATTGTAAAACGACCAAAATTGTCGCAGCAGGCGTTGAAAATAGTCAACAAAAACAACAACTGAGTGTGTGTGAACAGAACATACCCTAGAGTTGTATGATTGGATTAACATTTGTGTTTAGTAAACGATTCTAATGAAAGAACAGATCAAAATCACTAAAAAGTAATCATAGAATGTACCCTGTAAAGTTTGTTTATATGAGCATTTTTACAGGATATTTACATACTTACTTATGTTATTTCAGAAATTTTCCCATGCTTACGTTGGTTTTTACAGAGTATAAAGACACTTATATACATTATCGTGAATCATTTTCTTTTTTAATCATTTCTTTATCGAAAATTTAAGTTATTTACCCTTGTATGCACACATTTTACAGGGTATAAACAGTGACAGCTAGCACTCGCATTTTGCTGCTTTCAATTTAATTGGTTTGCATTCGAAATTAAATGAAATTTGTTTAAAGCAAAGCGTTAATTTTGACTTTTTGTTCCCTGCGTGCACTTTATACACACACCAGACACACCACACACACACACATGCAGAGCAGCAGAGAGACAGACAAACTGACAAACTGGCAATCATTTGGCAATCAATTTACTTGCAGTGTACAACAAATTCCCAACGCTTGCTTTTGATTTTTTGATTAGTTTTTTATTGATTTATGTGAGGTTTGAATTCAATTCGAAATGGAACTCAATTCGGCAGAAAGAGCAAGAGGCAGAGAGTGAGAGAAATAAAGAGAGAGGGAGCAAGAGTGAGACAGAAAGAGAAACCATTCACATTAATGTGCTAAACTTTGTTATTGTTTTGGTTAACTCTCATCTTTGGTTTAGCCCGCTGCTATCTCATTCCATAGCCCATTTAATGCGGCGTATACGTAATATCTGACAGAGAACACACACACGGAGCACTATCTAAATGTGTGGGGCCAGAAACGGAAGCACTAAACCAAACATCAAAATAAACAGCACACTTAATCGTGTATAAATGTTTATATTTACCCTGTAGGCACTTTTTGGCTCTTGTTGGTTTGGTTTGGCTCTCAGTTCTCGTTGCTCGATTCTCTGTTCTTCGTGCTCGCCATAGTTTTATGTCTCAATCGAAACACGTTTGCGAGTGGCAAATAAAAATAATCAGCAAGTCAATACGACTCATCCAAACAGAAATCTATGTTCGTCTACGGAAGAAATGCTTAAATCTCTTGTGTGTACTCACACACACACACACACACATGCTTAAATATTTAATGAAGTTGTTGTTGTTGCGTTTTTATGGCATCGATATGGTATGGTGATTAAGTGGTTAGTTCCATAAAAGCCAACGGGGCGTATGCTTGTTTAAGAAGTATCAATGAAATCGTTACTGCTGCGATACGATTTCATTGAAGATGCTGTAGAACCCTCAGACAGACAGACAGACAGACAGCTGTTGAGTGTCTGCGTGTTAATGAAAACATTTTAAAGTGTCAGAAAATTAATTTTCTTTTATGAGCATTAAATAAAATTAGGCAAATGTTACTAATAACCGTTTTAAATTATCTCGTATCCTTAACAGAGTGTTTAAACATAGTTTTCTTCAGTAAAAATAAAGTGAAAGCAGCGTGTTTATTGCAAATTGCCTTGTCTAAACAAACTGCAATTTAAACTTATTTAAAACTTTGCCTGTTGTTCAACTTTTTTATAATTTGTTTAATGTTATGCATTGTGAACTTTTTGCTGCACTGAGGTGACAGTTTAATAGTAGAAAGTTGCAATTGTCGGCACAACAGCTATAAGAATGCGCTAGCAATTTGCTTTAATAAGCCACAACCTCACCCCAGTGTTCGATCCCCCCAAAGGAGCTTGACGCCTGCAGTGCACAGCTGGAGGCAGACAGAGAGACGGCAGTGAGTAGGTGCTGAGAAGGGGAAAGGCAAGGACAATGCGTGTGCTGCGCTGACTGTGGTCTAATTTGGAACTTGTTGGTTTAAGCTATAAGGACAATAAATTTAGCTTTTGGCTCGTAAGTTTTGTTGGTATGCTAAAAGTGGTCAGCAGACAGGGAAGAAGGGAGGGTGTTAGCGTGGTAAAGAGAAGGATAGCTAATTCTGATGATTTTTAGTTGCAAGTGCAGCCAAACCAAGGAGAGAGTAGAGAAAAAAGCTAAGGTTGCCCCCGGGAACACTCAGTGTGTTTACTTACTTATGGTTTGTTTTCGGGTTATTTCCCTCTGTGTGTGTGCGTGTGTGTGTGACGCCACCCCACAATCATCAACATGCGGCACAACAACAACAAGATCATTATCGTCATCGTCAGCTCGTGCAAACACTTGACTTGCCTGCATGCTTCGTCCTTCTACTCTTCCTCCATCCCATTCTCCTTCACCATTTTCATTTCCATTCCCATTCTCCTGTTCGTATTTGCCTTGCCATTTGCTGGAGCAAATTTTCTTGATTGCCTTGGCATTGGCATTGCCATTTTCGTCTGTTTTCTTGTTTTCCTTTTTTCTTTTTTTTTTTTTCTTTTTTGATGCTTATGTGTTGTCATCTTTCTCTCTGTTTTTTCTCCTTTTTTGGCGCTTTTTTTTCACCCCTGCCATTGACAGTGATTTTGACATTTCACGCGCATTTATGTCGTTCCATCTTTATTTTTATTTTTATTATTTTTATTCCCTTTCAAGAAAAAAGGTCAACATTCGTTTTGCATATACAATAAACATATCAGAGTCCCTATTCCCATTCCAATTTCTCTCTGTTTATGCCTATAACTATGATGATAAGAACACGCGCTCTGCTGTCCAGTTCCAGCTCTCTAGAGACACATTTTTGCTCAAGCGAAATTGATTCTCACTCGAAATAATTATGAATGAATTTAGCAGCTCAGCTGTTGCTGCTTGGCGCTCACTGTTAACCCGCTGTTAAATTCTGACTCTTTCGGCTAACAGCACTCGACATGTGGCACAGCTTCTGCTTCTGCCGCTGCCACAGCTGTGTGCTGTCGTCGTCGGCAGTCTGATTCTCAGTCGAACCACAGACGTTGAGGCGAGAGCACACGCGACGCGGCAAAACACACACAAATATCGAGAGACGAGTGTCGAAACACGAAGCACACACACAAACACACACACATTGCGTATACGCGCCGTGGTCGTAGTCATAGTCGTGGTCAACATTCATCAGTGCATTTCAGTAAATAAAATGGTCAGTTCTCGCATGGCTATGACTTTATTATGACAGCTAAAATAACAAATAAATTGCTTGTTTGATCAACAAGCGAAAATGTTCAATTACCACGAAAATTAACTCAATCAAATGCAGGCAGCAAAAGTTCTATGAGCTCAATACGAAAACGAAAATAAACATGAACACGTGAAAAAATATCGAAAAAGTCAATCAAAAAAACCAAATCCAAATTGTATAAATTTTATTGATAAATAACTAAAATTTGGTAATTATTTATAATTTTTTTAATAGTTAATTATTAAAAAAAAATTAATTTATAAATAATATTATAAGGCAGAATGAATAAAAAATGCATTTCAATTTGCTTGCATTGATTTTCTTAAACAAATATTTTTTAAGTTAGTTTTCTGTGCATTATCCGCACTCCACAAATTATTGAATTGTCCAAATTTCGAAAACATTTTTGCGTGGTTATTTAGATAATTTTATCGTCTTAACTCCAATCAATTTCTACTCCAACAAAAAAATTCTTATTCAAATGTTTGCAAAATAAACGCAAATCGAATAAGTGAATCGATTGTATAAATTTGATAAGACAAAACGCGACTTGTGGATGTCATTTTCAAAGGGGAATTGCATTAGATCAACGACAATTTAAACTCAACTTTCAGTCTCCTACAGTCTCCTCTAAATGTCTGCTGCCAGAGGCACGTGAAATTCATATTGATGCTTCGCTCGTCTTTGCACAAACCGACAGTCAGACAGACACATCTTAACAAATTCCGCTGCTGTCAGCGTCTCTTCCTGTTCTTTTCTTCTGATTTTCATGGCGGTGGCACTCAGTTCTTTGTTTGATTTGCATATTGCTACCTGTCTGAGTTGCGACACACCAACACACACACACACACACGCACACTCTCTCTTAAGTAAACAGAGCATAAAGAAACAAAAGGAGACAAAAAACTTTGAGGGGAGAGGAAAAAAAACAGGGAACAAAACGTGATAAAATAAGCGGAAAAATAGCTGACAAGAAACGCACAACGCCCTCTAACCCCTCCTACTTCTCGTTCACCGCTTATCCACTTTCAACGCACAACAAAAAATATTCGTGTGTATAGAGAGCGCAAAAAAAATGTGAAATAAAAACATTTGCTGTACAGAACAAAGAAAATTATCTGACCAACGGCCTGAGGCGTGCCTGAGTTTACATCCCCAAGACTCACACCTCTCTCCCGCTCTCCCCTTCCTCTCTCTGTCTTTCTCACCGTTTTGCCCTTAGGCATCTGCCTTTGTTTGAGCCTCCTCCCCAAGGTGCCTGTGACAAGTGACAGTTTTGTTTGTTTGCCGCCCAAAGGAGCGCGTCGTCGGGGGGTAAATTTCGTCTCGCTGGAGTGCTGGTCACCTAATTTGGCCAATGTTTTTATATTGCTGGTCTCCCTCAGGCCTCCTGGCCATACAACCGTGTCGACAGTGTTGTTATTATGCCGTATTCGGTTTAGTCTGTTTACACGCACTTTTACCGTGTGTTTATTCGTGGATAACGTAAACTAATTGAGACATTCAACTTGGCCTATGTAGCGAATGCATAACGAGTGCTCGCCTACTCTGCCCACGGCCTGTCACGTTTGCACACTCCACCAAGCACTAGCAATCAGCGAATGCCTTGAAAATACACACACACTTAGACTTGATATGCAATTGCAGTGCTAGAAAAACAGAAGAAAATTGCTAGAAAAGGTGTTGGTGAAAATAAAATTCTCTAGGAAAAATAAAAAACTATACCTAATTGTGTTGTTGCCGATAATACCCTTGAAATTTACAGATTATTGTTTTATTTTCTCATTTAATTACTTAATTTTTCCTTAAGATTCACCAGTTCTATTTGATAAAAGTGTTGGATAATTTGTTCATTCTGTTTTTTAATTTTTTGCGACTTTAAGTCAGCAACAAATTAAATATACCCATTATTAGAGTATTTAAAGAAATCATATTTCACAAATTCCTTTGCTGACTGTCATTTGTCACTTGTGGCCATTTACTTTCCCTTCATCGCTGTCTTTGCCCATGTCACCATTGTCAATGGCATAAAGTCTGTTAGTTACTTGGAGGTTATCAACGTTCGTCAGCGAGTGAGTGAAGTGAGTGTATGAGTGTGCAGGTGTGCGAGTGAGTGCATGAGTTGCCTTGCGGCTGCATCAACGAGGGCTTGTTTACCTGTTCGTCAGTTTTAATGAAATTCAAATGCAAACAAGCTGCCTCAGTGGAAACTTGCGCCCTTGCACACACACACACACCCACTCTCATCGACAGCAAGAATCGTACTCATATGGAAATTATTTTTACTTTCCTTACTTAAGCAGTAATCAGATTAGTATTTGTTGCCATTGTTGCATATGATTTTCCAGGGTTGCCACAGCTGTCACGGTGACAATTGTAGAGTGTAATTAAATTTTATAATTTTACAAGTTTGCGGCTTGTGGCGTTCTCATTAAATATAAATTTATCATCATTTGATTTCGTTTAACGAATATTTATGTGTTTTGGCTGAGATTCACAGCTGTTTGCCACAAAATTTTGAATTTATGACAGGTGTCCTGAGCGGATACCTCAACGCTCGATTGCCCCCAAGGAGAGTTTTACTTTACGAGTTTATATTTGCCTTTGAGGCCATAAAAACAGATTTGTGCATAATTTCAAAAAGACGTTTTTGCAATTTGCCAGCTTTAAATTATGCTACTGCATTTAAGTAAATCCTTCAAGGGCTTTTGATTGCATTTAAGACGTAGCAAAAGAACGAATAAAGGAAAAGCAGGAAAAGCTTGTCAACTTAATGGCTCATTTTATGCTTAAGCTTAACTTTCCTACACGAAAAGTGTCATAAAAACAGTTTATGGACTTGGCTGTATGTAAAATGTAACACTTTTTTCATTGCAGCAGCATGTTTAACCTTTTTGCTGACAATTTCAACTTTATGCCGAAAGCACATGAAAGCTTAAAAAGGAAAAACTGTAAGAAGAAAGTGGAAATTCTTAAAAAAAAAATAATAGTTTAACAAGCAACAATATCATATCTTCAACTTTACTAACAACTTACTCTCTTCACATATTAAAGCTTTGAGCTGCGATAGCTGTCATAAAGCTCAGCTAATTAGTGGAACTTCAAGTGTTACTCGAAAGAAATTTGTTTAGCTACGACAGAGTTTTACTTTGTAGCAACTTTAGCCTCTGGTTTTTTGTTGGCTTTGCCACAAATTGCTGGTACACATACGACTATTCATGAGTTGCTAACTAAAGCCAAGGACAGAAAGAATCCAGCAAACCCTTTGGCAAATAAATCGCAACAACTTTCACTTTCACTTTCACTTGACATGCTCCACTTCTAAGCTGCGATGAATAACTTGCAAATTTGTTTGTGAGTGACCAAAATGAAGCACAACTTTTCACACACACACACATACACACGCACACACACTCAACTTGTCTGAATTTCCGTAAGGGGATTTCCATAGCTTTTGGGTCAAAGAACACTTGAATTTAATTAAATATGATTTAACGTCATAAACTCTTAAGCTACTAAAGCTGATTTTAATTACTGTTTGGCCAAACTGAGGACTGGCTAATGGCTTCAATTTCAAATTTGTGCGGCTTAAATCAAACTTAATTTTCAACTTTACGGTTTAGCTGGAAAACGGCTAAAGCAAATCTCGAGTACCAATATGGAAACCCAAAATGAAACAAAACTTTCGGCCAAAGGCAAGAGCTACTTATAGACATTATGAGTAAATTCGTTCATTGATTTATGCTGATTTCTACGATTACAATTTCTCTCTCTATTATCGTTATTATCGTTGTTGTTGTTATCGCTTTTCCTCCTGCTTCTTCTGCTGTCCCTGTTTATTGTGTCGCTCGCCGCATTTTCATTAATTTATTGGAGCCAAGGGCAACTGATTTCACTTTAATTCAATTTATTTTCCGATACAAACAGCGACAACAAAAACAGCCCTATCAATAGTAATAATCACAAGCAGAGAGAATGCTAATCGAATGTTGAATACCCTTTAAAAAGATCGTCAGACGTTATAAAGTATCTGCATACTTGGTATAAGGTTCTAAACAGTTTTTGAAATATTATAAAATCCACACTTGTATAATACACTTTAATAGGGTTTTCCCAGTTCTTACTTGTGATTAACTCCAAGGATTTTGTTATCTTTTAAGCCCAAGTAGTCATACTCCACTCGCAGCTGTTCTGTTTTTACAGGGTATGTCAAAATACAATAACATTTCGTATTTATTTCATGTCCACGATTGGCGTTGCGTTCGAGTAGAGTGTCAAGAGCTCAAACTCACATAACTGCTTATCTGGCGAGCTCCATCGAGGGAAAACTAAGTCAAATCAAAGCAAAGTATGCCTGGTATATGTGTGTGTGCGTGTGTGTTAGTGCCGCCGTGTCGAGCCACGTATTTGAAGTGAATGCACGACAAATTCATTATAATTTTTGCTCACATCCATTCTGTGGCTTTGATCCGTGCGTGCCAAGACATACGCCCCACGAATTTCCTTTTCAATATTTGTTGTTGTTGATGTTTTTGTGGGCACGCGTATGTATATTTACACACACACACGCAGGTCCGAAATGAAATCAGTTTAAATGCGCCCCAATGTGTCGTTTTTGGATTATGATTCCGAACGTTTTCCAGTCCCTACGAAAAGAGCGTGCCAGAGAGAGTAAGAGGCAGTGAGAGAAAGAGCAAGACAGAGCGTGTGTGTAAATGAGAAGCCCTGGGCGCTGAAAAAATATGCCTTTTTCGCACACAATATGCCCCATGGTCATGGCCAGCATTGTGTTTCTTTTTAGACCCTGTATTTTAAAGTGCAGAGTGTGTGATAGAGTTAAGAAAAGCAATATTAATAATCCAAGAGCTTCCCAACGTTTATTTATTATTTTATTTTGATCAGCATCAAGAGTTTGCAAAGCTCAGTCTATAAGATCTAAAGCCATTAAAAGTATAGGTTTAAAGTCTCCTCTAGTCAGACCTGTAGTCAGGATAGGCTGCAATTTACAGGCTTTCTTGCAGTCGTTGCCACCCATTCTGCTCCCTTCTTGCTACACTTATTCTGCAGCCCAACAATGCTCCCTTTTAAAAGCAACAGACCCTTAACAACAACAACCAAAGAGAAGAAAACTTGAAGAGAAAAAAACTTCATTCTCCATTGACCGCTCATGTGTGTAAATGCTTGCGTGTAAGCGCCCAAGTTGTGAGTATGTGAGTGAGTGAGTGAATAGGAGAGTGAATGAGTGAATGAATGAATGAATAAGTAAGTGAGTGGTGCAGGCATTAGACTTGTACGTCTTGGCATTTTTATGGCACTTTAAGCTTACACTGAGTAATGTTATACTCACACACAAGCAAACACACACACACTCTCGCACACACTTGAAGCCATTGAAAATGTAAAAGTCAAGCAGCAAACTTGAGTGGGTCAAAACAGCTGAGAATCCGCCTGGCAGGTGCCACTGAGAAATGAGAAAAGCAAAACGAACTCATAATACAAAAATGTCTCTGGGCAAACTTCAAAATATTTCCTTGGAAATATAGTACAAGTTTCACTCAAGTTTGGGTGCAAAAAGTCAGTTTGTTTGTTTGTTTTATACAAATATTAAAAAGCATTTAAAACCATTTCTATTTATCTTGAATTTGCATTTAATTGGCCTTAAACAAAAGTTTTTGCGACTAAAAGAAACGGGCATTTAAATTGTTTTCAAGTCCTTTTAGCTATAAACGATTCCTAACTTTATATTGCTCTTCAAACTGATAACACATGATTAATTTTTCTTTTCTAAATTTCCATATAAACATCATAAATTCGCTAGAAAAACTCCATTGTAATGCTGACCTTGATGGACGATTAGTAGCACCATTTTTTCTCTGTGGTTTTGGGTGGCAACAAACTGTGCTTAAAAACGAAACAAATGCCACAAGCAGATGCAACTCTTTAGCGGTGTCATAAATAACACGTTTAAGTCTCGCTTAGCAGCTGCTCGCCATCTTTCGGGCCATTGTTCGTTGCTGCTGCCATGGCGTGGGCTCACTTCCGTTTCCGTTGCGGCCGTTTGTTTGCTTCTTGCGACGTCGCGTCGCGTAGCATCGCACAACTGATTTATGTGCCGTTCTTTTTTATATCATATGCGTTGCCGTCAAAATAAATATCAAAAAGCAACAAATTGCGCCAGCACCGGAGACTAAGTTGGTAGAAAGCAGGGAGAAACGTAGGGGAGAGGGGAGGCGAGTTCTTCTGCCTTTTCTCAAGTTCGCGCGTTTTGATGTCGCAGTTGGCGTTTAATTTTATGCCAGACGCTGCTGCCGCAAGGCCAAAACACATACACATTCACACATAGACACAGCCAACACGTGCCCAACTGTGGCCAACTAAGTTGTCCACTTGCTCACACTCTTTCATGCCACACTCTCTCCTGCCTTTTGCCCTTGTGGCCTTTGTGCATAAATTTGAAATTTTTTGTGCGACTCTGTACTTCAAATGTGCAAAGGGTCTGTAAAGTTTGCCAAGCACAAAGTTAGACAAACAGACAGAGAGAGCTGCGGTACGGTGAAAAACCATCCATAGAGATTTTGGCCCCTAGGGAAAAAGCTTTAAGAAATCCACTCTCTGAGAGTACTCTTTAAACAAGGCACACGCAACTTAAGCTACTAAAATGCTGAAGAATTTAAAAAAGTATTTAATTGCACCAATATTACACATGTGCTTGAAGTACAGGGTGTTTTTCGGGTCATGTTCCCCTGACCTACTTATAGTTGTTGCTGTTGCGCTTTGCACACTTTTTGGCCACAGTGTCCTCGACTTAATAAAGTCGCCTACTTAACGCAAACGACAATGAGACGACATTCAGTGTGTGCGTGAGAGACTGTGAGACAGCGGGGGGAGGCAGGGAAAGGGAGGGCAGACAGTCGGCAGCATGTGTCATGCATCCGCATCCGTATCCGGTGTTGGCTTTGGCATTAGCCTACCTCTCTCAACCGTTTGCCATTTCCGGCATGTGACTATCTTTTATACAGTCTCTTTTATTTTTGCTTTGCCTGCTCATTGTCGCCTCTCTCTCCCTCTCTTTCTGCTCCTCCTTCTCTAAACGCTTTAACAACGAGTATCATAAGCTTTAAGCACCAATTCGTTTCAATTGCTAATCCTTAATGGCTTTTCACTCCAGCCCAAGGATTGACTGTCAAACTTACAGTTTGCTAGCTTGATTTCAATTTATATGCAATAGATTATCTCTATGACCCACAAAACTTTTCTAATGATTACTTATGAACTTAGCAAATTGACAAGCAAACATCTTTCCAAGCTCGTAAAAATTGAACATTAACTTGAGTTTTTTATTAGACTTTCTTTAACATTAGGTTACATATTTTAACTTGTAAACTATATAAATAATATTCTATTTTTGGTAAAGAAAGGACTATATATGACAAGGCCCATCTTTAAAACTATTTTAAGTTTATTGGTTCATAGAAGATTTCAAGTTATTTCATCAAAAGGTTTCACACAAAAAAAATAATATAAAATAAATTTACTCACCCCCAATTTCACAGCAACTATAGCTCCTGGGGTTTGCTGCAAATCCATTCGATATCCTTTGAGTATTCCTTAAATAAATACAGAAAAATATACGGTCAATAAGTTATGCAAATAACTTTTATAAACTTTTAATTTAAGGAAACTGTCCCTGCTTATTTTTGACAGTTTCAAGCCACAAAAGTTTTCTTGGGGTGAACCCAAAAAAAAAGAAGTGAAATTAAAGTTTCTAACAACACATAAACATAACATTTTGATGAAGTGCTAATTTGTTCTTGTTGGCATACACATAAAAAATTAAAGCCCAAGTTGTGCAAATGTTTTTGAATTAATCACACATTTGTCAAAATTATTCAAATTGTGTGCGTGTGTGTGTGAGTGTGTACACTTACATACACATGACATGAATAGTTAATACAAATGATGGCAAATGAGTCACATGACAGTTCTGACTGTCTCTGTCACTCTTCTGGCAATTGTCTCGCTTTCTCTCTGTCTCTCTGTCTTGTGGTTGCGTCGCTTTGCGGTTTGCTGTCTAATTATATCCTGTAAATTAGTATGAAAAGGTTTTTTGACTTTGAAAGTCAAAAAAAGGAATGTTAAACACGAAATTTGTTTAAAAGTAAAAGCTAAAAATTACTTTTATTTAAGAAAAATAGATTCAGTTCTTTTTTACAGGGTATATACCTGTCTGCCTCTTTGTTGTATTAGAGCTAATGAGTTTCTGGCATGTCGGACTCGGTTTCAAGCTCATTCCCAGCCAGACACTGACATTGAGTTAGAGATTGAGGCAGCAGGAAAATCCTTTTTCTTGTTGCATGCAACTTGTTTGAGTTTCCGCTTGTTTTGCTGCCATTACAGTGGGCTTTATGAGTCTTTCGCATGACGATGGCATACGATATACAATGCGTAACATGAGTGTACCCGTCAGGCATTCACTTGACTTTGCTGTCGCTGACAACAGCTCACTGGCGGATTTAGATTTAGATTAAAAATCAAGAGGCACAAACAGCAACAGTCACGCGGTTCGTTTATAACTTTAAGTAACAAAGTTTCTGTTGCTTGTGGCAAACGTTGCGTATACACAACAAATTGTTTTAAAATTTCTCCCTTCATCATCATTAAAGTGCGACAGACCGTCTATTGCTGTCTCCTTTACGCGTTTGGCTTAATCATATTCGCATTAATATTTCATAAATGCTAAGAGCGTTGCATTTAAATTTTTAATTTAAGTTTTTAATTACATTTGAGTGAAATGAGCAGCAGAAATCCTTTAATAGCCGTCGCACCATTTCGCTTAATCCTTTCGGCGGCATATTTTCCAACGGGTCTACACAGTTAATGAGACGCACTTCCATTACCATTTTCATACTCATTTTCATTGCCATGCCAAGCACGCAACGTTCTCCCGTTCTTCGACAAATGAGATACTAAACAGAGTTTCTTATCAGCTGCAGCTTCTTGTCAGTTATTCACACTCCATGTGCTTTCATCAGTAACGGAACACAATAATATTTACATTATTAAAACAAGAAGTGATTAAAGCAAACTTCTGTTCACGGCACAACTCATTTCCGCACATAATTTAGAGCAAGTGGAGCGTACTCAAGTGCTTTAAACGCTTCTAATTTGAAATATATTTTAGCCTTTTAAATAATGCCTTGCTTCTTCCAACAAAAGTCCTTTAAAAGCCATAAAGTCTACAAAGCTCAGCTTATGAATTTATTTAGAATGCAGCTTAAAAACTTTTTTTTGCATAAGGTCAGCAAATTGCAATTGAAGCAGATAGCGCAAAACAACTAAACAAACACAAAACATTCATTCATCCACAACAACTACTTATAACTGTCTTTCCTGTCTCTCCTTTCCGTCCAACTGCATCTTGGGCAAGTACACACAATTTACCTGTTCCTAAACCTGAACCAAAACAATTTTCCTCAGCCAAAGCCTGGCATTATTTGCCTTTTCTTTTTTGTCTACGTCGTGCTCTTTATGGCATTCCCTTTCAGCTTCAGATTTGTTTGCTTTGCTTTTTATACCCTGATGCTGACGCTAGCTGCTGTTTGATTTTTATGAGAGTTGTTAAGAACTTGAAAATTTAAAAAGCATCGAAATACTTTATGAGTTAAGACTTAACGAAGAATTTTACTTAGCGGTCTAGTGTATATATACGAATTTTACTTAGTCTTTTGCATAATACAAAGATGTGATTCTTATACACTTTAGTTAAGTAAGCTCATTTTCCAAAGTAATGTTATGAATTTAATATGTCGTAGGATATAGAAGGCTCCAAGTTTATGGAAAAGTGTATTCACTCTTCGATAAAAGATAATAAGCCTGTTGCTATTGGCTTTTTAATGCAATTCCAGCGTTTAATATGCAAACAAGCTCAGACCAGCAAGTTTCTAGTTAAGCGAAGACTCCCGACCTTTTTATGGCATATTACGGAATTTAATTTCATTTAAGTTGACGCTCTACACTTGACTCCTGACTTGGCTGCTTGCTTATTTATGCCTGCCACATGGTCATGGCCACAATGCAACGCACAATGCAGCAGCTTTTGGTTTTAAGCCGGAAACTATCTTAAAGGCCAAATGAAGTGTTAACTTCCACTCGTTTCACACATTGCTACCATCAGGAAAATTGCCATCGGCATTCGTTGTGTGAAAAATGACGGTTCACAAATTCCCCGACGGCGACAAGTTACGAAATTTTCCAAACTAAAAATCCATTCGGAAGAATTTTAAGCGCACAAAACGTGACAGTTTCCTTGCCACTTCTCCCCATTTCCCCCAAGAGACGTGCCAATCTGTTCCGGTGTCGCATGTCATGTGTCTCGAATGTTATTTTAATTTCCATCTATCTTTCTCTCTCCTTTTCTCACCTTCTCCATCGCAGGTGGATAGAAATTCACGTGATGCGATTTGAATTATGCGTCTCTAAGTGCAACAAGCTGCAATTTGTCAACACCTGAGCTGAGCAGTTGCCGTGTGTGGTTTGAGGTTGATGCTGAAATCGTAACCACATTCAGTTCCACAGCCACATCCGTATTCGCATCCGCATCCGGCTCTTGATGGATTGTTCAATATAGCCGGCGATTGCTACGATTATCGAGTAGCGTCAGAGCAGATTGAGACTTATGTGTGACCAATTGAATGCAACAACATGTTGACGACACATCACCTGCATCATTTGCATCACCACCGCGGCAGCACAGCCATCGAATTGGATAAAATTACCAATTTGAACACGGTAAGCATTAATATTTGATTTAACTGGGTAGAAAACTAGCAATATGTATAACTATATGCCGAAAACTAAGATGAACTACATATAATGCCTTTAAAATCCTCTTAAGATCAAATTTTAAATTAAATTGGGAATTACTTATGCTGCTAGCGCCTCAAGGTATGCAACAGTAATTTGAAGTTCCGTCAACAGCTGAGCGGAAACGCTTTTAAGCTTTGCCAGTACAGAGACTTAAGAGCAAACTGATTGCAGTGACCTTCAATTAAACTTGGCAGTTGTCACAAGTCCAAAAGCTGCACTGACTCGTGCAACAGCTGCTAGCAATCAGAAAAGTTAAAATGGAGTATTAAATAAAATTAAATGTTTTCGCATATGTGCCAAGTGTCAGAGAGGAAAACAAGACAAGATTTCTTAAAAATTTTATTACATTTGTTAATTTAAAAATGCACTTCATATGATAAGTTTCGCAAGGATTTTATTTTCCTTTTGGTGCAGCATAATTTCTAGAAAATAAATGAAAAATGCTGGATGAAAATTGCGAACTGGACTAAAGGCTAAAGGAAAATGTGAAACACGTTTATTGCCATTCATTATATTCTCGCGAGCTGTTGCGCAAAGTAATGAAGCACTTTTTCACAAGACCAGTCCGCCAGTTCGCTATCCTTTTACACCCCCGTGCAGCCCACTCTGCCCGCTCTACCCATTCGACATGTTTTTGCTTTTAAAATACACAACAACAACAAGGAAAATATGTGGAAACTTGCAAGTGGCAACTGCTGAATTGACTGTGATGAAAACCAAAAAAAAAAAAAAAAAAAATGGCAAGAGCTTAAGAAAAATTGCTCGTTGCCTTCAGCTCGAGTGAAAATAATAATTTTTGTTATGGCTATTGCAATTTGTGCCCTAAAGGCGACTCGTAGCCCTGGCCAGGGTTGGCGTAAGACTCAAGAAGAAGTGGCAAAGTGCGTGCAAAAAACTACCACCAATTTTCATTATCGAAGCGCAAGTGCTCGCTCAAAAAACAACAACCGCCGATACATCTTCATTATTTTTCTTCAAAATAATATATGGCATGTTTGTGTAAACATTTAACGCTCACTGTAAGTTTGTGTTTGTGCGAAAACTTGTGCTTGAGCAGCCGTAAACTTGTCTAGCAGTTTGTGCTGCGGAAATGTTTCAAGGACAAATGGGATTGCGGTGCGATGGGTTTTGGTATGTGGGTCGACGTCTGGAAACAGGAAGTTATGTAATGTGGAGCGATTCAGGAAGCGTAAGCATGCCTCAGTTCAAATACCCTGCAACTAGCAGTCAATATATCAAATTTCACCGCTTTGTGAACCCAATTAAACCTGTTCACTACTTAAACTAGGCCAGTGAGCAGAGCTTAGTTCGGAAATAGTTACAAATAAATTTACGACTTGCCATTTGAGGAAGTAATAAACAAACATCGCGTAAATCGGCTCATAAGCTGCTACAAAATACCACAGGTTAATTCATGACCTTAGGTTAATGTTTGTTTGTTAATATACCCGAAAAAATATTTATCTGTGTCTCATATCTGGCAGTGCTTTTACCCCTTTTGAGGCGTAGCGCAAACAAAGGATTGTTTTCAAGGCCCATGTCCAAACAAACAAATAAATACTAATGACAATGACAAAGACTCAGATACACTAACACTAATAAAACACACACACACACACATACCTACCCATAAACACACACATACATTGTAGGGATATCGTTCTTAAACTGGGTCGCTTTCAAACTGCAAGGTAAATGAGCTGCCCTCGTTGATTGTCAGTCAGCTTGATTGATAATGTAAGCTGAGAGGGTATTCTACATACTCACTCACACAGAGAGAGACTGGGAGAGAGAGATAGAGAGAGCGAGGGAGTGAGTCCCAAATGGACAAGACTCCGTCATCCCATCGTCGTTATCGTCGATATCTCAGCTCATTCTCTGCCTGCCGCTACATGGCGAATAAAAGCAGCTAACAAACACACAGGCAAACACTTCAGACAGTCCGACAGGCTAGCAAAGTAACCAAACCAGTCAACTAGACTTGGAAGGTTAGCCAACAAGCTTCTTTCGATTTCATTCTGGCTTACGTCTGCTATCATTTACTCACGGAGGCTATAATCGTGGTTTAGATAAAACCAAGTGTCTGTTTCTGACACGATTCCTTACCCAAAATGATAAAACGGAAATAAAAGGGGTTTACTTTGATCGATTATCTTTGAGTTAAACCATAACAGCACTAGCTGAAAGTGTTTTAGCAGCAAATTGAATAGAATTGAGAGACAGCTCACGTTACATTTAAGATATTAAGTTTCTAGTAAAGAAAGACTTTAAATTGCACAAGCTTTCGTGCTCTTTAACTGAAATTTGTGCATTATAATCCTAATTCCAATAATTAATGCAATATTATTAGTAACTTTATATGGCAAATACATAATAGGCCATGAAGCGAGCTCGTTATAATAGGCAATTGCCAATTGGCCTAATGACCTTTGGTGGCCATGGATTGACCAAATGGGCAACAAGCTATAAGCCTGACCAACAATCAGCGCGTGAAACTAGAAATGTTGTAGCTGTCCGTTGGGTATATAGTATCGAGTACTGGTAGGTGGACTGGCTTTTGTTACTGCAACAACAGTTGTTCAACACACACACTCACTGTTAACTTGACCATTTGATAGTGCCATTTTCCATTTGTTCAACTGCACTTTGTATTGTTGCAACAGTTGCTGGCTTTACAGATTTTCCAAAGGGTTGAGGGTAATCATTTCCCCCTCGTTTCACTCCTGAAGGTTATCTGCCAATCGCTTGAATAGTCTGTTAGCCAGTTAGTCACTTGGCTAGTTGGCCATTTCCTGCCACCAGCTGGCAGTTCGATTGTAATTATGCTACAGTCCATCTACAGTTCTTGGCTATAACGCAAACTGCACGTGTAAGTGCATGTGCGTATGTGTGTGGGAGTTTGTGTATGTGACAGTGCTTGTGTGTGTTGGGGTGTGTCCCATATCAACAGATGTGAAAAGCGCATTAGCAGCAACTTTTATCAGCTGCTTGTCAGGTTTTCCCTTGCTTTCTTATCCTTCTATGTTTTCTCCTTTTCTCTCATCCACCTATTGTTGTCCAACAAATGCTGCACATTTTTTATGTATAAGCCTTGCGGAACATTATGCTACAGATTTGCAGATTACAGTTTTGACAGTGGCATGTGTTGTTGCAACTAAAAGCAACAATTGTTTCTAAGTGTTTATTGTTCTATGTACTTAGTATTAAATTATTATTAAAGTCTCCTGATAAACTTGATAACAAGATAAGGTATCCTGAAAAAAATATAGATCTCTATAGAAGAGTTACAATATCAAGCTAAAGTTCCTTGGTATTTTCCATTATCCTAAAAAGTTTGCTAAAAAGTTTCTCTAAAAATTTAAAAATTTAAATTTTTTTTTACATTAATTTCCTTTACAAATTCTGAATTTCTGCCGATACTTTTATTTTCCTTTTTCATACATTTCTAAGCCATCTTAGCGAATTGCACTTGAAATCGTCTGTGGGAACACGTAGCACATAAGAAGCAGATAAGAAATGGTGACAGCTCTTTACTTGTGTGTATTTTGCTGTAGGCGTCGCAGTTCGTTGTGTTTTGTAGTGTTCCTTTTGGCCCTGAGGGATAAAATAGGCGTGTAAGAAGAAGAGGAAGAATTGTGAATGCATTGCAAAGCACTTGCCACTCTGCCACAATCCTCATCCACTCAGTCGATGTTCTATTCTCATAGTCTTCCCATTCTACGCCACATCCACTTCATTACAAATGCAACACAGTTCCTGAAAGTGTGGGTGTATTAGCGTGTGTGTGTGTGTGCGTGTTTCTGCTGCTTTTTGCTACGCGTGTTTCTTTGTATTGCAATTTTAATTTCCGCTTTCACTTTGTCCAGATTCAGTTTTTGTTGGCCCATCTTCGTCATGTTTTTTAACCCCCTTTCCCCTTACATTGCCCCTTATGTATTTACTGATTTACACTTTAAGTAGACTAAGTTTTCTTTTTGGCCAAGAGCACACGCATGCAGCTTTTCATTCCCCCCTTTGCATCGCTTCTTCTGTTTCTGTTGTCTGCATAGAATTCTAAAAAGAGGGACAAGCGCCTTGCAGCAGCTTTTCAATTTTCCGCCTCAACTGTTGCAAGAAAATGTTGTCCTTGTGGTTGTTGTAGTTGTTGTTGTTGCTGTTGTAACGTAAACAATGCGCCACATGAATATGCAAAGAGCAGCAGCTTCTTCTGTACGTTTTTCAGCTGCCTTTTCCATTAGCCGAAATATGCGCTGAGTGGCAAAACTATTTGCGGTCACTGTGCATGCTGAATTGGACAGCGCTTGGAGAATTGAATTTGCGCTTAGTTCTTTTTTGGAGCACTACATTTCATGTGTTTCCTTTTACTTTACTTATTTTGTTGGCTTGTGTTGTTGGCCAGGTTTACGAGCTTTATGTGCAACTCGTTGGTCCGCTCTAAATGAATGGCTGAATGGTCTGCCAGTCAGGTAATTTCAGAAATGTGCTCGAGGCTTTACTTCATCTTTCTCTCCATCACGCTGCTTTACTCTCCCTCCTCTTTCTCTTCCTTTCCCCCTTTCCTTCACTTCATTGTTTTTTCTGCCTTTGTTTTGGGGTCCGGCTTGTCTTTTGGCTTAACGCTGTGCTCTTTTAGTGGCTTTTTATGCGAGTTACTCGCATTTACCGCCGTTTACATTGGGGATTTGCATGTGTGTGTCGTTCTCTCTCTCTGTGTGTTGCATTCCCCCTGTGGGTGTATGTGTGAGCACTGTGTGTCCTTGTCTCAACCGAGATTTAAGCTACATATAAAATTTATGCGTGTGTGACCTTTATGATTCTGCATGCGTCTTTCTGGCTTTGTCCCTGTTTGAATTTATTGTACCCTGTAATTAGGAAAATTTCCAAAATGCAACTGAACGACTTCTTTTGCTGACAATCTATTGAATATGAGGTCAGTTCCAAGAGTCTTAGATTCATTTATGTTCAAATTACCTCAAATACTTTACTTTCTTTAGCTTCCTCTGTTCTACAGGGTATTTGCTGTTCGAGCTGCTCTACTAAACCCGCAGATTTTGCACTTGTTCATATGTGGTATTAGTTTGGTAGCTCTGAAAATACTTCAATAAGGCAGCTTTTGGCAATTAGAGCTCCAGCTTTGCCAAATGTCAACATTGAAGGGGAACGCCCCGAATGTGAGCCAATAAAATGTTGCAAAGGCAACAGCTACAACAACAACAACAGCAGTAACAGCAACAACAATAACAGTACCTACAACAGCACCAGCTGATGCCTTTCAGTAAAACGCAAACTTTGCCATTGATTGACTACAAAGCAATGACACTGCCACGCCCCCCAAGCCATCCCACGCCTAACTTTACTCTGTGTCTAGTTGGCAAAAGTTTTCGGGCCTAGAAAATTTTGGATGGAACTCTTGGTACTTTTAATAAGCAATTTGCTTAAGTGCCGCTTGCTCGCTCGCTCTCTCGTTCTCTCCTTTCTCTTTGTTTATCTTCGTGTCTCGCTCTTCTACCCATTGACAATATGACTAATCATGCATATATTTCATACCAGACTCCGAATATATGCCACACCCCCTCTTACCACACAACCACACAGCTGTCAGCTTAAATTGAGTCAAGCCACAAAATTCACTTTGCATTCGCCGTCGGCAGCCGTTGGAGGATTATTAAAATTACGCATACGCCGCGTTTTAAATCAAGTGCCCAAGGGGGAGAAAGCAGCAAAGGCAGATGAAGAGGCAGAGGAGCAGGCAGGGACAGCCAGTCAGTCATAAATATTAAAGCGCTGCCTCATTTGCCATGAGTGGGCGTGGCAGTGGCGCAGTATGCCCGCGGTTTTAGCCCACCTCAATTTATATAAGTTGAATATATTTGCGAAATTAATCTCTTGTTTGTTTAAAAACACACACACATAAGAGGCAAACAAATTGCAAAAGGAAGCAACAAAGCAAGGAAAGCCCACAAAAGCAAATATAAATGTAATGCGGCTAAAAATTACATTTTTTTGTTTCACTTTTGGCTATTTTTGTGTGTTTGCTTCAACGATGATGAAATGCGCTTTAAGCACTTGATTAATCGTTAGCCAAAATGTAAGCGAATCTATTTTTAATCAGTATAATTAGAAATAAGCTTTAAATAGATTATATTGGGGGAATGCGGAATAACAAATGATCGTGCAACAGGCAAACAAGTGATTATGGCGATCTGCTTAATGTCTTTCTAAAAGAGATAAAACTAGAAATTCTTGCGTAAAATAGTACAACAATGTATTTATCTATTTCTGGAAGTTAATAACTATTATTAGATCTTTAAACACTAAAGTGTGATTAAGTGACCGTGAAGATTGGGTGAGATGTACAAGAGTAAAAGAAACCCGTTTAAATTCAGCTATATAAGAGTCGATTATTTTGTAACATAAACTAAAAAGCTGTTGCTTAACCAATAAAAATACTAACTAACCCAATTCCCCATCACAATAAGTGCAAAACATTAAATTTATAACATTTTAATTACAAGCATACTGAATAATTACCCTTCTTTGGTGCCATTATTTATTTGCGTTTTCATCATGTTATCTGTTAAATATTTAACTTATCAATTTTATGAGTTTCAAGCTAAAATTGCCTGCAAGTGTTAGGGTATTAATACAGCTGGAAGCTATGAGCACTAGAGTGAAAGTTGCTTCATCCTTTCGGTTTTACGACTTTGCATTGTTAGGCACTTTCAGTTTTTATGAGTCCGATTTGGCCGCAGGCAGGAAAATTAGGCTCGATTGCTCGATTCATTTGTTGCCACTTTCCCCCGAAAAAATGCCTGCGAAATGAGCCGTAAAATGATAGCAACAACAACATAGAATTCAGGGCTAGAACTGTTTGTTGCGCCTGCGGTTCTGTGTATGTATTGAGGGTCCTTTTTGAGGATGCACAAGAAGTCTCTATCTCCATCTCTCCCTCTTTCTCTCTCTGCATAAATTAAAATGTTTAATGTGTAATTCGTATGGGGCAATTGAGAGAGCAAGATAAATTGAGTGAGAGAGGTAGAGCTTGGCATAAATTAAGCATGAATACCAGTAAAATTCAGTAAAATTGTCTATTCTCATTCGATGGTGTTGCATAAATTATGTGAATGTAAACATTTGCCAACCACTTTTCACTTTCCACTTGCAGCTCATCGTGGAGATCAACAGCCATGTGGCGCTCTTTCGTGATATGCTGATACATGTTGGCCAGGCCAAGGACTGCCCGGAGTTGCGCGAAAAGATACGCAAATTGCGACGCACCTGCGTGGAGGCGTTCAAGCATACGAACCAAATACTCATGCCACAGGTCAAGAGGTAAGTGACAGAAAGCATGACGGTTAAAAGAAGGGAAAGAAGAGTAAGAGAAAAGGGGAGAAAGAGTTCCAAACTCATTGAAATGTAGGCGAACAAGCTAGAATAACATGCAGCACATTAACATAAACATAAACATCAGCATGTGTGTGACATTTAACGGCTTAGCATACCCTGTATACATAATTCTTCTCAAAGAGGGTAGGCTGGTGTCAAGACTAGGCAGGAGTACATGGAGTTTAACTCACATTTCCCATTGAAGTGTTATCTGGGAATATATAAAGTTTTAAAACATATTCAGGGAATTCTTTGTCTTCTGTTCACAGCATATCCTGCTGTCGATCACTTTTTTAGCTTGCCTGAAAATGCTTTTAAAGTTGTACATTTTATGGAAATGTATGCAAATTTAATTGCACTCGAATTTACCAGAGGGACAAACCACAGAAAGGTATGCGCAGCCAACAGCACCAAAAAGGATAACATAAATAACAATTTGTCGCTGCTGGATTCCAGCTTCGACTTCGACTCCTACTTTAACTCGAATACAGGGTCCAATTTGGCGCACCCACTCCATTGTGAAGGCGGGTGCTCTGAAATGAGTTAGTGCCGGTTGAAATTCAATTTCAAATGCTGCATAATTTAGTAGCATGTGCTTTTTTCAAGTGTGGGTTCAACTTTCAGTTCGAAATGAAGCATTGCCCGCGGCCAGGAGAACAAGAGTGAAAAGTTAATAACATTTTGTTAACAACAAGCCAGCGGGCACAACAAAAAACACATGTAATTTCAGGGAGAACTCAGTTTTTTCCCTCCCTGTTTGCTACCTTCCACTAAAGTGGGAAGTGGAGAACTTAAAGTCAATCAACATAAAATCAAACCTGAAAAACAAATTAAGTAATTAAATTTAATGGCGGCATTTTTAGTTTAAAACTTTGAGAAAGGTAAGCAAATTAGTAGCGGATCTCAAACCACTTTGAAAATTATTTATATATCGGTATTTTTATAGACAAAGAAAATGAGCAGAGAAAATTCCTTTGAATTTCATTGGAAAAGCACTGAAAATACTGAGAACTTTTCCCCAGCTGCAATAAGTGAAAACTTTTTGGTTTTCTGGTTTTTTCTTCCTTGTTGTTTGTTTTGTTCAAAGCTGTTTGTACGTCTGTCTGCTTGTCTGATAAGCGACATCAACTTATTGATTTATGCTGTCGTTGAAGCATAAAATGTTACAAAACAAATTCCCATGTGGCTGTCATACATGTGCCATTAGCACACGCCCACGCACCCCTTGAAAATAACGCCTTCAATGTCAACAATACAGGAAAAGAAAATAACTTTTTAACAAACAACTTCAGCGAAATTTCACATACAATACAATAAACCATTTTTATACACTGCAAGGAATGATAAATGGTTAGCAAAGGGTGTTATAATGTTGTGCTAATGAAAGTAACATAAGCGGGCTTTTGAGTATTTACATAGCTCAGACTCCGAGTTAGAGACTCGCATTTCAAATTTAACTTCAGCGTATCCGTGAGTCGTGCATACTTTATTGCAATAATTTTACGTGTTTTGCGTTACTTATTTGTAATTTCAATCTCAAAGCAAAATAGAACTCAGCTGTGAGTAAAAAAGATAAAGACAGAGAGAGAGAAAGAGATAGATGAGGCGTGTGTTTGGTGTAACTTTTCGAGCACACCACGCTTAGTGGCATATGACAATTTGATTTATTATCGAGCAGACGCTTTAAATGTCATTCCAGCACAGCAGAAATGTCAATCCGCATATAACGAGATGAACAATTTCGCATCAGCATTTATTTGTTTACTTTGTTGTTGTTCCCATTGTTGAACATGCAAAGAAACGGACAGTAAAAAATCAACTTTCGGCATTTAAAATTGATGATTGCCAAGGATAACGAGAGTCGAGCAACTGTTAAACTGACACAAGAGATTTCAATTAATTTTTTGGCACAAATGAACGAAGGACACGAAACGGAGCAAAAAACAGTAACAGCAACAACACAGCAGTAGCAGCAGCTGCTCTTCGAGCTATTCGCTGGCCCACGGGGCGTATGAGTGACGACATTAAATTAGCAGCGTGGATCAAAGCGCCAGGCCAGAAAGTTAAATTGAAAGTAAAAGTTCAATAAAGCAAAAGTGAAATGGCAATAGAGGGGGAGGAGAGGGAAAGAGAGAGGGAGACGTAGAGGTAGAGAGAGATGGATGCTGGCAAAACTTTGAGCGCAACTTGACAATGACACAGACAGAAAAGTTTCTGACAGTGTTGCGTCGTTGTTTTTATGTTTTGTAAACACATGCCACACCATGTGAGGCAGCCAAAGTCACAAGCACAAACAACAGTAAAGAAAAAAACAAAAAGCAAAAAGAAAACAGGCAACACGAAAAAAGAAAATGAAAATATAAAGAAAGAAAAGCACATACAAGAAATAAGTGACTACTGCATTTTAGCAACAACTAACGAACTCAATATACTCTTATGAAAACTCAAAGAAATAAAGGATAATTCGATAACTCTTGTTCATTCCAACGGTAATTCATATATGCGACCAATTTTAATAAACTTCCCTTGCTCTCTAATTGGTTTAAAAGCATCTCAGCAACTCAAACAAAGCATTCTAAAAATCTGAAAGACTCTAAGCTGCCCTACAGCCCTGCAGTAAGTTTGTTTTTACAGTTACCTTGACGCTAAAGATATGGCAAGCAAGCCAGCTGACTTCTTCCGTATATACGCCTCCCTTTCTAGCAGCAGTGTGGAGAGTGAGAGGGAAAAACACTTTGTCCAACTGCCTTAAGTGACTGATAGTTGTTTGCATGTTTGTTTGCTCTACCGTATGACAGAAAGAAAGAGGAAGACAGAGCGAGCGAGGGAGGGGGTTGAATCTTGTCGAGTGTTCAACGTGGCGTATACGTGTTCCAGTTGCCTGTTGTTCTCATTTCACATGTTGTATTTGTCTCCATCGTTTGTTCTCTGTTTATCATGCAGTTATGTGTAGTTCTTGTTGTTGCTAAATTACTGTCGTTGACTGTCTTTGTTTTAACTCTCTCTGTCTCTCTCGGTGTGTGTGAGTGTGTGTGTTGTCTTTGGCATCTGTTTTGACAGCAAGTTAGTCACCAGAATGCCTGGCAGTCATCATGTTTGCCTCGAACGCATTTCCTGCGCAAATACTAACTCTTGTCCAAGCTCAAGTCAATATATTTCGACGGTAAACTGCAGTGTAAACACAGTAAGCATAATATTGTCAGATAAATTCGTAAAGGCCAAAGTCAATCAATTTTGACTTTATCGCATAACAGACAGACAACTCAAGAATTTTAACTGCATTTGTTTTTGTTTTCTTTTTCTGGCTACAATTTCTGGCTGTTTTTCTAGTCAACGCTTTTATGAGTGTCATAAAGGGGCGGCAATTGGAGCTGAGGTTTTATAACCACATCCCAGCGCAGCTGCAGTTAATAACTTCGATTTGTTGAATAAAAGACATCATCGCATTGAGACATAGCACGTGAAATTTACTTTATGAATCTCTTTCCACTTGCTTCGTGTCTCTGCTGAATTCTCCGCAGTCTCTTTCTCCACTCAACGTATAATTGTGCAATTTTCTTTGGAATTTTCGGTTTTTTTCTCACTCATTCTACTTAGTAGACCAATTGCTATTTTCTTTGCTGACCCAAAAGCAGAAAAAAAGCATCATGAACATAGAAAATCCCATTTGAGTTTGGGACTAGACCAGCACAATAAAAAATATTTCACTGTTATATGCAATAAATGAAAATAACGTCCAAACTGTAATCAACGGCAGCTGCTGACAATGCTGCTCCTTTAGCCGCTTCTACTTCTTCTTTTACTTCTTGCTCTTTTTCCTATTTTAGCTATTTCGGGCACTCCCATACAGCTGATGCTCTGCAAATTTAGTTCGTTTGGATACCCTGTAAAGGGTGGTTTTCACTCAAAAAGCATTTAAAAGGCAGTTAAAGATTAATGAGGCGAATAAGTAGTTATGATTTCTACTGCTGAGCTAACCAATTATGCTCTGTAGTTTGAGAAGAAAAATATTTTTTGAAGTAAATAATATCCTGCAAAAATTTAAAAAAAAAAATATATTCATTCATAGATATTTTTTTAAATTCCTAATTTTAATTAATATTTTTCAGGGCATGTTTTATTCTATAAAACTCTCCAAGCTGCTTTGACTTTTTTCAAACCTATTATTGCGATTTTGTAGCTGTTGGTGAAAATGACCCGCGTTAATGTGCACGGCAATGAGAAGCAGATAAAGCAGAGCTGGAAAACAGGCGAGGAGCACATGACAGAGATAGAGAGAGAGAGAGGGAGAGAGAGAAAGGGCGAAGCAACAAAATCGCATTAAAAATTGTGTTGTCCTTACAGAAAAAACGACTTGCAGCTTGAGAATAAAAATTGCTTTGCATTAATTTAATCATATTTTAAACACATTAAATACCATCAAAATAATGGACACTTTTAAGCATATTGCCATTTAAATGTAGTAAAAAGCAGCGCTACTAAAATCTGTATCTAATGGCTACTTTTTAGGAAGAAAAAGGCAAATCAGACTGACCAAAATGCATACATAATTTTCATAAATTAGTAGAAAATAAAAACGAAAATAATCTACAACACAAACAATCTCATAATCAAACTGCAATCAATAACATGATTTTATAGAGTCTAGAAATATTATTAATTACCTAGGGACTTTATAAGCCGTAATTCTTGGCATTCTCTTAGGAGTTCATAAGATTGATTGGACCAAGTTTTACCTGCAAGTCGTAACTTAAACGAAAATAATTAACTTGGCCAAGGCCGAGACACGCAATTTATTAAATGCTTGACTCACATAATTATACGAATTTCGCATGTGACACATGCTGCCAACAACAACAACAAAAACAGCAATAATATTGCCATGATCCTGTGCCACACACACACAAACATAGCTATCCAAACAGAGTGTGTGTGGAAAATTCAGCAAATGTTTCTTGAATTTTTCACAGCATACAAGTTTTGCATGAGCCACGGAACCAAAATCCAAAGCGCTTTAAGTAGCAACAACTAAGCTCAAAGCAGGCACGAAGACACACACACACACACACATAAAAGTATACACGCATATAAACCCTGTGAGAGCTGAGCAGAGACACCTTAGGCAAGATTAATTTGCAATTTATTTGCTTTAATGGTAAAAATGGGCGTAGACCTTGGCAGGGGTTGCACAGCAGGCGGAAGGGGGAGCTGTATGAGGTATAAACTGAAATGAAACTTAGGACTGTTGGCTCAGAGGAGGCACGACAACACTTACCATATTCAACGATACGTGGGCGGTGGGCGTGTCAGCACTTCAAGGATTACTCTTAGCTGCAGTATTATAGCCTCAACTGCTTGTCCGACAAGTTGGTAATTTGGCTAAAATATATATATGTATAGCCATACTTCAAGCCAGGCACATATATTCTATAGTTGTGTTAGTTGGCGCAGCTGAGAATACTACACAACTCTAAACAGAACTGCAGATTTAGCTGCAGAGCAGATATTGGATAACTCCTAGTCTTACCCCTACCTAGGTCACCTGTGTGGTCTGTAGTAAGCTTCAAGTGTTATCTAGGGACTAAGTGGAATAGCGAGGGGTGAGGCAGAGGGGAAGAGCAACTCCAATTGCAGAGCAAAGGGCAATTTTCAAATTGAATTTATTCTCATGCTTGCTGTAAATACATTTATGGCAATTTATAACCTATAAATTAATGCTCAGAGTGTGGGAGGCTACTGCTAGGGGGAGTGGCAGACGGGAAGTGCCTGACTCATAATTGCTGTAAGAGTGTGTGTGTGTGTGTGTGCGTGTCACAGTTCGCAAAATTAATGCTCTGAATTCCAACTAAGCGCCAATTTACACAGCAGCTGTAAATTCTCAACATTTTTGTAAATTATGAGCATTTCAGCAAAAATGCTCACGTTGTGCTCTCGACTGAATGGAGTAGCGGACGAGGGGAGGATGAAAGTGAGGAGAAGTGGGCATAAAGGGGAGAGGTGAACGCTTCAGGTTAAAGTTGAACCAGTGGCTGTTGATGATACGATTTAATTGGACTTTGAGTAGCAAATAAAACGATTTGTAACGATTATTTTTATGAAATTAAAATTAATACACTTGTATAATCCACTTAAAATGCAAATTGCTGAGCATTTATTAGCATTACGAATTCAATTTAATAAATTTAACACATGATTTAACTACTGAAGCTGAGAAGTTAAATTCTTAAATGTTTCGTGAATTATCTGCCTAAAGTTTCACTTTTAAAATGAATTAATTGCTTCAATTAAAGCTTTTAACATTCCCACTTAGTTTCTGATGAAGGATTAAATCTTTATGAGTTGGAACTTTTGTGTTAAAACAGAAATCCCGTATAATAATTTGCTTATTCCCTTCCTTGACCTTTCAGCTAGTGTCATTGAGTCACAGACCCGCATAATGCGAACATAAATTCCCCAAACATATTCAAAGATTATTGAAATGTTAGCAAATCTCATATAAATATCTATAACCAAATGGGAGTGATTAACTTGAATCAATTGCAATATTTGTGTACCAGCATAATATTTTGGATTTAGCTATTGACAATAGGCTTAAAACATGGTCAAATGAATTGGTTTGTCGGCAGTTTTAGCCCGAACACAAAAAGCTTGCATATACAACCGACCAAAAAAAGAAATGTCAATAAACTCATATAAATTTCATATCTCAATATCCGTAAACAATTTGAAGGGCCACAAATTGTGTGTGAGGGAGAGAGATACAGAGAGAAAGAGAGAGAAACATTTACCTTTGTCTGCATTTATTTTTCAGCGCAATGGCCGAAGGCATTCTGACGGACAATCCGCATTTGGTGCTGCTTTTCTACATGGCGCAGTTGTTTCTACGTGAACTCGTGAAAAGTTATCGACTTATACAAGTGGTGCCAATGGACATGTCGGGCTATTATGGTAAGTAGGGGAAGCACTAGCTTTATAATGGCTAGAAATGGTTAAAGAAAAAGAATTGATATTGAAAATAACTAAAAACATGAAGGAAAATCATAATAATAACTAGAAATCGGTAGATACTTTATTTAATTTATATTATATTGTACTACTTTATTTACTTTTATATTACTGCCCATCACTACCCTTCTCCAGTGCCAGCTCAGAGTATTTGACAACCCTAGCCACTTGCTATTCAGCACTGCATTGCCATCAGTGCAAATGTTAAGCCATTGTTTGTATTTCGCTTCAATGTACAAGCTTTGATTGCCAACAATCATTGGCCATGTTTAATGCCAACAAAGCTTTGCTGCTCTTCTCCTCCCCCAACTCCCTTTGGACTGATTGCTTTGCTTGTTTCGCATAACGAATGCAGTTCACAAATGTCAAAACATCAATTGCTGCACACTAATTTTTTAATTACCACTTCAACATGCGCCAACCACCGCCCACCACCGCCCTCAGTCTGTCAACAATCCAAGCGAAATGCAAATATTTACAATGCTTTGCAGTTTTGCTGCCCAGGGCATACAGCTTTCGTTACCAACGTGGGTGGTGCTGGTGGCCCAATGGATTTTGTAGTTGCATTTTTAAATTTATGTTTTCCAATGCATTCAAAAAATCTGAGCAATGCCATAAAAACGGCATAACAACTGCAAAAAAGATGTGGCCAAAATGAAATTGGGTTTTTGGTTATTGTAAGTGACAGAAGTAGGCGAAAGGATCCAACATGGCCTGCCCACATACCTTACCAATAGCGTGGGCTTTTAAAATGTGCAACACTGGCGAAAAATGTCGGCTTCCCATAAATCAAAATTCGCAACATTGCAATAAAATATTTTACTTTATATATATGTTGAGATTTGTGTGTTGTTTTTAAATTGCTCATACGACACGTTGATCGATGAAATAAATTGCCAGTCACCGATGCAGAAAAATCGACAAAGTTTTTAGATGCAATTATTGCTCTGCCCCTGACAGAGATTAATGATGATTTAAATTAAATCATCAAACTCATAATCGATATAAATTGGAAACTATTAGTTTATTTTGCAAGCTCTAACTAGTTTGGGAGTTTAAAAATTATGCTTTAATTTGTAAATCTTTTACTGCTTTGCATATCTAACAACCAATGATACTAAAGTCATTTATAAAGCTTAAACGATTTTCGAGTTTCATTTCAAATCGAAAAGTCAGTTGCTAGATGCAACTGTTTGCCTGCCAGTCTGTCAGTATGTCTGTCTCTCTCTTGGATGTTCTTTTAGTCAAGCAAACATCAAACATAATGTGGAAAAAAAAAAGCTAATGAAGCACAAAATCAAGACAGGCAGAGAGAGAGAGAGTGAGAGGAATAGCAATATATAAACCAGAAAAAGAGACCGGAAAAATATTTGCATTAAAATGATTCAAATAAATACACGACGCATATAAATTTTACTCGTATTTATAAGCTTATTACACAAGAGCGAGAAACTGTTAGAGGTGCGGAAATTGCTGTATGATTTGAGCCCGGTTAACCTTTGTTGGTCTCTTTTTTAACACTGTGGTCAACTTTTGCAGTTGGTAGTTCGCTTGGCTTTTGGCTGAACACAAAGATTTATGGTGTGATTACTTTTGTTGCAGAGAACCGTGCGGGACCCTCGAATCTGGGCAATGTTATAAGCCAGATATTGCTGTGCAAGCAAATAACGCCCGATTTTAACGAGGAGGAATTATGCAGCATAACAAAGGACTCGCAGGACATAGCCCTGCTGTTATCGGAGATGCAGGAGTATATGCCACAGCATGAGGCATATCTGGGTAAGTTTTGCTAGCGTTCCCACCAGCCCCTTCCCAGTCCTTTCCAATCAGAAAGCATTTTCCAAAACACATTCCCATTCATATTCACATTTTGCACTTTGCACTCTGATATTTAGCCAAGGTCCAGCCTGAGCTCCAACCGAGTGCAAACAAAATTTGTATGGCATACGGCATACAAAACTGCTGGGGCTACAGTTTAGTAAGGCGACCTGAAGAGACCCTGTACTCATTCTAGTGCATTATAGTGATTCCATGGGTGCCATTTGTTAACGTTGTTCGATCTCATTTTGTGTACAGGGTCTAAAAAGTGGTAACCTGAAACTGTTCAGAGCTTTTAGTGTTTGTGTATTCACATTTCAGAGCAGTCCATTCATTAATCAAACTTTTCAATTCCACACGCTTCCCGTCTCCCTTCTCTCTCTCATTGTTCCATTTCTAATTTTTACATTTTTCTCGCCTTTTCATTTTGGTAATTACAGAACGCAATGCAGCACTGGATACAAATGGTCCTTGGCCAGCAAAACGACGACAGAATTATATTTGCAAAAACATGAGTCTACTCTGTTGTGTCTCCAGGCCAAATTATCTCTGAGACGAGGCCGAAATTGTTTAATCTCACTAACAAACAACACACACACAAAGTCACACATACACACAGCTACACAGCCACAAACACTCATACACACTACTTATATCAATTACTAGTGTTTAAGTTATGCCTACAAACTAAACAACATAACAACTTAAACAAAGTGAAATTATAGCATCTAAGTGTACAAGAACAACAACAACTCAATTAACATTGTAACATACTCGGAATCAAAAGGTCAAAGTTCTAGACAAAAACAAATTAACAAGTTAAAGTACATGTATTCGCATCACCAAATATGTGTATACTTAGGGCAGTTTGTGTATAATCCAAATCCAAAGTTATGCTGCATGATACAATACTAATTTAAATTGTGGGTGAAAATGGGTATTAGAAAAGTTTTAGCACACAAGCACTTAAAGCGCAGTTCAATTACATTAGAAATGACATTAGCTGAAGGCAAAATTAATGTGCTTTCAGTGCTCGTAAGTCGAACAATCTCTTTAATTAGCTTATGGTAGTTTCTGCCAATTCAAGGAGCTTTGTTTATTATTAATGCGCTTTCTGATAAGAGTTCTTTTTGGAGCTTTCTTGGAAGCTTGTATTTTCCTGTCATGAGCTTTAAAAACATTTAGTCTTCACTTCAGTTCTTTAAAAGCTTCCTTGCATAATTGAGAAAGCTCTCAGCTAATGTCGTGTCAAATCTCGAACATTAAACAGACTTTTCTAGGCCTGTAAACTGCTGAGCATTTGTATAGAGCAAATGTATGCTACAAATAACAGACAAAATGTAGTAGAAAAGCACATTATTTAAAATACACGATTGAGTTAACCTTTAACGAAGACAAGGCCATGGACAGTGGGCGGTGGGCGGGGTAAAGGGGTATAGCAAGTTATAGTCTCTTGGTAATTAAGTTAAAAGCCTGACATTGAACTGGACCTGTTACTTCAACGGAGTCTGTGTCTGTTTCTGTGTTAGAACAAAAAGCAATAATACACACACACACGCAAACACACACACACAAAGTATATATATATTGTATCTAGGTTTCTGTTAGTTTATTTGAAAGACAACATCAACCAAGTTGAACTGTGCGCAGTACCTAAAAACGAGCAACATGTGACCAATAAAACAAATAAAAACGAAAATACGAAAGTAAATGAATAAATCAAAATGAATTAAATTTGATTAAATATTATCCGATTATTTAATACTCAAATTCAATGCAAATAGTAGAACATTTTCCCAATAAATTACAAATTAATACAATAATAATATAATGAAATGCAAATATAATTATATTTACACACTGTATTCCAAGAAGCAACGCACGACAATTAACAAATAGATAAAAACTATGCACTTAGTCAATCCAAAATTTCAATGAATTCAATTCGTAATTTTAAGTAATTTCCACATCAAACAATACTTAATTGTATTTGGATTTTTTTAAAGTGACAACAAGTATTTAAAAGTAGTTTTGGGTAATCCATACTCGAATTATATTCATTTCTATTGCATACAATTAAATCCATTTAAATCCATTAAATTTAAATTTACACGGGCCAAATAAATAATTAATTATTCATAAGCAAATTCACTTAATTTTTTGCACGCTTTTAAATATTCATTTAATTAATACACTCAGCATTTTAAAATCTGCTCTTTTGTTCATGTTATTTACCCTGTAAACTAACTAACCACAGAGGGTATTCAAGTTCCTCATGACATTTTGTAAATATATAAAATTAAATGAACTTTAAAGTTTATTATAACCATTCCAATACTGTTGAGACAGTTGAGATAAGTTCTAACACAGGGTATCTGCCTGGCGACTACCCAAAACACGTCCCAAATTTAAATGATTATTAATTGAACTATTGAAAACTGCACAGTTGATATTTTATTTAATTTATCCATTGTTTACCAGCTAAAATCGATTTAAATTAAATAAATCAAACAACAATGGACGTGTTTAAACATGTTTAAGCTTGCATTTTAATGTAAAAACAAATGTTTATTTAGTATTAATTCCACTTTAGGCATACACCAAACACCAATCGTAAATATTTATATAAATTTAGAGAAAAGTTCATTAATTTATTGCAAAACTATTCGATAAATATAAATAAATACTCAAATATGTATAGTTATAGTTATACTTGTATTCCTAGCACAGTAAAGATTGTTTAAAATATATTTATATATAATTAAAGTAATACTAAACGTGATTGTTATATGATATTCATATAAAACTTCATTAAATGTTTGTTCATGTTAAAACTCAAAAATCGAAACAAAACCAAAACCAAAACCAAAACTTGGGGTACCAATCAAATATATACTTATATATGAAATAAAGCTATTTTTAGAGAAACTCAACACAAAGAATCCACTGGCTGTTTGTTTTTTATTTAGCTTGAAGCTGAATAAATTGGAGTTTTAGCCGTTAAATTGCGCTGAGGAAACGTGTAAACTGAAATTTATTACACTTCATAAAAATGAGCGATTAACGTTTATGGATGTGATTTCATCACGAACACAAACACAATCACACACACACACACACACACACGCTCTCACACACATATACACACTTTTGCAGGTTGGAAATTGTAAAAGGTAAAAGGAGCTTAAAACTCTCTTCCTCTTCTCCCATTCTGCCCATAAAGTATTCTGTTCGTTGTACGTGTTCGACAATAGATACGTCTTAATCAATCTTAAACTGTTCCCAGCCATAAAGGTAAGAGCCCAGTAGCCCCTCAAAGCCATGTTTAATTTAAACGCATGCCTGCATAGAGGTTCGCTTTCGGCACCTAATCGACCAGTTAAAAACCCAAATGACATGAGCTGCAAGTCAAGGTACAGGATAGGATTAATCCAGTGGATCTTATCGTAGTATCGATTATTTATTTCAGTTTTAAAATTAATCTATTTACAGTTTGCCAGTGCCATTTCAACTTGAAGGGGCTTAAAACGGGATGTTAACCCGCCGACCTCATGATTTGCCTGGTCACGTAGATTTCGGCGGCAAGAACTGTATGTAAATTAGTTGTGAAAGTAACCCAATGCCAACCGCTGGCCCCACTGTGCGGTGTTTGAGGTACGCACCGCTTGAAACAGCGTCGATTGCCTTTTGATGTGGTGGCTTGAGAATGGAAATAGCGGGCAGTGCGATGCCGCAGCGTAGATTGTGTGGCATGTGGCAAACGCAACAACAACGAGTACGTGCCACATTGGGCGAATGCTTCGTTTACCGCACACAATTCGACACCTTTTGCGAGCAGCTCTTGTCCTGCAGACGAGAGACGTGAGGTGTTAATAGATTTACGTGGTTAAAACGCGGCACAGTCAGCGCCGAAATACTCGCACCACTCATTCGTTTACCTTAAATATGTGCCTCCAGGGCCAAATGACAGCGCCACACGCTATGCCCCAGAACCCCAAAAAACCTGAAGCTAAGGCTCATTATGCACAAATAAAATGCGAAATAAAAATGTTAATGAAAATATCACATAAAACAAAAAGTAACAAGTGAAATTGAAAATACAAAAACGAAAGATAATCTGCGGCACGTCATAGATTGTGGAAGCCCCAAAAGAAAGATAAAGTAGTCCCTTATTCAGCGCCAAACTTAAAAAATTAGCAAAGATTTCTACAGTATAGGCTCATATAAAAAGATACATTAAATGTATGTTTTACTAATCTAATTTAATCTAATCTAACCTATGAGCGCTACAATAAACTGGCCCAGTATTACAATGTCTTGTCTTGAGCAATTAAATAAATGTTATATAAAGCTAAGCCAACTTTTCTTTAATGAATTACTTAATTCCTGCTAAAGTTATACCAACTTGGCCAAAAGAACTCACAAAAGTTAAAAGCAGAGGTCACACTTGAGCATATTGGCAGTAAAAGCCCCTGTAATTATTCGAACGCAGAAATGTTAAAGATTATTCCTTGTTAAGCAGCAGTATAAATGTCTTAAAGACCTCTTAATGGTATTTCATACAGGGTCTACAAACTGTCAAAGCAAGTGAAAAAGTTTGAAAGCAAACGGAAGCAGGACATTATTTTTATTTGTATTTCCATTTTGAGTTTCATTTCATTTTCATTTGTGTTTATATTCGCGTTGTTACAAGTCCAAGGACGAGGTCAGCACGAGTCACGAGAAGCAGGACAAGAGGCACAAGGCAGGACAATGCCTCAATGTCTGTGCAGCTTCAATGGCAAACAAGTTGCTGTCCAGACACAGTCTGTGCTCCCTCTTTGTCTCACGGTGTGTGTGTGTGTGTGTGTGCCAGCGTAAATGCCAACAAGGATAATTCCAGGGTAATCCGATTTAGTACGCTGCCTGTTCACTCTCAACTCCCTGCTCCTCTTTCCTTTTTTATTCCCCATTCCCGCCACTTGATTATGTGCCGCTGAAGATGCTTCTTCTGCTTTATTGTCTTCTTCTGCTTGTTCCTCTTCTTTCATTGTTAAACCAACCCACTGTCGTGTACCCATTGACCAGGGTACTTAAGTGCCAGCTGGCTGAACAGCAGGCGAGTTAGCAGCGGATTTAGACCAGTTTACAGTGGTTCAAACTTATAACTGTGCATAACTTACTAAGCGTAGAATTAAGCAAAATTCATGGTAGTCAAATAAGCTTATTTAAGCTTTGTATTAGCTACAATATTAATTAAGATGCATAAATAAATTTTAATCTAAATCTAAAATCTACTTTATGCATATCTTTAATTTCTGTGTAGGAATATAACTAATATTCCCACTGTACATTAGTTTATTTGTGTGTTTATTTTTGTGCTCTCTTCTTGTTTTACTAACCGAATTCTTGACTTTTTAAATGTGTCTTTTGGCAGTCAAAAGCTTTTGTCTTTTATACACGCAGAAAAAAATTAAAAGAAGAAAAAAGGAAAATGGAAAATGGAAAAAACAAATTTAGAACATAATTTTAATGGGACTGTTTTCATTGTGGTTTCCTTCTCGTCTTCTTCTACTTATCTTTTCTTTTTTTGTGCATAATTAAATAATAACAATGCGGCAGAAACAGAGAACTCTCAACTTATGGCATCGACTGCAAGTTCATTCCCCTAACACAAATTTTCCCTGGCCCCGAATTTCATTGGGATAAAGTCGTATAAACAGTCTAAGGACTTCAGACTTCGGACTTCGGACTTAGACCCAAATCTGTCTCAGACAATTGCAATTGGCTGACACAAAACGCACATTGACCCTTAAATTGAGACTGTCCATCTGTTCTAACAATGCTCCACCAACTCTGGGGAATCGGGAACAATCGTAATCCTAATCGCTGTCGTTGTCGTTATAATAAAAAGCTGAAACATTTTTTGGCACGCCAGCTTAAATTTAAAATATGTTTCTCTTTCTCTGTTAAAACATTTAATGACTGCTAATGGCAAATTTTTGATAAGAATCTATCGCGCCTGGCATTAAAAGCTTCCGTTTTCCACGTGTCACACGCGGCGTATGCTTGCAGTTAATTTTAAAGTGCTTTACTTGCTGCTCATTTAAATTTAGCAGAAAATGGAGTAATGAGCAAAAAGAAGACGCACCAAATTCAAGGCTGAGGAAAAGTTTTCTGCTCTGCAATGCACAAAGAAAATTCCGAAAGCCAAAAGCATTAAAAACGCATAAAAGAATTAGAGAGGAAAATGGCAAAGAAGAAAAGTGTTGAAGGCTTTCCACCACGTTGCACTGTTAGAAATGCATTTCAATTGTGTGTGCGTGTGTGTGTGAATTGCATGCTATAAAGTTTCAAATTGAATTGTAGCACATATGAATGTCGTGTTTGTATCCATAACGTGCTTCAAATTCTCAACACCAAATTCCACTTTACAAAAGTCCTGACACCCCAAAGCGCATCCCATTCTCTACACTCCCCTTTCTCTAAGCCTTCTTCAAACTCGCTTACTCTTGCTCTTCGTGTCCTTTTGTTTTTGGGGCCGCATGTCCAGCTTAAAATAATCAAAACTTTAAGTACCCACATGTCCACAATGATATGGGACAGACGTGTTAACCGTAGCGGACGCTACCCCTTTCACAGGGTGTGCTTAACTGTTGGAAGCTGAACAATGCAGGATTTTCGGGATTTATGTATTTGTTTTGCTTTACTATTGGATTAATATTGTGTTATCTAAGTTGAGTAAATATTAAAGTGATTTATCAATTTATTCTTGAATTTAAAAATTTAATTAGCAAAAGCGCTCGAATTATGCAAAATTACTAAATTCTTCATATACATATAATTAAATACCAGTTAAATAATTTAATAAGTGCGGTTTCTCTATTTTATTCATAACTTTACTTTTCTTTGAATAAAATCACTGTACGTAATACTCACTGTAGTCAAATGTTAATTTCAAGAAACTTCTTAAAATAGCAATGTGGCGCCATCTGTGGACATAACTAACTTTATCCTGTTGGCACATACAAATCACAGATGGCGCCAGGTCGCCACAGGGTGCTATTGAAAGCTTTACAGCACAGACACAAACCTCTTAAAATATTTCGTTGGGTTTGGACATAAGCTAGAACTTCAATGTCATGACAAACAGCTTTTGAGTGGGATAATTGTTAAAACGAAGTTAAAAGTAATTCTAGTAATAAAATTTAAAAGTATTTTTTTGCTTAAATTAAAATATCTTCAATAAATTCTTGTAAATACGCAAAATTTACCAGGCTTTGTTCTTCAGTTCAATATTACAGCTTTTGAAGGTATTAAAATACCAGTCAGCTTTAATACAGGTTACATCAAATTTGTCACTAGTTTCAGTTTATTTGACCTGCATATTTTATTCGCATAAGTTATTTATAACTTTCTGTCGATAATCCGTTCAAAGTTGCAGGTTCAAACACCTGCTGAAAACAACAAACATAAACAGGAAAATCATTCCAAAACCACAACAAGCAAACGTGCAAGGAAATGAAGGAAACACGCAAAACATTCACTCATTTTTCCATGGGGTTAGAGGTGAGCGAGGCGTTACACATTAACCCTAGAGAGGCGACAGGTGGAGGGGTGGAGCTGGATAAGAAATTCCAATGGTCAATGGGACGCACGCCTCAGCGATTCATGTGGAATGTCGTTTACAAGAGGCGGCGCTGTTAAAAGGGGCGTGGCACTACAGATAAACTATAAATAGGGTTCAAGGGGCAATGGTTTGCATTTGAAAGACGAAAGTTTGAGCGATAAATGTGAATTATTTATATGAGAAATGTTTTCTCACCTTTGTTTTGGCCCCCCATGCTAACCTACGCTCCTGCACAACACTTTTTTATGGTTTGGCGACGAGGAAGTTGCTCGTAATTTTGTTTCCGCCTGATTTACAAATATTTGCATGATGCAACTACACAAAAAAAATACCAACAAACATCATAAAAAAAGGAAAATGAAAATGAAAAGAAAAAAAGGAAAAGGAAATGGAAACTATGTGTTTGTTTGAGGGAAAACTAGTGGATATACAACCCTAAAACTGAAATTGCAAGCAAATGTTCAACTAAAAAGTTGTTGAAATTCATTTGCACAACTTGTGGCCAGTTTTTTGCGGTTGGTTGACTGACTGAATAGTAGTTGAATGACTGAATGACTGAATGCATGAATAAGTGATTGTGAGTGTTATTGCGTGTGCTAGTCTGTGGCAAGCTTTAAAAGCACATTGAAAGCTTTAATTAATGGCATTATTTAAAATTCCAAGTGTTGATTGAATGCCGTTTGAGTGTCTCCTCAAAGCAGTGTGGCATAACTTAGATTGTGGCGAGTTTTGAGAGCTTAGAGATGTAATTGCTTGAGTATACAATTAGAGCATAAGCTTATCAGTCAGGCAAATTTAAGTGACACTTTAATGATAACGAACACATTTTAGTGTACTGAATTTAACTACAAATTTAAAGCAGAATTATATTTAAAAAATGCCTTAGCTTATGACCACATAAAGGTCAGTTTTGAGGTGCACTGAAATAAAGCAATAAGATTTCTCCATTAGGTTGCCCGCCACGATTTTGTGCCGCTGCCAAACTGTATTTACACAGGACATAAACAAGTTGCATGAACAGCTGCACTTGACTAAACAATACAGAAACTTCACTTCAATACACAGCAGCTAAGCACACACACACACACACTAACACACATACACATACATAAACCCCCTGCAGCAGGAAACTCAGCGAAAACTCAAATTCGATTTGAAGTCATGCCACATACTCGAATACCAAAATGGAGACTCCACTTTGCTCTTGTACTCCCCCCTGAGCAGTGAATGGAGCTGACTGATACTCGCTGTGTGGCTCATAATCCTATACATATATATGTGTGTGTGTGTGTGTGCACATGTGTACAGCAATAAGCGAAAGTTACAAGACGTTCAGGACTGCCTTTGGAAGGAAAATCGCAGCTGCGAAAGTCGCTGGCTGAGCACATGATTTGGCCGAGTTGTCGCTCAAGCACGCAGCCAATCAATATCAATCGCAATTCAATTTCAATTTCAACTTCAAGCAGCAACAGAAGTCAGCCAACTATTTCCATTGTCCCAACAAAATACCCTGTAGCAAGGAGGAACAGAGTTTGATTAGGTAAAGCAGAAGAACTTCATGAGAAGTTTCATTGTTTTGACGATCAGCTAGAAGGGAAAGGAATTAAATCTTTGCTTAAATAATTATCTATATAACTAAAGTCTGTTTTCTTTGTACAGGGTATCTGTAGCCGTTTGTTTCCAAACATTTGCGATTTGAAAAATAGCAAAGTGCACTTTGCAGTAGCGACAACAACAACAACTACAACAATTGAAGCAACATCAGTTGCCAGTAAATTACTTAAGGGGAGATTTGTGTGCTCTGGAAACGAAGTTGCAACGGCGACAGCGATAGAGGCACATAATGAGCCAAGCTGCGTTGCACGAGAGCCAAGCTACCAAAATGTGCCAGACAGTCAGTCGGAAAGACAGTCAGTCAGTTCAAGCAGATTGCCAGTCACGCTGACGAGATTGAGGACAGAAATTGCAACTGGGAATGCGCCAGATGAAACAGAGAAAGAAAGTTGAAGGAGTCTTCATCTCTGGCTCCATCTCTAGCACCATCTCCACCCCTCTCTCTCTCTCTCTCTCTCCCTTTGCACCTACTGTAACACTCGTTGAGACTCCGATGATTTTGCATGCACATCTCGTTGCGCGTTTCTGAGACGAGCAAGAGACGTGAAATGTTGCCAATGTTTGCGTGAATTTGCGCCCGATTTGTTGGCCATCAAACGAGCGTCGTTATTTTGCGTGTGATTAATGCACACTGGCACAAATGCATTTTGGCTCTTGCCAAAGACGGAGACGGAGCGACAGTCGAGAATCGTCTGGTAAATGGGCTGCAACAGGCAGAAAAGACATTTATTCAACTACTGCTAATGACAGCAGCTGAAAGTGGAACTAAGAGCTAAGTCGGATATGCTTTATTAATCTCAGCTTACACCTTCTAAACTCATTTAGAGTAGATTATGAGCAGACCATGATTTGAGTTTCTTTAGTCACAAAAACAGCCAAGTTTGTACTAATAATTTAATCAACTGGTTAATAAACTTGAACTGAAAGTCCTGTCTGTGCTTTAAAAGGGGTAAGTACACAAACTTAAGTATAATTACAAACATCGAAACACAAATATTTATCAAGTTTTCTTAGCAAATATTATTCCATATAAGAAAACTCATATTTGCTGTTGCTCTTTTCTGCAACTGTCAGCCAGTGTCACTATGTTATAGTCAAACAGCATGTAAATTAAAAGACTTGCACAAAACTTTAGCTTTTGAGAGAAACAAATAGAAAAAGTTGTGCTGCCATTAGTAGGCGTCACAGCATCAAATGAAAGGCAACTCATGAAGGACATACAGAAGTTCAAATAATGCTAAAGCAAAGGGCCAGAGGTGAAGAGGATACAAGGGATACTACGGACAAACAACTAAGCAAATAAACTGACTGCAGTTGTTAACAAGAGCACATAATAAAAGTGAAACTTACACCTACGGCAAAATGTGAAATAAAATCAACAAAATGCCAAAACAACGAGAAAGGAAAACTACACGAGAGTGATCGCGACTTTAAAGAAGCCTGTAAGGGATGTTCAGCAAGGAGTTAAGAACTTTTCCTGGGTTTCCCTGGCACACAATACACTGAAGAAAGTTACTTTCACTTACTTCTGCCCCTATACCCGCTTTCTACTTACAAACTACAGGGCACGACGCCAACTAGAGACACCACAGTTGTTATCCACCTACGCCGAGTCCATTTTGGCTCTGCTGTGCAAATAATGTAGCATACATAACGGCGCCAGGCAGTCGACGTGCCCCATAAAATGCTTAAAACAATGATAATACCAAAACCAAACCTAAAATAACTATCAAATATTGTGGCAACTGAATGGAGTCTACAGCAGTTGGAGCTGTAACCTGTTACCTGTTACTTGTTACCTGTTACTTGTAACCTGTTGGCCTGTAATTGCGTTGCCAAACCAACAAATACGCTTAGAGCCATAATAACATAAGCCCTTCGACCAACACTACAATAACCAGGCCAAAACCATTGACAGCAGCACCAAAATGCAACCCAATTTAATATCCATCTCTCTGTCTTTCTCTTCTACTGTCTCTCTCTATATCTCTCTTGCTTACTCTTACCTTTCGATTATTTGTTGATTTGAATTTATGAAGTTCGTAGAGCTTATGATAATGGACAGATGTTGTTATTGCACTGTATTTAAGCATATTTGTAGGCACACCTTATATAATAAATGTAGTTAAACTTATAGTGGTGTTTAGGGCTAGAGTAAAGTTTGTTCGAGTCTTAAATGATACTTTTAAGGAAGCTTTGCAATCATTCAAATATAATTACTGTGGAATATAATTTTGTGTTAAGCTAATATTTTAGTTCTAATATTATTTCTATTTTTGGCTTTTTTCTTAAACTTTTGTTCAAATTTAATTAAACATTATAAAAACAAACCCAACTTTAAGAAAACAATTTCAAGTAAAAGTTTTCACAAGTTTCCACATAAACTTTAGCTAAACTGCTCAATTTTGTGTATTAAAATTACGTCTAGAGGAAGAAACTTTTAATAATTTGTCTTTGTTCATTGAAACTGCACTTTAAATTTGTTATAAATTTTAAACGCTTGAATAAAACTAAATGCTCTACACTCACTTGTAACTCAAGTGCCGAGTGCGGAAGCAATTGGATGAAATGCAATAACAACAACAACAATTACATTAAGCTGAGCACAAAAGTGCAGATTGCATGCATAAGGAAGTCGAATGCAAACAGGTGCCAAGCAGCAACCACAATGCAACAATCAGCAGCAGTGGAAGCAGCAGCAACTGAAGGCAGGTGGCGGGTGGCAAGTCGCAGTTGTAATAGTGGGAATGACTGCCAAAGCGGAAATCCTGACAACTTAAAAAAAATATATTCTACCGAAATTTACAATATGAAGTGGCATGCCACAGAGTTGCTTGAGTTGCTGCCAAAGGTTTCATGGTTTTTGCGCAGTAAACACACACACACACACACACAAGCTGTCGCACTTCATTGCGCTGACAAAGCCCGAGCGTGCCACATGCAACGAACACAGCACAACAAAAGGCATATGGCACTCCTCTTGGGCACACACACACACACACACACAACCATTGTTGTGTTGTCGCTGAATGCACTCAGCGCTTTTCAGACTCCACATAATTTTCAATTTTCATGCATGTTTTGCCATTTGCTTTTCCACTCGTAAGTAGCTTGCAAATTGCGAATTGTTGCATAATATTTGTGCTTGTTTCTCATCGCTCTCTCGGTGTGTGTTTGTGTGTGTGCTTTTATACTTTTTATAGCCAGAAAACAATAAATTTTACTATGAAAGTTTAATTTCAATTTTGTGGCATTTACATTGAATTTCATTCAACAAACTTTTGTTTCACTCACATAAATAGGATCTAGAAAATTAATAGAGAACTTCTTTTGTATGGTGTTATACCCTGTAATTTTCTTTTACTCAGATATCTACAAATTCCGTGGTCTGATCATCATCACCGCACGTTTCATCGAGCTCTCAACTCCAGGGAAAGTGTTCCAGGTAATGCCCTTGCCATTAGTGTTATCACCATATTTTCCAGCCAAGTTGCTACAACCAATGGGAGTAATTAGCGATAGGAAAAGCAAATTATATAAGTTAATCTTCTGTATACCTTTTGTGACATGGACTGCCGTACCACCAGGCGCCCGTCAACTTTTCCGCACAGTTGTAATCGCTATTTTTAATGTTATTCCGATCAAAGGTCGACCAACTGTACGTGTGATGATAGGACAGCGAATCCCCAGCGGTGCCATTCGCCCTGCCCAGTGTGTTCAAAGCGTAATTTTCGAATCGCGATGAAATAGCGAATTTTTCATATCTTTCAAAAGCCTCATTGCCATCGGAGTCTTCCAATAAAATCAGCAACTCTTGACTCTCCTTTGCGGTCAGCGCATAAATGTTATCAAGGCCCAAAAAGAAATCCCCATCGAGATCTCCAAATCCCTCGGTATAAGTATTCCAACTGCGATAGAAATTCACACTCCCATCCAGTCGCTGTAAAATAATTGTCCAATGACCTCCCCAAGTCTTCGTATCACAAGCGACTTTAATTTCCGACTGGTAATTGTACTTGTTAATATTTATATTGTATATGCCGCTGGGCATAGAGTGGGATGTTACATCCGAACAACCGGAATAAACAATAGCTTTCTGGGTATTATTCTCTTGTAGCGATCTGATAAGATATAGATTGATTAACTATTGCATTTATTAACACATGAACTCACGAATTAATCATCAGCAATGTGCTTATCACAAAGATAAGTGAACTACAGTTTACCGCCATGATAGCGACCTTCGTTAACGACTAGTTTGAAGCGAACTGAATGATTAACACTTTGATTCGCACTTTTATAGAAATGTGAGGTAAAACGTTATCTTAAGCTTACATTTGATACATTTATTGATCAGTTTAGAAAGGGTATAAGAGGCATATTAGTTTTGTTCAAGTGATTAGAATGTAGAGCAAAGCGAAACTCAATAGAGCCATAAAGTTTATTATAGGGTATCTTAGAGTTGCGCAACAACTTAAGTGTCCCTTTACAAACTTAAAATCAATGTTACAAGTTGGTGCTGAAAATACACCTCAAAATTAGCTGTTCTTAGATTTCTCTCTTCATTCATTGATTAAATTTTCAGCGCCTTTTCATGAGTTTTGCGGCCATGTCAATAAATGAAAGTTGAGCTATTTTCAAAGCATTAAATTGTAATTTTTTAATTACACGGAAAAGATTTAATGACTTGCTGTTGTAATAACACACAGCAGAGATTGTCAGTAGTCAATGGAAGAGCACAAAGTTGGTGGGGTTACAGAGGCAGGAAGGGAGAAATACTGTGCGAAAGACAGTTGCCTATTATCAGTGCTGGCATTTTAGCTATTTAAAGAGTTTCTTGTTATTCTATTTACAATTACTTGTGCTGTCATTTTCAACAGCGTTTTAGCCATTATTCAATACATTTTCTATCATTTCATACCTTTTAAATTCAGAGAAACAAACTTTAAATGCTACTAATTGTTTAATACATAGTATTTTTCCCACAAAACTAGCTTTTTCTGGCCATATAAATACCGCCAACACTGCATATTACTGGCAGCTGATTAAAAAGCAGCGCGCACAAAAGTATGCAACGCTTAATTACATAAATGGATGGCTGCCCCCAAGCGACGTAATGGAGAAAAACTGAACATGGAGGATATATATAGAAATGTATATACAGATATAGACACCGACGATCGAAAATTAAATTGTTTTTGTGCGCGCGCCAAGTGACCAATTAAAATGGCTGCAAAAAGTCTTCGGACGCGACTCAACTCGACTCAACTCGAAGCACTCGACAAGCTGAACCAACAGCCGAAGGGGAAACAAACACCGCAGACGTCTACCCTGTCTTTCCTGTCTCTCCTGTCTTCCTGAGACAGCTGTTACTCCTTTATTTTTTCTTCAGTTCTTCCGAGATTTATCCATGAAGTATTTTGCTCACTCTCTTTGCTGCTTTCTCCGTGCATCCGTCGACTTTCGTCTGTTTGTTTAGCAATAAAATCATTTTGAGCTTTCTAATGATGCCTGCTGCCTTGTCTAGCAATGAAAGAGCAAACTAAATTAGCACCGGGGGCCTCTCAACAGCAGTCAACACAGTCAACAGTCGTAAATAAAAGTTGGCCAGAACCAGAACCAGAACCAGTAGCAGAACTAATATGCCAGCAAGTTGCCTTGGCCCACAAATCTTTAGTAAAGTAAATTGCGCGAGTTGCATTGGAATTTTGTTACCGGTTTGGAGTTTTAGATTCCGTTTCTGGCTGCTCTCTCAATCCTTTCCCTACGCTTTCCACGACTGCATACCTTGTTGTACGGATTTTATTGTACCCTGTAAACGCAAAAGTGGTTTAAAGGCAGTGATGCCCAACTCAAGTGTTTTACACAATAACTTGTAGTTCATCATTCTTGTGTCTGGGAAATCTTAAACATTTTGAAATTTTTAATATTAAAGCATACATTGCTGCGTATCTTTGAGCTCTGCATACCCCATAAAACTCATTTCTCCCATCAAATGTGAAGCTAAACAATAAAATCTACTTCTGATTATAAATTGTTGGCTAGCTACTGGCTTAACAAACTCAATTTGGCCAACAAATTGTGAAGAGAAACCTTCCCTACATTTCATCATAGGGTATCAAGCCGTGTAGTCACACCAAGCTAATTTGAAACACAATCTAACTGTTTTAAGTTGTCTTACACCTCGCTTAGGGTATTTTCTAGTCGATCAGTTAGTCAAATACTCACACTTTTTGCTGCTCTTCTTGTATTTCGTGTAGTATTTGCTGTTTGTTGGCAACACACTAATTACCGCAATTAATTATGCTGCCTGTGGAACCAGCCGAGTTCAGTTGAGTCCAGTTCCAGGGCAGATGGGAGGACTGGAGAGGCTAAGGACTTTTTGTTGTTGTTTCAGTGGGTTTTAGCGGGTTTGCACTTGCTTTCTAGCTACAACTTTTTTTGGCCTAAACCAGCTGAGTGTATGTGTGTGTGCGGGGCAATCGCGTGTGTGTATTCCTCTGTGCACGTTTTAAACAGCTTTTGCCCAGAGGCCTTTTTTCGCACAGAGCTTTTCCACAAAGCGCATATCAAATGCACAGAGCGCAGAGCGCACATTTAATTCGTTTAGTCGCGAAGCTTCAAGAGATTATGGATGCTTAAACTAAGGCATTTAATTCAGCTGATTTAAATACGTAAACTAACTTTTTATCGAAAACCACTAGAGCACCAAATGTATGAGAAACATGACTAGTATGTAGTTGTAGTAAAGTTGTTGCAGTAAAGAAACGTAGTTCAATCAAAAACATAGTTAGCTCTGTGATAAATGGCCATAATCGTCGGATAAAAGAATTTAGGTACAAATATAAAATATAGTCAATGATTAATATATCCATATTAAGGGCTAAACTTACCCCACCACATGTTGCAATCCACAAATCCATAGGTAATACTTTAGTATACACTTTTTTAGCCATTTTCACTTCACTTTTCAATTTCTGTTTTCACTTCACTCACTTAACGAATAGCTGCCGTAGATAGGAATGCACAAAACACTTTTTCACTGAACACACTACGGCAGATTACACTCAAAAAATAAAACAAAAAAAAGGGTAAGAGGCACTTAGCAGCTAAAGCAATCGCTTTTTAACTATAACACTAAAAAATATATATGTATTTATTTGCATTTTTAAGGAACACACTTTTTGCACTTATTTTAATAACACTTTCACATATTTTAGGCTTATTTCACGTAACGCACTCAAAGATTAACTGAAAAAAAATAAAAAAAAAATTTGGCTAATCAAAAAAAAAACAACTCAGCTGGCGCTACAACAGAAAAAAGGGAGAAAAAATAAGAGACAAAGATCACTTACGCTTAGCAATAACAAATGTGTTTAAGAGAGCGATTAGCGACGAAGAGGCGCAACAAGTGTGCCGATTTACGCCACGCTCTTAAAGATGAAGTGACGAAAAGAGAATGAATAGATGAGCTGCACAACAAGAACTAAGGATCTTCGCGCAAACGTAAAGCGACAAAATGTACTTGTGCTCGGCAACAGTAGCTAAAGAGCTTGTGAGAGAAGGATAGAAAATAATAGAATATGGCGCAAGCAATCAGCAATCCTGTGCTCAGTAGTGACTACAACACAAAAAACAAGTGTGCCCACATAAGGCGACAAAATTAAGCGCTGCTCAACGGCAAAAATTGTGGTACTGAGAAAAAGAGAAGCGCAATATTAAGCTGAAATATTAAGTGACCGGTAAAATAATTGAGCGCTATACGAAACCAATGCTATTTACATATTTGATCACTTTTATTGTATTATATTATTATTAACAGTCGCGCCCACGATCTTTACAACGCGCTCTCAATATTAAACTAACAGAAACGAAAACGCAAAACCACACACACAAAATACATATATAAGTAAACTGCAAGCAATTGCCAAGTTAGAACAACAACAAGAAGCAAGAATGTGTGCGTGAATGTTAAGCGACAAAATCCACTTGCGCAAATGCCTTAGGCAGAAAGAGACACAAACACAATCAGGCGGGGCAAATAAAAAATGTCACGTGATCTATATTGGGCTACAAAGCAACAAGGAGTGCAGAAAAAACTATTGCAATAGAAAATTAACTATGATACAAAGAAATAAAAGATTTACTTGGTTAATTAATAACTATTAAACACTTGGAATATTAAAAAGATCACTATTACTTATGGAACACAGATTTAATTAAACTTTTTACACTTGAGACACACGTCCGTGTACTACGCGTCCCGCACTCAAAGATGAACTGAAGAAAAGAAAAGAGTACACAAGAATAAATAGAGCGAGCAAACACACATACATACACAAATGAACAGATCGCACACTAATGCAGTCGCGCTCAGCATGCATATATATGTGGGAGCAGGAGAGCGCTGGATTGTTAGCTAGCTAAGCTTGCACATAGAAAAGGGACAGAAACTGTCACAGGAGCAGCAACTCAAATATTTAGTGCTAACATGAATTGTAACTGTGTTTTTCACATTCTCTGTTCTCGCTGTGTCCATAAATAGAATCAAATGATTTATTGCAAGACTAAAATCACTGGGCAGCTGCTAACAAACGTTTGCAACTTAAATTATTTGCCAAAAATTTAAAGCCGTGTGGCTGCATATAAATAGCAGGACAGTGTGCCATCGATAAAGCGAATGAAATGAACGGAAAACGGGAGGAAAAAAGCGACGAATGCTGACATGAAAACGGCATTGGCTTAATAAACTCTAACGACAGCTGAAGTGAGGCAGCTGCAGTTTGCATTGCTGCCGCCGCGAGGCTTAACGCGGACAGGCGACAAAAAAATGTAAGAGAGAGAGTGATTCGGTGAGAGAGATAGAGCAAAAGCGAGAGCGTAACTCAGCGTATCGACAGAGGCATACCTCGTAAGCAAGCAGCGGAATTGGAGTTCTGCTTGTGAGAGTGTGTGCAAGTTTGTGTGTGTGTGTGTACACAGCTCCCAACGCAGGTCAATGCAAATTACACAAACAACTTTTTCACATTTCATTTCTTATCTTTATTCGTTGCAGCTGCGTTCGAGATCACCAAAAAAACTCCGTTAGTTTTTTTTTTTGCGCAGCCAATTTCATAGCTGATTTGTTGTTGTGTCGGCCGCAAGTTTATGCTTGCAAATAAAAGGAAACTATTTTCAAGCTACCCACCTGCTCTAGTTTGTGTTTGCAGGGTATGTCTGGAAAAAAAGCCCGCAACGATTTGAACTAAAAGCGCGGCAGCCTCGACACCATTCAACCGTAGAAAAGAGGACATTTTTTTTTAAAACATTTTTGAACTATACAAAGTCGATCTATTAATGGGGAGTTCCGAAACTCGTTTTGCTCTTAAAGAGCATTTTAAACAATTACTCAATTAAATTGTATGCTAACATTTTTATGCACTGAACTGCAAAGGCACAGAAATGAATGGGAACATTTTAAATTTATTACTTTTATGGTTGAATAATATTATTATAATTAATTTCTAAATTTTTGTGAGCTTCCTTTTCTGGTACATGCTCTGAGTTTTACTAGTAATTTGGGGCCCATCATAGCGCAAGGCTTTGACATTGCCATGTTGATTGCTGGATGCTGATTGTGGGACAAGAGTCTGCCTACAGAGCAATTATACAACACGTTGAGTGACTGCAAGCAGCGCGTTGGCCAAGTTGTCCTGTTGTCCTGTTGGTCAGTTGACCCTGATGCCAATGCCAAAAACAGTCAAATGCCAGATGCTAAAATGCTAATGTCAAATGCTGTTTCCCGTTGTATGTTGCCTGATGCCAACAATGAGGCACAAATAGAATCATGGACAGCAACAAACAATAAACAAGAACTCAAAAAATTATACAACTCGTGGTATGCGGTCATAAATGTCGGTATAAAGGCCCAAAATATCCAATATTGCTAGACCCCGCAGTTAAAAGGAGTATAGGGCATATAAGAATTGTCTGATCTTGGAAATTATAAGAGCTAGATACTAGAAATTTGTACAAAAACGATTTGCATACGAGCATACTTACATACCTACAGGAAAAGCGGTCGATATTAGGGGCCCCCTTCTGAGACTTTGCCGAGAAACGGATATAGCCGCCATATAGAAATCATTCAGTTGAATCAAATACGAGTACAGGGTCTTTTAAAGTCGATTCAACTCAACTCTTGTTTTCCATTGTCATAGCTTGTTCAGTATTGGAATCCGCATCCAGATCCGCACTGTTGACCGTATATCTGATTTATGCGGCTGTCAGCGAAACCGTTCCCAATGCGAATTAAGAGCACCAGCTGCTGGTTACACTACCTCTGCCACTCCCCCTCTCTTACTGCCACTCCCACTCCCACTCCTCTACTGCATTCAGTCATTCATTTTGTCGGCCAACTGATTGACAAACCGCTATTTGCCGAAATGAACCGTTTGACATGCGGTTTGACGGCTCTTCGACACGAATGCCGCTTCAAAATTGCTTTTGTGGCATGCAACGTTGAACACCGAGTACTGAGCATTGCCACTTGCCTTGATTGCAATTCCAGTTGCATTGTATCTTGCTGTCAGCAGAAGGAACAAAAAAACAGAAAGCCTCTCACAGCTTTGCATACAGAAACAGAATGGGAATCGGCTTAAATTCCTAGGCGGCGTCAAGAAATGCCTGCAAAGAAATCACAGACGCAGAAAGTGTGAAAGGAATTTGGAGTTACCTCTAAGCCAGTCTCTGTAGTACCCGCTATATTTGGACCCGGTAGTCTACTCTTTCAGTTCCTTATTTATTTAAAAGCATAAAATATAAGTTGAATCATTTGGGGTATAAAAAGCACAAGTCTAAGAGCACTAGTCAGCACGCGGCACTTGATCAACAGCTTCATTATCCTCAATACTGGAGTCCGCGAGTGATTCAATTTGAATGCTGCGCACTGGATAAACGGACTCATCATCGGACATAACGAGATTGCTGCTGATCTTACCAATTTGCAGCAAAGTCTTCGAGACGCTTTGCTTTGCAGTCAGCAGTTCAGATTTGCTTTTCTGCAGAGAAATTTTCCTTTTCCTCTTCAATTTCTTCAGAATCCTTTTTCTATTCGGCAAGGAATTTCCTCCCTTGAGCCGGGGATTGCTTACAAGCTCAAATTTAATGCCACCAAAAATGGATTCTCTTTTCTTCTTACTGCGCACATCGATCACACAAAAGGTGAGAATTTCGTGAAAAAGTCCCATGGAATTGGCCTCCCGAACGGCCGCTTCATTGGCCAGCAAACAGCCCAAAACCGTATCCGTCTCCAAGTCCCGCACATTCACGTGGTAAACATTATCGGCTCTCAGCAGTATGGTTAAGGCCACGTCTGTGAAAAGTCTTTTGCCCATCAGACGAAAGATTTCACTATGCAGCGAATCCAAAATTGGTAAATTTTTGTGCTTACAAAATTGACACAAACTCGAGGGTTTGTGACACAGTTTGCAGTTGTTTTCGTTGAATAATTTTTGCTTTTCCACCTCGAGTAGTTCACACTTGTTGTTCAGATTTGTTACAGTGCCGCTTAAAAGTTTAAGCTGATCATTTATGGCATTCAATTGCATTTTTTGCAAGATCTCGCTGGCCATCTGATTTTCCAGCGTCTGCATTAACGTGGTCAACTGAAGAGAGAGTTGTGGTATGCCTTCGTTCGCCTCGCTCTTTTCCGCCTCGGGGTTTTCTAGGTTACTAGCTGTACAGGGCTCTATTTTGGAACCATCTTGGGGTCCCGTTGTGAAGGTAAGGCTGGGCTCTTCTTCCTCTGGCACGGGCTCCTCGAGCTTCTTGGCCTCCCCGCTCGAAGCTTCCTCTTGTTTTTTGGCACTTGCTTTCAAAGTAGACTCGGAGAAGCGCACGAAGGGCCCTGCAGCCTGGGAACTGTTGCGCTCTACACGCTGTCGATTGGGCACTACCAGAACCGGTAGTTTGTACTTGAGGGAATGGAGTTTTTCGGGCTCTGCAAACGTTCTGCTAACTGGAATTAACTGACAATCGCAATCCGTTTTCCAAGTGGATTTAACAAAGTTATCGAAAGTTAATTTTCCTCCCGCGGGTAGACGACTGTTCAATGGCAAATGTCTGTGTTTGGACATCAATAAATTAATACGCTCAGCTCGAATTTTGGCAGTCAAATATTTGTCAAAGACACGCGCGGCATCTAAGAGGCAGTAGAATAAGATTTAAACTGTATTTAAATTGGTTTTCAAACAGTTAACTTACCCATTTTAACGGCTTTACTAGAAATTTTACTCAGGCTGTCATAAAATTCAAAGTAGAACTGCTCACATTATATGGTTATACCCCAACAATCCATCTGACAGTCAGTCGCTTGCTTTGTAGAGCTATCAAATTTGGAGTCACTGTTAAACTCGGCGCTCCTAGTTTACACTGGGAGAAATAAACAAGTGTTTCTGGCACATTGATAACAATATTAAACTCTGCTGTCGACTGCAGGCCTTCCTACCACTTTCAACTCCCTTCCCTTCCCTTCCCTTAAATTTGCTTAAAATACCTGTAGATTTATAGAACTAAAACAATTGTTTTTCTGTTCATTTTCAGCATGCTAAAATAATATGAAAATTTCGTTTATTTTTCGTATTTATTTAAATTTATTTTTATTTAGTTTTACTTTCGCACAATTGGCACACAGAAACCACAAAACATTTAATCATTGGCAACTTTGTTACATGAAATATATATATACGTATATAACTATAGTATGGAATTAGGTTTATTTGTGTATACACATTCATATAGTTTATATATTTTTATAAAATTCCATTTAATATTAAACGACTGTTCAATTGTTTATTTGGCAAAATTTGTTGGATTTTCTTCCATTTGGTAATTTCTTTTTGGCTGGTTCTGTGTTGTTTAATTTGTTTGTTTTTGACATTGGCTATATTTAAATGTTGTAAATTGTTTATACAAAAAAAGCTTTGAATTTTATTTATTTAAGCTGCTTTTACGAATTTCATTTGGTATAAGAGGATTTGTCAGTGTTGTATTAAATATCAAGTGGATATGGCATTTAAATGCTTATAGTTTAATATTTCGGACTCAGTTTACATTTAGTTGGAATGCAATCAAGTGAAAACGGTTTCAAGTAACTTAAGTGTAGCATTTAATTACTAAAGTTTTTTTTTTTGGTTTTTTGGGGGATTTAACTTTTGAGTTTAACTATTAAATATTTCAGCTAGAAGCTAAGCTTTCAAACGAGTTACAAATTACACCTCCGATTTAAATTTGGGAAATAGAATTTTGGCAGAGTTGTTAAAATTTTTAAAGTTTTTAAATTTCTGAATTTTTTTAAAATTTAAAAAAGATTTAAGTCAAAAATCTTTAAATATTTATAAATTATATTTCTAGTGTAATTTGCAACAGTTTCCTTTTAATTTATTATATAAGTTTTGATTATTTACTTCTGCAATTAATTTGGACTAATTTCTTTGGCTGTCTCAACGCAACGCAACTGCTTATAAACATAGACTTAAGATTGACTAAACTTAGAGCAATATTTAGTACAAGTCGGCAAATCAGAGTAGGTCTTAAAGCTAAACAAAGCACATGGAGCTAGAACTCTGGGCTGAGAGACTAAGACAGAGACAGGCAGAGAGAGAGGGAGATAGTTACAGTTTATTTTCGCAGCAGCAGCAGAAGCAGCGTGGCACTCAACAGCTGAAAAAGTGAGGGCAATAGTACAGGAGCCGCAGATCTAGGTTCCAGTGAGAGGGTCTTGCACTTCTCCGGTTTGGTATAGTCACTGAATCCGGCTAAATTACGCGATGCGGCTCTGATGAGGTAGACGGTATCCGGTTCCAGGTTGGTGATGAGCAAACTTGCACCTGTGGCGTGCAAAATTAAGAAAAAAGGATTCAGATGATGAAGAATTTAAAACATAAGCTACTCCGACTCACCCTCCTCGTAGGGGAAATCCTTGTGCTTGGCATTGGTCCACTTGGCAGCATCCGACTTGAACTCCAACTCGGTCATGTACTCAATACGAAAGCCGTTCACATCCATTGGGTCTGGTTTATCCTTATCCCGCTGCACACTCACATCCACATCGAAGGTATTGGAGTTATACCCTCGCAGCTGAAATACATGGGGTAGTGGCGGCTTCTCTCCCTGCTCCAATCTCGTCACTCTTTCGATGTAACCCAAATGATTCTGGGCACGACAGCGATAATTATCGAATTGCTTGGCATCCAACACATTTATGGTCAAACGAGACCAGTTGATATGCGTCTCAATGGTAAAGACACGTTCGTTGCTCTCCAGTCGCTTCTGTTTGCGATACCAGGTGAAAACCGGCGGTGGTTCAGCGGTGGCTTTGCACTCAATTGTCGCCGTTCCATTGATATACGCAAACTGCTGTTCGGTGTGTTGTGAATGTATCCAATGTGGCCGATCTGTTTTGTCAATTAATTAGAAATTAATCAAAGTTTTATTCTAATTTCATTGGATTTGATCAATCAAACAGCTGTTATCTGCCTGCGCTTAAAAGTATGCTACGAAATAATATTGTACACATGTGTTTCACGTATAAATCAAAAAATAAAGCCATTAGCTGCATATGTGCCACGCCCACACGAACTCACGCCCCCAGTAAGCCAGTACCGCACATATGCCAACTAAACGTATGTAATTTCAAAAATATTTCGTGCTCAAAAAACTATTTGCCGCTGAGTGCACTGCATACTAAAACCCAACACACCACACACCACACACACACACACCCACACACGAATTTTAGAGCCGCCCATAAAAAATACTCAAGTAATTTCAGCGCCATTCACAACAAAAGCACAGTGGTTCGAAAGTGCGTGAAAAATATGGTGTAAACAGTGTGTAGGACGTTGACTTATTCTGCTTGAATCCTTGAAACACTTATAAAGAAAGTTTGCAATATAATTCAGAAATATCTAAAAAGACGAAATTTTTTAAATAACATCTACTAATAAAAAGCGTTTGAACCCTATTAAAACTCCACAGAAAGCTTTGAAATACAGTACTATAAAACTAATAAACTTTAAATAAATAAATAATTAACGAAAATACTTTGGTTAACTAACTAAACTAAACTATTCTATAATATAAATGATTTCTTCGCTCTCTATAACTTTTAGGTCACTGTGCAGTGTAGGTTATATTTTTTTTTTGTTTGGTTTAAATTTGAGTTGAGGAAAATCATAAATCACACTCACGTTCGATTTTCATCAAAACTGTTCGCTCCTGCATATCGGAAGCAATCGAATTCACTTGGTATGCCCGGCACGTGTACTCGCCGGTGTCAAACTGTGTTACGTTGTTGATGAGCAAGCCATCCGCCAGGATGCGAAATTTCGAAGCGTTTGCTGTGGAAATGAGACACGGAGAAAGAAGAGGCAGAGAAAGAGAGGGAGCGGGAAAAGAGAATGAGTATGAGAACAAATATAATAAACGGGTGTCCAGAGAAAGCCAGCAGAATGAGACAAGAACACTAGAATCAAGGTGCTAGACTTTCATGAGCCCAGTAGTGGAAACTCGACATGAAGTTGCACCAATGAAGTCATTAAAGAATGGGATTCGATAGTTTTAACGACTTTTACTGCTGTTTTACTGCCAGCCCATTAAAAAGGTTCTAGATTGTAATTAGTTTTCCAGCCTTGTCACAAAAGTGTAACCTCTTCATACACCTTTTCAGCTGGGCTAAAAATATCAACAGGAATCGTGGAAAAATCTCCAGGTAAATGAAGAAGGAAATCAACGTGGGCGCAAGACAAGGGCAGACAGGGCTCATTAACATTTCGATACTCACTCTCCGCATTAATGGGCTGTCCATTGAAATGCCAGGTGACATTTGGTTGCGGTTCCCCCTTCACCTCACACAAAATGGTTGCGTTCTGTCCCTCCTTCACCGTTTTTACAGTTTCCTTTTCCGTAAACGTAATTTTCTCTGTTAAAACGGGGATGAGACAAAGGCAAAAAGAGCAAACACAATGCAAAATTAATGAATGTATTTTGGTGGGTTATTCTAGGGTATCTTTGCACTTACGATACACAATCAAATCGAACGATTTACTATGCAGACTGCCCTCCGACGCCTCACAGCTCCAATTTCCCTTGTCCGCGAGTGCGATGTGGGCAAAAACGATTTTCAATTGTGCTGCAAAAAAAACAGACAAAATATATAAAAATAAAGTGTGTAAACTAATTGCAGGCAGAGTTGGCTAACACAAAAAATACGCTGTAAAAGGGCAATGCGAGTGGAATAAGTTGTTACATTTTCAGCTACTGGAAGCGCTGTAAGTTTGGGCCTAACTTTGGTTTCAAATTTTTTCTAAGGTCACTTCATAATCCACTCAAGACTATGACCCCCATAGATTCCCAACCAACTTTAAGTCCTTACAACACTTCCATCCACTGTGCATGCTTTACAGGGTATTCTTTGCGCTGCTCAAAAGAGATTTGCAAAAACAAAAGCCAAACGCAATTGCAATCTCCACGCTCAGCGAGAGGATGTGTCTGTACGCGTGTGTATGTGCGTCAGAGTGCGCCTGTGTGTGTGTGTGTGTGTAGAGTTGCAATTAATTGTATTTGTTTGTTGTGCCAGAGGCGAGATAGTCCTTGTGTTCCTGGCTGAACCCAGCGCTCCTTTGGGTGCTCTGCGCTTCATTTGGCTTTGCTTCTGCCGCTTTGAACTGCACTCGACTCGACTCACCTGATGCCGTTTGCTCAATGTGTATGCGTCCTTTGTGCTCACGTATAATTTCTCCTTTCGGCGATTTCCAATGCAGTTTCACATCCGCACTTGGAGCGACGCATTGCACAATAAGAGATTCGTTTGTATAGCGAACGACGCTGTGTTCCGCTGGCTTTAGGGTCAGACTATTCGAATCGTGCTCATGGTGAGTGGCGCTAACGGCAGCTGAAAGGGTTAAAGAAAGTGAGAAGAATGTTAAATAGAATTAAAATAGCATACAAAATTAACTTGCTAAGGTTTAAACAAAATAAAATATATAATACGTATACGTAATAGAGTCGAAAGTCTTAACTACCCTTTGCCCAGGGTATTTGTTAGCTGTTGTATATATTTGCACTCTACTTAATGGCTTGTTAATTGCCGCGACAGTTGCCACTTTAAAAGGCAAATTGAAAAGTTTCCTTTTGGCCAATTTGTTGGCCAAGACGACAGTTTGGCAGCAGTTGCCAAGTCTTTGACAGTTGCTCAGTTGCGTCACAAAGAGCCGCGCACTTTTTATTTTGCCAGCCAACTCAAACAGCAACACACACACACACATTGCAGTTAAATGCGTTTTGCTGCCAAATTGAGAGCACACATAACCAAAAAGTTGCTACTGCAAAATAAGAAAAATAAAGTAAGTATAGAAATGTAAAAGAAATTTTTAAAAAAGAAAAGCTGTTTAATGGCAGAAAAAATCTTTTAAAAAATAATAATTAAAAATAATAAATTCTGTGCTTTATTTTGTCTTTAAAGATGTCACTAGAAACTTAATAATACATTTGTTTGAATACTTACAAATTTATGGTTTTGTCACTTTAATATTTAAACAAACCGTTACTCAGTTATGCCTAACAACAAATCAATAATTCAATGTTTAAACAACAAATCAAACATATTTACACAGACATGCTCTCAATGAACTTATCAATTGAGATAGGTTACATGAAATAGGTAAGTTTTTGCTATATTTGCGCCCTTTCAACACAATTTACAGAAATTAATTAGCGTAAAATTGTTGCACACACAGCCCCCTACAAATTCAATCACTTTTCTTGCACACACACAACAAATTGACTAAAAATTGCAAATTTCTTTGATAAAAGAAAATATATTTTTTGCAGGCATAATTATTTTCTGGGCTGTATCTGTTGAAGGCATTGATTCATGCTCAACTACAAACTGCACTCAAATTATCTGCATTTTACGTACTTTGCACATATTTTCACATTTTCATATTTTCACATTTTCACATTTTTCTTTTTTATTTGCTTGGCAGGCAGGTACGCTGCTGTTGCATTGAAATTTATCACAAGAAATTGCATTTTCATTTTGCCGTTTCATGTCAATCTGCACAAAACAGCAAGAGAAACAACAGCAAAAACTACTACATGCAGATCATATACCCTGTAGTGGGCGTGGTGGGTTGGTTGTGTGCACAGGCCTTGCATAGATGCAACAAAATTTCTTGCACACTTTTTAATAAAGTTTCTCGTGTGCACAAAGTGCCAGAAAAAAGTATCAAGTTGCAAGCAGAAGACGATGAGTAGAAGAAGAGGAAGTAGAAACTTGGGTAGATCACAGGAAACAGCAAAAGGACACAGGAAATAGGGGCCCAGCACGCGGACAGTCAAAACTTTTCTACACTTTTCTGCTTTTTTTTAGTTTTTTTGTTCTCTACTTATTGGCAACAAAATTTACGAGTACATCATGTAAAAGCAAATTAAATGTACTTTATACTGAAGGTTAAAGCAAAGTTTTGCAGCAAAAAGACACAAGCGAAGGTAGCTGAAATAAAAGTGGAAAAAAGGTAAGAACTTTAATATCTAAAGTATTTCCTAAAAGTTAATAAGGTTAACTAATTGACAAGGAAAATATTAATAATATATAAGGAACTCTTTAAAAGTTCTCATCTGATAAAGAAATATGCTTTAACCGCTTACATGTAAGTAAGGTCTTAGATATGTACATAGGTTAAACCCTTCAAAGCTTAAACAAAATTTATTTCAACGACTTCTGACTTTAATTCGTGGTGACTTCTGATTTTCAGTTCCACATAAATCAGCGTTTAATTCAGTTCCCCAATAAAAAGCTGTATATACGGATTATATCTATAAACTATAGGTAGAGGTAGCCACTAAGTATTTATATTTTCGCTTGACAACACCTGCAGTCGACTGCAGTGAGCTTTGTTTTCCTCCACTTTTTCCTCGCCTTGTTGTTGTCACTGAAGCTGCTGCTGCTGTTGCTGCTGTCTCTCAGTTTGTTGTTGTTGTTGCCTGTCAACGATTTCGTTATCTTGAATGGCAACGTCAACTGCAAAAAATACTCGAAATTCGCGACATAAAATTTCATGTGGCAACCAAAAGTCGTAACGCAGTCCACCTTAATGACAAACAGACACAAGAACCGCAGCAACAACAACAGGAGTTGTTGTAGAGTTAAAGCCATTAGCATACCGACTTAAATATACCCTGTAGCAAAGAGTTAAACCACAGCTTGGAATTTATTTGGTAACTGCTCAGCTTTGTAATAGATCTTCAGATACAAATGTATCTAGTATCAATTTTTAGCAGTTTTTTTTTAACAGGGTATTCAGCAACATAATAAAGACTTCACATCTGTTATCTGTTTCCTTTTACAGGGTATACAAATGGCACACTTTTTAGCTCTGATAACGCAAATGTCTTCATTTTTTTATAGATAGATACTGTCCACCCCCTTAGCTCGTTTCACTGTTTACAGAGTATTTAAAATAAAGAAATTGCATTGCCAAACGCCAGAAAAACAAACGGTTAACTTTAACGCGTTAACAGTAAATGGCAGCAAGCAACGGACCACCAGCGTTGCCAGACAAACTGACACACACACACACACACCACCGTACGAACTGGGTGTAAGAAGCAGCGAAAATAATATACGACATTGCTCAGTGGCCTCCATAAATGCATTATGTTATGCACTCATTCGCAGCCAGGCAACGAACGCAAACGCAAAAGCGAATGTGAATGCGAATGAGTGTGAGAAAAAACACGCATTCGGTTATGTGCGAGTGTGTGGGCGTGGCAGCTGGCGAGTAAAAGGAATGGCAAGAGGCGTCACAGCGCGAAATTTCACAAAAAAAAAAAAAAAACAGGAGAAAGGAAAAAACACAACAAATGTATTTAAATTTATGTCAGCGAGTGCAGCTGGAAATACTCTAAGAAAATAATTGTTTTATAATTGAATTTATTTTATAAAGCTTTTAATTTAACTGAGAAGCTTTTTGCTAGCTCTAAAAATCAGTTTTGTAGCTTAAATTTAAATAAACTGTTTAAAACAATTTTTAGTACGTAATTAAGGTCAGTTAAGCGCACTTAACTTGGCCATAAGTAGCCGTGTAGAGCATATAATAGTCTGCAAAAATAAACACACTTTTCATAGCATTTGCACGCGTGTGTTTGTGTGTCTGTCTGTCGATGAGCATGCGGTTGTCTGTATGTATTTCTGTATCTCCTTCCTTCGTTGCTTTGTGCGTGTGAGGTGTTGACCCGTAAATTTCATTTAATGCCATATATTATTATATTTGGCTGCGAGAATTTGCCATTAAATATTTCTGTAAACACATTCTCACACATTTGCATGCCTTGTTTATGTGTGTGTGTGTGTGTGTGCTTTAAAGTCAATACACATATCTGGGAATTAATTACAAATTGCCAGTTAAAAGAATGCATATAAATGGGAAATTTCTGCCTTAAATTGATAAATTTCTTTAGGGTTATTTAATTTTCTTCAGCTCGGATTAAGTTAAGTTTGTAATTATTTTAACAATAGCTGGCTCGTAACTGAAACGTTTATTTACAGCATAAATGCATTTAAAATCATATTTCAAGTATTTATTCGGTATTTATGCGATAAAATGTTCATAAATAATGCAGTGTCAGATTTTATGAACCGAGCAGAGAGCAGCGAGCAGCGAGAACTTTTCAATTTTCCATTAGGCGAACAGGGAAAACTTTTTAATTATTTGCCAATGCTTCATAGGCTGCCGCACCAGCTACCCCAGCACCTTTTAAGGAATTTAATTTGGAAGGGGGTTGTGTTTGGGTATACCCTGTAGATATATGAATTTAAACTAAAGCTAGAATATTTTATTATTTATGCAAACTTAAACTATTTGTACGAACTCTGCTTGATGTTTGAAGCTTAATAAGGCAAAGTACTCAGCTAGTGTCTGTATAGGCAAACAGTGCGTATGAGTAATAAAGGCTTGCTATAAAATAGATATTTTCTTTATATCTAAAAACTTTTAGAATAAAATAAAGACAACAAATTAGCTATTCATATATTAACATAAAGTTATATATATTTTGACACTTAAACCACCCTTTTCCCATCCCCCACTGGGTATAAAAAGCTACACGGTAAAAAACTTGAGTGCGTTCTTTGTGACACTTTTTGTTTTAATGCCTTATTTTTGCAATTTGAATTTTTGTTTTGCAAAATTTGTTGATTACTGAACAAAATAAAAGTTGGCTGCTGTTGCAGTTGTTGCTTTCACATGGCTGCTAACTTTAACTGAAAAAGTTGCAGCTGTTATTAAAGTAGGTGGAGCTGGGACTGAGCAGCCTAACGGGCTGTGTTAGGGGGTGTAGTGGGTGTTGTGTGGGTAGTGTTATAATAATGTCAGCATAAACGCATGTGAAGCACACACTTAACCTGAATTCAAGACGAGGCGCCACAAAGACACGCACTACTCCAAAGTGGGGAAGTGGGTGTGTAGTGCGGTGTTTGTGTGAGTTTGTCCCAATTCTGTGCACCACAAAAACCCTGCACCGCCAGGCGACTTGCAGGCAAATAGAAATGCTTGAGAGTCGAGCATGCAAATAATTGCAGCATTTGTATGAGCTTAACCCATTTCTGTTGCAGCTTTTTTTTACCCATTTCTCAATTTTCTTCTCTTTTCCTCGTCTGCTACTATGTATTATTGCTGCTCATAAGCTGACGTCGAGGGACAAAAAGGAATTTAATTCGAAATTCTTACACAAAGCATTGCAGCAGCGGTGGCAGCTTCCCTTGATGCTGCCACGAGCTGTGTGCCTCGCTGTGTGCCTCGCTTTGTGGCACGTAATGCCAAAACATACATAAATCATTGCCGCGTCTCCGCATAAGAATATATTTCCGCTATAAAATGGACGTTTCCGCATTTTCGGCTAACAGACACGCCAGCAGCACCCCCTACGCCCCGCCGCCCCTCTCGGGACTCACCTAGCTGCTACTGCATTCACAACAGGAAGTCAGCTTCAGTATTTTGGGGGCTAGTGCCTTTTGCTTTGTGGCAAACGGAAATGCAGGTAGTAAAACTTGTGCTCAGGTACACAGAGCCACTCCCACTACCCACTACCGCCCACTCTTCTGGCCAGTTCGTGATGCCTTTCTAATAGCTTGCAGCTGACACTGGAGACTTGCAACAAATTTGCTCCGACTCCTGTGCCGCTTGCACTTGAAGTTGCTCCTTCTTTACTGTGGCAATTAATTTTTTGCTCAGCAAAGTTCATAAATCTGGAATTATATATAGTTGCAGCTGTGGGTGGAGGAGTGTGGCATGAAAACGTTACCGGAAAATACATTTATGCGTTTTTAAATGCTCACCAAAAGGAAGTTGAGTGCACATTAATTTTTGCCTTCCTTTTGCGATAAGAAACGCAACATGATGAAAGCCCCTGATTCTGGACAGTTAAACACGCCCATTTCTCACTCTCTACTCCCCTTTCCCCAACCACTTTCCTTTGCAGTTTTTGCCGGTTTTCATTCGCAGTACTTGTGTAAAACAGTTTCAACTCATTCATCAACATTGTGCGCCTTTGACTTTTGGTAACAAAACTTTGACAAACTTTACATTTATACACTGGCGCAGAGCGGCATTTAAGGGGCGTGGCCCAGTCGACGCCCACATAACTTTGTGCAAAACTTTGTGCCACTTATGAATTCAAATAATTTTTATAGCTAAACCTATGAACAGTGGCAAAGTGTAGCATAAAAAAGTGGCAGCTTTTTTACTTTTGGCACTTTTTGACAGGATAACAATGAAATGAGTGAGAACATTCGAGTCACGAAAGCACATTAAAGCTTAGGAGCTTAAAGCTAGCTTTTAATCAAGCTTATACTTGAATTACTGTCTATTCTACTTATTAAAGCAGCTTTTCCAGCCACTTAAAGCTCACTTAGTTAGCCAAAAACTTCTAACTTTACTACCCCTACTAGTACTATTAAAAGCTTTCATGATTAATTAAATGCGTGTACTAATTGACCAACTTTCTACAAAACAGTCTCGACTTTTACTAAAAGCAAAAAGTTTTAGGCTACTTGATTTAGTGCTTCTTACTTGCACTTCACCTTGGCACCACTGTACACCACTGTGCACACTGCTTTACATTTTCTGCATAATTTTATGTTTCCCCAACTTTTTTTGAAGGCCAGAGATAAACTGAAAAGACCCTGGTGAAAACATTTGTTAAGCAAATTTGAAAGCAGTTTCGCAAACATGACAGACATGGCATTAATCATGGCTCATCAAATGGCTTAAAGTGCGTAGTAAGTGTCACTGTTAATGACGAGCGCAATTATGTAAGACAGTAACATGTGACGTAATGAGAATGTGATACACTTGCTGCAGAGTGGTAGGTAGATGGGAGTGGCAGTGTAGGAAGCAGGCAGAATTAAGGCATTTTTGATAGTCAGCTATGCTCACGAGGCTTGAGTTTATGTTGGAAGAAGTTGAAAGCACTAGAAGCGAGTGAATCGACTGCAAAAGAACCTGTAGATACTTGAGAATGGTTCTTTTTAACAAACTCAAAAGATATTTAATATATAAGCTTTTATACAGTCTGGTTAAAAATTTTAAAAGCAAACACTCACCCAAATTTCTCATGAGGATAATGCTTCAAGCTAATTCCAAGCAAAAGGAATGCACTCACTCACACCCAGCCCACTCCCTGTCTTCCACTCACTTTTCCTACTTCCCTTCCTCTCCCTCCAAAGCACACAACATCAGCTTTCTCCATGGCCACGCCCTGCTTACTACACAGTTCTCGTCACGCTTGAAATTGTAATTGAATCCGTTGTGTGGCACACAACATTGCGTATACGCCACGTGTTACGGCATCTTGACGACGTCGACGGCGACACACAAAGAATAAAAATCAAATTTTCTTTCGTCATAGAGCGATAAAATAAAGTTGCTGCATGGCAATTTTTAGTTAAAAACTTTGTCTCACAGCCAACGCTAAAAATTAAAATCCTGCAACTGCAACAACAGAGCAACAACAACTTGACACGACTTACAGTTTCAGCATACCCTGTAGCTGTAAGAATAGGTCAACAGGTGGGCTTGATTGCGGCACAGAACAGAACTGACATATTCCAAGGTTAAACTACCTACTAAATTCATATATGAAACTGTACACCAATTTCCAGCCTCCAAATAAGCTAAAGTCAGCATTAAAATGTATAAAATATACCAAGTAATTATAATTTATCAAAATACCCAGTAAGTATCAGGTTGCTTGCCAAATTTTTTAGTAATACTTTCATATTTTGAAAATATACAAATTTCAACTCATTTAAATCGTTGCAGTTTTACTACCGCAGCTTTCAGACTGTACTGACTTTATTTTCACAGCATATTTTTGTTTTACAGCGTATCTACTAGTCTTATATACAAAGTCACTGCCTTGTTAGTTCTTTTTTTATTGTTATTACGGTACAGCTTCTGTCTTTTGCTAACAACTTTGCTGCTTGCACTTTGTCGTAAAAATAAAGTTTTACACACACGCGCGAGTTGTTTTCGTTTCTATACAGTTTGTGTGACTAGTTGTGTGCGTGTGTGTGTGTGTGTGTGTGTGCGTATGTGCATGTGAAGTTTGCTGCAGCATGCCACATTACCAGCAATGCTTGCAACAATAACCGACAAGTAAAAGTAAATCGCCGGTTGAGTCCAGTTGACAAATGATGACTAACAGATACTCTGTACACAGCTGGCACAGTTGCTACAATAAGACCTCAATATGACAGCACACGCGGGGATGATAAATGAAGAGAAAGTGGCATAAATATGCAGACAAATTTAAACGTTGATTGATTGACAATCTGTAAAATTTTATAAGTCTGTGGGAGGTAGAGGCAGTACAGTGAAGCTTCAAGGGGGGAGAACAGTGGGCAAGGGAGGCAAATAGGCGAACAAGATAATCAAGCAATGAAATCAAATACTATTTAAGTAGAGAGCAGGGAAAGTAAGGTAAAATCGAAAGAGATTAACAGAAGACAACTTATTCCTATAGTGAAAACACCCTTCGCACTTACAGTTACAGGGTACACAAATGTCACTGCTTTGGTGTCCCTTCGTTCGGTGTCTTCATTTTTAATGCCGTCATAAGGAAAACAACTCAAGTTGCCACAACCGCAGTAACAAAGCATTGCCAACTTAACTTGAACCAAAGACGGCCAAAAAACATGGCCAACAAACTGTAATTTGGTCAGCCAAAAATTGGCAAGACACCGCCGCGACTTGAAGGCAGGTAAACTGCAAGTTGATGCAGCTCAAAGTGGCAGCGATTAGCGCGTTGAGGCAAGTGAAGCGTGCACTTAGTTTAATATTTCATTAGTTTGCTTTGGGCCACGTTTAATCCAGTCAGCAACAGAGAGAGAGACAGCCAACTGGGCTATAAATTTAGCCCAGCCAAGGTAAAATTGTTTTTTAACTTAGCTAAGAATTGTTGTGGGTGCCAACAGGGGGGCCAAGTACGGCGTAGTCGACTCTGTAGCTGTAGCTGACGTTGCATGCAAGACAATTAATGTGCTTTTAATTAAACTAAAGTGCGCATTCGTAATTGCGAAATTACTTGCAAGTGTACGCGTATTTGAAGTTGCATTTTATCTGCTTAAATAGTTGCAAGTTTCAACAATGTAAGACGCCTAAGCCAGCAGCTCGAGTGCTTTTTAGTTTAATGAAATTGTAGCGTAAGTCGAAGCTTCTAGCTTAATTTATGCCACAAGCTCTTAAAAGTCTAGCAGCTTTTAATGTACCCTGCTCCCCCTATACCCGTTATGAATAGCCAGCGCCAAAGCCAACATAAAGTGTGTAACAAATTGAATTTTTCATACACACACAGCACACACGCACACACTCACACACACATGCAAAGACAGCCGACTAACCACACACTTAACAAGTTTTTGCGCCGTGCACTCATATTGAAAAATGCGACAATATTTTGTACTACAAAATCGTTAGCCATGTTGTGTACAGCAGGTGAGGCAGGTGAGGCAGGTGAGGTAGTAGAGCTGAGACAGGTGAGGCATGACACGTTAAGCTGCCACCACTCTCTAAAGCTTCCTGCAGCTCGAAATATGGTTGTGGATTTTGTGGGTAAAAGTAAAAAAAAATTGGAAAAAAAAAGATTACGCATACACAGTGTTGCTTCACTTTATGGCACTGACAAAATCACATATGAAACACTTTGGCCAAAAGTGCTTTCAAAACCGAGAACTTATCGAAAGCACAAAAAGCCAAGTCAAATTAACTGACGATAAAAGCACACTAAAGCTAAAAATAGGCATGATTTTATAAATTTATAATCAAAAAGTTGTTAATTAATCTTAGTAAACAAAAAGCTTCCATTAAGTCAGATTTAAACAAACATTTTAAAACCCCTGAAGCCATTAAATAAAATACAGTTAAAGACAGTTTACAAGCTTTGTCAATAAAAGCTTTTAAATAATGCAGAAAGCACCTTAAACTTAAGAACTTTGTTAGCTTAAAAGTTATCTTTAGTATTCCTCCATTTTTTAAATAAACCCTAAAGATTATTTTTCATAAATTAATTGTGCTTTCAAAGCTCTCTTCATAAAATTTAAGTAAGTCTTTCAGCTACTTTACACGCCCAAATATGTATATATTCAATTAAAGTTATTGATATGACAACTTTTAATAGCTTTAAAGTCAGTTTTACCGTCACTTTGTTTTAACATAAGCCAAAAAACCTCAGTTTTTAATAACTTGCGCAACACACCTGGTCATAAAGCTCATCAATTTAGCTGATTGAAAGCCCAAAGCCAAACAGTGTGCTCATTTGCTCTCAGCTAATGTCATTATGGTCTGCTGTAAATGGGCTCTCCGTTCACAACTCTTTATTTTCAGCACATGGTTCATTAGCTCAAACAGTGCTGTATGCTGTGGATAACAGTAACAACAACTAGAACAACTAGAACAACAAGAACAATAAAAAAAGTTGGGTATCCTTTGACGGCTTTGGGTTCATTTGCGTGCTTGCAGCAAAAGTGCTTCGCAGATTTATGCCATAATCCCGTACCGAGCAGACCAGACAGCATATATAGTAGGTGCTAGCCAAATGTGCGACAGGGCCAAAAGGGTGAGGGTGGATGTAGCTAAGAGCTAGTGCTAATTACCGCCAGCTCAGCGAAAGATACACCATAATGACTGCGACTATTAGCTCCCGAGTTTATTTGCGGCTTCTGCACGCCACAAAGTATGCTAAAAAAAGTTAACATACAAATTTAATACACAAATTGCAGTTGTATGTGTGAAAAGTGCATTGAATCCCCTCAGTTTCAACAAACATAATAATATTGACAAATGCAAATGCGTATATTAAAATTTCATTGCCTTTGCGACGCGTAAATAATTAATTAATTTAATTGAAATAAATAGTTTGACTACGCGGCAAATATTTGTCTTGCTTTTTTGCAATTAATTCCATTTATTTACGCGCGTTTTTAAAACATATTAATAAAACGCAGCAATTAATATTGGCATGTAGCGTTTTGTTAATATTTATTTAAAACTCGCAAATTGCATTTTATTAATTACTCAAAAACTTTAGTAGATTAAATATATTATAAAGCTGAAAATGTGTATGTTTCTGTCTCGCTCGCACACATGCAGCGACATGGCGTTCAACTATAGGTTTTGTTGGGTGTTTAACTTTCTTCATAGTAGTCGGATTTTTATGAAACTTTCACAATTTAGTCGCTAAACGATTTTTAAATAAAAATACTGTACGAAAAGAAGACATGTCTTAAAACGGGTATGAGATATTAGCTAAAAATATGGATTTTCTTCGAGGTGTGAATGGAGGGTGTCATCAATATAATGCTTGTAGTGACTGCAGCTTTTACCATCTTTAAGATCAATAACATATACTTTATGGTGTCTGTCACGCCTTTTTTCGCCTGTTACATACTTTTCACAAACCCAATATACTCTTCCAGTGAATTTAAAAATAAAGGGGAACTTTATGCTCTTAAATATCTTTTTGTGTGCTTTGCAATTAAGAATATTACCAAACTATTTTATTGAAATTGAAAATAAACAACACTAAACAAAAGCAGCAACAAATTTCAGCAAATGTTAAGCTCTGGAGAATCTGTTGCCAAATTATGCAAATACTTGAACAAAACAACGCTGCTAAAGCAAATTTAAAATGCATTTCCACAACTTTTCTATGCAGTTACAAACTGAATTTACTGTACACAAATACGTAGGGTGTGTTGAAAGCGTGCAATTCCCATAGATCATTATGGCTGGGCATAGAGTATGCAAATGCTTGACGACTCTTTGGACTGCGTTCATTGTGCGCTGCTGTTGAATTAAATGCAATTCGCTTGTCACTCATTTTAAATGGAGGAAAACAAATTGTACACACAAATTCAGATCTCATCAAGCAGGCGGCACGACCTTTTTCATGTAACTTCTTTTACTTCCGAGCTTCCAAGTGGCGCTGAATTGGGGGTAGTGGATTGAAGTCAATGCCATATGTCTTTTGCTGGCATGGCAGCTACGGCAGGGCAGTTGTTGGAACTTAAGTAATTCATTACTTTTGTCATGCATTGTCATGGCTGTTGGCCACGCTTTTTCACGATATATACTCGTATGTATTTGCATTGCTGGCTGTTGAATTTTTATGGTTGCATGCAACCGACAGAGTCGTGTATTTTTGTACTCGTATGCATGCAACAACATCGTCTATGACTGCATGTCAAGCTCAACGGCGAAGCTGTTGCAATTTGTATGCAAAATTGTTTTACAAATTGAGCAAGAAAAATGGCGTAAGCAGAATGCACACACACACGCACACACACACACATAGACGACACTCGAGAAAACTCTCACTGAAGTGTGGAAAACAAGCAGCACGTCGCTCGGCTTGAGCTTGAGCTTCTGCTTCAAATATTGCTGCAGTTGCAGCCTCAGCATGTCGACTATCAGGAATTCTCATAGAAATACACACACACACATGCTCACCTACTATTTTTTCTTGTCGCTATGCCCTACAGAAATTAGTGAAAAGGTATGTTCAACAAATTGTAGCAGGAAAATTCAAGAAAAGGTAACTTGAACTACTATTTAATCAAAAAATCTGCAGATTAGGTAAATCTATCTAATTTTCAGTATTTTTAGTAAATTTTCTATACAAAAATCTTTACTAAAGTCACCGTAAATGTATCTTAATTAAAGTTTAAACAGATAAACATTTTCCTCTTCACTAAACTAATGCAAAGTTTTCACTTTCCAGTTCACAAAACTTAAAGGTATCTGCTTAGTCTATCAACAGCTCCTACCAAGACAATTCCAACTTGTTTCCTTTTGCTTTTCTATAAATTTTTGAATTTTCAGCATTTTCCTTTTGGCAGCACACTCATGACATACTTGTGCACAGACGTGTGTGCTTAAATGCTGTCATTGTCTGACAGTCAGGAAAGGCAGCACTTTGTTGTATTTGTTACTGTCTTTTTTTATACTCTCTGCAAGAGTATATTGGGTTTGTGCAAAGTATGTAACAGGCAGAAGGAGGCGTGGCAGACCCCATAAAGTATATATATTCTTGATCAGCATTACAAGCCGAGTCGATATAGCCATGTCCGTCTGTCCGTCTGTCTGTCCGTCTGTCTGTCTGTCTGTCTGTCTGTCTGTCCGTATGAACAAACAGATTTCAGAGATGGTAAGAGCTACAAGTTCGAGCTTGGTGTCAATCGATCACATATTTAGTCAGTCAATACAAGAATCTTTTTTTTTCGATGCCACGCCCCATTCGCCCACAATGAGCAAAAAACTAGACACACCTCGGAAAAAACCGCTGTTTTCGGCGAATATCTCAGTAACCATGGCACCTAGGATCACGAATTCTGGTGTGGAGATTCCTAGCGGCAGCGCAAATGCATTGGCACTTAAAATTTTGGACTGCCACGCCCCTTTTTCCCACAACACATAAAAATAACTTCTTCCGCCTACAGGCATTTGTTCATATAGTACAGCATTGTAATTGTGTAATTCGAGTGGAGGCTAACAATACCAAACTATCCTAAAAAGTCGCATTGAAATCGGACTATAAACAAGAAAACTATAAGCGTTACAACATTGATAATTGAACGCAATATCACTAATGAGTGCAAGCGAGACAGAAACGTTTTCGCTGCTTGTGTGGCGACAGCGCGGCCGGCAGTCGCTGGCCGAATACACACATACATATGTACATGTATAAACACATATAATGTCAAACGTACTATGTATATTCGCATACAAACAGATGTTTGATTTTGCTTAGATTGTTTTTGTTTCAATGTGTTTTAATGCAAGTACTAGATATTGTAATATCTTGATACCGATTTTAATAATTTAACCGGGAAAAAAATGCAGAGAGTATTATACGGTTGGGCGTGCTCGACTGTACTTTTCTTTCTTGTTTTTTTTTGCATTCCCGCTCCACCGTGCAGACTTTCACTTTGAATAAACAAATTTGACAGCATTTTGCAATGTACAAACTGTGTAATTTCAATATTTACATGATTAATTGGGTTTATTTTTAATTTATATCAAACAAAAGGAAAACTGATTACGCGTACGCAACTCACTTCCCTTACTATCCCTACATAATGAGCAAGTTTTAAATAAAAGAAGATTAATTGTGATTTAACCCAGCCCTAAGGGATAATTCTCTATTGTTTTGCTCACAGTGCATTGTCCACACAGACACCCTGCAACTTTTTTCCAGCTATAGTGTTTACTATGAGTATTATAATTCGCATTACAATATCATTAAGTTTCAGTCCATCTCCGGCTCACTTCCTTGAGTGGATTCACTCTAAGCGCTTTTTGCCAAGTTTCTTGGAAAGTTTATAAGCCGATGACTGGGGATGCACTGATCCACTTTTAAATGGTAACAGGTGTTGGCATTTCAGGTTGAATATATATATTTACAACAAACAGCCAACGAAAGTTTATAAAACTTTGATGAAGGTAAAAGTCCGTAAATTAACTTCAATTTCGTATTGTTTTGCTGTTTATGACATTAGTAGTAAATCAGGTTCAAGACAAAGTATGCAAATATTATATACATACATTTACTTTATTTATGTACCATATGGCGCCCAACGTGGGGCCTGGCAAATACAACTCAATTGCAATACATAAATAAATTTCAATTAAATCGAAGCTGTCTATGAATATTTATGCGTTTAAATCTGTATTGATAACGTTTAAATTTAAAACTTTCGATATGTAATGAGCTTACAGCACAGAATTTGTCGGTCCTTCTAGGAATTTGTAAAATGTTGAATTTGAATTTGAGTTTTCAAGTTTGGGGACGCATGTGCTTCATTTTGTATGTTGGTTAGAGTCCACTCGACGACAACTGTAGCCTGAAGGGGCTGAATCTGGCGAGCAGAAGGGTACGGTACAGTACGGTCTATTGAGCGAACTTTAGCAAAAGTAGAATTGCATTTGCTCTGCTTGAAAAACTATTATAACTTTGACGATGCCGCCACGCAAGAGTTTCAGTTCATCCAACTATGAAAGTACTTTATGTGCGCTAACAAAAATATTTCTTTTATTGAGTTTTGCTCGTTCGCCACTCGATTTTGGGCTGCCACTTCCTCTATCACTCCCCTTACCCACTCACTTGAATGCAGCACAAAAGTTTTCTGCTTCCAAGCACAAACAGCTTTAGAGCCTGCCTTCAAGTGGTTGCCACAATTGATACGATGATAGCACTGGCATTGTTAACAGTTAGGCACAAGAGACATGCCACGATATTATCGAAAAAAGCTTTTATTTACTTAGTTGTGCTTTGTAGAAAAATGACAGTAATATTTTTTTCGCAAATTTAATATAAAATTCTCTAGTTGCGTTTGAATTTAAAACGAAGGCAGAAAAAACTGCAGCCATAAATCTGCACTCTAATATTTATGATTTGCAATTTACATTTAGTGTTTTTTAACCTTTTTTCTGCCTTTTTTTAAACAATTTTTCTGCTATTTTCAAATGCAATTATGTCAATTATTTAGTTTATGACACTTTTGTGTAAACGCTGCTAAAAATGAAATTTGATTTATTAACTGCACAAATTAACCAGCATTGTCAAATGTTGTGGCATAAATACGTGTAATTTTTACACACATTTTTTGCATGCACAGCTCTCAAATTATTACTTTAAAATTTATGGGCATAAAAAGCCTGACTCGACATAGTTTTTAAAACAAAACATAGAAAAAATAGGCAAACATACCACAGCGTGTGGCATATTGTAGTATAATATTATTGTTTGTGTATAATATGTAGCCATTAAAATGGAAAGTTTTGGGTACATTAAATATTTGCAGGGATATGTAACAGGGAATAGCAAAGAGCGCAGATAAGTATGCTACAAGAAGAGTGGCGAACGAAGCGCATAAAAGTATGCTACAAAAATTTGCTAGGGTATGAGGAGTATTAGGTTATAGACTCACTGCTCAAGCTTTTCGTTAGAGTATTTAATATTCGTCTGAGCGCATACAACTTTTAAGCCTGTTATTTGTTATTGTTGTTGTTTCATTTGTGTTGGGTTGGTTTAGCTGCTGCTCCTGCTGCTCCTGCTGTTGTTGTTTCTGTCGTTTGTTGCACAAGTTTTGCGGTCGCGCTTTGTTTTACAGCCAGACAATGCAACAAGAGAAAAACAGCTATGCAAAAATGTTGCACACTAATGTTGCCAGCGCAGCGTGGGCGGTGCTTTGTGTTTGCAACAAAAAATGCATTACTATGCAATGGCAGCAACAGCAGCAGCAGCAGCAGCGTAGCAACAGCAGCCAAGTTTTAATTACGTAAAATATTTTTGCGTGCACGCGCTCTAATCAACTTAAAAGCCAGGGCCAAAAACTGCAATTCGGCAACATGGTCCGAAGCGTGTACTTGTGCTTCTTGTTGCGCACAGTGCTGCAAAGAAGGATTGGCACTAAAACCGGGCGAAGTTGGGCTAAAAAGTGGCAGACAACGCTGCCTAATAATTGCCGCATTCGCTTTGGCTCAACAGCAACAGCAACAAGAGGGAAATGTGTCAAGTTGGCAGTTCGTCAGTTCGTCCGTCTAGTTGCGAGCTAGAATACCCTAACAGCGGGTGTTAGTAGTGGGGCTTGAGACGTGTTGTGCTTCATAAAATGGACACATTTTGAAGAGGAAAAGACATGACCTAAAGAACTGAGTATCATATTTTTACACTCAAATAATGTCTGCTTAGAATTCGACTACTACAACTTATAGTTGCCATATCTACAATTGTTCCAAAATTGAACAAAGTGTATGAAATCTTTGGCGCTTTATTTTTGAAACTCCCGTTGTTGTTGGTCTTGTGTAATTACTTGCTGAACAGCATACGCAAAATGGTTGAGCTGACAGCCAAAGCGACAAAAGTAGCAACAGACACAACAACAACATAAACTACAACAACAACAGCAGCAGCAGCTACAACTACAACAATTACAGGGCTGCAGGCAGCGTTCTCTAAGTGCTTTCTGACATGCTACTATGTAGCCTTCAACTGTAGCTGTAGCTGTAGCTGTGTGAGTGGGAGTCGGTATGTCCATGTGTAGGTGTGAACAACATTTATTAACATGTCCGTGCATGTGTATTTGTGGCCCTAGAAACTGTAAAAGCAATTTAGTTTACAGTAGCAGCCAACGTAAACGTTGCCCGGCGGCTTTTAGCTGATTCATGGCTAAACTCCGAGTCGGTGTGTGTGGGAGTGTGTGTGTGGGAGTGTGTGTGTGTTGCAAACTGTGCGTATGATTGATATCAGCCCAACTAAGTGCTAATAGTACAATGACACTTGCCCAAAAATTACCACTTAAGCTGCATAATTTGTGAGCTGCCAGTCGTTTAATGGAATTCTGGAGCTAACTGAACACAGTAGTAGTGTTGTAAAGCGCTTTAAACTGCGTCCTACTAATGGTAAAGACTTACTTGTTCGCTTACAAATAAATTCAGCTGCAGTGTTAGTTAAACTTATAACTTTGATGGCAGTAAAAAGTTGAAAAAATATTATTCAGTGTTGTAAAATGCCTTTTGAATACTGTTATGTAAAATTTAGGTAGCTACACTTCAACTATTCTGAAATAAATTACCTTGTTTCTTAAAATAGCCATTACTTAAAAGCTTTGCAGCTTAATTGTTGGATTAATCTCCAGCTTAAGTTAATCAGTTGAGATTTTTAATATAGAACATAAAAAATAACTATCTTTATGGTCAAATAAATCCATAAATTTATAGAAAAACTTCAGAAATTATATCAAAAATTCTGTTTCTACTCAACTGTTGTATGGATTAATCCCACAGCTAGTCTGCTTGGCACATAAATAGCTGGCAAGTAAAATTAAATTTCAAATATACAAGTCAAGTCTGTGGTGCTACGCAAACTGCCCATTAACGGTTCAGTCAAGTGTGTTACACACAAGTGTGTGTGTGTGGTGGGTGTTGTGTGCGTGTGTGTGCATGTGTGTGCTTGTGCTCGAGTGTAGATAGAACCAATAGATAAGCACACACGTCTACATAAATCACAAGTTACCTGAGCATCAAAAGCGACTGAGAAATGGACCTACCGACGACCACGTAGCAGATACACGTACTCCCAACCAAACGTTGTCTTTGTAGCTGATATTTGGGGCCAAACAATTGTTAATCAACTGCAAACATGACAGGCAGAAATTATGCAAGCGCATTGCCAACATTGGCTTAAAGGCTCTTGCCCGCATTCTATGTGTATGAATTGTATTAAATATTTGCGAAACAAGCAGTTAATGAATATGGCCGAATGCTTTGTGGCTAGCAGACAAACGTTTATATACAGACACACATTGAAGCCAGTTCTTCAATCAATTGACCTTTTTAGCCGCCTTTTTGCTACAGTTGTTGTCGTTGTGGTCGATGCGATTTCAATCAAAATCAATTGCCATAAAGTGTGACACATAGACATGAAACTGAATGCAATTATGTGCAAATTGCATTTTATTTGATTTTACCATTAGATTGACCTATGAAAATGGCATAACTGGCACAACTAATTGAAATCAGAGTTGGCCAAAGCTTAAGCTAAGGAAATCCTTCTGTTAAAATCAGCACAAAAGCGTAACTAAACTTTTGCTAGCAATTTGAGAGTTTTAATCAATATAAAATTTTGTAACACAAACCCAAAGGATTTTGTTTAACAAAAGCCTTGATATACGCCCCCTACGTACCGCCCCCTCTGCTGTCAGCCTAAAAGTTCTTTTTGTGAGTGCTTGTGGAATTTTCAAATTGAATTCTTGCACACTTGGGAAAACCAGACAGCAAATACTTCAAAGCAACAACATATGACTGCCAAAAAATAAGAGTAGAAAATAAAAAATGTAACTGAAAAATGCTACGTTTAATACATGTTTTTATACCCTATACACACAAGCGGCATTCTTGAGTTTGCGGCCTGCAAATTTAATAGATTCAAGCTTAGCAAAAGATAGTCGATGTTTGCTGCAGAAATGACTACCTTTTTTGGGTATGCAAATTGAGTAAAAACGGCTTTGAATGGGTAGTAAAAACTAGACAGGGTATTTAAAAATATTCAAATTAATCTATGCATGAACAATTTTATAGAATCAGAATCACTTCACTGAAGTAAAATTGATGAAAGCGCCTACTCCCAACAGTTTTCTAAGCTTTTATCCAACTAAAGGGTATCTCTTTGGTATTTACTGCCCACAAAAACTGCCCCATGTGTTCGCTTTTAATAGTTTTAATTGAAATCTCACAAAGCTTTGTGCTAAACTCACTCAGATTATAAGAGTAAAAAATAGAAACAATCTAAACTGTAATTCGACGTATAAATAAATTCCTTTAAATTGTTATGTGTCCATTTCACAATTTGCAATTATCATTGACCACACACGCAAATACATTTTATCCGCCTGACAGGCTTTATAATATCGTTTTCAATTACCAAAAATGTTGAATGAGTTGGCTAGTATAGGGCTTGGGATAATTATACGTACGAGTACGATACCAAAATGCATTTGAAATTTCAATTGCGTTGCGATTCACAATTAATATTTGCATAGTTTTTGGTACCAGTGTCTGTCAGGCTTTAAGCTCGGAGTCCAAAGCCATTTGGTGCATTACAATGTCCAATGCGGCATCTAATTGCCAAATATTTGTCTGTTTTTGTGAAATAATCAACGTGCAGGTCAACGCGCATTTTAAATGAGTACACTCGACTCGTATCCCTGTAAACACAGCGAGGTGTATATTATTTTAAAGGGGCTGGAGAGGGGGTGTGGCGTGTAGGTAAGCGCACTTTTTGGGGCACCAACTGTGGCACAATAAATGCATTTTATTATTGTAAATACCAAATGTGGTGCGCCGCATTTGCTAATTGAAGTGTCTGGCGGGCAAACATTGCGTATACGCAATGTCAATACCCAGCACGAGCGCTAATGTAGCAGACAGTTTTATATACTAATTTAAAAACAATTTATTTATGCGCTTTTGTTAGTTAATCTATAAGAAATTCTTTACTTTCTTTCCATTTAAAGGGTATCTGCTCGTCAGACACCTAACCGCCTCTTCTACCCTATTGAACACTGTCTGCAAATGTATTGTATTTTAAATATTAATGCATACTGCATTGCATTTCAGCTGATTGTCTGGGGAAAGTGCAATTGCGTGATATTAAGTATACGCCCGGTTGCGCATTGCTTTTCGTCCATTCATTGACAGATTGTTTTGGGCAATTTGTAGCCAGAGGATTACCACCTTACTGATTTGCATGCTCAACGCATTTAATATGCAGATTTTGCCATCACATGAACCATCGGAAAATTGTTTGCGACTCGAGACTTCAATTGTCACTTCAACCGACCAGTGTCGAGTTGAGTTCGGCTCGATCCTAATTGGCATTTTGCTTTGTTCTAGGCATTTCTTGATAACAGTTTCTGACAGCTTCATGTTTGCATAAATATGCCTACTAATTTTAAACTGCAAATCCTTGTTGCTGTGACAGCTTGTGTCAGCTGACTTGATGATTCCTGACTGTTCGAAAGCTTTTTGACTTTATGCTCTTACCAAGGGGAAAATGCTTAAATGCTTTAATTGGGAATTTCAATGATATAAAAGACAGTTCGATCGATGAGAATTAGATTAGAATAAACTTAAATATTCTCAGCATAAATTATAAATTGCTTTTAGAAACTTTAGCTCTGTTGGTTTATCAAATAGACACATAAAAAGGCAAGTAAATAAGCTTATAAGAGAGTTATGATTTTCTAAAGTTTATTTAAATATACCCTGTAGTTTAGAGCTGTAATTTATTGTTATAACCAGTCAAAATATATCTGTAATCAAAAGCGATTAACAGCATTTGTTTTAGCTTCTTTCTGGCATTTTTTATCAATTTTTTTATCACAGCTCCCACATAAGTCATATTTGTACCCCATAAATCTACCAAAAGAGCCGTATTTAAAAAACTTTTATTTGATTTATACAAGTATTTATGTTTGTCATTTTATATTGATGCCATGAAAACCGAAGCTAATAATTGACTTTCCCCATAGTCGCTATAGCTATCTCTAACTCCCTCTCTTTCGCTCTCTCTATCGTACTATTCCCCAGTTTCTCTCTTGCTCATTTCACATGATTATTTATGGCAGTTTTTTGCAGTAGCCTCAGCTTGGAAATGAGTACATTTATCATTCATCGACTGCTCTCTTATTGCCTTCAATATTTTGTTTGTTTTTCCAGCTATCTGTGACCCTCTCTCTGTCTCTATTTTTTGTTGTTTTCTGGTAATTGCTCGGTTGCTTTTGCTTTGATTTATCATTATTTGCGAGTGCTTCAATTGGTTTGCCTAACCAATTTGTCCAGTTTATTTTGATGCATGTCGCATTGGTTTTTCTCCAAATAGCTGGCATTTAATTTAGTTTGCTTCGTGCACAAAATAATACATTCTTTTCCAAAAGAATCTTTATACTATAGATGAACGTGTCTGTTTGACCAGAGGCAAGTGGCAAGTGGCAACTGGCGAATGGCAAGTGGCATGTGGCAAGTAAAGAGTGTGAAGTGTCGTTGCTGCCAAAGACAGCATTGCCACTTGGACCAAACAAACTTGTTTACACATTTTTGGTTGCTCAATTTCTAATGTCAACAGGCAAGCCAACAACACGACCTCACCAACACACACACACAGAGCTGTGTGTCCTTGTTGTCCTTGGTTGCCTGCTGACATCGCTGCCTGCATTCATGGCCACTAACAACTCGAACAAGTCCAACAATTTTTAGTAATCTTATTTTTTATTTCTTGGTTATTTCTTGGTATATTTTTTTAGTAAATCTTCGTTGTTGTTGGCACTGCACTTTATGGCAATTGCTTTGACATTTAAGCTTTGTACTTATCTTTATTTCTGACCAAATACAAGTTAGTTGTGTGCTTTAAGCTTTAAAGCAGCGGGGCAATCAGCTTTTCCAGCAGTTTATTGTAGGTGAACTAAAATTTAAGTAACCCAAGCTGCTTTCATCACTTTTCTGGCTTTAAAAGCTCATTAAATTTCTTTGACTGAGTGTATTTCTTTTCAGTGTGCCCTCCTCTCGCAATCACTTGCAATCTGAAACTAATCTTGAGATGCTGCTGCCACTAATAAACTGCATTTATTGGTAGATTTAGTTGCTGCCACATGCCGCATGCAAATGAGCTGCATGCTCTGCAGCCGAACCACTCGAGTTTATGGCCCAACTGCAGTTTTTTATGGTCTCTGGCTCGGCCCGGGATGAGTTCAATGCTAAATGACGTGGTACAGTTGTGCGTGCCAAGCTAATCCTCTAGCCATGATGACGTTTAGTGGCCCCAGCGACAGTTGTTAAATTTTATGTGCCATAAAAAACGCCTTTGCCTCAGTTCCCTCTCCGCTTTGGTGCCTTTGCGCCGCGCGTCTCTGTGTCTTCTGCTCTATCTGTGCTAATTTCAACTTAATTCCATTTTGAGCAGAGTTTTATGCTTTGCTGTTTTTTTTTGTTTTGAGCAGACCCTGTACTTGACAGAGTACAAGAGGGCTGTGAAGTTTGTCAACGGAGGAAGAGTTCAAAAGACAGTTGAAAGAAGTCTACTTGGGCCAGGCATAAACGTAGACAACCTCTTATGTCTGATTTTGGTTCATTCTGTGCCAAAAATGCCTTAATAATCAAATAGCAGACACACAATTTTTAAGCATTGGTTAAAAGAAGCAAAAAGCCACCAAGGCACCACATAACAAGCTTTGAAGCTTCTTTGCTCAAGTGCTTGCCTTTTCCCCACACAATTACAGGGTTACATTTGCGTTTTGTACAAGTTCTGTGGAGCCAGTACTTACAAGAGTTTCTGGGGATTGACAAAATATAAGTACAGGGTTTCTTTCAGTCGCTGTCCACAACACCAGTCCCTTTGACCCATCTCTCCTGTTGCTCTTTGTGCCACGCATTCTGTCAGACTTCAGTTTTGTCCATGTCCTGGCCCATGCATTAATATGGAAATTTCAATGCGTGAGTCTCTTCAACAATTCCATTCAATTAGAGTGTGAAGGCAGCAGCAGCATGAAGCTGCCTTTTATGACTAACGCATTTGCTTATGCCTTGGCTTAGGTCAAATTATGTTTGACTATGCGAACATTTTTTGGGACAAAGCCCATGGCACATCAATTTTAATCAAAGCCAATGGAACGTGCTTTGACTGCGTAAATAACAGGCACACATCACAAAGGCCTCACAGCTCACACAGAGCAAAGGGGCGTGGCAAGAAGCAACACAGATAGGAAGAGTGCCAGAGTCTGGCAGGCGCTAAAGTTTGCACTCTCACAAAGTCAAAAGGCAAGGCTGTAAATCAAAGCTAAGCCCAGAACGTTGATGACCATTCAACGTCACTTAAACGGACACTTTGCACACACACCCCAAACCCTGCCCACACACTCCTTGCTTCTTCTTAGTCCTCTGTTGAACTTTGAACTTGCTGCAGCTTAACCCTTTAATACCCTTATCTGCTTTCGCATTTCACTTGGTTGCATTTGTTGGCTTGACTCGAGTTTTGTTGCCTTTTTTTTCTTGTCTTTCGCCTATTTTGGCCCAGGCCCTGCCTTGCCTTGACTTGACTTAACTTGACTTGCGTTTGCCTTTGGCATCAACTGCAGCTTTAGAGACCAGACTGTCGATACCCGCCAGGCTCGTCTACCTTTCAGTACACATTATATTCCCCATTTACTGCGACTCTGTCACTGTTAAGTCCCTTGTCTATAAGCTGGCTAAGGGCTTTTGGTCAGTTCTGTTTGAGGGGTAAATCAATGCCGATGCACAGCTTGAAAACTAAAGCCAAAAGCGAGCATATTTGGCTTTAAAACTGCTGTCATGTGGTCTCTTCAGCATCACTGTTGTCACAACATTATAACACTCGTTTGCCCTCTAGCCAAGTGCATACAAAAAGTGTTGCCTACTTATGAGCGCAGTGGGAACTTTTAACCAATTTGTCGTTTCATGCAAACTATTTTATTTCTAGCCACAAATTTTGTCATTACGCAACATTCATCCCATGACGTGCTGGCCCCGCCCACTGGTGCTTAGCCCCTTTACAGGCCATTACCTTACTACGACTTCCTGGCCACAAAAGTTGCCGCTTTGCTGCCTCAAACAATGTGCCCTCGCTCTAATCCTTTCCTAGTTGTTATTGTAAGCAGCTGTCTCTCTTCCCGCTCTCTCTTTAACTATCTCTAATTCTCTCTCATAGTTATGGATTTTGTCCTTTGACAAACTCTTTTGCAATTTCACTGCTCAGCTCTCGTTTTAAGCCGCTTATTGTCGGCTTCGAGCTCAATTTCAACAATTGCCCTGTGGATGGCTTTAAGATTTATTTGCCGCACACAGTTAGTGAGGAAAGGCACTTGACATTGACATTTCAATGGAACTTGCATCATATTTTATTCATGAAAATCCCTCAAAAAGGGAATTTTCTCTCTTTTCTGCCTCTCTGTGTCTCCCTTAGCCCCTCTTCTGTCAATCTATATCGCTGTCTGTTTATTTGTTGTTGTTTATGGCCATACATAACAATCAGCTTAGCGCTCAAGATATTTGTTATGGGTTTTGGCTATGGCTAATAAGCGCCCTGGGAACCAATGAGACTTTATAGACATAACGCATACGCAGCGTTGGTTCCGCTGGCGTTCCGGTCAGGCAAAACAAAGCTGTTTGTAAACAATATACACACTCTAAATATATACACACTTAATACACAGCAAATATCAGCACAAACACACTTAATACTCGAATGTACATAGACATGTATACACTGCGAGAAATGGCTGCTTTAAAGTGCTTGAAAAGCATAGCAGATGCGCCAAAAATGTCTATAATCAGAAAGAGACTTGGCTTTCAAATCAGTTTTACATTTAAATATCAACTGACTCTGCTTTTCTTACAGTGCACACGTTTGGCAGCATTGAATTTTGGCAAAATGTCAGTATGCGGTTTTCCTGGCCACTAAACTTTACGTAAAAGTTCAAAGAGCTGCCGCGCTGCATAAATAAGTTTTGTAGAATTTGATCCCTTTGCCTGTCCCCTGCACCTCTCCCAACACCCTGCTCCTCCACTCTACCCAACATCACCAAGCTCTGCGCCGGCTATTGACAGGCTAGCACCAAAAAGTGGAAAGAGCTGGTGTATGTGTGTGTGCAGGATTTTGACTATAGCTGAGTGTGTGCATTTTAGCTCAGGGCTTATATTTTGATGACAAATTCTAACTGCAGATATGAAAAATGGAATCAAAAGAGTATATAGGAGCTAAAAGGATGGAAATCTGTAGAAACTCAGCTATGAGATCGAAGTAAACGAGAGTTCTGCGTTACTAATTGAAGATTATATGTTTTTAAGAACTCAAAGTTTGCTTATAGGGACGTATACGTTATGGTTTCATGATCAGCAAATAGTATTCAGTAAATACAATTTAAAGTCTGTCTTTGGAAAGACATAAATTGTAAATTTATGATAATTTTATACAAAATTTTCAAAGCTAGGCAACCCAGCGTCGATCAGCTCTGTTGCAGCTCCATCGCTTGTTTTTGCTGGTCGAATGTTGCTGCAAAGTTGCGCCAGTAAACATGTGTTGTAATGAGTTATTGCTGTCTTGGCCCCACCATTACCAATCTGCTTTGCTGCCACTGGTTTCCCTTTCCCCCCGCTTGCCTACAGAATCAACAAAATCAATATCCCTGCAACGTGGCCCAACGTAGCCGTTTTCCGTTGCCTTCGCTGCCATATTGAACTCGTTATTTTCGAAAAGTCCATGCCAATTGCATTGCAATGACGCTGTATGTGCACGGTGTACAACTGAGTGTGTGTGCGTGTGTGTGTGTATCTGCACTAATCGTGGCATATCAGTTACGCAGCACACGTTGCCCTTTTTGTCATGCATCGCCATTTTTTGTGCTGCTGCAACAAACTACCTGAAAACTGAAACCAGTTACCTGGAACTGGGAACTGGGGAGCCAGCAACCTGGTCACAGCTAGCTGTAAGTTACATCTGCTTATTGCCACATAAATCCGGCAATATGCAAGCCAAAGCCACTGCAGTTATCTTCGTATTTCCTTTTATTTTTTCGCCCTTTGTCAGCCAGTCACGTATTTCATCTTTGGGCCATAATGTAAGTGCCTGACTTTTGTCTCTCTGCCGCTGCCTCTGCCTCTGCCATTTAACGCTTACACGAACTAACAAAAAGCATTTTTGATTCAAGATTTTGGCCATAAACCTTGCTTGGCAGCGGCGCTCACAATATGGCTTTATCTATATATAATTTTTATACATTTTTTGCTTTTAAAATTCGTGTGGAAAATCACTTAAAATTCAATTTGCCAATGTCTGCGAGTTCGCGTGGCATTTGTCAAAAGAAATGCTGTGGCACAGTGGGGCAAAGTGGGCTGAAACTGAATAGCCTACAGTTGGTGAAGTACTATAACTTTATAACAGCTTTATTATCTTTTTAAAAGTGTTCCATATTTAATTTTATTTTATTTTCTTTAATTTCCTTTTATTTTGACTTCTGCCCACTGTTGTGTTGCTTCAGCTGCCATGGAAACTAAGCGGTCTGACAAATAAACGAAATGTATAAACAAAGTTTAGCCTGACACACACACACACACGCAGAGAGACAACGATAAGCACACAGATAGACAGCAGAGTGACACTTGTATGGATCAACAGGATGACGTCGACACGGAAGTTGTGCTGCGAATTTCCGTTTGTACCGCTGTCAGTGCTTCAGCGTTGCCATATCATCCGAAAACATATTCAGTCATACTTTAGCATCAAACGTCAACATCATTATCGTCATTATAACGATCATTATTGTCGTGTTTTTGTGCTGCCGTCAGCGTAGCGCCTCTTTGTCGCCTTGTCTGACAATTTGATGGCAAATGAGATGCCAAAAATAGTTGCGTTTTATGTTTCCCCCAAAAATTTTGTTGTAGGTAAATGAGTTTTCACTGTTGTTCAGCTGTTTTACTGTTTATAGCAACAACAACGATGGAAAAAACTTAATTTTCCTGCACTTTTGTATGGCATTTGCCACAACAACATTTCCATAGATCTGCCCGACAGCTGTTTGTGTATTAGGGTGTGTGTGTTGGTGTGTGTGTGGCGCATTTTGCATTCAACTGTGTGCAAATACGCGAGTTTGTGATTAAATTTTCAGTTTATGGCAACATTTTCGACAAGTTTTGCATAAGCAATGTAGTCGCTTTGCCTGCCTCCCTATCCCTATCCCTCCCTGTCACCCACTCTCCACTTCACTTACTCATTCTGTTTCTAACGTGCTCCTCTGGGCGGCTCACTAATTGAAATTGCTTTTGCAAAAACCATTTAGTGTGCCACAAAGATGTAGTTGCGGCTCAATCCAGGGAGTAGAGAGGAGGGAATAGGGAGAGGAGAGCTCACGCCCTTGCACTATGGGTCAAACGCCCGATTTTTAGGAATTAATTAATATCTCAAGAACCAAGAAAGATATTTTAATTTGGTTTTTTGTATTTGACTTTTGACATCAAGACGCGATTGTTGGAAAAAAAATGGGCGTGGCACCGCCCCTTCTTCATATTGTTAACTACCATAACTTTTTTGTTTTTCATGCTATTAACACCAAATCTACGTATTAAATTAGTTTTCATGCTCTGAAGACCCTGTGAAAAAATGGTCAAAATCGGTTGACTATATCATATAGTATTCATAAAAGAGTTGCTCAAATCACCTTTTTTGCAAAAAAAACGCCATTTTATAAGATTTTAGGCAAAATTTATATGAAAACAATATAAAATTGTCGTTTTCTTATACAATGTTGCTATATAACTTTACATTTGGCCATTGCAAGCTTTGAAAACATTGGAAACGGTGTCTTGCTTGCTTTGCTAGCTCACTTGTTGACGCCAAGCTTCAAAGAAAATTGCATTGCATACAACGAGGTTAGTTGCTAAAAACTTAAATTGTGCAAAAAGTGCGCAAAAGTGCGCATTGAGCTTTTAGGTCTGAATTCGTAATTGATTACTCTACAAAATGTATATAGTTGCATTGCTACAAAATGCTACAAACATAAGTTATCTTCTCTCAAAGATGAATTTATAACACAAAATCATTATTTGAGGTTAGTTTTTAGTTTACTTAAAACTCCACATAGCACGCAGATTTTAGATGAAACAAAAACAAAAAGTTAAAACCTCATTCTTTGCTATCCATTAAACATTTTAACATAATTTCCGTTATTTTTGGGTCAAATCTTGCTTTAAATGTACGTATAGATTGCTTACAAACGTTAACATGCGCGCGTTATGTATAACAGCTCTGTTAAGGAGGTGTTATCTTAACAGAATGCGCGCCTGTTAAAATTCTGGTTATGTAACATTTACATATGGGGTATTGCTAATGGATTGGGATCAAAATTATGTAAATTTAATCAACTTGAAAATTAGACTTAATTCCTAAAAATCGGGCGTTTGACCCATAGTGCCTTGGCGTCGAATTAACTCATTATATATTTTTGGGTCGAGCGTGAAGCGAGCAAGTTGCAACAAGCACGCTGCATGCTGTCTCCTGTCTCCTGTCCCTTTTGGCAAATTGAAAACTGAAAACGTTGCCAACAGGCTTGAAACTAACTTAGTGGTAGCTGGTAGCCCGGTAAGTGGCAAATGGCAAATGCTAACTGCTAAATGGCTGTGTAAATTGTTTAAGCATAACACGCATACGACCCGTGGGCCAAGAATTCTGCAACTACTCGCGCATATTACAAATAATTGCCAGTGGCAACGGCAGCATATTGTCTGCCAATCAATCACTGACGTTTCCCCGCCTCTTTCCTCCCCTTTCCCCACATTACACACGCTCTCTGTGCCTCTTGGCGTTGCACATTAGGTTTTAATTGCAGCTAACTCAACTCGAATGCGCCATCGCTGCAAATTTATCACAAAGCGAAATGTGATTGACATCAATCAAGCCGCAAGCTTATCTAATCTGCCACAAAATGAAAGGATTCTGTAGCACACAAAAGCCACTTCCACACACATCCCCACACACTCCCAATCGATAACCAACTGAAGTAGCTAAACATAAAAACTGCTTGCCACAAGCAAAAATGGGAATTAGTCAAATGAATCAATCGAGTGAACAACTCACTCATTGATTGAGTCAGTGTGTGTCTATTTTCAGCTTAGACAGATAGATTTCAATCAATTTGAACAGATTTCAAGCAGATGTTGCTGAAGTGGAAAGATAATCATCAGCCTGATTTCAAACTGCTTGTGGGGCAAACAAAAGTTTTAGAGGAACAAAAGAAAGTTCTGCATAAATTAATTGATTTTTTTAAACCAAATTTCTTTAATTTAACTTAGCTAAATTAATGTCTAACATGTTGATGTAAAATATATTTATTGTGCTAAAAGTATCACCCACATAAACCTCATATATTTGCTAACATTATACTGATATATTCCCGGCTTTGTATAATTTATTTATTTTACTAAAACCATATTTCCATTATAGTTTCCTTTGCAGCATATTTATCAATAAAAAAATATTATTCACTGTAAATGTCAGCTTGTTGAAATTTATTTGAGCAAGTTATGTGCGTTCATTCAACAACTTTTTAATTAATTATTTGCAGCCAAAGAGATGAGCAGCTTACCACATTTTTTTCCAAATACATAGTGAGGCTCAAATTTCTTTACAAAAAAGGAAAAATCATTTTGGATTTTGCGAACAAACATTGAAAGTGAAGTCTAATGAAAAAAGTTTGCACGAACACGAATGAGAACACAGCCTAAAAGTACTTTTCTTTTCAATTTTTACTTATATACCATGTAATTTGAAGCCAGCTATTCAAGTTATGATAGCATGGTCAGAATGGCAGTGGAGCGTCGGGGGAGCGGGGGGTTGGGCAGTGTAGAGTTCCCATCAAAGTGACAGCGGCTGATGGATCTGACAGGTCGAAAAGTCTTCGCCTAACTATGGATGTCAGAGCCACAAAACTTCCGGCAGTTCTTTTAGTGCTTTAATGTGCAACGTGGCACGAAATCAATATACAGTTCAGCTACAGAGTGGACCAAAAGAAAAATAGTGTGTAGGCAGAGGGGGGAGTAGAAAGAGGGGGAAAAGAGCAACGGGGCTAAGCAACCGCTGAATTTATTTGCCGGCTAGGAAATGGTTGCAGTAAAAATTGTTAGTGACTGGCGACTTAACGTTTGCTTGCAGCCATCGTCTGTTGGCGCCACAAAACTGCGTCGCCATTTGTCTGCCCAAAATAGCTGGCAAAAGAAATGTGTAAAAAACAACGGCGAAGAGCAGGCAATGGAACGACTTGTGGATACCCTGTAAGACCGAAAACTTAACTGAGAACGAAATGAGCTACTAACAAGAAAAGCTTTAAAGTACATTCATTTTCATAATTTTAATTTAATAGATAATAATGCTCCACTCCTTCCCTTCCATTTACGAGTAGTTCAAAAAGAACTCACAAAAATTTCATTGCCTTACAAAAAGTCACAGCTTCCCAAACATCCCCATCAGGCACACACTTTCTAACACTTCAACATACCCCTTTAACTACTTGTCTTACAGGGTACATTTTTTTCATGACCTAGAAAAATAAGGCAAGCAAAAGCTCTGACTATGACGCTCACTCTGAGGCTGTAGCAGAAGCTGTAGCAACGTAAGGAGCCCAAGGAGTCCTTGGCGGGGGCGAAACGCTGTGATGTGCCTCAGTTTGGTGGCATGATTTGGTGGCATGTGCGCGATTGCTGCTTGTGGCCATAATGAATTGATTTATTGGCATTCAATTTTTGTTGCAGTAACATAATTAGTTCTGGTTTCTGTGTGCAAATTGATTGAGTATCCAGTTGATTGCGAGCTCATTCATTAAAAGTCTCAACCTCAACTCGACTTACAAAACACTCGCATTATTTATAATTTCATTTAGCTATGGGTGGCAGTGTGAGTGTGTGTGTTTTGCATTTAAATTAAACAGCAAAAAAAAGTAATCTTATTGGAGGAAGAGAAAAAGTGCAAAATAAATAATTGAATGAAACTGTTTAAACATTGCATTAAAATGCAAACACAGAAAATGAGCTCGGTTAAGTTAAACAAAGTAGAATTGAATTTGTTTAAGCGGGGTTTTAACCAAAAGACTTTGACGAGAGTTAATTAAATAAAATTTAATTGTTTAAAAAGGAGTTTTATAAATTTATGCATTTCATTCCATGAAAATAGTTGCTTAAAAGTAGTTTAAGTCGTAAAAATTCTATTTAAAAGTGGTACTAAAATCGAATTATGACGTCACAGCTTCCCTACTCTTTTTGCCGTACTAACTTAAAGTGTATTTTAATTTTGGCAACGTGACTTCACAGCCAGTTTATCGATTTGCCCAAAAACACTTGCCAAAAAAAAATAGCAGCACACTGCGGCATAGCGACAAGGGCAGGCACAGAGACAGGGTAAGGAGGCGGTACAGGGGCTGGGGCAGCATTCAAGGGGGATGCGTCTGGCGCCAATTGGCGCCGTCTGGTCGCGCTGTCTTCGCAAAAGGCGAACAAAACAAAAAGTGTAACCTTAACACACGCGTAGCTTAGACCGCTAGCTGTGACCCCTGACCCCTGTAGACCCCTTCCCAGCTAGACAGACGAAACAACCCCGCTAGGCAGCACAGCACATAAGGAAAGACGCGTTTATGCAAAAGCAACAAGAACAACTAGTTGAAAAGGCGGCTGTCGAGTGAGCACAGCTGTTCAACTACCCTTTGAACTTTTCAGGTACAGGGCATAAGAACGACAACAATAACAACTTAAACAAACAAGATTTTGCCGCTAGCAATGCCGCTGATAAAGCATAAAATTGTTCTTTTTTGGAATGCCTGGCAATGGAAACGGAGCTGGGAATGAATGGAAATGGAATTGAAATGGATGCTTGAACTACTTGAAATGCTTGAGAAGGGAGAGAGAGAAGGAAAGAGGAGGGTGAGCTGGCTTTGTGTGAGCCCTGAGCCTTGAGTCAACAACATTAGACCAAGACAATGGGCGTCAGGCTCGTAATAAGTAGCAAAAAACACAATGGCCAGGATTAAGTGGGACCACAGTGCAACGAGTGTCGCGTAGGGGCAATCTATGTAGTTCTGCCCCTGCGCTCTCCCCAATTATTCCCCTATATCCCCCTGTTCTTTGTCATGTGTTGCCTGGCTCTTAAGGCTGTTGTTGCTGTCGCTTGTTTGTTGCGCTTTTGTGTCGTGTAGTGGAACAACAACGAGTGTGCACAACACGACAACATGCGGCTTGTGTTTGTCTAGTTGCAAGCGTGTTTCAGTGCTGCCAACTGGCGACTGCCCCGAAGGCAACCAGAGTCGACTTTATATGCATTAATGCGCAGCTTCTGTTGCTTCTTCTTGCCGCTGATTCGCATTGCAAAGTAAATGCCTTAATGCGCTTATCCTTTTAGTGTCAGTTGAGCATTTCGCTCACTTGTACACGCCATATTACTCCACACACAAAAACTCTCCACTCACCTACACACTCTTCCCCCTCCGCTATCTCCCCACACTCCTCCTGTTTTTGTAGTTCAGTGCAAATATTGCCGTCGACATTTGTCAAGCGCGTTGTCGTTAGGTGTGAAAATAATATGAATGCTCTGCTAGCTGCCACATCGTTGACACATATACACAGACCGAACAGCACAGCAAAAAAAAAAATGATGAACAGACATGCATTGACTTGCACAAACACGCTCAGACAAGTACGCATGCGAGGGCTGTACAATAGCATTCGCCCACAATTGCCTACAGCTTCAGTCACATGTCGACCATTGGAATTTCAACACTTTGCACTCGCTGAACGCAGCCAAGGGGAGTTTCCAAGGCATTCGCTGTGACAAATGACTCGCAGACTCTTTGGTATGTGCTTTTTGCATAAAATATTTAGTTTTCTCTAGTTAGTTTGTCTAGTAGTAACACGGAACTATGTGGAGATACTGTGAGAAGTGTAGACGTTTCAGTGAAGTTTACTTTTAATAGTTGTTACGTGTGGAACTCATTTTAATTACATCCTTCATCTCTTTAGCCGCAGTTATCAATTCATAAACTTGATTTGGTTATATCTGCTTTTTACTTCTTAGTTTTCTATTGACTTGTACTACTCATGGTAAGTTCACGTTAGGAGGGAAGTTTTAAAGGTAAAGTATGTTTTAAAGACAAAAATTACTAGTCAAGTTGTCCACTTGTGATACTCAGGACTGCACAAGCTACCTTTAGTTGGTTCTGCCTAAATCTCATTCAAAATATTTGTTATTTGTATAACATTCCATTATACCGTTTTTTATTATATTTTATATTTATTCCCAAACTACAGTTCATACTCTCGCTTAGGTGTTAACTGCTGGCTGGGCGAATACAACTACTGCAAGCCACTCAATTTTCACGCGCTCACGCGTCAATGAACGATTTGACGACTGGTTTGGTTCTCGTTTGGGTTCGTTGACAGCCTGTCATCCGTTTGTCAAATATTTGCACAGTTGTTAAATTCCATCCATGGCAGAGGTCTCCACACACCCCCACACACGCACATCAACAATTAACCATATTCGTGACATACCAAAAATTGTAAGGCTAACGAGGAAAAGTAAACCCAAAAAAGAGAGGGGAAAAAAAGCTTTTACAAATGAAAAACAAAAACAATAAGGGCCGTCGCGGGCACATGTAAAGGGGGCGTGGCTGTACGCAAACTACGCTAATTAACAAGCAATTAAAGCGCACGAAGAACTTGACAAAACACAGCTGTTGCGCGGTGATGGGAACCACAGTTTACAATAACAATAAGTGCAACAACAGTGTGGCAACGCTGTGTACGTAAGAGCATGCAAAATGCAGCCCTGAAGTGCAGCCAACTTCACGGTGTAAACCACAATCGTGGCGGAGACGGAGGCAGAGGCAGGCGTTAGCAATGGCGTCGACTTCCGCTTAAACGCTGCTTATCGCCGCACACTTTGCCAGCGAGTTGGCTTAAATGCGAGTACAGTTAGTTTATGCGAAGGACAGAGACGGCTAGAGTATAGTGGTGGGGAGTGGTGGAACCTGCAAGTGAGTTGTGTTGGCATTGCAGACATGGATGCCATTGTTTATTTAAGCCAATATCCGTTATTTAAGTTGCGCTTCCTTCCGCCAACCATTTGTTGGCCCTTTCCACTCGTTCCTGTTGCTGTTGCTGTGTTGCAGTTGTCAGCTGTTTGTTTGGCTTTTGTTTGAAATATTTAGCACTGTAGTCCAAAGTAAACAGCAAAAACAGCGCCTCTATTTGAACAAAAGTTCAACAAAACAAGCGAAATAACAATGACAACAACAAGAACAAGAACCATATGCTTCACAAAACCATACAAACTCTGGACCAACTTTACGACTGGCTAAAGGAAGTGTGAACTTTTTGCCATTAAATAAAGTTACAGTCCCAGACAAGCACACACTGTACGTGGAAGCGAGACAAAGTGTAGCGGAAGCATAAGGACATGCGATAAATTGCCACACAAAATCTTTGTCAAATTTGCCAACCTCTTTTTTGACCGCAAATCAATGCAATTGGCCAAACAAAGTGCATTCCAATAAGCGACACATTTACTTGGCACCCATAAAATGTTAGTAAAGTGGCAGGGAAGTAAGTGCATAGCATGCAAATACCCTGTAGACTGAAGTGCTTAAGCCAAGAGCATTACCTACACTTCAAGTTAACATAGATGCAAATTAATCAATTCAGTAACTCATGTTATGGAGTTACGGAAGAGGTTGATAGATTCATACTTTAATTAGCTTAGTTAAAGATTGTCCTTGTTCATAAAGCATACCCTATTAAGCATTTTCAAGGGGTATCTTTAAAAATTCCACAGAAAATTCGAGAAAAAAATGCGCATTGAGTTGGCTGATGGACCAGAACATACAAAGAGCATTGGGTGTTTGTGGGGGAGTGTGTGTATGTGTGTGTGTGCCTGTACTGTGTGTAGCCCGCACAATTCAAAGGGCGTCAACGTAAGACATTAACTTTGACATCATACAAATTGGCTTTAAATCGATCAGACGTCGCCACAGGCTCATGAAATATAGCACGGACATCAGAGTATTTCTTTTGTTATCCACATATAAAAGGAAATGTGAAAAACGTGTGGTGAAACATATGTATGGTCATGCAATTCAAAGGACCAAAAAATACCATTGTCTGTCTGACATGTCAAGCCTGAAAGTAGGCAACATTTTTCAATGCCATTTATAAAATTTGTAAAGCTTGTAATTCTCAATTGGTTACAGCTCAAGCAGCGGCCAAGTTCAAACGAATTGAGTGTTCGGGTAGTCATCACAATGAGTAAGTGGATCGATTCGTGGATCGATGAGCTGCCAAGAGATACCAGCGATGTGTCCTCCGGAAATGAAAGTCAATCCTCCAACTGCAGTCTCAGCTCATCGGGCAAAAGCAATCAGGCTGAAAGCGACAAGGAATACATCTGCTCATCGGACAACAAATATCATGTGAGCGCGTTGGAATAACTTTAAACAACTCATAGCAAGTTTATTTTGCTTACAGGTTATTCGCAAAGCGAATTTATTACGCTTTGTGCAGCAGATTGATAAAGCTGCTTCGCTTGATGATCAGGCTGCCGATTTGGTGGCCAAGTGCGCCAACGCCTTTACAAAGGATGTATCCATGCGTCTAGTGAAACTAGCCAAGTATCGTAATGATGCTCCAGGTCTATTGGATCTGAAGTTTACGCTGAAGCGCGAGTACAACATGGAGTTTCCTAGAACGCCTGACGTGGCTGCCAGACCGCCTTGAGTTGAAAGAACATGAGCAGAAGCTTTTTTATTGAAATAAAGAAGTAATTCTCTTAAAATCTAACCCTTTAAAGTTGTTTTTATCCACATATTGTAGCTAAAGCTCTTTAACTGTCGCTCAACTGTATCCTTTCCCCTAAGTTAACATTTCAAATGTATCCAAACTCTAAGATTGATAAAGCTTTTCGATAATCAATACGCATCGATAACTTGTCGATTGCCTGTTTAAACTTAGTTGCAGCAACTCAATCACTGCTCAGTTGCTCAATCGCTTCACTCGAGAGTGTAGAAACTGTTGCCAGTTTAATGTGTTGTCGTAAAATGTGCTCAGTTTTCTGGCAAAGCAACTTTGTAAGCTGGTTAAAAGTTAGCTGAGCTTAGCACATTTTCATGTATGTTGATTTACCAACAGCAAAAAAAAACTAGAAAACTTATCTTAGCTTGGCCAACAAACTGAGGTGCAAATGCCACTGGTAGCTCAAGGTGCTCCAGCTGAAGCTCAAACTGAAACTAAAGCTAAAACTGTAGCAGTAGCTGAAGCTGATGTCAGTTGTCTGATGTGCTGACAGGACACTATTCAGTTTCCAATTGGCCCAGAAAGGGGGCGACCTCCTGCAACGTGCAACGTCCGACGTTATCTAAATTACGTAATAAACACGGCTAACGGGGCCAGCTTAAGGCATTTCGGTTAGCCCATTATGCAGCTACAACAAAATGGCCCAAAACTTTACCGTTGCCTCAACATGTTTTGTGCTAATTAATGTCAAAAGCCATTCACTTGCAGCGGCCATTTTGTTTAGCAACCACACACACACACAAGTACTAATACTAGTGAAATTTTAGCCCGGAAGTTTATTGTTGCAACAATGGCGCGCGTTTGCAACGGAAGCATCGTCATTCTCGCTGTCAACGTCGCTGCCGACAGCGTCGAAGTGGAGCTAAAGTGGCCCCGTGAAGCATCGCCTGGCATAGCCCCAAAGCTGCTTCTAGCATGCACATAGACAATAGACAGTAGCTGCTGAAGACAGTGGAGATAGAGAAGCCCGTTGGAGTCCAGTTGGACTCCATTTGGAGCCACTGGTAGCGTCGACGCTCTGGACATTGCATGCAACGCAAACTTTTCCTAAATAAAATCCTTCGAGTATAAATGAAATGCAAACTTTTTTTCCGGTAAGCTGACGTTCTAATTGTTTACAGACCGATATTCCTAGAGTTTTCACATCGTCCTTTCTCCTGCTGCTGCTGCATCTTTTAGCCTGTTTTGTTTTATTTTCCTTGTTGTTGTTGTTGTTGCTTCTATTATTGCTATTCATTGTTGTTGTCTATTTTGTTGTTTTGCATTATCTGCTAAAGCTGACCGTGGCACTATGTTGACTGTACTCAATGAGTAAGCAGCTTACGAGTGGGGTATATTAGCTGCAAACTGCAACTAAGTGGAGCTTAAAGTAACGTACTGCTTTTACTTTTACTGCAATTAAAATTAATTGCTAAGACAAGCTTCATTATTTACTAAGACTTTTTAAAGTAACTTAAGTAATTCTTTATACAACAACAACTCCAATTTTACTATGTAAATAACCCCGAAAAATTTGCTTAAATATTTTATTTTGTCTAATCGTTTTATACCTGAGCAAATCATGTTCAAGTCGAGCATACTCCACTCCGCTGCTATTATTTGCTTAACGTTTTTATTTGGCCAGCGGGCAAGTTACTTTTTAAATTATTTAGAACAATTTTGCGCAGTCCACGTTGTCTGAGGACTGTGCTATTACCTCGGCTACTCCAACTGCTGCTGCTGCTGGGAAAACTTTAAATGAAAACCTAATGAGGAGCAGCGGGAAATGCTAAAATATTAAAGCGAAAAAATCGCGTTGCAATGGACGCGTTGCGTTTACGTGCTTGTGCCAACATAATTGCGCTTAAAATCGTTTAAGTGTTTTATAATCCGCCATATTCTTTTTTTGATGCGGCCATTCGAACAGCAGCAAAAAAAAAAGAGTGAACGGAAAATGGGAAATGCTGAAATGGCTTTTTAAAGCATTCACCATGGAAACAGCTTTCCATGTCCCTACGTCTGTTTGTCTGTCTGGCTGTGTGTGTTTGCTGGTCAGTTAAGGCAACGTCACACGCAAAGCCCTCATCGAAAACCTCACATGACACACACGCACAACCAAAATATACACACACACAAACACGCACACTCACACACATTTCTGTGCCCATTAAAAACTGTGCAAAACTCTGCGAATCGCTAACGGATTTTCCTTGCTTTTTTCCTGCTTCTGCTCCTTTTTTTTATACACGGCGGCGTTGCTTGCGGGCGGTTTTTGTTTGCGGCTAGTACACGCAGTCATGCCCACAGCCACACCGCCACACCGCCCTCAACTTGCGGTGATTGCTGCCCCAAAGTTACTGCCATATAAGTGGGTTAATTACGACACAGATCTGCGGCTGGCAAGCAAAAAAACTTTACGCGCGCAGAAATTGTTCATCTCACAACTGAAAAATACCAACGCAGAAATAATCGCAAATTATACTCATTACAGTTAAGGACAAAAATACTGACTATCCATTAAGCGCGCTGTTCGGCCATTTTAAGTAATATTCATGTGGTATTGAAGCAGTATTTTCGTATTAATACGTAAATTATTCTTGTTTTCATATTGGCGGTGTTGCAATGAAATCATTAATATCACAAGACTTTACAGTATTGAGATGTCGCACTTAAAGCATGAAGAAGCTGGTTATTTAGTATTTTCTTTAAAAAGTACTTTTGGTATACAAAAAATACCACAGTTTGAATTTTGTTTTGTTTGCTACAGCATTTTTATCATACTTTTTAGCAGTTATATAACAAGCTGTGAGTAGTTTCAGTCTCTAATAATTTGTTGTCTTCCTTTTGCTCTATGCCAATTAGTAATTCTAATATTTTTTGTGGTATCTTAAAAGCTAAAAGCACGCCTGAATGCTTCAAAATGCCAAACATGCCGTGGGGTATATTCTTAGAACTTATTTATGCGATCTTTGAGCGATGCTAACTATTTGTACACATATTTCCGCTCTATAAACAGACACACTCGCACACCCACCTGCACACACACAGCTGACACATAAGTTTTAAACCCATTGAGGTCACAGCTGTGTGTGTATGAATGCTTGTAGTGAACTCTTCTACAGACCTAAATGCATTTTCTTTATCACACACCACTCAAAGGCCGTGCACAACATACATGCACGAGATACACCTGTATCTGGCCCAAAGGGCTTTGAAAACCACTTGCAACACCACTTGCGGCAATTGAGAAAAAGTTGCCACTTTAAGAAGAACTTAAGACACTCAAGTGCCAGCCTCAAGTACACACAATACACACACTCACACACACACTCACACCGAAATGTACAGATATGCATATATTAAAATGTATCTGTGTCTGCTTGTAGATAGAAATACAAACCGGTAACAACAGCTGCCGTTCATATGCAAATACATGTATGCAGTAGCAGCCACTTAGATGGGTTAAAGCTGAGAATCTTACTCAGAGTCGTAGTCGGATTTGGAGTTGTTACATACCTGCAAGAGACAAACAAACAAAAGAGACAAATAAACACACAGATACAGATACAGATACACAGTTACAGATACATAAGTAATAATAATGTAAAGCTGTTGTGGTTAGTTCTATGAATATGCATAAGAAATCTTCAGCTCCAGCTTCTACTTCAACTTCTACTTTACTTCTGGAAAAGATACAAGATGTGGGTTTTTGTGCAAACTGGAATTATGCTTATTTAAATGGCAAACAAATACCAGTAGAGCACTAAATAGACTTGGGAGAAAACTGACTGCGACTCCGACTGCGACTGATACTGAGACATACTCAGTGTGTGTATCTTTTACCTAACTGTTATATAGTATGTAAAAGTATCTCGGCAAACTCGATGACATGTTTTTGCCCTGTGGTGTCATGTGAAGCGCTTAAATCTTTTGAAAATATCTAAATTGTTCTCTATGGCTTTTGTGTCAGCTGTCTCAGCCAGACAATGGTCTCCCATCTCCCTCGCACTCTCTCTTACTTTTTCTCTCGCTCTCTGTTGCCTTTCATGCTAGTGAGTGTGTGACATGCATTATTCTGTTTTTGACTTTTCCACAAACTACACAAAAATGTTGTTGCTACTGCCATCCGAAACGAAGTTCATTGTAAGCCGCATTGGGGATTTGCCGCTGTGACAAATGAAATTTATAGTACTACGGTTCAAAGCTGCAACGCTGCAAATCTCAGTTGGGCTGCAAATCTAATTCATCTTTCAAATTAGCAACACACAATGACACGAGCTGCCCTTTTTTTACCAACTTACTAACTAACTAAACAACTTTCAATTGGTTTCGTCAGCTTAAAGTTTGTACTCTTAAGTTATTAATGTTGTGCGCAGTTAAACTTTCAGTTTTTAAGTGTTATGTGAGCTGCAAAGGATCGATTATAAAACTAAAAAAATTACTGTAAAGTAAGCTTTAAAATTTGCTTAAATCGTATCAAGAAGTTACTTAATAAAGCGATTAATCCAAATATATAAGCTGCTGTTACCATTGCAGAATTCTCAGTCAGTTTCAATCAACTTGAATCTCTGTTAGTTAGCAAAACTATATATACTATATACCTACTCCCGATTTGAATTAGCTTATATTTTCAGTCAGTGTCATTGCTTATAAAGCACTGAAGTGAGCAACATAGTGTGTGACAAGCGGAAGTCTCAAAAGTGGCATAAATACAAAGTACAAATTTTTACAGCACACTTCTCTGCGCACACGTACAGCTGCACATCACGCATACGACATGTTGGATTTAAGAAATACTTTGACATACAAAATACATTTCTTTCTGATTCAGTGATTCATCTCAATGGCTTTGCGTTGAGAGCGACACGCATTATGCTGATTAGCTGCTTGTCGTGTCAAGGACTTTTTAAATGTGTGTCGTGGCTGGGTGTCACTTTAATTATATTAATCAAAGGCAGCTGCTTGACAGCTGTTTGCGGTTGACTGGTAAAGTACACACGATGAAGAGAGACGATGGGCAATATTTGGTTTTCAAGGCTTCGTGCCTGTTGCGCCCCCATGCGCCTAATCTAATAAGTTGCCTAACAGACCGCAGATATAGCTGCTTGTAATCTAAAAACACACATACACACCAATCGATTGTGTGTGTGGTTTGTGGTGTCTCACACAACACTTTCACAGCAGCTTCGACAAGTATCTTTGCAGACAGCTCACCAGTGCATGTTGTTGTGGTTTATTTAAGCAAGCATCATATATGCAAGAGTGTGTATGTGTTTGTTCTTGTGTGTGTGTGTACTGTTGCATGTTGCATGCACTTGTGGTTGCTTCAAAGATTTGATTGCAAGTGTAATTTAAGCACGCTTCGTTGGTCAGATACAATTTAACTTCAATTTCGCCTGACTTGGCTTGCTATGCCGAATTTTTGCTCATTTTCCCATTTTCCAATTTCACATATCCCCCCTTGTTGCATTTGTTTTAAAATTAAAGTGTAATGTAGCCTTTGTGCTACACACACAAACACACACTGAAAGACTCCCTTTTTCACCCGCATTTTCCACACCTTTTTTGCCTTTGCCACAGACAGCTACACCGCACAGGAGCTCATGCCGCGTTTGGGGACGTCCTGCACTGTATTCCATTGCTATTGTATTTCCCCAGCTTTTTGCACATTTTCTCCGCATCTGCTGCATGTGAATTTCCAGCGTCTAAGTTATGTGCGGCAAACGAGTTCTGATTAAGCGTTGCACCGCGGGCATTCCGGACATAAGGACAGCATGCGGTGTGGAAATGTGGCAAGCATTTGTGTCTTCATCTCATGCTTTTCAGTGGCGCTCCTCGCCACCATTTCACTACCCAACTATGCCTTGTCCCAAAACGTATTATTGAACAACGCTCAAAAGTATGCTATAGTTTTGTATTACGCTTAGCTTAAGGTTTAACTCGTGTGGGGGTGGCTATGTGTGTGTGTGTGTTTGTGTTTAACAACAAACAAGCGCTGTAATCAATTCTAAAGCACAGCTGGCAGTTAATACTCCAACTCTATCAAAAGTCGTGCATACAATAATTTAAAGCCATCTAACATATTAATTTGCACAGTAGGTTACTAAATTTCAACAATTTGAGAGTTTAAAGATAAGTATTAAAGTTGGTAAAAATTAATTAAATAATATATATAAAAATTGGTTGAAAATCAATTTGAAAAACTTCAAATTAAAGCAAAAAAGTTTCTAGCTCAATCAAAAAATAGATTTAATTAAAATCACAATACAATTTTAGCATTATATAACTTATAATTAAATGTCTGAACCAATTCTCATATTTCAAAGAAACATTCAATAAAGAACAAGAAAAAACGGTTATCTTCGGCTCGCCGAAGATTAAATACCCTTGCAGTCATGAATATTGCATTAATTTGATTTTTTTAACCAATTATTTCTATGCTAGTTATATGATATAGTAGTCCGATTTGAAATTTGGTCAACAGATGGGGGACAATGAGAAATACATTCTGTGTGAATTTCGTTGAAATCGGTCAATAGACACCGAAAATATTCATACTAAGCATTTGTACCGATTGTTCCTATGGGAGCTATATGATATAGTGGTCCGATTTGGATGAAATTTGGTCAACAGATGGGGGACAATGAGAAATACATTCTCCTTGAATTTCGTTGAAATCGGTCAATAGACACCGAAAATGTTCGTACTAAGCATTTTCAACCGATTGTTCCTATGGAACCTATATGATATAGTGGTCCGATTTGGATGAAATTTGGTCAACAGATGGGGGACATTGAGAAATACATTCTGTGTGAATTTCGTTGAAATCGGTCAATAGACACCGAAAATGTTCATACTAAGCATTTTCAACCGATTGTTCCTATGGGAGCTATATGATATAGTGGTCCGATTTGGATCAAATTTGGTCAAAAGTCGAAGAACGATTATAAATGCATATACCGTGAATTTGGTTGAAATCGGTCAATAGACACCAAAAATGTTCATACATTTCATTTCATTTCATGCATTTCGACCGATTGTTCCTATGGGAGCTATATGATATAGTAGTCCGATCTGTCCGATTTTTACCAATGATCTGCGTGCAGAGAGAATACACATCTGTTCCAAGTTTCATTAAGATAGCTTTAAAACTGAGAGACTAGTTCGCATAGAAACAGACGGACAGACGGACAGACGGACATGGCTATATCGACTCGGCTGTTGATGCTGATCAAGAATATATATACTTTATATGGTCGGAAAAGCCTCCTTCAATGCGTTACAAACTTCGTGACAAAAACAATATACCCTCTGCAAGGGTATAAAAAATAACATAATTACACAGAAAATAACAAAATTAGAAATTATTTAGCTGACTTCCCAAAAGAACCCCTAAAAATGCAACCTTCAAGCCACAATTAAATACATTTCATTTATTACAGTTCAAAGCCTGTCAAATGTAATAATTTGATCACAATTTAATTGGATTCACTGGAATTTGACCAAATTGAAATGGTAGTAAACAAATGTAACTACAAAGCTAAAATGGCCATATAAACACAATATATATTGTTTATTTAATTAACAAACCATTGAAACAACTAAAGACACAAAATATTTGTCAATTTGTTTTTAAATATGCGTTGTTGAGCACAGAATTTAAGTAATATAAATATATTTGGCAAATAAATACAAATAACTGTCAGGAGAAATGCGTGCAAAAAAAAATAGACCAACAAATAATTTGTTGGGCTTACAATGTCATTAACAATAAATGGCCACAAAATGCATTGTGGACAGCGCAAAAACAAACAATAAATATTTAAGCAAGCTGCCAGACATAGTTTAGCTTATTATAGTTGTTGTTGTTGTGATTATTGTTGTTGCTTTTGGTGGTTGTTAATGTTAATTAATTTGAACTAAGCGGCTTATGCATATAAATAGCGCAAAAGCAAATGACATTGAAGCCCAACAAGATAATTATTAGTTATTTAAACAGCTTTTGTTGCATATTTAATGCAAATCCGTTTGCGATTCATGTAACTGACAGTTGGCTAACACGGCGACAAAGAGACAACGCGAAACGGAGACTGCAAAAGGGATGAAAATGGAAAATGGAAAATGGAATACAGACTACATAATTTTCTCTCTCTTTCCGAACAATAAGTAGATTGCCCCGAGGCAAATATTGATTGTACTTTTGTGCACCCTAGAAGAATTTACACACAGAAGAGGCCGGACAAAGGCTGTACAAAGTTTGTATGAAATATTATTCAAAATACACAAGTGTTTCACTTTATGTTATGCACTCTTTTCTTTATAATAAAAACCTTTCAAAGTAAATTAATTATTCATACAACTGCATACCTTACTTAGTTCTATAGGGTATTTGTCAGTGCTATTTCCTGCTGCCTTCAACTTCATTGTCATGCCGCACAGCTTATGCCTTAGGTCATACAACAAGTGCAAACATAAATCTTATAATTGCCTGACCCGATTCATTATATCGATAGCAAACCCAAAAGGTTCCGATCCCAATGCCTTTTTAAATTGTCAAACAATAGCCGAGCACTTTAAACTATCTGCCTCTCATTCTCCCTCTCCCCCTCTCTCTCTATGCATCTATTTGTCGCTGCTGCTGTGTCCGCGGGCACTCGAGATAAATCACAGGCATAAACCAAAGCGATAAATAATAAATCAGCGCTAACAATTTGCACAGCGGGTCCAAAAAATCCCGAGAGAAGACGGTACAATAGGAAATTGGGAAAGAGAAGTGGGAGGGAGAAAGGGGTGAGGGTGGGGGAAGTCTAGCTGACAACTCAAAAATGAGAGTTAAGCGAAATGCAATGCCCGCCGACCGCAGGCAATACGGAATATTATGCATTCAGTTGAAAATACTATAATGAAATTAATTGCTTGCAAAAAGGATTACAGTGTGACCAAAGTCAATGTCACTGCTTGAATTCTGACTTAAAAGGAAACAGAAAAACAGAGCATCGTGTAAAGAATGCTTAAAACAAACTCAGCTTAATAAATAAGCAATCATAATGAGCAGTTTAATAATGAAATGGATTCAATCATTTAAGTGACTGCTGGGTGCTTCAGAAAAGAGTTTAAAGCACAAATAATTAAATTAAAGTGCAGTTTAAGCTGGCTTAAAATTTCTATAAAGCAAACAAAATTAATTTATTTATTATTTAAATAATTGTTAAATTATAAAAATTTCCTTAAAATGTTTTGAATGCTTGGAACTAGCAAATGCAATCAGCAGTCTTATTACTAGGGAATGCTCTGCACAAATATTTGGAAAATGCATGGCAAACGTGAAACAAATTCCAATTTGGGTGCACAAATCAAATGTGCAAGTGCAAGTGCAACTGCAACTGGAATTGCAAGTGCAACTGCCACAGCTACCATAATGCGCCGTCAGTCGTTAATCAAAGTTAAAATGCGTTAAACAAGCCCAGCAAAACGTTACAAAATGTGCATTTCGACGCCTTCTCATGCTCAACTGGACGGCACTGAGTGTGAACTGGAAATGGAGCTGAAGCAGCAACAGCAACAGGAGGAGGAGCAGCAACTGAATCAGAATCTGAAGCATTTTGAACTGGGGTTTGAGTTTGGGGTGCGATGTTTGTTGCTGTTTGATAGTGTGCATTCTGCAGCGACTTCCGTTTCCTTTGGCTGGTGCTGCCTTTTCCGCTCAGCTCGCAATTTTCCTCGACATTTTGCATGTTTGCAAAATTTTGAGCTGGCGACGCGTTATAAACAAAGTTTATTACAACATTGGCCAACGGCTGGCATCGACTCAGGCTCAATGCAGCGAACGTGCCCGGCCAGCAAACGATTGGGAGTACAGTGGGACAGCCGTAGTAGTGGTACAGTGGTGCCTGGGTTAATGCACAAGCATTGTTGCACTCTGTTTGGCACTTGAGGCACATAACTTGTCGAAAAATTTTATGCGCGCCATGTTGCCGCTGACAAAATGGCGACGGCTCGACAATGTTGTACTTAGATATGCAATTCGTGACCCCAATTGGTAAGTGTTAGTGAGAGCGAGAGAGCTAAAGAGAGCACGTCCTTAGTCACTTAGTTGTATGCATATTTATGCATACACCATAAACCACATTCATTGTCACATTCAAATGTCGACTATCAATGCAATTTGTCAGACCAAACCAGAACCAGAAAAAAACAGAAAACACAGCAAACATGGAAAATTGCTGGCAAATTGTCGTAATTATCAATTTATCAAGATGAACTCTTATTGGGCATATAAATTGAAACTGACACAAGCTAAAGGATTTAACAATGTTGTTTAATTATGGTTTCATTTGGACTGGACAAGATAAAGAAATCATGTAGTTATTTTTGACATGTTTTAAAGCTTTTCGATACATTAAACAGACAACTTTAAGAGTAAATTAATCATGGCAGTAGAAATTTACATTCTTCCTACTACAATCAGTGTCACATAAAACTTTCATTACATTTAAATCAACGAAAATTCACTTCAAACGTAACTCAGTAATCAAGGGAATTCATTACTCAGAAACTTGATTGGATATGCAAGTTTAAAATGGGTTTTCAGTCATTGTTTGATGTATGTGGAGGCAAGAAAATGACAAGTTTAATTACAAATTTATTAATAAATGGATCGTGCAGAATAAATTTGATTTGATTCAGCACAGCCTTTCGTCTTACAGCTGACTGAACTGAATAGAACTGACAACTTAATAGAATACAATAGATGAATTGCAATAGAATTGCTTTCTTTTTGCTTGTTGCTTGAATCACTTTGATTGTCAGTTCAGAGTTTGCAGCGTCTCTGTCGTTTTATTAACGCAATTGCGGATATTCAATGTTGCCAGCTGGCAGTTAGAAGAAAGCAGAAAGTAGAGTAAGTCGAGAGAACAGAGAGAAGAAAGCAGACAAAATTCATTGTGTGTTGTGCGCTTTGATTACGTCAAGGTTCTTGCAATTGCTTTTCGTTTCGTTTCGTTCGTTTTGTGTGTTGCCTTTTGTTGCTTTTCTTGTGCTTTGCTCTTTGTTCTTGAAGCTATCAAGTTGAATTTTATTAAATGCCTTCTATTGATTTTGAATGCCAAGTGACGCCCACAAAAGTTGCTAACAACTTTTAGCCAACTAGCTCACACCCACTGAGTATTTTAATTAGAAATTTTGCCACTCAACCACGGCCCAATGGCTTGTCAGTCAGTCAGTCAAAAGCGCAAAATATTTAAATTAGCAGCTAACGTTTCATGGCTGGCTAACAGTGCGTATGAGTTATACAGTTGATATATAGCTCGTTAACTGGAAGCTACAAAGTTTGTCGTTGTTGTTGTGGATAAAAAATCATCTATGATGGTTACTAATTGCATCACACTGCGTATACGTGAGGCGTGCGCACATTTAATGAATTTAATTAAGTTGATCACAAAAGCTTCATATCAAGAGCATAAAAACGGGCTAAACATTTCACAAAACAACCAACAACTTTTTACGCCAGTGTATGTGTGTGGGAGGGAGTGTGTGTGTGTGTGTGTTCTTATCAGTTGTTGTCTAAAAAGCGTCTGCAGCTTAAGGCCCATCTTTGAGCCATTCTCTGCCATTCTATTGCACATATCTTCGTTAAAAGTTCTTAAAAGTTTACTTGGCTCCGTTGTTTGTGTGTATTTGCTTGTGCTTGTGTGCGTGTCAGCCCAGGACTAAGTGTCCTGAGCATGCAGCTTGGCATTTTGCCTAGGCACACACACAACCAAAGACACCATCTTCATCTTCTCCCTTCCCTTCTTTTGTCGTTTGTTTGTTTCAGTTTTGTGCTACATCTAAAATTTCGAAAAATATTTCTAATTAAAACTACATACAAGATTTTCAATTGTTTTTCTTTTCTCATACTTTTCTTTGCTTTTCTTTTTGATTTCTTTTCTACTTTTTTACTGCCTTCAAATATGTAATGCAATTAGAGCTTAAGTTTAGCTAAAGTTACACTACAGTTCTCATATTGTTTCTTAGCTTTGTTTTCGCTTTTGTTTTATTTTGTTGCATATTAGTTGCACTTGTCGCAACTTTATGATGAGTCTCATTAGTCGCAGCACAACAACCGACCGACCAACCGTTGTTCAACCGAAGAGTTTTTAGTAGTTTCTAAAAACTTTTTCCTAATCAATTTTACGGAATTGAGTAATGTAAACTTTTTCGAAGTAAACAGCTGCGTTTTGTTCTAATTCTGTTAAGGGAGTTTTGGAATTAAAAACAAGTTTCTTTAACTATAAGAAAAGTACAACAATTATGCTGTTTATTATCAGCTTACGTTAAGCAACTCATTTAGTACTTCTTACTTGTGTCTGACTGATTTTTTATAAGAAATTACTTTCAGTTCGATTTCACTTGTGCAAATCTGTGTTCATCTGTCAATTTATACGTGGATTTAGCTGTCTTCTTCAACTATTTACCTACAAAAGTATCCTTTTCAGCGCCTGAGACTTTTATTTATTTAAGTTGACAGTGAGTAAATTTATTTAAAATCCAACACTCGTTGCAGATTGAAGTTAATTTAAGGATAAGCACATTTTTGGCTTATAAGACTTTACAACTTCCTTTCTGGCCTGCTGTTGCCACTCCCCTTACCGCCTTACCCTGTGCTTCCTTTGTCTCCTCTTGGCAGCTAGTCAGAGATTGAGTTATGCAATTTTCCAGTACGCATCTTACACACTCTTAAGCTGTAACTGCAATCCACATCCGGCTCATGCCATAAAGCCACATATCTATACACACACACATTTGCACACACTCGCACGCCACAATTTATGCAAAAATTTATGGCTGGCCCGGCGCACTTCCTGCCAAGCTACGAGAAAACTAAAGTAAATCCAAAGAATTTTGCCTTTTTATCGAAAAACTTGGCAATCGCAATGCTCTGCTGCACACATACTCACACACACACACGCATACTGGCATTGCAATGAAGTTAAATAAAATTTGGTCGCACTTAACTAAGCAGCTTTTGATATGAGGCAAAGATGTGCAGGCCGAATGGCCAAAGAAACCTCAATAAAATCCACAAAATGCAAACTAAAACCAAAAATTCCAATTTCAATAAAAATACTAAACGCACTTGAGCGTAATTGCAGCCATGAAGTTGCCACACATGTGGCAGACACACACTCATGCATGTGTGCAGCCAAGTGCGGCAGAGTGTAAATGTATTTTGCAATAAAATATGCGTCAAAATTTAAATGAAAAGCTGCTCGACTGCATCTCGATTGCAGTTTTTAAAGTTACCCAAAGAATTTGTGCATATTGCTTTGACTTCCCAGCATAAACTGAGGCTCGTTTGTGGCTTTAGCCATTGCTTTGACTTCGGCTTATCTGGGCCAAAAGCCTTGCCATGTGCCCAAATTTAGCAACTACATAACTGCTCACTTCCACTTGCTGACGTTTCTGATGTCTATGAGTGTGTGTGTGTGTGTTGAGTTTGCTGTCTTTGTTGCACTGGCACATGTCATTCGCATTTAGACAAGGCGCTAAATTGCCAGCAGTCAGTTAGAATGGCGACCAGCTACAACTGCAGATACAGATACCGCTACAATTGCAGCTAACGGCTATAGCTATGGCTAGAGATACAGATAGATTGCTGTGCCAAAATTGTGGCCATTAAATTTGCCCAAAAAGCGGCAATGACTGTTCAGTTTGAAATATGCGGGCTAAGTAGACACACAATGTGTGTCGCATACAGTGAAATGTGGCTAAAAGCCATTTACATTTTTTTTCCGTTTTTATAAAAACAGATTAGCTATGCCAATTATAGTTTAAGCCTTTTTCTATGTGATAGGTTTAGTGAGCGCAGCAAAGTAGGCAACACTTTTGTAAAAATCTTGGCATGGGGAGAAGTCATAAAGAATGTATCAAAAATCGATTGTATATGTACTTTAATTTTCATTGGATTCTAAAAACTTCTTGATCAAGCTTTAAACATTATGTCATGACATTTTAGCAACACAATAAAGAACCAAGCGTTAAATCACAGGGTGTTAAAGTCAGTAGAACGTTAAAGTATGTAGCTGTAGTGGTTCCAAAGCAATAAATTAATTAAACTAGCTAATAAAACTAATTTTACGGTAGGAGTTAACGCCATTTAAAGCTAAAATTTAAAAATAGATTTGAAATTAGGTAAAATTCTGTGCAACCCGATATTTAGCTGAATTTAAACCGAGGCTTAAAATATAAATACAAACATTTTGCATACATTATAAGCCGATTGGCCACACCTACCGCCTGCATCGCACAAAATATGAAAAGTTTGTCACACAAAATATAAGCACATTTAAATTTTCTTTAATTTTCCAAATGAATTCACATTTGTGACTGCCACATGGAAGACTGCGCGCCACGAAGCACCGAAAAGCTGCTGTGGCTACAAACATAGACACATGCGAAGCGACATGCAGTGGGTGAACGGCAGGAGGCTAGTACGAAAGGCTACAGTCGAGCGTATCGACTTGAAAAGACCCTGTATCTGTTCTAGTTTATAATCATTTGGCAAGTGGAAACTGATTTCATTCCATTAATCATTCAAACCAACTTTAAAAGACTCAATAATGAAGCCCATACCCAATACTACCATACCCAATATACCCTGTACTCTTTTTAAGCACAGAGTCTAAAATCGGTGGTAGGAAAATAGGTAAAAAAGGTACTGTGCTAAAGAAAAACACATTGTTAATGGAGTTGAGCATGTGAAATAACAAATAGACTCGGCTAGGAAAGGAGTTTTTTTTGGCTTGTTTAAACTTTAATAATGCCTCAATCGAATGTGTGTGTGTGCGTACGTGTGTGCTGGCATTATTTACATTAACACGAACTCGAGCACAATGTGTCGAGACGCTAGTCTCAAGTTTGTCACATGCCAAAAACTTTTAGCGTCTAAATTGCGTGAAGTGAGCTAAATACGCGCATAACTGCAGCGCGAAGAAGTAGCAGAAGAAGGAGTTAAAATAGGCGTGGTTAGGCGGGCGTAACTTGGGGCGTTTCTGTTTCAAAAACAATAAGCATCAGCTTGGAGCAAAGCTGACAGTTAAATGACAGCGCACGTCTTTCGAGCCGTAGCCTAATTTAAATGTGCCTTCTACCGACGTTTTTGTGGTGCGCAGCACACATAACGTATACGTAATGCCCAGAGATTGCGTATACGTAGCAGAAAGTCTGGCATGCGCTTATCTACAGCTGGATTTGAATTGCATTTACATCCAACGCTGTTTGTGGCTTTTTTTATGCGCCGTAAACACTTGATAAAATTCACATAAATTTTCATACCGCAGTCACGCCCCCTCGGCACCCGCTGCCAACGTACAGTTAGTGCCAAATCCCACGCCCCTTTTGAATTCGATTTGACTTCACACATGCCACACGCTAAAAGCCTTTTTGGCCCATTTAACTGTGCCACGTTTGGTTTCGATTCGATTCGATTCGAGCGTAAAAAAATCAACGTTTTCACCAAAAATAAATACCCATAAAGATACACGACGTTAGCTCCAACATCTAACTCGCCAGCTAAACAAATTTCTACATTTATAGTCACACACACACTCTCTCTGTGCTGACTTCCCTACTACTTTTTATTAAATTTTAAAGTCGCTTTTATTTGTCAATAAATTCTCAATTAAATTAATATAAACGGCCGGAAATTAATTAAGCTAAAAGCTCACTTAAAATATTGCCTGAAAATTGAATGAAATTCATTTAAAAATAAACACAATATATTATGAAAATATTTATAAACATTTAAACATTGGTTTAAGCCAACCACAGTTGGAAATCAAGTGAAAAATATTATCTTGCTGTCAATTGATTTTATTTTCCATAAAGTAATTATTTCGCTTAATGTTTCCTCTTGTTGCCTGCCTTTGAATGGAAAAAAGTTCAGAGTATTCCAACTTTGTGGTTGCATCAAATGATGCACAACTAACGACACTACAAAGAGTATTTTTCAAATTTTTTATCAGCATGAAAAGTTGCTTTTATATATTTTTAGTTTTGCATAGATATTGTGTCAATGTTTTATGGCTCGTGGGTAAACACACAAAAACAAAAAATAAGAACACATCAACTGAGATTTTTGGACAATTGTTTTATGGATTTTTGACTGCAAATCGTGATTATTTAATATGAATGAAAATTGAATGCGCATCGATGCGAGCAAAATATAATAAAACTACGACAGCAAAAATATTTAAATGGAAATATTGCATAAATATCGATTGATAAATAGCACAAGACACGAGTGCACACACACACGCACACCTCTACTGTTTTTTGTACAATATTTTGTTATTTTGTGGTCGATCTGTTGCTATCTATTTTGCTATTTTCCATCTAATCGAAATCAGAAATGCAGACACAGAATATTGTTTAAAATCAAATGCAAATATCTTTTTGCTGTCAGTATGCACAGAGATACATAGATACATATGCGTGTGTGCCGTGTCGTAAATTCGATTTATATATAAAGTTATTCTTTTTTTTTTTTCGTGCACATGGACATGGCAATGGCGACAAGGACTCAGGTGAGCCATAAAAATAAATCTGCCCGCATTTACGCCGCTTCGTTGGTCTTTTTTGCATATTTTATGTACGTGTCGAGTCGGCTTTTTACTCTCAAATAGTACAAAATAGTTGTTGTTGTTGTGCCAGGCCACGTTGCCCCTTTTGTACACGGTTGTTCCTGTTCTGTTGTTGATTTTATTGATTTCCTGCAGTTCGCTGTTGGCTGCTGTTGAGTGCAGATAGAGCCTAAAACCCAGTCAGCAGTCAGTAGTAGTCGGTAGTCGTAGTTGCTGTTGGTAGCTGGCAAAAATGCTTTTCCTAAAAGTTAAGCCACTTTACACTACACAACATAGCCCAATAAAAGCACCGAGAGTTGTGTGTGTGTGTGTGTGTGCACAACAAACAAACCGTAAAAACCGCACATAACATGCAACGACTAAAACTCTGACTCCAACTGCAACTCTGACTCCAGAGTCATGGGAACCGAGTCCAGTTTCAGTTGTAGTTGTTGCGGCATTCCACGCTGCACACGGCAAATATTTACCTGTGCAATCAAATTTAAAATATCAACACACAGCAGTTGGCGCCACGCCGAAGAATTAACTGTTTAAATATTTTAGGCAATTAGTGTACCGTTAACAACAGCCAGTGGAACTAAGCAACATCACAGCAGTACAACAGCACAGAACACAGAGCACCTGGGCAGGTGGGCAGTTGGGCAGCTGAGCAACTGAGCAGCTGACAAAGTACAAAAGGCACGCGCTCAAATAATCGTGCGAAAATGGAAATGAAAATGTGAAACTGCATGAGCCATGAGTGCTGCAAGTGACTTAATGCACCCTCACATACTCTGTAGTATTAAGAAAAGGGAATGGCTGAGTACGGGGAAAATTTACAGTAGAAATAATAAGAAAGGCTTCGAGTTTCTTTGCGATAGCTCTAATTATACATGTCTTCATACACATTTCCAACTCCCCACCGATTCGACCTACTGGAGCTATAGTTGGCCGATCAGGATCAAACTTGGTGAGGGTACTAACAATGATACTATTAATCATCCATTATAATTGTGCCACGATAACGCTAATAGTTTCCAAGTTATCTTGTCATGAATATAGTTTTTAACAATTTGCAGGGTCTGTAGGACCCTGTTGACACAGTTTGAAATAAACTTGATCTGCCTAATATAAACCAACTTTCATTCCAAATTTATTGGCGGACTCGGCTGTTGTTCTTTAGGATTTCAAAGACATCTACTTAAAATCATATCAGTCGAGCATCTCCTGTTAAATGTACTTCTATGTACCTCTAATCATACAGGAAATATAATGTTGTCTACACCTGTTGACATTTTCAAAACTTTTGTCAGAACTCAATCAAGTTTTAAGCAACTTGATTAACTTTTAAATGGATTTTGTCAGCTTTTTAAACCAAGCTATTTTTAAACTTACTCCTTTAACACTATTTGTAAAACTGAGAACTTTTCCAACTTTGAAATGAATTATGCTGAAAAATGCAGTGTTATTAATGTACATATTTATGCTGACTGTAATGATACCCTGTACAACTGTTGGCAGACCAAGAGGGAAAACAAGCAGCAGGTCAGCAAAGTTGCTGTCAGTTTGAAGCACAAAGCACGAAGCAAAAGTTACTTCATTTACATGGAGCATGCTTGAACTCGAGCTGGAACTGGAACTGCCAAATGGAACTGGAACTCGCAGTCCTACTCGCACTCCAACACAGACAGAGACAGAGACTCGCACGCGAGACTTGGCAGAAAACTTTGCCAATATATCAGGTGCTTAATAATATAAACAACAACAGGTAGGAGAGACCATGGCACGCCCAAAGCTTCACCTCAATGCCTCAATGACTTTAGCAACTTTTCTTACCACAAAAACACACACGAACACACACACACACACGCACGACAGTCGACCATAATGAATGAGACTTTGTCTAGTGTCTAATAATGGGGAAAAGTGTAAGGTATTTGCGCAATTAAATGAAATTGAAAAGGATAATGAAAATGGCAGAGAGAATTTTCCCTGCTCCGTTTTAGAATGGGTGTGGAAAATGTGTGTATGAGCACAGTCATTAACTATGGCTATGACAATGTGGCTAAATGCACTAATGGCTGGCACTTTAATTGAACTGCGCCCAGTTAGCTCAACGATCCGGTTTACAAAGTTCCACTCGCTACTTCTAACTCTTCCCCTTCCACTTTTAGCCCCTTTGGTGCCTTGGTGCCAAGTTATGTGCACTCTCATAACCTCTGGCAGCTCATTTGCAGCATTTGTTGTCAGTCGAGAAACGCACCATTAGCCATTAGACAACACTAACAGCAACACCAGCGAACAGCAACAAAAACAGCTGTACAACACTTCGCGCGTTACGTATACGCCGTGTGTTGCGTTTGCCAACTATTTCCAAGCTGCTGCACTCTTTCAGGCTCACTAGGCAGCTGCTTGGCTAAAGTATCTAAATGGCTTGTTGTGATAGTCGCTGGATTAGCCTTAAGAAGCAAAGACTTTGCGCTTCACTTATCATTGACTGTTTACGGCTCAAGATTGGTGATAAGTTCGAAGTGGAAAATATGTAAACTAAATTATAAATAACTATAACGATGATTATTTCGGCATCAATGAAGTTCAGGATTATTTTAGTAAATTTTCGCATAATTGTTTCAAGTTCCCAGTTTAAGTTTAAAGCTGCTAACAAAAATCGCCAATTAAAAACTCAAACGATTTCAAATATTTTAAAACTTTGCCTTAAGCAGATCAAAACAAATGCTTAAAAAAAAATATAAAATTGAAGACAGCAACTCAAGGCAAATTCTGGGAAAACTATCTCTACTCTGGCAGGTTATTATATTATTTTCGAAGTGTGCTCTCTCGATTGAGTTTCAATTTGCAGTGGAAGCAAGCTGCTTTTACTTTTATTGAAATAGTTTAGTTAAATGCTCGAGTCTCTGGGCAAAAACCACAAAAGACAAGACCCCCATACATATATATATATATATACACTATATATTCTGTTTAGTGGGATAGGGTAGCAGCATGTAAACACTTTGTAACCGACTCCTGATGCAAAACTGGTTGAACTAAGCAGCTTTTGACAATTTGTTGAAAGGATCCTGATGCTACTGCAGCTGCTACGACTACTCGAGTTTCTTTTGCCTGCATAAATACATTTAAATAACAAACAGCAATATGTTACGTATACGCAGTGTTGTGCTCGGCACTGCCTTGCCTTTTGTTGCAATCGTTTGCTGTTCTTGTTGTTGTTGTTGTTACCGCCCATGATTGCATATTTTGTAGCAAACTCTACGCTTTAATAATGGGTTTTTCGGTTGTGAGACTCACCACAAAACTTGGGTTGCAACCACAGATTGGTTGAATGCTTTTCCAGCTCACCCAACTCACCCACGTTACCCACTTCCCAGCTCGATCTTTTTTTAATGAACTTGCGTATACAATGGACAATGGACAGGGACAGCAACCGGATACGGAAGTACTGGCATTACCTGCATACCGAAAAATCCCAGTAACTCAGAGCCGTGTGCAAGTTATTTACAACACATAAACTTGAATAACTGCAAACTGGCGGAGTGAGAGAGAATTGCAGTTGAAGAGCCTTTGAGTTCATTAGTGCAATTTGAGATATGCAAATGAAAAGGCAGTGAAAGAAAGGCACAGGGAGAGAAGAAGGAAGGAGTAGAGAGAGCAAGTGCTAGAGAATATTGTAAATTGAGAAATTGTTCTAAATATGAAGAATGCAGCTCATTTTTTTAATATCCTGCGGCGGCAGCTGTCGGCGGAAATTAAAACTCAATATTCGAGTGATTGCGCCAGCTTAAAAAGCAGCAGCAAAAGCAATTCCCACTGCATTGCTCACGCCTCTCCTCACGCCTCTCCCCACGCCTCTACGCAAACCTTTTCGCACTACACTTTGGCCTCATTCATGTGGCAAGTGCAAGTTGGCAATGCGAATGCCATTTCGACTCCTTTCGACTATTTGACTTTGGTACAAAAGTGCGCAATTGAGTCGGCAAATCAAAATGAAATGCAACGAAACGTGTCGTACACACACGCACTTGCATACCTCCCACCCCCTGCCACACCCACTATCCCCACCGCCTGCTTTTACTCCTTTTCCATTCAAAGTGCAATTCGTTGAAGCAAAAGTAAAAAAGTTTCAACGGCAATCGTTTGATTTTGGCCAAAATGCAGCTGCGTCTTTTCGACATTTCTTTGCTATCTTATGCCATTGCCATTTGCTAAATGTTAATACTATTTCAATTGTTACACCCACTCCCTCTCTTACACTCTCTCTCCTTTTCAGTCTCTGTCTTTTTTTTTGCTTTCCTCATCGCTGTCGCCTGCACAAATCTTACTTTATTCGATTTCTTTTCAAAGTGCATACCCTATAAAAAGTAACTTAGTTTAGTTTGGACTATGGGACTGATTTTAAAGCTATAAAATTTGACAACTATTAGGAGTTTTTTGGGGAAAAAAATATTACACTTTTATGTAAAATTAATAAACTGAGAAATGAGCATAATCTGATTAACTATACGCCGAATAATGTATTATAGAAATCCAACTGTTTACAGTCCCAGCTGCCCTTTTTCGAGGATATTCTGCCGTCTATTCCAGCCAAGTTTATTTGTTTTTCTGCAATCGTCTTGCGTTTGCTGGTCAAAAGCTGCTTGCACATTATCAGAAGACGACAAGTGTTATGTGCATATCATATATCGTATATACCATAGCTAAGGACTCTTCAAACTGTTTGCTGAACACTTTGATGTGAAGATATCCTGACAACAGATCGAATGTAGCAGTTTTAAGTAGTGAAACTTGAACTTAAAGTCAGCATTTAAAATGTATATTTAAATCATACTTTTTAGCTTTCCCTTAAGCTTAAATAAATACATTTTTCTCCGAAACCAGCTCAATTTGGCTCTCGTTTAGTCCCTCATCAAATAAACCGACTTGCAATTTGCATAATTTGCCAGCAGCTGCAAAATGCAAAACTGAAATTGATCCCAGTCTGATTGCATTGACCTCAGTCTCCGACTTTAGAATTTAGCTTAAATCCGGAGCAAATGTTTATTTGACCAGCAGTAGTAGCAGTAAAAGTCAATTTCTGTTCGCATCAAATTTAATTGACAACCTGGAGCAATTATTAAGTGACAAGTTCTCTCTGCTCAGCTATAAAGTTGGCAACGAAAATTGCTTGATTTTTCGTTCCCTTTTGGCCAATTGCAGCGTCATTTAAAGCCACATCCAAAAATGTTATGTCATTAGAATGATGCGCACGTTTCATGGGGTCACATTGATTGATAGACTGACTAAATGGCTTGAATGCCTGATTGATTGACTCGCTCTCTTACTAACTCTGCTCCCCTTTCTGTATCTCTGTGGCTCTGTGTATCGCCCAGTTCTCTACACGTACGCACATGTTCTACACGCAAGCAATGTTTGTTGTTTTAATTCCCTTACCAGGGTTATATAACTATGGCACTGCTAACGTGAGCAATCAGATGAGTTAAGAAATCTACAAACATAGAAGGCAGCAAGAGAGCTAAAAGTGAGCTTCACTGTAGTCATAGGAAAGCTTCTGTGTCCAGATAATAAGTATAACTTCTATGTACAAATATTTTTAAAGTTTTTTACCTGCGAAACTTTTCATGTGCTTTCGAATTAAGGGAACTATCGAACATCTACATGAGCTCACAGCTTATTTGGTACAGTCAGACCTTGGACATTATTTTGCTTTTCTATAGGAACAGTTAGTGAATTTTCTATAGTAGAACATCTCAGATACATTGATTTCTTTCCATTAATGAGTATTGTGACTGTTCCTGTTCTACACCTTCAAAAGAGCATACCATAGTCGTCTTTTTCCGACTAGAGTAACCTTGGTAACCTCTTTTCCCCCGCCACTTGTTTTCTGTTACATGTGATTTGTTTTTACGCCAAATTGCATAAAACATCCGTAATTCAGAATGCGAAATTTGTGCGTGCTTCGATTTGTATTAAAGCCCATTCGATACGCAGCTACGAACTCTGCTCAACTGTGTGGGCATTACACAGTCTTGGACGCAATAATGAGCTGTATTATGGTTGACTGACATTAGCTGGTTGTCTGAAATCAGTTTGCATATGAGATAGACACATGCGTGGTCACTCTGCATTGTAGATTGGATATAACCACACCTGATTATTAGACAGCAAACAAGCTGAAAGACACACACCTCAGAGCTCACAGGTGAGCTGGGCTCAGAGCTCTGGGCTTACAGTTCAGAGTTGAGAGCTCAGAGCTCAGAGCTCGAGGCTCATGCATAACATAAACTTGATTAACGTGGCGAACATTGATGACGTAAGCCAGCGGTGGCATGTGGCTGCTTGCGGTGTCAGTTGCAGTGTGAACGTTGCATAAATAAAGCACAAACAGCAGCAGGCAAAGCAGGCAAAGCAGACACACAGACGTACAGTGTTCTCTGCCCATTGACGTCAGCTCATCAATAAAAAAACAGAAGCTAGCTGTCAAAATGAATTCATTAAACAAAATCTACTTGCAGTGCAGTATCATTTGCATGTTAACAGCAGCAGGACAAACGCTTAGGCAGACACACGATTTTCCACGCTTTCCCTCCCATTATCCCACTGTTTCCTTTTCCTCCCTTCGTTTTGTTCGCTGTCAGATCCTTGCTGATTGCATTGAAGGTTGGCAACTAATTAAAAAGTTAAACTCGCATGCCTTTAACTTTTCACAAAGTAATTAAAGTTGGCGCTACGGCAAAGGTAAATGTCTGTACAACTGCATGTATACCTATCTCACTCTCTCACACTCTCACTCTCCCTTTCTCTTTTGCGTGTGTTTACCGTGAGTCAACAGAACTTTTTACATTTACATTTCACACCTGTGCGCTCGTGTAAAAAGTTAACACACGATTCTAAGAAAAAGGCGTCAACAGTCGTTAAATAAAATTCGCAACCCGAAAAATTTTTATTGCATAACCTAAGGCGCAATGCATTAAAAACTTTCAAACGATTATAACATTAACAAAGAGCCTCAAATATGTAACATTTTAATGTTGACAATTGAAATAATTTAAATAACATAAAGTGCGCGTTATATGTAGACCTTTTATTCAGTTTAAACATTTTCTAGTTAAATCCACAATTAGCTCATTTTACAATTATTCAACTAATTGAAGTGCAATATATTATTTAAATCATTCAATGTTTGCGACCTGACGCCCACACAGCTGTCAGCAATGAATCAAAATATGTTAAGCGGCTTCGAGTGAAGTGTAATTAAATACAGACAGTAAATATATATTAAATTTATATGTAAATTTCTGAAGAAATACCCGTAGCAATGCGTTTACTTTGAAGTCACAAATCGAGTCTTGGCTACCCGTAATCCTTTACAACTTGGCTTTATAGTTAGCTGAGCTTTGCTTCCTTATTATGCCATAATTAAATTTTAATTAGTTGTCTAAAGTTGGCCAAGCATACGTAATTTTCTAGCTATGTAAATAATTCAATCATTCAATAGCCCAAAAGTCGATTTGAGAGGCCACTTTATGGCCATAATGGAGCAGTTAACCCCTAGGCCCTTTCACTTTGCCCGCTAAATCGGTTTAAGTTGTGTCTCAACAAATCCGATTTATTGACGGTTCTGAGGAAACGATGTCAGCCATGGCAACAACAGCTCAATAATTTATGTCAATTGGGAAATAACAAATCTAATTGAATTTTCTCAAAGCGTTGCCTCAAACAGCATTTCAAAGTGAATATCTTATTTCCAAATAATTTAAGTAGTATTGGGGAGTCTTATTAAACAGGAGGCTCAATCTAAGTTAAGGCTCTAGGCTCTAGTTTATGTTAGTATTTAAATTGTAAGTTAATGCTTAAAGTTTCTATGAGCCATTTTTCCACAATGCTTTCCCACGTAAATTAGCCAACAACTACTGCCATTTAGCCTAACTCAATAAGCTGTTAACTTAAGCTTAAGCTAACAATTACGCTAATAAAAAAGTGACTCATGCTTAGTTAATGCCCAAGAAATTCCTGTGAATCCCTGCGAACACACAAAAATGAGCAACAAATTGATTAATCAACTCAAAGGCAGTAGTTAGATGACATTATTTTTATGTTAACGTCTTAATTGAGATGAGCGCGTTAATATGGCCTTTTGTCTAGACTCTCAGACTGTCTCATCGCTCAATTAGCGGTGCAATGAACTGTCTCAGTTCGCGAAAGTCCCCAGGAAAGTCTCTTTCTCTCTCTCTTTTATCTGCTTTCTTTCTACGTGCCGCTGCTCGCACTTCCACTATAAAAGCCGTAATCATTGGCATTTAGTGCAACTTTTGCTAAGAGACAAAGTAGCTAAAAGCCGCTTAATGAGCCGCCAACAGAATGAGCTGCCTTTGGGGCCAAGTTGAAATCTTTTCAATAACTTTGCTGCAACATCAAAGACGATGACAGCGATAAAGTTACCAGCATATGCTAATAATAGTGGCATAGATTAGCGCCATTAAAAAAATAAAATGAAAGGCGAAACTTGCACTGCGTTTCTGACCTAAAACCACTAGATAAAAATGCTTGTGAGGGCGTTCAGGAGCGTGACTGTTGAAAGGCAGCTGCGCATAATGCATTTCGGATTTTAAAACAAGGTGTTTTCAATCCTCTGGCAAGAACTGACACGTTCCTGTCAGTCTGGCAGACGGCTGGACTGAGGGACTACCCGACTGCTGTCTGCTGTTTGGCGCACTTGGCGTATGATTAACATTTTGAGTGTGTTGCATATTTAACATAAAACTTGCAAACAAAAAATAAAGCCAACCTGAAGGACTATCAGCTGGTTTTTAAGGGTGCACGGAGAGTAGAAAAGCTCTTTAAAGCTGGACATAAGTGGCTCAAAAATATAAATTACAAATTGGTAAAATATTTATTAATAGTTTTTGAATTTTCATATGGATACAAATATTTGTAGGGCTTTAAATAAAGCACTCGCCCAGAGTATTTTAATTAAAACACGAGGCTTCAAGAATTCGGCAGAAATAGAGAAGTGAAGTTGGCTACAATAATTTTTTTAGGCACAGATTCCACTACACAGTCACTCATATACCTGCATTCCTCTCGTTGGGTTTTTGGTCAACAGTTTGACACGACAAACGGCGCACTAAACAGACAAGGACATGTGCATAGAACTAGTGACCAAAAAAGGAAGGGGAACTATGCTGAGGGAAGCGGAATTAACGACAGCGACAGTCACAGTTACAGAAACAGTAACAGTAACAGTTCCTGTTCGAGTTCGAGTTGTACGTGCTTGAATTTAAGTGAATTGTCGACCAGTAAGTGAGCAAACAGAGCCACACACCTGGCACCAGTAACTGTTGTTAGAGTGGAGAGTTGGAATGGGATATTGTCTCATTACAGCTGCGTTTTTCTTACTCAAGCTCTTATTGTCCAGGAACTTTTAGCAGTAATTGTGTACATATAAATAATCAACTAATTTTCTCCACTTATTACCAACGATACTTTTAATCAACTCTCCTCTCTAGTTAGAATTGCTAGCTAAAATCGAAGTATTCAACGAGTGTCCTGCTGCTGCAGCTGATTGACGTGGCCGTGCCGCAACAAGGACATGCCTGTACCGTAGCACCAAATGACAAAAGGGGGTAACTTCAGTAAACGAAGAGGTGACAAAGGAGAAGCACACACGGAGTGGTCAATAACAGCACGCATTGTACAACGACAACAGGAACGACTACAAGAACTTCAATCATCGGCACTGACAACACTTCATAAGCGAGTGCAGCCCAAAAAAGTATGCTACAGTTTGCATATCTGTTTGACAAACTCTTGCTCTCTCCCTCCCCCAAACTACCAGCCCCTCAGGCCGGCCTTACACCCACTTACTCCCACTTAGTTCTCCAGTTTTAACACATTTTGCTATGCGTTTGCTGTTGTTGTCCATTTGCTCTTGGCCATTCGAATGCCATTCGATTCCGGCCAACTGCATTTGCATTATTAAGAGTCACTTATTGACAGAACAGGCAAAACGAAAAGCAGCCAACACAAATTGCAGACGTTTATTTTGATTGCTTTTGCAGAGCATCGAAAAAACACAGCTCTCTTTCATCCTCTCCGTCTCTCGTCTCTCTTTTACCCTCTAGCTCTTTGTGTAACGGGCTTGTAACTAAATAAGGTTATGCTGAGCTGGTTAACAACCCAACGAACTGGAGTATTCAAACTGTTTAATCGAGAAAGCAACGAAATATTGAACAACTCGTAGCAGAAGTTTTAAGAGCCATGACTTTTTTTAACACAGAAGGATTTAATTGTTAAGAACCTATACATAAATTGATTCATTTAGTCTGATGTGTTTCAAACTATAATTTTGCTTAAGACCCTTTCAAAAGTAGTTAAAGTTAAAGGATCATGGCAAGTCTGCTCATTCAAGCACTTAAGCACAATCTCCTGAAGTTAACATGAAAATGACTGCCAATACTCAACTGCCATTTCAATTAGTTGGTCAACAAACTGCAACTAAACTTGGTAGTTGATCATTTTGGACAGGTAATGCAACCACTACCAGTAGCTGTAACAATTTTGGGCTCAAGTGCAATGCACTCATCATTATTTAGAGTGCGTGTGCCTCAAGTTTGAGACCAGTTAAGTAGCCAGTTCATTAGACGGCTGGCAAATAGAGAAATTACACACACACAAGGCTCCGTCCTGAATAATATGCGTTATTAAGTGCGTCGAGGGATCCGTAAACTTGCAAGTTGAAAGCTGAATTTCGAGTTGATTTCAATGTGGAAATGTTAGTGTATTAGTTATGCAAACATTATGCCATTAAATGCATATCAAAATGTTTGATTTGCAGTGCAGCATCTGTGGATTGATTTTGGCCATACGCCTAGGGACTAAACTTTAAGTACACACAGAGACAACACAGAGAGAGAGAGAGCGCTGGCCCAAAGGCTCATTACAAAGTCACGGAGCAATGGCGCAAAACTGGGCCAAGATGGACTTATGGACTTACTCAGCAGGCCAACATAGCAGCAGCAGAGCAGAGCGCACTGTAACTGTAAAAGTAATTTTATTATCAAATCCAACTTTAACAACTGCAGCTCTCTCTCTGCTACTACCTCTCGGTCCAACTTGTTATTTGGCTTGTAAGTTACAAAGTCCTGTTCGTGTCCTCCGGGTAATAAAACAAAACTTTGTGTTGAAAATGAAATTGTACAAGGCACCCAGAGAGACACAAAACAGAGCGAAAGCCAAAACTGAAAGAGCTGCAGCAAGAAATAAAGGCTGCAAGAAAGAAAGAGCCAGCAAAAAGATTCAAATAGAGCCAGAGTAGGACAAAAGTCTGCTGCAAGTGACGTTTGCAAATAACAGACAGAGACGGAGAGAGTGGGCGAGCGAGACGGTGCCTCTCGTACAAAAAGGATTTCAGCAAAAATGTAAATTTTATTTGCTTCCTTGAGATATTTCGCACGCAGTTTTCCTCCCAACTTCCAGTGTAACACAATTTCCACTCTTTTCTAATTAGTGTATTTCCATAAAGGTTAACTCAGTTTTTCCAGACACCCACACACATGCTTATCTGCTGGGCCATTAGGTGTGCTTTCCAGCCAAGTAACTGCTGCTTTTTTTTTAACCATTTCCCATTTCTCAGCTTATTGTTATGCAGCAATGAGAGTTCGTCCTTTTTCTCTACACTGCAAAGTCCTGAGAAGTTTGAAAGGTTTTCGCTCAACTCACTCGACTAGCAGTTGTGCAGCTTTAACATTACCTTTACCAGTCTTAGACCCTGTACTTGATAAAGTGCAGAGACATATAGGGTTTAAGTAGTGTACTTTTTGAAAAGTCTTATGAATTTTTCTATCTTTCTAGCATCCATTTTACTACAGGGTCTGCTTCTGTTAAGTTCTCTTGACTGCCGATTTTCCTAGCCGTATTTTTTTCACCACTTTTCCGCTTTTCACTTTACGTTCTGCTCATTCGTTTTATGGCTGAATTGCGGTGCACTTTTAAATTTGCAACGAAATTGATCTTAAATGCTGGCCAAAAACTGGCAGCGTGTCGACATCAAAATGCGCTTTGCTTGCCTCAAGCAGCTATTAACTGGAAGGCAAAAAGGCAACTCACCATCGAGTGGCAAGTGCCAAGTGGCATGCAGCAAGTGGCAACTTGCAAGTGGCATATAAATCGAGAGCTGCAATTGCAAGTCGTTTTGTTGCCATCATTCACTCATTTCCGTTGCTCATACGCCATGTAAACACCCAACGAACAATAAGCCATAATGATGGCAGCATCATCAATCTGTCTGGAGTAAGACGAGTAGCTACCCTGTATGCAATGGCATGTCAAGTAGTCGCTTTTTGTGTAAATAACTCAGTTGGGTAGTAAGAAAACTCCCTCTCAACATTTACCCTTTGCAGGGTATATAAGAAACCGCAGCGCAAACGCTTCAGCAGTTACATCACGCACTGTGGCAGCCTTCAATGCATTTTGGTCTGGCATTTATTAACTGTTCACGTGCAGCGAACAAACGATATTTCTTTAATATACACTAAAAGAGGGTATATTAGCTATATTGAGAGTTTTGCGGTGTAGTTACTTCGTTGGAAGTAACGATCACTGATGACTAAGCTTAAAGTGATTAACAAAAGTTAGAGATAATGAGATCAGTTTAAAATGAACCGAAGCTAAGACGAACAGGAAATAAATTAATCATAATAAATCAAAGTTTAACAAAAATAAAAAATTCTAAAAAGATCATTTTATTTTCAAGAGAGTTCAAGCTTCGTGCTGTTTAGAAATGTGTTAATAACTCGAGTTTGGTACAAGTTGAGTTGTGGTTTTGGTTTGGGGCTTTGGAGCCAACAGATTGACAGCAACAGAAATACGAATAGGAACTGCAAATGGAAATAGAAAGAGAAATTGGAATAGGAAAAGGATCTGCAATAGGAATAGGAATTAAGTAAGCATTCAGCAATTGCTGCGTGACAGAATCTTTTTGACAAATTGAATTTTGCAAGGACGTGCTGTTGTTCCATGTCGCTCCATTTGCTGCTGTTGCATTGATGATGATGCTGCCTCAGACTGAGGCATCCCCACACACACACACACAGCTGCAATTGTGGCTAAAGACAGCAGCTCAAGACAGTTAACAGAGGGGTTTATTCATCAAATCTTCTTGCCCATATCCCAGCATTTTGTCGTAACTCCCGTGGCGTGGTTCTAAAACTTTTCAATTACATTAGATTCTCAAGTCGGTGTCAGCAACAGGAAGTAGGTGTCGGGGGTGGGTATAGGGTGGTAAGTGGGTGAGGGGCTGCTGGCAACATGTGCTGCTACAAAACGCCCGCTGACAAGTCATTAAAAGTGACAAATTGCAAACGGGGTTGAAGCTTAAATTCGTTGGTCTCCTCTTCAAAAAACTTTTGGTCCTGCCATTTAATTAGACTAAAGTTAGTCTCGAAGCTTTCCGAAAAGCTAATGCAATTCATTAAATATTTACATAACTAGTTTATAAATCTACAACAACTTCAACTAGTTATGACACACACACTTGAACACACACACGAGTCGACCATAAGTGGGCCACAATGGGTTTCTGGTTTTGACCTCGTTTTAAATAAACCAAACTCTTTTGGCCTGGCTAAGCAAACACAACTGTTAGTTGTATTGCGGCACTTTCCAACACTGTTTGCCACATTTACATTTGTTTCTTTTGCTTCTGATTCTGCTTCTTTCCAGCTTCTTCTTTTATATCGCTTTACACACAATGGCCTGGCAAAATTGTAATTTGCTTGCTACCTGGCTCAGTCCCACAATCCCACAATCTCGGAATCCCGTTACCCACAAGCCTTTTCCTCTTGCAACGCCCTGTTGCCACGCCCGCTCTTTGATCATATATCAACCTCATTTTACACTGAACTGAACTCTGTGCTTATTTTTAACCCATTTACATTGGTTTTATGGAATAAAATTTAAATTTTTCTAGTGTTGGATTATTTTTAGAATATGTATCTACGAAAAGAGAACTCAAAAACTTTAAGTAAATAAATAAATTTAAGCTCTACTGGTTCTTTAACAAACTAACTGCCAAATTTTATGTTCTTCACACATAATAATAATTTACTTTAAGAGCTTAAGAAAACATTGCCAAACGCAACGATTTGCAACCACTGTGGCTATCTTGTGACACAGTGATTATAGCAGTAGGCCACATGCCACATGGCCACATTGCCACATGCCGCAAGCAACAAGCAAGCAGCAAACTTTCAACATGCTGAAGTCAAGTGCAGAAGCTGCGAGTTGCAAACGCTTTTCCGACTGCTTTTCCGGTCAGTTGTTCGTTTGGTAAATGGCAACTGTCAGCTTTGGCCAACGGCATCGTATTAACTGATTGATAGACTTCAGCTCAATAAATTCAATTGTCAGTCTTGGTGTTGGTGTTGGTCACAGTGTTGGTGTTCACTGTAAGAGTGTTTACTGTGCGTGTATTCACTGTGGGTGTATTCACTGTTCTTCGTTCATTGTTGTTGCCCTTTCAGATTTATGCGCTGTTGTTGTGAACGCATTTCGTTGGCCAACATTTTTGTTGGCAGGACAAATTGTTAAGTTGGCTTTGCGCTTCTGCTTTCTCCTCTTCCTCTCCCTCTCCCTCTGCTTTGCTCTCTGCTCTCTGGCAGCTCGTTACACAAAGCGCGCATATGACAAGCAATTTGTGTTTATTGCGTGGCCATAAAGATTTGTTCACATCAACTAGAGAGTGTCTGAGTGCCATTGACCTTCGTTAAAGCCAGTCCCACCTACACACACACACACACAGAGGCACACAAACACCATTTGGCGTCTCATTAAACGTTCATAAAGTTGCCTCGTTTTATGCTCATTTTTTTTGCCGTTCGTTGGCTTTTCCCTTGATTAATATGCAATTTCTTGATGGCAGCCGCTGCCATTAACACACACACATACAGATGAACCACTAATACATTTATAAGTAACCACATGTCTGTGACTGTGTCTGTGTGTGTGCACAGTGTCTACTTGAACGCTTTTGCTTTTGGCTTTTGTTTGGCAAGCGGAAAAAAGCACTGTGGCAAAAACAAAGGGATAATTTAAACTCTGTCATAAACTAGGTTAGCATCTCGTGCACACACACAGATACGCACACACACATAGTTACTCCCACACACACACACATTCACCCACTTAACTTTACCCTTTTGGTTCCCCTCTGTTTTATAATAACTGTCGGTTTTGCGTTTTTTCTTCATCAGCTTTGTATACCCTGTACAGGCAGATAGTTGGTTTGCTTAATGTAGATGATTAAAGGTTAGGTTGGAAAGGTACTTTTAGACAGACTAACAGATTTTTCTCCCTTTTAAAAAGGTTATCTTATAATCAAGCTAGTCAGTTAAAGAAGTGATCTTTATCTACCTCACTAATCTATTTCATGCTCTCTTCCCTTAAACCCTAAAGTCTCGCTACAGGGTATCTACTAGTCTAGCACTTTTCTAGCACTCTACTTTTTGTCTCCATTTTATTTCCGTTTTTTTTGCCAGACAATACGCAGCGCATTTATTTCATTTCACATCTACTCTTCCGCCGCCCTTCTCCCTCTTCCCCTGTTGCCCTCTCCCTTCTTCTTTGGAATGCTTCCTCATGTTTTTTGTACTCGTGGGCGTTTTGTGGGCATGCCGGGTCATGCGGCATTATGTGTTGCATGCATTTTTTATGCGTCGCGCTGTCTTTTATCACATATGCATACATCAGTATCAGTTATTTTTTCTTTCGCTGCTGCTGCTGCTGCTTCTTCTTTATTCCCTCTTTGCCTATTTGTTATATAATATATATATGCTATATATTTTTTTAGACTTTTGCCATTGTCGTTGCCGTCTACCACATATGGGGCTGCAACCTGAATGTGCCATACCCTAACCAACAATTACAACAATCACAATATTATCTAGACAGCAAAAAATACATTTAAATATTTAATGAGTTTTTTATCAGCAAGTTTTCATTTTAACAAACAAAAAATTGTCTGTTTTTTATTACGTTATTAAATTGGTTTCAAATGACTTACAATTATGAATTATAGAATAGTAATAGGTTATTAATATATTTAATCCAATTTATTAAATTTTATAGATTTTTCTGTCTGACAGAAAGATTTAAAAATTGAAGTACACAAAGAGTTAGGCATTTAATAAAACTTTCACTTAATAAAAATAACTCTTTTTAATGGCCATAAATAAATCGAACAAAAAAATTGATACGATTCGATTTGCAATTGTTTTTGCTTCAACAAAATTAATAAAATAATAAATCTATAGAGCAAAAAAGTGTTGTTATGCAAATATTATTGGTAACTGAATGAATGCACATTTTTGCCACAGTTTCTTTTCATTTTAATCAAACAATTTTAAATATTTATAAACCCAAACATTGAATGAATCTTCGGCTTGTCAAGCAAAACCAAAGAGCGAAAAAACTCAACCCAAAAATTTGCCAATTCAAGCAAAAAATTATATAAATAAAACACGTTATAAGCAAATTAAAGGAGTTGGGAGTTTTCGACCAAAAGGGCAGACAAATTTAGTGTTTATTATGTGAGTGCTATGAAATTTGGATAAAATATGTAATTGGACTTGAGATATAGAGAGAAAATAATGGAGTCTGGGTAAGAGAGAGTGATACGAAGTTAGAGGTCGTTGAAGAGATAAAGAAAGAGGGAGTAAGAGAGTCAAAGCTTAAAGTGATTTTATCAATAAACATCTATAACAATTTTTCAAAAAATACTTAAAAAGTATTTTAAATAAGATTGAAATTCTTCTGCAATTCTTGGGTGTTTTAAAAACAGCTTTTAAAAAACTAACTAACTAATTATAATAAGTGCTTTTTAAGCATAAATAAATAAAGTTTACTTTAAACCATGGTAAGTAAACTATATCTAACACAGTATTTCATTGTATTTCCTTAAATGAGCCCTTAGCACAAGCTACCCCACGCACACCTTGTCACACCTACAGGGTACAGAACATACACAATTTAAATTGCACATTCTTTTATGCGGTGCTGTGCTTTGCTCTTTGTGCTTGTTTATTTTTTGGTTGAAAACACATGCAAATCGATTATTGTTAACCGTTTTACATTTTGCTTTATTTTTCTTCTTCATTTTTTCGGTTTTGTTGCCAATGCTTTTTACATGGGACAATCGGTGATCGAACAATTCGATTTAATGGCATTGCATAAACATCAATTAAATGCGCCTGATAAATTGCCATATGTTTTACACTCACAACTCGCTTCGGTTTATTTATTTAACTCTTAATTGAATTATAACATTTATGCCACGCCCACGCTTACACGCCCTCCAATAACTCAAACAATGGCTTAACCATTGTGTTCAACTTTGACCTGTTCTTTTGCAATATCAAAAATATACAGTAGTAACAAAAACAAAAATGAAGCAAACGCTTGACTGACTTTCATTCGTGTTCTTAATGTTCTTTGTTCTATTGTTCAGAGGCAGCGAAAGCAGCCGAGGTCAGAGGTTAATTGATAAATTGATAAATGCATACAGCTGGAGGGAAATTAAAACATCAGAGGGCACCCTTTGTACAAGAATATTATTCATAAAATAATGCTATATAACTGACGAATTGATTTGAGATTATGGCGACTTGGAGTTACTGTCTTTTAAAAGCACATTTAAGCTTATTCCAAGCTGAAAGCTTTGCTTTTTCCAACAACAGACTGAGGTAAACAGTGACGCTGAAAACTTTTGGCTGCAAGATTAAGTGTAAGTGTAACTCACCTTAAAGCACATTAAAAGCTCCATTAGATGTATAGACTTTTTTAAATGAAACTAAACACTCCAAAAATTATTCAAAAGCTTTAAAAAAATCAGGCTTTCGTCATATTGTTCATTAAAGCTTTTGATAAGCTCCACGCACTACTTATGACTTAACTCTGGCTAACAACATAATTTAGGCTAATTCATTTAATTTCTATTCGTTCAATTTGCAGCTTGTGCTACTCCCCAACACACCCATTAGTCCACTCACAAATGCGGGGTATGCCAAAGCAGTAAGTCATTTAATTAATGAGCAATTTATTAAATTATAAACAATGCGCAACACACACACAGAGAATCTAAATTGAAGCTTGACAATGTTTTCTGTCCACTTGCTCTTTCACATTTCCCACATAGTTTCGAGTGTGACAAGTGCAATGATTTCTAGACCCCGGGATTGTTGGATTGTTGAATCATACAATGGGCGTGAAAGGGGTTTGAGGGGCCAAGAGGGCGGGGTGAGCAGTAGCATAACGCTTGGCATTATGTGAGTATCAATTGTAGTAGCAACAATTTGCTGGATTGTCAGTGAAAGTGTCAGTGTGTATAAGGGTGTGTGTGTGTGTGTGTGTGCGTGCGTGTTTGCAACTGCAACATGACACTAAATTTGTCAATCTGTTCAGCAAACCAAAATCAGAATTGAAATAGTAGCACTCAGCACTGAGTGTGTAAAAAAAGTTTAAAATTCATTTCAATTAGTTGATAAAAAAAAAAGTGAATTAATAAAAAGCATAAAAATCAACGAGTTCAAATCGATTGCAAACAGAAAGTGACTCGAAAACTATTCGATTGACTTGTTTTAAAAATGCGGCAATTTGTAGTACTGAACAGTATAAAAATAGACAGGGGAACTGATGGTTAGTAAGCTTTATTCATATTTACTCCGATATTTTAAAAATGTTTGCTAAGAAGAACTGAATAATTTATAACTTAGTTTGTGTTTCTTGCTATTCAAAAAACTTTTTTCTCATGCTCTATATAGCTACCATATATACGTTTAGTTTCTAACAGATTTGCTGGAATTTGTGTGCATTGTGATTGTAGTTTTATGAATGTAATCGAGACAAGTATCTCGACCTCGACAGCCGCAGAAACACAGTTCCAGTTCCAGTACTCATTCCAGTTACCGCGGCTACAGTGTTGTGTAGTGTCAGTTTCACACTGAAACACACACATACACTCTTACACACAAACAACTCACACACACACACAGAGAAACACGCGGCTTGACACCTGACAGCCACTCAACGGCGAGTGGTTGTCGGATTTAAAAATAAAAGCGAAAAAATATTAATAAAAAGCGACATCAAAAAAAGAGAAGAGGAAAAAGCAAGAAGAAAGAAAAGAGAGGGAGAGGGAGAGGGAGAGGGAGAGGGAGAGGGAGAGGGGGCCAGAGAGAAAGAGAGAGAGAAAAGCAAACACCATGTATGCATAAATGACAGGACAAAAAAATAGCTGGTGCGGTGTTGACATGCACAGAGACACAAGGATGCAAAAGAAGATGGAGAACGGGAAATGGGAGATGCTACGAAGGATGACAGGACACTTTTGGATATGTCAGTTATATATGCGCGGCACACACACAAACACACTCACACATATACACAGCGAAGCACTCGAGGCGAGTGGTATGTGCAGAAGAAGAAAGCAAGAAAGAAGAAAGCTGCTGCCAAGCTTCCTACTTAAAGATACCCGTTATATTGAATTGATAACAAAAGCAGTTAATATTGTTACCCACATATAGGCTTTCGGTCTGCCTAAGAACTGAATACAGCTATATACAGTCAAGGAAAAAAGTCAACATACAGCAAGAAATTTGCGATATTTCGGTTTTCTGCCATGAAATTACAAAAATTTGTTTTGCCATTATATAACACACTCACACGTATTAATATTTCAGAAAAAAAAATTATTAAAAAATTAAGCATACCAAACTTATAAAGAAAAATCATAAAATGTTCATGGAAAAAAGTCTACATACAGCGTGGGAATTTTCAAAGAAATTCCAAGAAACATAATGTTATATAGGGAAATCGTCGACTATTTTGATGCCTAGCTTCGTTGTGTATAAGGTTAAAGTATTGGGTAGACAGAAAGTATTTATGGTACTGATTTTATTACAACAAAAATGGAAAAATGAAAGGAAATTCAGTTTTCTGTTCGCTAATTAACGATTATCCTTTGAAAGGATAAGAAATCAAACGGTGAAATCGCGGATATCGTTAAATTAAGTCGTTCAACTGTCCAGACAATAATTAGCAACAACAAGAAGAACGATTCAATTGCAAATAAGAAGAGAACAGGAAGGCCAAAGAATCTATCGGATCGTGACGAGAGAAGCATCCTCAAGGAAGTTAAAAAACAACCCTAGAATAAGTGCACCAAAATTGGCGGAACATATCGGAAAATGTTCAGGAGTCATGGTGTATCCCAAAACAATTGGCATTTTTTTGCACAAGGATGGTTTCAAGAGCCGAGTTCCTCGAAAGAAACCTTTAATTTCCGAAAAAAACCGCATGTTGCGCTTAGAATTCGCGAAAGCCCACTTAAATAAGGATGCGAGCCTTTGGAAATGCGTTTTATTTACTGATGAGAGTCAATACAATATTTTCGGAAGTGATGGTGACTCCAAATAATGGCATATCTACTTTTTTACGCTTCATTCCCAAAAACCGAAATATGGAAAAATTTGTGCTGTATGTTGACTTTTTTCCGTGACTGTATAATGCTTTATAGATCAGTTTCTTATATAAGTAGGTTAGTGGGTAGATTAAAATGTATGTCAAAGTTTAGTATAAACAAAATCGAATTTTTTATTAATCAGGCTTAAGTTTTTAGCATCTTTTTAGCTGTCTTCACTCTGTCCCTCTTCTCTCATTTGTTTATTTAATTGCTTCATCCTTTTCTTTAGCCTGTTCTCACTTTCCCTCGGCCGATTATGCTCCCTTTCTTCTCCCCCACTTTGCCTATTTTTCTGCCTTTCCCTCTACCCGTACTTTTCCCAGTTCTTCTACCCATTCTATTCCCTGTGCTCCTCTTTCTTTCTTCAACACTACTCTTCCTTCCCCTTTTGCCTGCACCTCGCACATCATACCCTATTTATCCCCCTCTAACGGGTATAACAAGATGAAACAGCGGCGACAATTGCTTCGACGCTTGTTGGTGGTTTTATTTTTGGCAGCTCGATGCCGTGTAAAAATATATAAGTATTAAAAAAAGGTAAACTTAAAATATGTCAAGGTGAAAAGCGAAGACGAAGAAGCAAAAGTCAAAGTTCAAAAGGCCAAAAGTCGGGGCAAAAGTTTGGACAAGACGAAGAGGAAGAAAAACAACAACAAAGTAGGTACTTAGGGATTGGAGGAGCAACTGCAGCTGCGATGCGTTCACAACGCAAATATGCAAAGTCAAGTGGCAATTTATCATGCAACGTCGCAACAACAGTGGCAAACAGCGTTGGAAAGGGGCGAGGGGTGTGGCAGTGCAGGGGGTTAAGTGATGCCCAGCGAGCGAGCGAGAAAAACTCAATTGAATGGGGCCAATGGGCAACAAATGAATGAATGAATGAATCCACACCTACGCGTGGACCCATCGGGATGCCCTCAAGCCGATTGGTTTCACTTTGTAACAAATACCCTCTAGCGGATAGCTCACACTTAAGGGGAATATTTGTGTAGGTGGCAGGGAGGCAATCGAGTTTAATTTGTTATTACAAGTTGTTTAAAACAAGGTACTTGGCTTTCATTTTCATAGTACATTTGCTCACAGCTTATTGCGTACAGCGGTACAGTAGAGCTCTAAGGCTTAATAACAGTTAAACTATTAAAAATTTGTAACATAAGTTATTTAATGAATGTTAATAGCCAAAAATACCACTTCAATATTAATTTTCAGCGCACTTGAGTCTTTAAAACCAACATCTTCGTAGCTATCAACACATAAACATTATTTTTTCTCTTTTTTCCAATATTACAGGGTATCTGCTAGTCACAATTCTTATCTTTTCCCTACTATTGTTCTATGCCATGTTTTGTTTTTATTATGTTTAGTCCACGACAATGTTCGCTTTAGTTAAATCGATGCGACGCTGACCTTTCCCTCAATTAGAGACAGCGAAGCAGAGGGAAAACAGAGAGAAAATAGAGACACACACACAGTGCTGGGCAAAAGTAATGGGCACAGCTGTGCCGCTGCGTGTGTGTGTGTGTGTGTGTGTGTGTGTCGAGTGTTGCCTGTTGGCACTTTGGTTCATTAAGCTCACCAGCCAGCAAACCGTTTCCATAATTTATTGCAGTCTTCTGTACCAACTAATTTCAGCGATTTACTGCACAAATATGTTAAATTCATCTGGAAACAGGAGCTGCCGAGGATTCCTAATAAGCTCAGTTGGAGCAGGGTGGAGTGAGGGACGTAACTGATGGGGAAAGCTACACACACTAGTGATGCATAATAAAATCCAAATTGTTTGCTCATTAAATCAAAGTTAAATTAAGAAATTAGTATCAAATTTTTATTAGCGCCAATTTGTTGCTGAAATGGGAGTACAAAATTTTAAATCCAACCGAAATATTGGAAATTATTGTCAATATAATAATGCAGAAATCAGCAGAAATGCTAAATCTAAAGTGCTCGACTGTCATGAAATCAGTTTATGCATTTTCAAATGAGTTTAAAACTCAATGTTGTTTTGAAGATTGCATGACTTCATCAAATCAGTAAAAATTGACTGAGCTTAATAGTTGGATCACAAAAATGAACGAAATCGGTCACTTCTATTTGAACAGGCTTGCAGCATTAGATCTGCAATGTAAGCACTTTGATGTTTACAGCCAAGTGACCGGAAGAATCTGTTCAAAACTGAGAGCCTTCGAATCTAAATGTATTATTATTACATATGATTACAAAGTTACCGGGAAGAATTTTGCTAATAAGCTCGACGTTGCTGGTCTTAAAATCTTAGTTAATTTGGCTCATAAGATCCGTGTTATCGATAGTCATTTGGCTGTCAACTTACATCACTAACGGCCACAGTCGAATGCCAACGGCGGCCACAAAAGCCAAGCAATTAACAAGGCGTTTGGTGTAGAAACCTACTCAATGCCATTCCACTCCCCTCTACTCCTCTTTCACGCCCATCCAGCACGCCTCTTGCTGTTGTCCTGAGCCAAACCGCAGACGGTCTAAAACCGGAAGTGGACGACGCTGTTGTTGACAAGACTCTAGAAGTGCAACGGCAACGGCAACTGCAACTGAAACTTGGAGTTAGCCAAAGAAGCTCGCACACGTCAGTAAGAGACCACAAAACTGGGCCAGGCATTAATGGGTTGGGGGTGTGGCATGGTGGAAAGGGACGGCTGGGGGTGTGTGCAACTGCAGCACAGTAATATGCGTAATTAAACAAAACCGCAAGTGGGACAGCAGCACAACGAGCCAAGCCTCACTGTACACAGCAGCAAAGCCAAAAAAAAAACACACCAAAAAAATGAAATGAAATGGATAAAAAATAAACTACAAGGATGCCACAAACGACACAACAAACACTGGACTATAAAAGCAAGGGGAACGCAAAGTGAAGCTATTAAAGCTGAAGACGAATGTCAGATACCCTGCACAACAAATCAACAAGAAAAAAGATTTTAAAACTCTTTCGTTTCTTAACCATTTATTTCAACCCAAAACGTATACGTAATATTTATTACCTAGTGGCAAAGCACATAAGAAAATAGTTAGGCCCAGAAATACTTGAAATTAAAAATTTACTGTGTTGCCTTGGATAAAGTGACGCAGCAGAGGCGCTGATGTAGCTGTTGCTGGGGTGTCAAGAAAAAGCAAAGAGTTAAAACGCAGTGCACCACATAAATGTGGAGCATGCAAATTGAAGTGTTCTCACACCAGTGTTGCACAGTGTTGAAAAAAGAGATTTTTTGTGACTTTAAGGCACTGCATTTCAAAGATGATTTAAGGACACAAATAATTTGGCGCTTACTAAATAAAGAAATGTCTAGCTTAAGTAAAAATTCATTACACGTTAAAGAGAATTTTAGCGGTAACTTTAAGTCACAAACAAATTTTATTAAACAGATCCCAATCCAAACAAAATTGGACTCAACCGATCGATAAACATTTTTGTTACGTTTAGCAGATACTTATAAACATGTATTTATGTATATTGTTTATATGTATATATAATTTTGTTTGTTCTTTTTAGCAGCAATGTGCCATCGATTTTATATTAGTTCAGCGAAGCAGAGCGCGAAACATAAAGGAAAAACCACTTGCAAAAACAAAAGAGCAGATAATAATATATAGGTATTAACATATGTATGTATGTTTGTACATTTGTGTGAGTGTGATTAGCTAAAAATGCAAAATTACAAATCGCATATTTGACCTAGACCCCAAAAGCTTACTGATTTTATATATACCCGGAAATAATTCTAATCAAAACACTTTAAACTGATTGCACCGACTTTGGCAGCTTATAATAAATTCATTCTAGGCTGCGCTCACTGTATAACTAAAAACTCACTCACCTGTTAAAGCAGCCAAATTAAGAAGAAAACAAAATAGCCGCATCGTAGTCACAGCTCGTTCACAAATTGTTTAAAATTATTAAATAATTGCGCTGAAATTAAGTTAAGTAACTTGCTTAATTTGCAGTTAAACTCTTTACTTCTTTATGTTAATTTGTTGTTGTTGTTGTTTGTCGATCGGGACGCACAAGAACCGACACGAAACGTCACGATGCGCTCTCTTGGCGCCTCTAAGAGCGTAACAGACGGCGAGTGAGAGAGAGCGAGCGAGCGAACGCGTGTGGAAGAGAGCCCGCAGTTAGAGCTTGTTGAGCTTACACGAAGTCAAAGTCAACCAACGCGCACGAATTTCACTTTATCACTGAATTTCATGTTTTTTTTTAAATTCGAAATTTCTTCGCTAGGCATCGGGCTGCGCCTCGGCTGAGCGTCGGCTGCGCGTCGGCTGAGCGGCGACTAAGCGTCTGCTGAGCTTCGGCATTCCTTCCTTTTTTGTTGCCGGACAGTGTGCGCATGTGTTGCGCAACATTTTGGCTGTTCGAAATGTTTCCAGCAACATTTCAACAAACTGCTGAAAGTGGAAGAAAATGAACTGTATATTTTTTATAAAGCTTTAAATTATACACAGGCTAGAATTGTTAAGTACACACTATAATATTCTTAAAGCTCATTTATTGTACAAAATATAATTTTTGCCAACAGCTATTTATCTAATGGTAAACGTTATCAACTTTACTCAATTCAAAATCGCGCGCTCGCTGCAGTTCACTCAGCAACAAGCTGCTAAGAAAGGGGTAAATCAGGTACACATGTTGCGGCAACAAAACTCTTAGCGGGCGGTAAATTCGAAAAGCACTGGTAGCTTTTGCGACCCCTTAAAACTGTTATATGTATGACAATATTTATACGTATGCCACAATAAGCAAAGCATTTATAACTTGCTTCTATAAAATACCAAGTTTCAAGCAGCTATAAAAGCAAAAACTGTTATAGAATTATAGCTAAGGAAAGTACACCATAGTTGCTATAAAAGGAAACCAAGTTTTAAGGTTTTATAAATATAAAAACTGTTATAGATTTATAGCCAAAAAACGGCTAAGTAAAAAGCAAAATAATTATTGCCACTAAATATCGCATTGCTAAAAGCTCAAAATTGATCGATAACCAGAACTGCAATAACAATAACTGGCAACACTGCAGCTTCCTAACAAAACCGGTATGACGCACTGTGATCTGAGTCTTGCACAGATTAACTGCAACAGCGGAAAGAAATAAATTTATTAAAAATCAGTAAAAAAAAAAAAAGTTAAACAATGGCAGACGAAAAAAGTGAACAAATTTGCAATGAAATGGAGGTGCTCTCAGTGACCGATGGAGACTGTATGGGTCTGCCAAAGAAACCTAAAGAATTAACCGCTCGAATGGTAACTCACCGCGACGATCCAGACTATAAAATGAATCATAAGCGACGTGGACTTGCCGTAATTTTCGCTCACAAACAATTCGATCAATTGGGTCCCAGAAACGAAACTGATATAGATGTGAAAAACCTGAATGAAGTACTCACCAAATTGGATTTCAAGCCCGAAGTCTATGAGGATCTGTACCACAAGCAAATTATGAAGGAGATAACGAAAATGGTTCAAACGGATCATACCGATCATGATTGTATACTGATTGTGATATTATCTCATGGTGATAGTGATTTAGTTTCTGCCCGGGATAAGTACTACAAGTTGGATGACATCTGGAGCGCTTTTTCAGCAGACAAGTGTCCTACGCTGGCGGGCAAACCCAAGTTGTTCTTTGTGGAGACCAGCCCAGGCAAGGCACGGGACATTGGTTTCAGAATGCAGTCCCAACAGAATACTATCCAAACGGACAGTAGCATGCACTGCGAGTACAAGATACCCATTTATGCGGATTTCTTGCTCGCCTTCAGCACTATTCCCACATTTTGCTCCTGGAGTGATTCGCTGACGGGCAGCTGGTACGTTCAGAGTCTGTGCGATGAGCTTAACCAGAGCGGCAAATCTCTTGATCTCCTCATGCTTCTCACCTTTGTGGCCCAGCGAGTGGCCGTTAACTTTGAGACACAAACGGGCTACAAGCAAGTCACCTGCACCATGTCCACGCTAACGCGAAATTGTCGCTTCGCTGACCAAAAGCGTACGCTGTCTTAAAATACTCATTATAATTTGCCTTAATTATTAATTACAACTTTAAAGTTAATTGTCGATCAAATATTTTAAATGTATCACTATCCATCTATCGATAAAGCTTTAATAAATATCGTAACACGCACAGAGTTGCCAGAAATTTAATAGCGAATAGAGTAGCTAGAGTAGATAAATTACTACATAAATAGACAAAAAACCGATTTAACCCAAAAAAAAAAAATTAGCAAACTAATAGCAGATTACATTTCTTTTTCTGATTTTTTTTATACAAAGCTCATATATAGTAATTTTAATTTAAAATTAATATTGTGAGCCAGTTATGGTAGCTTTTAAAAGCAACTGCTAGCTGACTGGCAACTCTATGCACCTAATCCTATCGATTGCAACTATCGCATGCCACTGTCGTGTGTCACTAGCACATTTAATATTTACACACGCAACGTCGGCAACAAGTTTTTTTTTTCGATAAGTCTCTTGGTTTAAAATGCACACTTACCAGCTTTGTATAGCCCTTATTATAGGGATTAGTGCTGTTTTTGGCTCGGGCATAGAGCGTGTGGACGACTCGGATTTGATACACATTCTAACCGGCGAAGCTGACGTCATCGCTTTGTTTACAAAGCCCAAGTGCGACGAGTGTGTGAAATACGAAGAAGTTCTTGTCAAAGTGCAAGATGAGCTTAAGGAGACACTGGGCGCCACAGTAGTGCAGGCAGTCGATAGCAATCTAATACATATCTACGATCCTAGTCTAGAGCCGGCGCTGCTCTATTTCCGACGTGGAATTCCCATACTTTATCATGGTGAAATCAACGGCGATGAAATTCTGCAGTTTTTCAACGATAATCGGGAGCCGGCAGTGAAGGAGCTTTCCGATGATAACTTTGAGCATTTAACACAGGCATCAACTGGCGCCACCACCGGGGATTGGTTCATTTTCTTCAATTCAGCCGAATGTGTGCTCTGTCAGCGTCTGTACGCCGTATGGGAATCCGTTGGCGGCACCCTCAAGCGCAAGCTTAATGTGGCGAGAGTGAATGCTTTGGGTGCCGGCTCATCAACGGCAAAGCGTTTCAAGGTTGTGGATACTCCCGCGTTTATACTGTTGCGGCGGGGAAAGGTCTTTCGCTATAAGCTTAATGATTATACGCCAAAAGCTTTTGTAGATTTTGTGGACGGCGGATTCATGAATGTTTATGCGGAGCAAGTACTGCCTCCGGCTAGTTTAATGGACGAAATATCTATGAAACAGATTGTGGACTATGTCAGCAGGTTTGGCATTATGCCCTTCGCCATTATGGGTGGATTTAGTGTGTTACTTTTGATTTTTGCACTCAAATCACTTTTCAAATCTTCCGAGAAGAAGCAGCCAGCGAAAACTAAGAAGAACAAGTAGCTTAAGTCTGATTTATGTATGTACATCTCAAAGATGAATAAACTAAACTATCATTTTTGTAACAAAAACAACAATAAATAAAAAAAAACACTTATTTTTTTTAAATAAATTACAATTAAAAGTTGTTTTATGCGCACCATTAAAAGCGAAACTGTTATCGATAAGTCAAGCGACCGACCTCCACAAATAATTGCTTATCTGCGTCAATTTACTCTTAGCCTTCGACGGTCACACTATTCATAAGAAAATTGCTCTGCAAACCGTTTACATACAATTTTTGCAATGGTCGGCTCAAATTTTGGAATTATATATCATCCCAGCGCTGGAGGCACCTCTGGTCAAGCCAGTGCCAGCGGTGGTCCATCCGCGGGCCTAACTAGCGGCAGCGGAAACTTCAATGCGGCCGCTGGCGGTGATCGCAGTGCGCCAGCATCGCACCTCAGCGACTTCATGTTGCAGCTAGAGGATTACACACCTTTGCTGCCCGATGCAGGTAAGCAGCGTTAGAAAAACAAGCCAAAAGTCATTCAATTATCACACCTAATACTTGCAGTTACTTCGCACTACTTGAACATGGGTGGTTTTCATGCTGATGACAAGCGAATCGTGCGTTTAATTTCCATTGCAACGCAGAAATTCATGTCCGACGTCATTGACGATGCGCTCCAGCATTCCAAGGCACGTACACACATGCAGAACGCAAGCACTCCAGGCGGCTCCAAGGCCAAGGATCGCAAGTATACACTCACCATGGAGGATCTTCAGCCAGCACTGGCTGACTTTGGCATCAATGTGCGGAAAATGGACTACAGCCAGTAAATAAATTGAAAAATAAGTCACTTTAGTTTTTAACTTTAATTTAAATATCAATGCAAGCAATAAAATGCAAAACACTTGAATTAATATCGGAGGACTTAAAATATATAGAGATTAAGTTAAGTTACTTTTCACTTATTTCTAGTCCCAGATTCACTGGCACATGATGAAGCGTTTGACGCTTCTTCCACTGCCTCCGGCTACCTTAAAGGCCAAAACGCCCGTGATAATGGTGACAATATAGCTGGGCAGCAGTGTGGCCCAGTACAGGGCGTTCGCATTTAGCAGGGTGAGCAACGAGACAAAGAGATGTGAGCCCACTACGTAGGCGATGTGTGGATAATTGTTTGTATCGAAGGCGTTGAAGAAAATTATGCTCCAAAATGTGTGCAGCAAAATGATGGAAAGCGCTTGAGCGGCTGAGGTGACAAAGAAGATTTCAGTGCCGCCTTTAAGCCCCATGGTAGCGGGACCACTCTGCAAAAGGAAAACACTTAGTTATTTATAAAGCAGCAAGTGGCAGCCACTTACCATATCGGCCAGCACATTAACCAGCGCAAACATGCCCGATATAATGCCAAATCCCAGGCCAGACACATAGGCCAAGATGTGTTTGTTCTCCGTGACACGCGTGTCTTCGGCCACGGCATGCAGTCCCTGCTCCGTGCTGCGCAGTATGCGATAGATAATATAGCGAAAGCATTCCTGGAACAGCACCGAGAACACAACGCCAAATGCCAGCACATCGCGCAGCGGTACCATAGCGAACCAAAGCAGCGAAGAGAGCAGCAGCGAGAGCAGCCAGAAAAACGCCGCTGCTATGAGTATTATTATGCGTATGGGATCGTTTGCTATGGTAAACACAAACATGGCAAATGGTGGCCCAAATGCCAGCAAGGTGCAACCAAAAAACTCCGGTAGCGTCATTACCAAAAACTTTTCCTACTTTCCGAGTTTTTTTAAGCCGTGAGTGTTTTTGTTTGGCAGTGAGTAACAAGCGATGTGAGTAGAGACGGCAGTGTGGGACTAAACGGCGTGAGTCGTGCACGGTGCAACATAACTATCGATAACAAACGTATTTATTTGCTACACTCACCACTGGTGCGAGAGTATGAAAACGAGTTGTTACATTTTGTAAAACAGTTTGTATTGAGTGTGTGTGGTTATGTGTTTAAAATAAATAAATAATTATAAATTATAGTGCGTAAATGTGTAACTAAGCAAAGAGCTCTAACGGTTTCCATTGAGCTATTTTCTGAAAGATTTTTAGTTGTTTGTAACAATAGTTTTGTCGTGCAGGGTATAGCCACGTCGGCATGCACTAAATGTTTTATCTAAGACAAAGACATCGGGCAGTGCATTGCTTTAGTTTGGGGTCACTAAGGGGATTATTATTAGTCACTTTAATATACGCGAACGTAATACGACTCGCGATAAACAAAGTAAACAATACATACACCAATACAAGCAGACGGAAGCATACACAGTTGTTTAATTGTTTATACGTCTGCTCTCATTCGCAATTCAACAACCAGTGAGTAAGCAAGTACTTTGCAACTAGATAAAACACAGAATAAAGACAAAAAAGAAAACTTTCATTTTCATATGTTTACTTGTGTGTGTAGTGCATGCAGTGATGGCCAAGCGCTTGCTGCCCCACGAACCCTCCGTGGACTCGCCAAATCCAGAAGATGAGCCCGATAGTCCCGCAATGGAGGCCGCTGCACTGGCAATTCCCCCCTCCACTCAAGCCGTCGACCAGACACCACCTAAAGGTAAAACAGATAAATGTTCTAAGCATCTTTAAAAAACTTAATTTTTTGTTGCAGCCTTTTGGGAGCGCTGGAAAAATCCGGTCATGAGATTCGAGCCAGTGGCCGAGGGCAGCACCGAGCTGCGTTTTGAGATTTTGATGGCCAACATAATGCCACGCGAGGATGATGACTCAAAGATTAAGCGTTATGTAGTCTATGAGTTGACCGTGCGACAGGATAGCAGTGAAATAGACGCCCAACCAGCTAAGATCGAGCGGCGTTATACGGATTTTCGTGATCTCTATCAGTGCCTCAAGCGTTCGCATCCCAACGAACTAAACAATCTGAGCTTTCCCAACAAGGTGCTCATGGGTAACTTCTCGGCGGATTTGATCGCTGAACGCAGCGTGGCCTTTGAGGCATTTCTCGCACATGTTGCTGGACAGACTCAGCTGCGTGAATCGAATGCCTTTCTGAGATTTCTGCAGCATGAGGAACTGACTCGTGCGTGTCAGTATTTGGATGAGCGTCGTCATGAGCTGGCCATACCCATACTGGAGAACTGCTTTCGGCTGCTCAACAAGGTCTATATGAACCGTTCGCGTCCCGTGCTCTTGATTTTATGTCGTCTGGTTGCCGCCTGCACGGTGTCACCGGTGCCGCATCATGCCGCCGAGCGTTGGGCTCTTCTAGCACTCAGTCGCTTTGACACACTGTGTGACATTGATCTGCTGCCGCTCTATATTCCACTGCTGCACACCTGCGCACACTTGTGGTGAGTTCTACAGTGGAAAACGCAGAGCTTATGATTTTAGACTTCTCTATTCTTTTGACTATATGTCCACCTCTTTCCACTTACAGGTGGCAACGCGGTCAGGATCAGAAACCCATCACGGATCGCCTGACGGAAATGTCCCGGCAGGGCATCAACACGGCGAATATAATCAGTCTGGTGCAGGCTATACACAAGATCGATCCACGCACTGAAACTATCTAAAGTTCATAACTTATGCACATGTATATAAGCTATAGAAATTGGCCAAATCACACACTACATGACACACACACTTCCACACCACCACAACATACTCACACACACTTACTCATAGTTAAGCTAAAAGTGCAATTAGTAAATTTATCGTTCAATTAGTATTAGTGATATATAATCCGATTTTTATCCATTAATTTTTTTTATAATTTATGTGAGCTGATTTTAAATTGTTTGACTAAAACATTCCCCCATCGAGTATTTTGACAAAAAAAAATTAAACTTATGACAAAACTGCGAAAATATCAAATATATATCATAGATTATACAAATAACTTAAGTATATAAATGTGTTTTATTTTTAGGAGGATTTAATGGGTATAAATTGGATTACTTCATCAGAAAACACATCCAAAACCGATACTATAGTATATATGATATAATCAGTCTATTTTGGGAATATCGCAAAAAATTATGCACAATTTTTAAATAGAACACGAAAGGCTACAGTCATGCAAGTCGACTGTAAAAGACCCCGTACTCATTATAGCGCCCGATTTTCCTTCAACTATATATAATGGCACCTTACATATAATAGGTGACTTAGGTGGCTTAGCTCTCTTAGCCACTGAGATCAGACAGACGCACATTACTAATCAAGAATATATATACTTTACTGGGACGGAAACGCTTACTTCCGCCTGTTACGCACATTTCGCAACTGACAAACCTAATTAAAGCTATACTCTTCTGAAGAGTACGATGACTAAAAATTATTGTTTCCGGGAAATAAGGAATACGATTATTAATGGCGTATAAATCAGCTATATTATTTATGAATTCTTAATATAAATGAAGGCAAATGTGAGAACTTAAAGCAAATGATTAATCGTTAATTGAGTGTATGAAAAATGAATATATAAATTTAGTCATAACTCCCTTAGCTATAGTAAACTTTTCTATAGTTTAAGCAAAGAAATCATCAGTTTATTTACTTACTAACTTGTTATAATTTTAAATTTATTATTTAAAATATTTTCAAAGCAAAATAAACTTCTTATTTGTGGTCATTGAACATTTTTAATCATATCGTCTCTAGTTTAACCTTAAATAATCAACTTATTTTACGATTTCGTTCTTGTGAGTGTACCGCGACCGACGACACTCACAGAAAATAATATTATTAATCATAATATTAATAATTATAATAATAATAATATATGTATAATATAATCAAACTATAATCTTACTAAAAATATATATAAGTTTACAATTTAGATTGACGGGCAGACTTTGCTCCACTTACGCGTACATAGGTGCTAATGTACAGGTGCCAGAGGGGGCGTTGTGCGGGGGCGGGGGCGGGGTCGGGGCAGGAAGTGGTGCGGTGAGTATGGGAACTTTAGCGAAAAAGTCGCGTAAATATTTTCAGTGCTTGTGTCACCGCTTTTGTGGTGTCCGCGCTGTGAAGGGCAAGAGAAAGAAACTTATTAAAGTGTGCTCGACTGGAAGTTGCGTCGTAAGCAGACTCACCTCAAGACTGTGCTGCTAAACTCCTCCAGCTGCTGTTGGGTGGCGGTGACATAGCCACCGCTGTTCTTCTTGGGCAGTGCCTCTAGAGCATGAGCCAGGAAGGGCTCCATTTGAACTGTGCCGACCACATGCTTCAGTTCGTTGAGCACTTCGGCGACGTCTGCGAGCATATACGAGTGCAGTTGGAATACGGAAGCCTGTATCAAGTTCATGACTAAGGCACCGCCGTGTTGGGTGGCCAATTCCACCACCAGAGGGCGACACTCGGCATGTCGATGATTGCTGCTGCGTCCCCAGGTCAGTAGATTTATGAAGAACTTCATGACCGACGAATTGGCCTCGCGATGATCCAGCGAGCAGGCAATTAAAGCGCACTGAAAGATGGGAGTGATGAGGCTACTCTGCAGCAGCTGCAGTGGACAGCAGTCCAGGTAGCGAGAGGCCAAGCGAAAGAAATCATCAACCGTATCGGGATTATTGCGCAGACCGTTCTCCAATTGAAGCAGACCAAAAGTGGGTTCAATAAACGCCTGAAGCATCTCCAGCAGACCCGAAACACATTCCGTTGTCTTGGCAAATTCATCGACCAGTATGGAGCCCACGTAGAGGAAACAACTGTGATGATGCAGTGCATAGAGCACAACCATCTGTTTGATCAGTGGTTCCACTAAAAGCACAGCCTGTTTGCGCACCATACGCACCGAGTAACGTATGAGGCGACAGGTGCGTTCCATGATCCTCAAGTCACTCTGATACCTCTCCAGCACCTGTGAGATTAGGGGCCAGGCATCGTTTAATATTGCCACCGTTGGATGCTCCACATGGTTGGGTACATCAGGATTTGTGTGTCGAATGATCGCACAGGCGCGATCTATCCAGTAGACGGGATCACTGCGTTCACCCTTCTCCACGGAGTTCACATTTGATTGCTCCAAAAGAACCGCCAATGGCTGCAGTTGAAATCCCACAATTTCCCTCAGTGCCGGCTGCACTTGCTCTCTGGGCAAACGTGTGAGTATCAACGATATTCCTTTGAGCAATCCAATGGCCACTTCGTTGTTGATCTGAAAACTGTCCAAGCTACGCGCAATCTCCACCAGTCCACTGATGTGGCACACCATCTTCTGTCGACACGCAGAGCAGATGGAGGTCAGCGCTATGGCCGCTGCAGGCGCCAAGCCGTTCTTCTGCTGCAGCGCGTAGAGCAGAAAATTTAGCACCGCTTCGAGCAGATCCGAGTGATTCTCTATCCAATCGCAGAGCTCTCCGATCAGCATTATGGAGGTGTAGCGTACAGCAATGTGTGTTTGATCGGTCATGCTTAGTATGGCCTCAACTACCTTGGGTATCACCTCGTTCTCCTCCCTAGAAGTGAAAATAGGAGCTATAGAAAATCTTTCTCCAATTCTGGCTTAAATGCAGCTTACGGTAATATGTTTTTGGCCACGTTTTGCATGACAAAGAGCGCTGCTTCCGTGCACTCCCACGTGGTGTTGGGTGCCTGTAGTATGATGTACATCTGCTTAAAGCATGCGTTGGAACCAACTATGAAGGCGACGTCCTTTAGCAGATCCGATACCTTGCGACGAAAGTCCTGTGGGCAGAGGTAAAGAAACCGCATTAACTACCAAACTAATCGAGCTGGAAAACAGAAATTTCTTCTACTTACGTAGAAATTGTTATTCTCCTCGATGAGACCATCGTGATCGCTCTCCATTTGCGCATGTCGGTACAGGGCACTTATGAGCCGCTCTATGTGGGGTCTAAATCGCGCTGTCAGCTTATCATCATAGCGTTGAAACAGATCTTCACTCAGTTTGTACCACAAATGAAACGTAATTTCGGCCACTTCGTAGTCAAAGTGTCCCACACAAAGCAGCACCAGATCGAGACCCTTCATGGCCTGCTGCTGTTCCAGTATGTCAAAGGAGAAGGCATCACAGAGCGTAGTAAAGATGCCACAATAATTGATCGTCTTGTCGGTATCCTCATGCGCCACACTCAAATGATATGCAGATTCCAGCTGACAAACAGCCTCAAAGATGCGTGCCACTTGTGACTCCACCTCGGCATTGCCACTGCGTGAGCCCATGCAGCTGAGCAGAGCACAGACGCATTCGGAGGCATTTTCATGGAGTTTGCCGGATGTTTCCGCAGGTTGACTGAGCAAACGAAACGCGAGTTGTGAGAGCGGATTATCGCAGATGTGCGAGAGCGGAAAGGCGTGTATGACTAGCCAGGCGCTGTAGGTGCGCAGTGTGGCATTCCAAATGCGCTGCTGGTCGAGATCCTCGCGTTGCACACACATGCACAGAAACTCGAGCACACACTCCGCACTGGCGTCCAGTTGTTTGTGCACCTGCTCTCGTCGATTCGCACCGAGACGCAGAAATCTTGAATCAATCTCCTCGGGCAACACCTTGAGCACCTCAAGCAGTGGCCAAATGGCTGCAGGATGTGGCGATAAAGCCTTTAATAGATCACTGATGGGCTCCTGCCACGTGGCCATAAGCAAAGCCAAATCGGCAACAGCCAAACTGAGTTGGGTGACAATCACATTGTCCGTCTGCTCATCGATCTGGCCGATGTGTGTGATGAGTGAATCTCGCAGAGATTCGTGCGTGTGCGGCGGTAATTCACTGAATGAATTTTGGATTTTGTTGCGCATCGTCTGGGCGGCAAAATAATTGGCATGCAAATCGCGTTTCTGATGCAACAGCTCGTCGGCTATGGTCCACGAGTAGATCTGCAGCAACAAGTTATATGAATTTCCAACACACGCACACAGTTATCAAAACAAAAATAATTAGTTTTTTTTTTTGAGTTTGCACTTACCGACTTTTGAAACTCCTGCAGCCATTTGTTGGCTTTCTCCTGCTCTTTGGGATTGTTGCCTTGGAATAATGCATTGATCGCTTGATATACCACATCCACCGAATATGTGTCCATTGCGCCGGCTTGCAGGTATGTGTATATATATGTAAATTAAAGCATTTAGTTATATTACCAAAACTTGATGTTTTTCTATTGAAAGAATTTGTGGTGGTCTTTCGATAACTGCTGACGGCTGGTCGATAGATTTGTCAGTGTTGCCAGCGTTTGTATAAAAATATATGCAGATATTTTGCAAGTATTTATTTATATTATTTTAGTTTTTGTCAAGCAAAATGTATTTTGCTCTGAGCGTAATAAATGTTTTTTCATTTATTAGTCATAAAATTGTTTTGATTAGTTTATACGGGCTACTAGTTGAAAGCATTTTTTGCATAGTTTGTAGTGGCTGCGTTCAGCAGTATAAAGCAAATGTGAATTATATGTAAACGACTATAATATTAAAATAGGTTAAGTGTTAAATTATTATTAATTTTTTAAATTAAAGTACTAAATTAATTATGTTTTTTATAAATAAAAATGGTTTAACTTTCGCTTCATATATCGATTATGAAACAGCTGTTAACATGGTATTTAAATACCGCACCTCCGCTGAGCGGCTATCGATATGCAGCTGGCAGACCACTTATCGATAGCGTAACTGATAGTTTTGGCTGCTACATTGTGGCAGCAAAGTTTTTGCCATGGACAAAGATTCAGATTCCACGGTCACCTCCTTGGATGAGAATACGGAAAACTTTTGCACAAACCCTACACGCGATATCTTGGCCGAGGGCATAACCAATCTATTTAAGCCAACAATCGAAAAACTCGACGAGCGTGTGGCGAGCACAATTCAACTGCAGTCGGAACTGCGGGGACAGTTGGATGCGTTATCGGCCCAATTGCGGGACATTGAGAAGGCGCAGAATCAAATACCAGAGTTTGCCGACAAGGTCAAGGAGCTACTAAACGTTAAGCATAAGGTAAGCATTATCAACAACGTGCTGGGCACGAGTCAGGAGCGTCTAACGGGACTGCACAGACTGATCGAGAAGGAGCAGCATCGTCGCCAGGCGCTGCTCGACTCAGCGCTAAGCACAAACATATCATAAAGGAAGAAACAGAGGGACACCATGGACACACCGCTCATATCTCATTTGACAGCAGCGGACTATGAACACATCTATGAGCCAGCGGAGGATTCATTTTTCTTGCTCGACGCATTGGAAGCAGATCTCAATTACTTGGATAAATTGCAGCCACGTCTGTGCCTGGAGCTTGGCTCCGGCAGCGGTGTCATCATCACTGCGCTGGCCAAACGCTTTGCCCACAACGCCGTCTGCCTGGCGAGCGATATTAATCCACGCGCCTGTGTTGCTACCAAACGCACTGCCTGCCACAACGGTGCCAGTGTGGACAGCGTGTGCTGCCATCTAGCGGATGGTATACGCAGGCGTACAGTGGATTTACTGCTCTTCAATCCACCCTATGTGGTCACCAGCGACGAGGAGCTACAGTCCCCGGAGCAAGTCGGTCTGGTGCACTCCTGGGCTGGTGGGGTAGATGGCAGACGCATCACTGACATTCTCCTCAAGCAATTGGATGACATTCTCTCCGAGAGTGGTGTACTCTACTTGCTGCTGCTGCGCGAGAATAAACCGGATGAAATCATTAAACAGCTCAGCGGTTCCAGTTTTAAGGCTGTCAAGTTCATGGAACGACGCATTCCAGGCGAATACCTCTACATCCTTAAAGTAACCAGATCTAAAGTTATTTGATTCCATTTTAATAAAAATTAATATGTGGTCTTTAAAAAGGTGTGATTTTATTTTGCTTGGAAGATGGTGGTCTAGGATTGTGTCCCAGCTGCGAAGAAAAGTATTCTCAGATTTGTGTCTTAACTGTTTAGCCATTTGAAGCACCGCTGTATATAAACAACTTCCACAAAAGTTGCTTTGCTGAGTCGCAGCGTTCAAGTCCAAGTTTAAGTGGGTCTGAAACTCAGCTTAACGACACGCCCACGGACCCGGTTCGAAACTCATCTGCGCGTTAGACATAATTATCGAAAGCAGCGTCTATCGAGGCGCGAAGATTTGAATTCACTGGGAATTAAGTGGAACTTTAGATGAAAATTAAAACACCCCACAGCCTGCAACCCTAAGAGGCGCACATCCGTTGGGATTACGGTATCAATCAATGAATTTTATGTATATGTATGTGTGCAAGCACAAACACGTCTGTGTGCCACAACTACCCCTACTTGGGTGGTGTTTTATAGGGCTGTTGTGGGTAGAACTGGGAAAGGGAATGGCGGTGAGGGTAGGTAGGCGTGCCCCGCCCAAATTGAAACAATCGGTTTTATTGGCAGCTGATAACTGCCAACTTTTGTTGCTTTTCCTGCTGTTGTTGTCACTGCTTTTTATGTAATTACAATAATTTATTTATTCATCATTTCGTTCATTAAATTGTTTTTGTGGGTCTCATTTTTACTTCATTTTCACTACTTCTGGTTACGATTCAAAAATTTTATTTACAAAAATGCGCATGTGTTCGTGTGGGTGTGTGTGTATGTGTGTGTTTGGGTGTAAATTACTTTCAGCATTGTTTCGGTATCAAATTACTATATATATTAATATATATGTATGTAAATGTGTATATATTCAGTTATTGATCTGCTCATTAATTTAGCATTAGCTGCGTGTTTTTGGGGGCGTGGCTGGTCGGATCGAATGAGGCTAAACTTGAAGCGATTCGATTGAGTTTATCAGTCATTAAGAACTTGTAATCAACTGCTGTATATATAGTTTAATGTATCTGTATCTGTACTTAAGTATTAATCATTTATTGTATAACATTAGAAATTGTTGCTGATTTTTCAAGTATTTTTTTTACAATTTACAAATAAATTAACCGTTTTTGCCATTAATTAATCAATCGATACGCTACGAACTAAGTATTAGTATTATTTTAAAATTGCATTAATTAATACTGACATTAAATACTTAGGATTAAGTTAAAGTTTTTCTTGGGTAGTAAATGCTGAAAATGGGAAAACTCCGGTAAAGGGCTGAAAAATCAAACTTCCCGTTGAAAGAGCAAGAGAGCAGAGAGGGAGGGAGAGTAAATGAGAGAGAGAGAGCGGGAGTGGAAAAAGTGTGGCCAGAGTTTTGTGTGTGGTACTGGGTACTGAGGCCGCACAGTGGGCAAATGCGAATAATTTTGAAACCATAAAACTTGAGTGTTTTGTTTTTCTTTTGTATATATTTTTCGATTTTCGTTTTTTAATTGCATTTGCTTTTTCGATCATTCATAAAATGTAACGTCTAATTTTAATAATCAATTTTTTATTACTTTTTCAGTGTTTGTATGTATTGGTTTTGTTTTGTTTTTTTTTTTGTTTTTAAGTAATTCTTGGGCTCCATTAATGCTTCCTCTGCTTGTTCATCGTCTGCTTCTTCTTCGTGCTATTTATCTTCCGATTAACTTAAGACTTATGACTTAAAGGAAAGAAAGAGCTTGGTTTTGTATGTTTTGTTTTGTTTTTGTTTTTTTTTTTTTTTTTTTTTTCAGTGTATATAGTTTTGGGGGGATGCTTTACTTTTTGTCGGTTTTCCACAATCTTTTCTCGCCCTATGCGAAAAATAGCTTTGTTTTGCTTTTTTTGTAATTTTTTATAAAAAAAGTACACATAAAATACAATTAAAATAAAATAAGAAATAGAAAATTATTTCTTAAACATAAGAATTATATACTTTTGCGATTTTTTTGTGTGGTTTTTCTTTGTTTTTCATTTTCTCTCTGCTTGTAACTTGTTTTTTTTTTTTTTTTGTTTTGTTTTGTATTTTTTTTTATTATTTATTATTAATTTAAATTTGTTTGTTGTGTTTGTATTTTTTTGTTTTTTGTGGTTTTTATTTCATTTTTTTTCTGTTTTGACTACATTATTATTACGCTTGATCGTCCGAGCCGGAACCGTCCTCATTGTCCTCATCGTCATCTAAATTTTGGCGGATTGGTAGGAAAAACATTAAGTTAGTTGGATGTGAAGGAGTTTGACGTGTTTTTCATGGGTGGCTGAACCAAAACTTACCGTCACATTCAAGGTCATCGTCCTCGCCGTATGGTACATCGTATTCTTCGCTCTCGATTTCACTGTCACCCTCGATGAGATCATCTAATACTTCATCGTCATCGGAATCATCATCAGCGGGTTTATCTTTCTTGGCTTTCTTTGAATCGGCGGATTTAGCCTGTAAAAACAAGTAGAAATCGGGTTAATAACGTATATCGATAGCAACTTATCGATTTTGGGCGCCCATCCCACACTTCTCCTTGATCAAGGGCACACAGCATAAGCTCAACATACACAAATTACTCCTCCGCATAACACCACATGGCTGTATGTATCTCGCTCTCTCCCCCTTTCTCTCTGACTGTGTGTGTGCGTGTGTACATGACCATAAAATGTATATTTAAAGCTTACAAAACAAGAAAATGGCCCTTACCAAAGAAAAATCGTTATTTTCGCCGTAAAAAAGAGTCATTTGAAAAATGCGCGCGTCAATGGAATTCGCTGCAGTCAAAGGGAGAGCAAAAGAGCGTAAATAGACTGAGAGCGAGAGAGCGCAAAAGATTGCGGCATTACAAGTGCACCGCTCACTTACAAACACGTATATACGGCGTATTTACTACATAATGGAAAAACAACAAACACACACACATACATAGCTGCATATGTATTCACATCCGTGAGATACAAAACCAGCCAAGCCAAGCGTGCGTTCGACCCACTGTGACCGAAAGCCGAACAAGCCAACGAACAAACGAACCGAACCAAACAAGCGTCGCCGTCTCTGTCGCTGTCGTCGTTGACGTCGCGTCGCTTCGCAGCAGCTGCTACACGTTTCTTTCTGTGGTGAGCAAGCGAGCAAGAGAGCGAGTTTTTGTACTCAGCGTTGCTGTCGCTGCCTGAGCAGAACTGTACCTGAGAACGAACGCGTCGTGACAATAGTTGCATGAATGAACGACTCACGCAACACGCACACAAACACACGCTCAGTCAACACAACACACACGACAGCTGGCTGCAGAGGAAAAAAGGCGCTAACGTTTGACCGCCGACGAAGCCAGCGTCGCTGCTGCTGCGTGGGTTCAGTTAACCAACCAACAACAAGGCAAATATGTATATAAGGCAGTCACGTTCCCATGTAAAGGAAAGCTTGTAATACATAATGCATATAAGTGTGTGTGTGAAGAAGGCATAATTTAACACAGTGCGATTGTTACTAAAGCAGAAAACAAGATAACTACGGAAGTGTGTGTGTTTGTTTTTTTTTTTTTGTGCTAAATATGTGGCGGACTCTTTCAAGCAAAACAAAAAGCAACGAAGAAATTAAAGATGCAATGCGATTAGTACTGGGACTACCGTGGTGCTCCATGCTATAAATTGTCTTGGAATTAGTCAAACTGAAATTCCTGTCTAAACGTTACAGGGTTGCCAGATTGGCCCCATACCCTGTACTTAAATATTTTTATGGAAACGTCTCGAATTTGAATTTAACTGCCAAATGTTACATTAAAACTAATATCCCCTTTAATGGACTGTGAAATTAATTAAATATTGACTGATCTCAGAGATAACACACACACTCTCACGCACATGTATCGATTATGCCGCTACCGATAATTTATCAGCTTTAAAGGGTCGTCATTGCCTTCAGTTGCACATGTGTATACCCAAAGAAGGAGGTTGTGTCACCCTGTAAATGGATTGTTTTTATGTACGCTCACATACACACACACTTCTACACGCTCACATAAAAGTACCAAAATAAATACACGCATAAAGCAACAACAAAAAAAGTGAAAGATTAATGTAAATGCCTGTATACAGAATGTGTACATAAGTAATTACAAGCTGAGAGAGCGCAAGCGAGAGAGAGCGAGTGTAAGCATAATGGCTTATTGAGAGCGCAACGAATTTGAGAGAGGGAGAGCGTGCTCTCTCGCGTGCGCATGTTAAACTGTACATTTTTATTTCGAGTTTCGTGACAAACCATTTGATTTGCTAATTTATGTGATTTATTCTAAAGATACCTTGTGCTAACCTCCTCCCCCTCCTGCTCCCGTCTACCGCCTAACTATGCCTATCTGTGCGTGGCTTTTATGTTTATCAAATGTGGCTTTTTCGATTATGGCATAAAAACAATAAAAACAAAAGAATGGAATGTATCGAGAGCCTTCGAAACTGGTTAAGTCATTTGCTCTCTGTCTCCCTCTCTCTCTCTCTCTTTGCCTCTCGCACTGTGAGTGGCGCTCTCTTCGTAACATGGCGGACAGTTGCCGTTGCCGGCCGGCATTGTTTTTAGCTGAGAGTGCAACATTTTGGCTGGCGCGCAATTTGTTGTTATTGTTGTAGTTGCTGCCAAGTTTGGCCAAATGGAATAAGGCCAAATGCAAAAGTGTTAGAAGCTCAACAAAGCTGTTAACAAAGTTGCAATTCGCCATTAATTTCAATTGTTTAACACGTACACGCACTCGCACACACACACACATGCACACACACGAAGTGTGTGGGTTGCAAGGCCGCGTAAATGTTAATCTTTTTAGACGTTTTTTGCGTCTCGCTGCATTTCTTGTGCAATGTTAATGACCTGTACCGTATTTTCAGTATTTATCTATCTACTCTGTTTATCTATTTTCATGCACACTCTTCATTCGATAACTGTACTCCTCCTTCTACCTACTCCGCCCACTAACGTTCGATTTGCTCGACAATCTAACCTCGATTTGAACCTAACAACAAATAATCTTTGATTACCGACTCACAATCATCTTAATTTAATCGTAAACAACACACAGATACAGTGTCTACTATACATATATGCATATGTATGCATATTTAGTACATAAGTGAGCATGTGCTCTCTGTGACACACACACGCTCTCACTCTCCCTATCTGTGTGGCTCTCTCTCTTGCTCTCTTTGTAGTTAAACGCTGCTATCGGCAGCTGAACATTTGGAAAGGCGGCTGAAACTGAAAAACGTGTGTATATCTATTTCTAGAAAAATGATTTCCTAGCTGTTTTATTTTAGCCAGCGCATTTTGTAATTTCCCGCCGTCGTTGGAGGGGAATCGAAAGGAAAAATACAATTTAATGAATCATTTGCGCAAAATGTTGAATATTATATAGCGCGCGTAAACAAATGAAAATGAAGAACATAAAAGAAAAGAAAAGAAACAACAACAATCGATTAGCACAGCACGATCGATTTTTCGATCGATAGACGCATGACGCGTCGCTGAGAGAGCGCTGAGAAGAGAAAGAGTAAAGGAAAACAAGAACAAGACAAGTGCGTTCGCTTGTTTTGTTATTAAACACACACGCACACGTAGTCCCCCCACACACACACATACATACACGTACTGTGTATAACTGTACGAGGACCGCTGCATTGTTTGTTATTGCTTTTTTTCGTTTTTGTTTCTACTTACTTCAGCTGGCCTCTTTGACCCTTTGACTGATCCCTTGGCGGGCGCGGCAGCAGCAGCATCCGCCGCATCGGCAGCATCCTCGCCATCCTTCGCCGTACCGTTATCGGCAGCGGCCGCATCGCCAGCGGCATCGGCAGCCGCTGATTTGTCCTCGGCAGCAGCTGCCTTGGCTTTGGCTTTGAGATCCTCCTTCACATCGCTGTCACTGACGGCCGCGACCTTCTCGACGGCAACATCACCGTTATTCTGTTGTTCTGTGGCTGCAGACATTTTGTTGTTGTTGTGGTTGGTTTTGTTTATAACTCCTTTAATATTTGTTGTTTTGTACAATTATATAACGAGCATGCGTCGTTATATGTAGGCTTGGTTTTAATGATTAATGCGCGGGTGAATAAATTTCAGTATCCGTTTTTGATTGCTGTGTGTTTAAGAGATATATATATATATAAATATATGTATTTTTTTCTGTTTTAATTTGCTTTAGTTTTGGGTTGTTGACAAAAATTAGCGCAAAATAGATAGATTGTTCCGAAGAGGGAAAAAACGAGAACCGCACCGCACGAAGCACACAAACACACTGTTTGAATTTCAGCAACGTCGTGTGTATTTAACACCACCACAAACACACGCTCAAATACACACACAAACACTCACACATGCAAGCACGCGTTGACTCTCGTTTTTTCTCTCGCTTCCACTCTCTCTCTCTTTGCCTTTCACCCGTTCATTCGTTCAGACCGGCCCGGCCGCTGTTAACGCTCGCTTATCATTTGCTCACGCTCAATCCGCGCGCTAACGTCGCCGTAGCTCTCTCTTCCTCTCTCTCTCTATCACTCAGCGTGCAATACACTGAACAAAAAGCAGCGCGGCATTTGTAGTACAGCAGCAGTTGACAAAGTAGAGAAGAGAAGGCAACAACAACATCAGTCAGGCAGCGGAGGCGAGAACAAAATAAAAAAGAAAACGCCGCCCCAGCCCGGCACGGCCCCCCGTCTATTCGACCGACCCCAAACGAACGGCCGCTGACCGACCGACTCTACAAATAATTTTGCAATAATTTTTTTTTGCTTTGATAAAATAATAAAAAATATTTCTAACAGAGGCCTATGAATGTCATCAACGGACGGCAACAAATATACAAAGATTCTCGTATGTATGAGATAGTTTTTGATTTTTTTTTTGTTTGGTATATTTGTGTTGTCGCCGCTGATGACTTTTCGGTATATTTTGTATTTTTTCTTGATTTCTGACTGACCACCGATATGTGTACCCGTTGACGGCTCGAACAAGACTAAACTGAACCATCGCACACGGGCCGACGACAGATTGCCAGAAGTGGTTCATGAACACCTTGAGCGTCTGAACATTTTGGTCTGTAGCGTCTAAACTTTTATTTGGATGGGGATCATATTGATATGGATCAATAGTGCTATTAATTATCTACAAATTGACATCTTTTTGATCTAGCTGCAATCAAGATGAAATTGCAAAATGACGCTTCGAGTGGGTTTCTTGACGAATCCCATACAAAATGCGCATTCTGCTCGTGAGTGAGTACAGCACAGCCAGCGGCGACGTCGACGTCGCTGGCACGTTTGGCGGTAAATTTGAAAATTGCCGGCCGCGGCGGTTGCTTGCTCGCTTGCTTGCCTGCTTGTTGTGTGTTACACACAGTTGTTGTCGGTGGTTGTTGTTCGTTGGAGGTTTGAAGTTGGGTATTGGTTATGGCGGCTGCTGATGGCTGATGGGTGCTGTGTGCTGCTGCTTAGGAGGAGGGGGAGTGACAGTCGTTGGCGACAGCGACGCAGCAGCGGCAGCGGCTGGCCGGGCAGCTTTGTGGCGCGTATGTATTGTATGTGTGAGTGTGTTTGTGTGTGCTCTGATGTTGCAGGCAATGTTTCGCTTATTGTTTGTGCCACCACACACACGCACACACAACTACATACATATATTTATAGAGTGGACCAGAATACAGGCGAGTAATCAGGTCAATTGAGGCGCTACGTAGTCAATCTAACCTCAAAAGAATTTGAACTCAACAATATTTAGTCAAATAATAATTTTCGCAAAACTAATTAATAAGATTACCAATTATGACATAGTATACTAATAGTGCAACAGTAAACGAATTTAAGACGAACAAGGTTCACCCCGCTCTCGCTCTCACTCTCTTGATTTTATTGCATTTTTCATATAATTTTGCGTTGATCCCACATCTCAATGTGGTTCGACAATTTGCTGTCTCTGTTCGTTACACGAACCACTTCTGGTTCAGGAATTGACTAATGAGCTAACGTTTTTTTCATGCTAAAAACTAACCCGCTCTCTTCCGCTCTCTCTCCCTTCTCTATCGCTTGGTTAAATTATAGTAAAGTCGTTTTGTCGTTTTTCTGCTATTTTTATGCAAAATAATAAGTATTGTTTGTAATCTGAATATTATGGGAACGACAGCTCGCTAATTAAAAGCAGCAGCGACGTCGAGCTGTGCTCTTCAGTCTACAGTCGCATCTACCAGTTTGTCTACACACGTTGCCAACACCTGTACAGTGCACACGGCGTACAGTGGTACACCTTGCCATTCGTAATCGTGGGACAAATCATTCAAGCTATCGCACAACAAACAAACTCTGACTTTTGCTTACCTTTTTTTTTTTTTTTGTTTTTTAATTTTTTACTTATTTTTCTTCTTCCACATTTCGTTGATAAGCCGATTTGCGTCGTTCTTTCTTTCCAAAATTATTAAGCGCTACTTTGCACTCTCTTTTTCAGTGTTGTTTGGCACTGCGTGGTGCTCGCTTCCCAGTATTTTGAATGGTTGAAAAATAGTTGGAAAAGTATGATTTATTGCGTTTATCAAGAAATTATTTGTTGCTCTCGAAACTTCTTTTTAGCCATTACATTTCAAGGTTAACTATGCAATCGACCTTCATTGGAGGAACGGTACTTGCAGCGATAAGGAAAACGGGGTGGAAAGTATCATAGGCAGTCAGTTCAGGTAAACGGCATTTGTAGACCCTTGATTGTTCTTTATGTAAGTAACTCAGAGTCTATAAGAGCTAGGGCATGTAGGGTATCTGGCTGTCACCCACAGTACTTACAACTAGTTTCCCATGCCAGCTAGTTAGATAAGCTTATGAAAATCTAATCTAACCCTTTAAATAGTTGATCTGCTTCACTCGGTATTATCTTTTTATATAGTTCTAATCGATTCAGATTATTTAATGCATGCTAATTTATACAAGCTTAGGAAGAACATCTATATATAGTTCTGTATTGTAAAGATTTTTGAGAAGAATGTGTCACGAATAATTTAACAAAAATGTTTTTTGTTCTTCACTAACAAAACAAAAACACTTGAAGTGTGGATGTAAATAGCTTTGGATGTGCATATACGAGTTCTGGCTATGGAAATAATTAAGGTGAGAAGAATTTGGTATTATTTGTACGGAGGAGGGGAGAAAGGAAGCTATAAATATCAGTATTTTTTAGATGTTTTCATAGGGAACTTCGCTAGATGGAAATTATAGGGTATTGATTGGAGGTATCACCCTAAAGTACGGTAAATTTCTTTTTAAAATATTTGCTCTAATCAGTTTATAGTCATAAAAGACTTTGTATTATGTTTTCTTTATCTATTAAAAATAAACTTTAGGAATTCCAGGGTATTCATCAGGGAAGCTACCCTTATTTATGTTACATTTCACTTAAGATTTTATTTAAACTTTTATAATTAAGTGTTTGCTTTAAGAAAAATAATTTAAAACCACGATTTGTATTTTTTATAAAATATACTTATATTATTTTAGTTCGTTTTTTTAGTAAGTAATTTTTAAAATTATTTTTTTGTTAATATTTTATTTTAGAACTTAAAATTTGTAGTCTTATGGTTTTTAAAAACTTTATACATTTTTTCATGTTTTATTTTGATGCTTTAAAAAATTGTAGTGCATTCGCTGGGTCGACGTGGCCCACTTGAGTCCGGTATCTACTGCAATCATTCAGAAAAACAACATGAACTGGTTTATGGCTAAATCTACACTACACTACACAGCGGCGACGGCGACTGAGCGACTGTTAAGCGACGGCAGCAGAGTAGTTCCTTCTCCCTCTCTCTCTTTCTCGTTCTCTCTCCCTCTCATTAGCTTCATCTCGCTTACACTCGTCTGTCGCGCTGTTCTCACTCGTCGAGTTTTCGAGACGCATTTCATAGTCATGTTTTTCCACACGAGTTGCTAACGACGATAGCTTGCCCGACTATGACATACCCTGCCTAGGTATGGTATGCCAAGTGAAATGCATGAATTTTGCACACAGTCGTCATGGCTTTAATTGCGCAGAAAGTGAGCAGAGCAATTAATATATAAAATAACACCCGTCCGTCCAAACCGTCTCTCCGCCCTATTATCCCTCTCCCCTACATTGTCACTTGCATAGGCCTGATTGTGTGCGGCTTTTGTCTTGGCATCTGCGTCATGCATTGGGAACACTCGGCTTTTTTTAAATGAATGGTGGTGTGTGCCAAAAAGAGACAGTGAGAGGCAGAGAGAGAGGGAGTGAACCGGCGAGTGGTGAGCACCGCATGAATGAATCATTTGCGAAGAACAAATGTTGGCGTCATTTCTTGTCTTGTATGCACGAGTGTATGACTATGGAAAGCAGAAAACTTTTTACGGCCGATTATAAAATACCCGGTAGCTAGTGAGGTAACTAGTACTGGCCACCAGATAGTTCTTCACTCAAAAACGCGTACAATGAAGTATATCATAAGATTTGCTTTCAGCGTAAACAGCATACCCCTTACACACCACAAATGCCGGGTATAAGAACAATCATAAGTGCCAGAGCGCTAAAAAAAACTCATTCAATCAATTAATGAGTTTCTTATGCAGAAAATGTACAATAAAACTTTTTTTTTTAAATAAAAGCACATATAGATAAATACTCGCTTAATAAAATTAATTAATTTTAATTATTTTCAAATTTTACCGCCATCGGTGCAAATTCAGCGCACTTAACAGCACTGCCAATCACACGTTACTCAACACTGCACATAGTTTTGCTTTGCTGGCAATCGATAAGTGTAGATATGGAGTTTTAGCTTGTACACAAACCTTAGGAAGAATCTACACCAACTAGTTCCAGTTGGGATATCAATTGGCAACTTAACGAACGAAAGTTGGTTTTGTTTGTCTTATTGGTTGCTTGTGGCGGCTTTCTGTGCGATTGGCTGGCAACCCTAATCATTGCCAACGATTGCTGATGACCTTGCGCTGACATTGCCGCACAGCTGTGGTTCAAGTCGCACTGCTAGTTCGCACAATTCTCAATTATACGAAAGTTTGTAGATTATTGCATCAAAATGGCCTTCAATAAACTGAGCATCGAGAATCTGGAACTCGAGGGCAAGCGTGTCCTGATGCGGTAAGTGCTGAGAGTGCTCACTGTAGCTGCGAATTTTCGGAAGTAACTGTAAACTGCAAACTGCGAGTTGCATTACGAAATTGGCAGGAACTGGGGCTTTTGAGGTGCGGGACAATGTAAACCAAGTTTCGTATCCATAACTTTGCTGTTAAACTATAGTAAAGCCTCACCTCTAATAAGCGGACGACTCTCTAACGGGAAACTGACAGATTATATAGTGGACGTTATCCGACACATACTCCCCCTTTGATTCAGGTAGTACTTATAGGGTTATTAGTTTTTCCTATAACAAGATACAATTTTAAGGGTGTTTTGAATCTAACTTGAATAAACCTGTTATATAGTTCCTATAGGAATAATAGGATGAAGGGTAATTGGGGTCATTCAATCTTCTCTGTCTGACTTTAACTGATCTGCCATTCAACTAGTCTATAATCCCACTTCTCTCTCTCTCTCTTCCCCTACCTGCACAGCGTGGACTTCAATGTGCCCATCAAGGACGGCAAGATCACGAGCAATCAGCGCATTGTGGCCGCCGTGGACAGCATCAAGTTGGCGCTGGAGAAGAAGGCCAAGTCGGTGGTGCTCATGTCCCATCTGGGACGTCCCGATGGCAACAAGAACCTCAAGTATACCCTAGCCCCAGTGGCCGATGAGCTGACCAAACTGCTGGGCAAGAATGTGACATTCCTCAATGATTGTGTGGGCGCTGAAGTTGAAGCTGCTTGCAAGGACCCCGCTGCCGGTTCTGTAATTCTGCTGGAGAACGTACGCTTCTATCTGGAGGAGGAGGGCAAGGGTGTGGATGCCAGCGGTGCTAAGGTGAAGGCCGATGCCGGCAAGGTCAAGGAATTCCGCGCTAGTCTCGCCAAACTGGGCGATGTCTATGTGAACGATGCCTTTGGTACTGCCCATCGTGCCCACAGCTCCATGATGGGTGATGGCTATGAGAAGCGTGCTGCAGGTTTGCTGCTCAACAAGGAGCTCAAATACTTCTCCCAGGCTCTGGACAAGCCACCAAATCCATTCTTGGCCATCTTGGGTGGTGCTAAGGTCGCGGATAAAATCCAATTGATTGAGAATCTGCTCGACAAGGTCAACGAAATGATCATTGGTGGCGGCATGGCCTTTACCTTCCTCAAGGTACTCAACAACATGAAGATCGGCGGTTCCCTGTTCGACGAGGAGGGCTCCAAGATCGTTCAGAATCTGGTCGACAAGGCCAAGAAGAACAATGTCCAGCTCCATTTGCCCGTGGACTTTGTCTGCGGCGACAAATTCGCTGAGAATGCCACCGTTAGCGAGGCCACCGTCGAGGGCGGCATTCCCGATGGACACATGGGTCTGGATGTAGGACCCAAGACCCGTGAGCTCTTTGCTGCACCCATTGCCCGTGCCAAGCTGATCGTCTGGAACGGGTAAGTAGACACGACTTTACCTTGTGGACCGTGTACTTGACTTGTGCTCTTCTTTTCCACAGTCCTCCTGGCGTTTTTGAGTTCCCCAACTTTGCGAACGGCACCAAGACCATCATGGATGGCGTTGTGGCTGCCACCAAGAATGGCACAGTGTCCATCATTGGGGGCGGAGACACTGCCTCCTGCTGTGCCAAGTGGAACACTGAGGCGCTCGTCTCTCATGTCTCCACCGGCGGTGGTGCCTCACTGGAACTGCTCGAGGGCAAGACACTGCCAGGTGTTGCTGCGCTGTCCAATGCCTAAGCTGGATCAGCAAGTGTTGCTCTAACTATCCAATCTCTCTCTCGGAAATATTATTATGTTAATCTTGTCGCTGCTGAGCTCGACATTGTTTATCTTTTAAGCCCCAAAGTTCAATAAAACCGATTCTAAGTTAATCAATGAAGGATTTTGCTTTCTGAGACCATAGGAGTTACAAAAATTGGATTAGTACTCCACTTCGGTAATATTTTACTAGTAATCGAAGCCTATCAATGCGGTCAGGTTTTCCTTCTCTTAGTTAAAGACTTTTTTACAAATTTAGTCAACTCTTTTTTATTTTTTTGAACACTAGACAAAACTAAGCTTAAGATTTGCTGGTCTAAAATTAACTTTCTGCTATAGAATTATTATTTATGACTTGTACTTGGATTAAAATTGTGTTAAAGGTCACTTTCAACTCCATACTCTCCTACAAAATAAGCACAGGGTATTTTAAAGTCGAGTAACCACATAGAACACAAAGTTGTGCGTGATTAAAGTCAGTACATTTTTTACTTTCCAATTCACACACCTCTATCTCTGAACCCTTCTACAAATGGAGCACAGGGTCTATTAGAGTCCAGTTCACTCTACCTTACGTGTGTAAGTTTCAAGTTAGCACATAAGCGAGTCTACTAAGGGTTCAAGACCTAAAGACTTACAGCTACAAACTCTTAAATTTACAAATTCTCCTCCTTTTGATCCTACTCATCTCCCAGACTCTCCTCTATTTCCTTGCAAAGTTGGAGTCCATGGCAGCAGAGGTGCGCTGTATGTTGTTGAGATTGGAGCGTATGCGATTGCCAATAGAGGTCTGATTATCGATGGCCTTCTTCACCTCCTTGTTGATGAACTGCTGGTCAAAGTCACGCGCTTGATGCAGCGCTTCTTCTCGAGCGTATTCCTCCCGATGCTTTTGCACCACCTTTGTGCGATCCGCCTCCCGCCAACTGGCATTGTCCATCATCTCGCGCAGACGCGCCTCGCGCTCCTCCTCGCTCAGCTTCGGTTTGGACTTCGGTGGTGCACGTCGTGTGTTCGCTGCAGGACTTGGAGTACGGCGTGTTCGCTTCTCAGGTGTCGGACTGCGGCGTTTTCGCTCTCGGCTTTGTTCTCTGCGCTCTGGACGCTGTCGGTCTTGGCTGCGTCGTGGACTACGCTGCCGATCTCGTCGGGGACTGCGACTTCTGCTGCTTCTGCGCCTGCTCTGAACTTTCTCCCTTTGGGCTCTGTCGTCTTTTTGCTCCCTGTCTCGTCGCTGATTAATGCTGTTGCTTCTGTCCCGTCTTCCTCGTGGATTCTTCTCCTGCTTTGTTCGAGCATCGGCGCTTCTGCTTCTTTGACGTCTTTCTCGCTCCTTACTCCTTTGTCGACCTCCTCTTTCAGTACTTCTGCTTCTTTGACGTCGTCCACGTTCTACACTCCTACTTCTTTGTCGTTCTCCTCGCTCCCTACTTCTGCTCCTGTCCCGCCTTCCTCTGAACTCCTTTGACTCCCTGCTCAATTCAGTAATCCCTCCTTTTCTGTACTCCTTTTCGGTCCTGCTCCTCTGCTCTTCAACGCTGCTGTTGCTATCAGCTCGTCCTCCGCGGGGCTCCTCTGGTTCCTCCCGACTACTGCCGCTACTGTCCTCACTGCTCTCGCTGCGACGCTTTGATTTCTTGTGTTCTTTCTTTCCTTTCTTGTGCTTCGTGGCCATGTCTAGTTGCTTGGTCAGCGTACGATATTTGGCATCCAGCAGCTTGTCCAGCTTGAACTCATCCTGATTGCCTGCCTCTCCCTTGAGTTTCTTCATCTGTCGTGCCAGCTTTTTGTCCAGATCATCATCGCTATCATCGCTGCTTCCCTTCTTGTGCTTCTTTTTCTTGGATTTTTTGCTCTTTTTGGACTTTTTGTTCAATTTAGCCGCTTGCTCACGTTCGGTCTTGAGTATACGGTGGATTTCCTTGAGCTTGACGGGATTCTCTAGCAACTTACGCCTCGATTCCATTTCTCGCTGCTTAATGAGCATCAGTGGATCCTCCATGGTCTTGCGCTGCATGTCCACCTGCTCTGTGGACTGTAAATTGCGGTATTCGCGTATGGAGAAGGGCACACACTCGTGCTCTACATGATTGATGGACTGCTTGAGACCCACTGCACTCTGCTCCTGACGTCGCTCCTCCGCCTCCAGCTGTTCAAATGATTTGTCGATCTTGCGGCCCAGCAGGTATTCCTCGCGATTGATCAGCTCAGCACTGTCTGTAAGCAGTTTAAATATGAAGTGAGTACAGTTGAGATAACCTGTGATTGGGACTATTTACTTTTATACATCCATTCGAGTTTGGCTTGACCTCCATTGCTGCTGGCCAAGACGCCACTGCTCTCGCCCAAGCGCCGCAGCTCCTCACGTCCCCGCTCTTCGCTTATCTCCTTACGTAAATCATCCAGTTTCCTTTGCTCCTCCTGTTTCGCCTGCTCCGCTTTCCAAACACGTTCCTGGTTTTTCATTGTGTGCGGATGCCATGATTTCTTTAAGTTCTGCAAAAGTTTTTTGTCAATAGAATTCTTTGCTTACATTTTAGTGTACACCAACCAAATCTCCGCCACCCATTTTGGCTTATTTATCACTTTTTTAAACACAAAATGCCAAATGAAAATAAGCGTCGTTGTTTTCTTGCCAGCTGCCGATCATATGTTAGGCAAGGTATGCAGCTCACAGTTGTGCTTCATCCATGTTTTTTTATTATAGAGCTAAAGCTTTAATGTCCATAATAATTCACACGATTCTCATTTACTTTAAAATTCAATATATTAATAAAGTACTTTTGTTTTAATTTGTTTAAACTGTTTGATTATTATTTACGTTAACAGCAAACTAGCTTGAAATCAAAACGTTTGCGTGAGTCAGCTGTGGCCAATTTATCGATAGCTCGAAACTATCTGAGCAAAGACTAAATATCGCACAAAGTGCAGCACATTCACCTATCGATAGTTATGAAATAAATACATACATACAATGTTTTTGTTTTTCATAGGGTGGCATATTTATTTAAATCTTGCTTAAACTAATAAAAATATGTAGGACAAGTGAGGTAGAGCGCTTGTATCTTATTTAATATACTTGTCCATGAACTTTTTGTGGAAATCTGAACGCAAAGCATCGTTGACAAAGTGTGTTTTCTTGTCTGGAGCTGAGCGTGCACAGTTCTTGAACACAACATCGTCGTCCCAACGGCGATTAATCTTCAAGTCGCCAGTGCCTGAACTACGACCAGCAGCCGTTGCGGGTGTTCCTGATTCGTAGTTGATCAATGGATTACCAGACAGAATATTTTCCATTCGGATACGTTCGTCTGTCTGTCGCTTTTCATTCTCACGACGAGCGTTCTCTTTTATGCGTTCCTGTTTGATTTTCTGCAATTCCGCTAGCAGGGCTGCATCGTCATCTTCCGAATCGTTGTCCGAGTCAGAGCTATCACTGACCAGCGCCTCATCTGCGTCAAGATTGGCTGCAGCCTGTTGTTGTTGTTGCTGTTGAAGGCCAGCGTCTAGCTTAGCACGCTTGTTGCTGCTGCTGCTACTGCTGCTGGCATTGTTGGCATCAATGGCTTTGCGTATAATGGAGGGCAGAGCTTTGCCAGAGCTATTGCCATAGCGTGCTTCGCGTTCACGCTCCTCGAGATCACGACGAAAATCGCGATTACGAATTTCCTCGGTGGTGCTCTGGCCACTCTCCCTGTACTTTAGCTTGGTGTGGCCTGGCAAATCACGACTGGAGTATTGTTTGCTTAGTGCACTCAAATCTTTCTCTCCACGTCCGGAGCCACCACGCGCTGGATCAAATGTTGGACGCGCAGCTGTAGTCATTTTACACAAATTTCGTTAATTTATAAAAACACAATGAATAATGGCGTTGTTAGCGCTGCACGATTTTCGAGAAACTAAAAGTGCGATAATTTATCGATAACCGATATGCGTACCAACTAATGCTTTTCTCTTGAGCAAATTAGTTTAACTAACTGGGATTAAAGCGATTGCACTAAGCTGGTCACACCTGCAATAGTGAAAATTTTAGCGCCTTTGCTTGTGCAGTGAATAAACTTACAATTATTTAATGTTTAACAGTTTTTGCTTAATGATAATGTGACAACTTAAAAATAAAAATCTAAATTTATTTGTGTATACAACGAAAATTAACCGTTTAATCGCCAATAAAATGATTGAGCTGCAACACAGGCTCTGCAGCATTGTGACGGAATCCATTTTGAATAACGGTTCTTATCAGAGCAAACTTTTTACACACCATTACAAATTTCAGGCATTGCGCAGTTTTGCCAATAAGCCAGAATGTGGCGAAGAACTCAAACCGAAAAAGAAACTTAGTCTAAAAAACGTCGATGTGGCCAACAAGCGGGTATTTATGCGTGTGGATTTCAACGTGCCCATGAAAGATGGTAAAATAACAAACAATCAGAGAATTGTGGCTGCGCTGCCCAGCATAAAGCATGCGCTGAAGAGAGATGCCAGATCTGTGGTGCGTGCTGAACTAACGATCGTTTAAAACACAAAATTGGTACTAACTATGTACCTTACTTGCTGCAGGTACTCGCCTCACACTTGGGACGACCGGATGGTGAAAAGAAAAAGGAATTTTCGTTGGCACCGGTGGCCAGGGAACTGGAAAAGCTACTCAATTGGCCAGTTTGCTTCATAGACGACTGCGTGGGCAAACTGGCATTGGAGGCAGCAGAGAATCCACCCAAGGGAGCCGTCATGTTGCTAGAAAATCTACGCTTTTATGCCGAGGAAACCGGCAAGACCAAGAAAGCGAAAGCCGATCCGCAAAAGATTCAAGAATTCCGTTGCAAATTGTCAAAATTGGGGGATATCTATGTGAACGATGCCTTTGGCACTGCCCATCGTGCCCACAGCTCCATGATGGGTGAGGGCTACGAGCTGCGTGCTGCTGGTTTCCTCTTGGACAAGGAATTGGAATACTTTGCCAAGGCCTTGGATAATCCCAGCAAACCCTTTCTGGCCATACTGGGCGGTGCTAAGATCGCCGACAAAATTCCATTGATTAACAATCTATTGAATAAGGTCGATCAAATGATTGTGGCCGGCGGCATGGCCTTTACCTTCTTGAAGGTCCTTAATAACATGGAGATTGGCAAATCGTTGTTCGACGAGAAGGGCTCCAAGCTAATTGGTGATCTCATGGCCAAGGCTAAGGAGAAAAATGTCAAAATACTTTTACCCGTTGACTTTGTGTGTGCCCAAAAGATCGACAAGGATCCTGGTGAGATCAAGACCACTGATGTGCACCAGGGTGTGCCCAAGGACTTCATGGGTCTGGATATTGGAGTGAAAACGATTAAAGAGTTTAACTCTGCCATTGCTCAGGCCAAGACCATTGTGTGGAACGGTCCACCTGGTCTCTTTGAGAACGAGAAGTTCGCCGGCGGCACCAAGGCCATGCTGGAGGCCATTGTTAGTGGCACCAAAGACGGCGCCACTACAATTGTGGGTGGCGGTGATACGGCCACGGCTTGTAAGAATTTCGGTGGCTCCGATAAGGTCTCTCATGTGTCCACCGGTGGTGGAGCTGCTTTGGAGCTACTCGAGGGCAAAATTCTGCCCGGCGTTGCTGCCTTATCAAATGCCAAGTGATTAATCCCAATAAAGATTTACCTTGTTTTGCGTTTTGTTACATCACGTGCTTGGAGTTTTCCTGTAAGTTCAATTTTCTTACTTATTAGATCCACTATCAACATCGATCCCTTCATTCCTAAAAACTTTATTCTCAATTTAGATTTTATAAAAAGCTGTTGCATACCTTTAGGCGTTTGTAGTGTCCCTAATGTTCAAATGGGTATAACTTTCTACACTTTAGTTATGGTCCCATTCTAGCTCTTGTGATACTATCCCCGTTTTAAATGAAAAACTGGTTTGTTAAAATATTTTATTTAGATATTTATTTAATTAAAAGTGTTTTAAGTAGTCACAAATGTTTTCTTTCGTCTAATAATAAGACCCATGACATGGCTGCATAGTATAAAGTGGATTTAATCCCGATCGCTAACGTTAGTTTGGCTAATTTGCTCAAGAAATGCCGACATGGGTCTCTAAATGGTTCAAACTTTTGTGGTTAATACCTTTGACTACAGTTACAATATTGATAATAATAATAATAGTTAGTTTCATTTTGGAATAACTGGCGATTAACATTTGATGATTATGACTTTTGCTAAAGTTGTTTCCGATCGAAAGCTCAACAAAGTCGCATAAAATAAAAGTAATTTCAACAAATTTGGGGCCTCTAATCGAAGCTGATGAGCTCCGCGGTGGCGGGTTCAGCGGCTTTCGGTGGTGCAGGAGCGGGTTCTGGTTCGTTTTGCGGTGGTGCAGGTGCAGCAGCAACAGCAGCTACAGTGGCCTGCACTTGTGGGTCGAGAGCTGCTGGGGCTGGAATTACTTGCTGCTGAGGTGGCGGTGCTGCTAGTTGTGGGGCTGGCGGTGGTGCAACCATTTGCTGTGGTGGCTGGTGTGTTGCCTGCTGCGGTGCTGCTATTGGCTGCTGTGTTGGCACTTGTGTATTGGCCAGCGGTCCATGTGTTTGCACCACGTGCTGTTGTTGCAGCATTACATGTGCCAAATGCGGTTGCTGCACCATTTGTTGCTGCGGCTGAGGTGGCTGCTGCATACCCTGTGCGGCATTGGGATAGGCATGCTCGGACTGCATCATGTACATGCCTGGTGGTGCAATGCCAGCAGTACCAAATTGACCACTGTTTCCGCCATAATTACTAGCTGTAGCGTATGGATTGTAGACGGTGTTTAACTGATGCGAGGGCGAACCATGTGTCGGTACCGGTGCCTGTACTGCATTTGTTGGCATGTAGGGAAACGGTGCTGTCTGTCCCATCAAATACTGTGCCTTCTGCTGCTCCTGACGCAGCTGCATCTCACGCTCCTGCTCCTGTATGCGCTGCAGTGCCAGTTGGCGCTGATATTGCATATATTCCTGCTTCTTTTTGCGCATTATCTCGAGCTTTTGAGCCATCTGCAGTTGACGTTGACGCTCCTGTTCCTCGGCTAAACGACGCAGCTTGTCCACATGCTCCTGGCGGAGCACATCCAAGGCAGCTCTTGAGTCCTTGATCTGTGCCAGTTTATCCTGCAGCTGCTCATACCACATGCGCTTGTCGTCCATCTCCTTAATGTAACTCAGTTGCTGCGAATGCAGCGAGGTGAGGGTCATGAATAGTGTCTGCACTGATGAATCATTGGAAATGCTGCGTCCACGACTTGAGTTCGATTTCATGCGATTCACAAAGATCTCCACCTGAGTACGCATATTGGCAGCAAAGTCGTCAACTTGCAGCTCATCCGCTGTCTTGGGTGTGCCAAGTGATTGCAGCATTTGTTGTTGCTGCTGTAGCTGCGGTGTTGCTGGCATGGGACTCGGTGCCGATGGACTAGCCATAGATGACGATTCGCTTATCTTACGCTGTTCCCAGTAGCTACGATTCAAGTACTTTGCTAAGTCAGGGTTGCTTTCCTCCTGCTGCTGCAGCTGAGACGACGGCTGCTGCTGTTGCTGCTGCACAGAAATGGGCGTGGGACTTGGCGAACGCTGCTGCATGCGATAAGTGATGGGCTGCTTCTTCAGTTCCGCTTCCGATTGGCTTAGCGCCAGTGCCAGATTCAGTTCCTCCTCCTCCTTCAGCTCCTGTTCGCTTTTGCGCGCCGGAGTCTGTAGAAAATAGAGCAGACTGTTAGCATAGTCGTGACATAGCCCATAAAGTATTCAACCCACCTGCACCTGTTGGGACAACGAGCTGTTCAGATACTCCGCTGGCAAATCGGTGTCGCCAACGCGTGTGGTCGCCGCTGTCAGCTTGGTCGCACCCGTTGGGCGTTGCAGCGCCATGAAGCAGCCATCGCACACACGCACGTCCTTCTCAATGCCGTACTTGGGCAATGGACAGTGTTTGGCCGTACATTGGCCGCAAAAAACTTGTCCACAATTGCGACAGTGATGCTTGCGATTGGTGAACGTGAATTCAACGCGACAGCGATGACAGACCTTGCCATCGGCCCAGTTAGGAGCCGTGTCCGCCGTGAACATGGCATCCGCTTCCTTCAGCTCGGGGAACGTGTGTCCCTTGGCCTTCAGTATGGTCATGGTGTCCTGCAACAAATGGGCAAATGTTTCAATTAGTTAGAATTAGGGGAATCCCCTGTGTAGCTCACCTTGATGGCCTGATATTTGTCGGAGGAGCGAAAGGCATAGGCCCAAGTCTGAACCAACTCCAGCATCTTCTGACGCACATTCTCGTGGGTCGTCTGCTCCAGAAAACTGCTAAACATTTCACAGTTTTCCTTGGTGAAAACCTCCTCATGCACGGGAGCACCACAATTTTTGACAATGCTCTCCAGCACAAGGAGGGAATAACATGCTGAATGGGGGTTGGGGGAGTTCATCTTCTTCTTGATGGCGGCAAAGGCATTTTTGGGCCTAAAACAGCAAAAATTAAATATATTTTTTAAACTTGTAGTAATTTAAATAACTATTTCAAGCTTACGTGACATCTTTTTGATTAATTTCATCGCAGATTAGCAGAATTGAGGGCCAATCTGGTTCCAGGCGCAAATGGCTGGTGGCATTTTCTGCAGCACAAAGAAAAAGTTAAAGACATTCACATCAAATTGTTGTAAACTTTGCAAGTTCATTCGCCTCTTATTCTTTTTTTTCGCACTTGTTTTGGCTCTTAATTGATGAGTCACTTTTGTTGCACTTTGTGCTAATTTAACTGATATGATTACGGCGTCACTTACCCAGATTTCTGTCGAAACTCGAGCGAAACATTTTCCCACTTGTTATGCGTCTTTTGTTTGCTCAGAAATTCTACTTAATTAACGTTAAAAGTGTGTTTTTATTTATGTTTTAAGTGTTTTCAGCTGCCGCTGCTGCTGCAAGTTTGTCTTCGCTGCTGTTTTTCTTTCCTTTGTTAGTTATGGTCGGCTCTACGTGTAAAATATCGATAGTTGCGCTATCGATATGCGTTGGGTTTCAGGGCTGCAGCTGGTATATCGTTTGAGCGCTAAATATTTAGTATTTTAATACTGTGCGCCATTTTTAAATGCTGCTAAAGCGCAGAAACAATTTGGTTTTAATATAAGCGAAATAAAACTTAGTTTTCTGGAATTTTAATTGGCAGCGAATAAATTTTGAGCCGATTTTATTAACTTTATTTATGGATTTTATTTTCAAGCTTTCCAACTATCAAAAATTAATTTTTAGAAGTTTTAATTCCCACTTAATTAATTTAAATAAATTGTTTTTGAAAAGTAGCTTTAAAAACTAATAAGCTTACAGAATTTTCTTTGCTCTGTAGAACAACAGAGAAGTATACCATCATAAAAAACACCCTGTAACACATAGTTCATTTTTTTCGAAATTTTATTCAACAAAGGCACATTTAAACTCGTCCATTTTATGTCGTACGTACATTAATTTTCTGCTATAAACTATTTTAAACAAGGAAACAACTAAACAAATATGACGTATATACATAATGTATAACCCTATGTTAGATATATATGTATATAGTATTTGTATGTACATGCATATGAAATTGTAAAACCGCATAAAAACTATATAAATGTATTCGCTATTTTTATGTGTATTGGTGTGTAGTGTGTAGTGTGGGTATGTAGGTGTGCAGGTGTGTATGTTTACAACAACAGGTAGCATTAGTTAAAGTATCACACGCCGATGTAAATTATAGTTCACTTGAACAAAGCGATAAGTAACATAAAATCACATTTAATTTATATTAAGCTCGAATACTCGTACAAGGCATCCCAAAATATTATACGATAAGAAGAAGTAAGACAAATCAAACTGATTTGATTTTATGTTTAAGCGTGAAATAGGCCAAGATTTTGAATAGCACAATCTGGCCCAGTATCATCATGATGTTGTAGCCAAAATCACTGTGTTCCATGCCAAACTGTCGCAGCACTGTGATGGCATTTCTAAAATGGGAAAAAGAAACCGATTTTAAATGGATTGCAAATAAACCTTTTAGTGTGACAACTTACTTGAAATGACAGTAGAACTCTTCGGATGGACAGACCAATTTCTCGCGCTGATTTCCGTACAACGAGATTACCATATTCTCCAGGGCGTAGCGCAGTGGCGACAGGGCGGCAACAAAACGCAATGCATTCGGTATGTGGGTCAACAGTATGAGAAAACCCGAAAACATTAGCATAAAACACGTGGAGACGGCGCCCACAAATGTGCCATTCTACAATAAATAAAAACATTTTATTTAGCATAAAATTGTAGGACTCATGTTTTTAAAGTTTACTCACCACTGGGTTCAGAATGGTGCCTAGAAATACGCCCAAGCCATCGGCACATATTGTTACCACGACGGCTGTTAGCAAGTATTTCACAAAACGATCCATTTCCACAGGCTGATCCGTCATCAGATACCCTATGGTTATGTAGACCGTGGAGAAGATTATCTGCAAGTAGTAGAAGTACATTAAAAATAGTCGAAATTTAATATAAAAGGGTTTATTTAGACTTTACAAATGATTCTTTATACCCATCATTCTCCTCACTTCAAATCTATCTTTATATCTTTTCTGTACTCACATGAACTGGCGTAGACGTAATCATTGTGGCCACGTAGTAGGTTTTCAGCTTGTACCAATTGTTAAACGTTTCCTTTTTGATGATTTCAATTTCCAGTGGATCTGCAATGAAGAATGAAAAGTTAAGCAAAACAATTCAGCTTAGAAGTCGTCACTCTTACAGCGTAAAATGCCCGGCATTATGGTGGTGTACCACAGGTAAACACAGTGTATCATAATCATGCCCACATTTGAGATTTGTTTTGTTGCATTTATGCCCGAATCGCCAAAGAATAAACCAATCATAATAGCGCTCAGTATGTGCATGCCCAGTTTCAAATAAGTCAAAGTCTGTGAAGTAAAACAAAGGGTATTAAAAAGTGTGTTGGACTTGCTGTTGCTGCTATCTTACCCAATCTCTGAAGAACTGCAAGTGACAGCGTCCAATTAGCAGCCAGAGTCGCATCCATTCTGGCGGTGGATACGTGTGTTTAATGAGCTCCTTGGCCGATTCAACATTTTGTAATTGTATTTTTGGCTGTTCAGTTGATTTTTGTCCTTGGGTCTCATTGAACTTGGCCACTTGGGCCTCGGTTGGTGGCTCCGTTTCATCCTGCATCAGTTGCTGATCGTTTCGCCAGCGATTGTCCTTGGCACCCTCGGTCAAAGCCTCTGTGTGATCCTCAAAGTCACCATTAACGCATTCCAACACTGTGATAAGATTGTTTTATAAATTAACCAATTGAACTCTTAAAGAATTTTTTTATATAGTCGATAAGTTATTCCCTATGGAACTTATGACTCATGTTCATTACTCGCGAATAAATTTATAGGTTTTTAATCTTAAATTTTGTTTGACATAATATAATAAAAGAGTTGAATTTCAATTGAATAATTGAAAGGGAGTGGGATGGGAACTTACAGAAATCCGCTGGATTGTGATAGGCGGGGCACTCCAGTCCGATCGTTTTCAGAAACATCACTGTATTCTGGGGGGTTCCCTGATAAGTGCACTGACCCGAACTTAGCACGTAGATCAGATTGAACAGATTGTAAATGTTGGTTGAGGGCTGATGGATTGTGCACACAATGGTACGACCCTCGTTGGCCAGAGAACGCAAAAGTTGTATGGTATCAAAGGAAGATGAACTGTCCAGTCCCCTATTAAAAAGTGAAATAAAAAAAAGAATTTCAAGGTTAATATTACTGTTGAAATGAAACTTGTTTTTTTTGCTATTTATGATGAAGTGTTTTATGGCTTCTAGCTGTAACACTTACGTTGTGGGCTCGTCTAAAAATAGCACCGCTGGATTGTCTATCAGCTCTAGGGCAATGGATAGACGCTTCTTTTGGCCACCACTCAGTTTGGAGCATCGCGTTTGTTTCGCTTGTGTGAGCTTTAATGTGCTTAGCAAGTGATCAATCTGCAAAGTTGATTAAATGTGTTAGCAAAAGTCTTTGATAGCTTAAAAACTGCTTATTTGACTTTAAAACCTGGAAGTTTTTTAACTGAAAGTTGCTTATGTCTTGAAATGTTTTTTGATTTTTACTATTACTAAAAGTGTTCAAAGCTCCTTAAAAATTCATTCTTTAAGTTGTCCTAGGTATGCTTTAATCTATAGCTATACTTTTAGTTTAGTAAAGAGTTTCGTCCTTAATCACTTTAAAGCTTCTGAAAGCTCACTCATGACGATTAATCAATACTACTTTCAAAAGCTTTCGGTTTGCGAATATAAATAAACTCTTTCTACCCCTTCTAAACCACCTAAAACTCAAAAAGCTGCTGAAAGCTCTATCGTTCTCTGATTAATTCACATACGATTCGAAAGCTCCCTTACAAATTCAACTCTCAAAGCCCTTTTAAAACCGCTCGACTTACCAAAATGCGTTTCTCCTTCATGTTGACACACTTATTCGATATCTTGAGAGTAGCTGCCAGCAGCATAGTTTCCTCCACGGTGAAGAACGGATAGAAGTGATCATCCTGCATAATGTAGCCGCATAATTTGCGTGCCTTGCCAATTTCTATGGTGCCCGTTACTCCGGTTGTGGTCAGACCGGTTAGGATGTTCATAAGACTAGATTTGCCGGCGCCCGATGGGCCCATAATGGCAGTCAGTTCGCCCGACTTAAAGGTACCCGTAATGCCCTTGAGAACTGATTTTTTTTCTGCAATAATTTAAAATTCAAATACAGAATTTTACACACGATAAATGTAGGGTCAAAACGATTAAGTGGGCTAATGAGATGCGCACACAAATTTGATTTAATGACTTTGATTCAGTAAAAACTTAAAATATAATTTATGAGATAACAAACCTTTTAGCTTGGGCTCTTTAACCTGATAGACGAGATCTTCAAAGTGTATATCGATGCCATAAACGTTCTTTAACAATTTGCTAGTATCCATTTTGATTATACAATTTCAGTTTTTGTTTACCGTAACTTTTAATTGTTTAAACTGTGCATCGGTTGTTGTTTTTGTTGAAAAAAATTTCAAAATTGTTCGTTTGCTTAAGATTTATTATAAATGTTATAATAATTTTAACACATTTCTTCTGTTGTTTGTTTTAATCGTTTGGGTTACTGCAAAAAATTGTTGTTTAAATTAAGTTGTATTTTTTTTTGTGGTTTTGCACAATGTTTGTTGCGTTGCAATTAGTTATTGTTGTAGCTCATTCAAGGCAAACATTTACATAAACGTTGAATTACAAAGACTTCAAAGAGACAAAGAAAAAGGGAAATTAAAGTTATGACAAAAGTCGGGTAATTGGAGCGAAAACTTTGGGCCAAGATCATGAACTGCTGAACCATTGCACACACACAGAGACACAAACAAAGCCCTCGGCAATTAAGTCTTGCAATCACAACTAAGTTGTGCTCAGAATTTCATCTAGCTGAAAAGCCAAGTTGATTAAGAAACAGCGCTTTTAGTTTTAAACTAAATGTTTCTTGCCGGCATATAAATATAAATTATTAAAAGTTCGTACCGATTTATGACAACTGTAAGCTTACTCAACTCTAGCTTTAAAACGGCTATAACGCCAGCACTAACTGTAGGTTTACAACAGTTTTAGCTTAAAAACAGCTAAACATACAGCACTGCCACTGAACCACATGTGCGCAATCGCGTAGACCGCGAGAAACAGCTGTTGAGACTCGCGGAAGAAGCAACAACTAAATGAAGTCGACTGCGCAGTTGACTGTGACGATGACAGCGACAACCAAAGCGACGGCGACGGCGACGTCAACTGCAACGCCGACTGCGTTAGCGACGGCAAAATAAAAATCCAATAAATTAAATTAAAACAAAAACAAAGCCAACAATGACAATAGGGCATATCAATTTGAATTTTGGCAATGCAAAACGCGTTCGTCCACAAAAGTCAACAATCGAGCGACGAATAAAAACAACAACAACAAAGCCAACAACAAATCTGATATTTTTCAAGTTTAAACCTGGGTCGTAGACATTTTTGGGCGAAAAGAATCAACACACACACACACACACACACCCACACACACAGTCACAACAAGCCATTAAGCTTGTGAATCAACAATAATCGGACAACAATAACAACAAACCATAACGCATTGTATTAATAATTATAATAAAAAATAAAAAAATAAATGCTAAGAAGTGGCCCATAGAAAGAGCGAAAAAAGCAAACGACCTTCCCGACCGAAAGAGACGAAGAGAGGGGGAGAGAGAGGGGTTGAGACAGTGCTATTCTACGCGTACTACGTATTCCTCTGGTATTTTATGAATTCTGCAAATAACTTTAACAAATAAACATTCAAAGCAAACAAAGTGAAGTCTATTCAGTAGCTGAAACAACACCGAGTTTGTTTATACTTTACTTTTAAGACAACTTCTCTTTTGTTGGTTTATTATTTAATTCTTTTCAATTAAACTCAATTATTCATAAAGAATTCTACATAATTTGTTTGGAAATTATTCTACTGCGCTTCTGCTTACTCAAATTATTATTTTCTTTTGTTTACAGTTTATTGTTTGATATTTTTTTTATTGTTGTTGGACTTTGACAAACAATTTTCTATGGACTTTAAATATTGAGTGGAATTGAATTATTTTCAACTACAATTTATTATTTAATAAGTTTTTAATGTTTTTTTTTAATGAGAAATATTCAAATATTAAACTGAATTTAGTATTTTTCTTTGGAAATCTTATTTGATACGTTTTCAAAGCCGTTTCTCTAAAACTAATTTATTAAATATTTACCTTCATAAAAACTCAAGCAGTTTATGCTTTAATTCATACACAAATTGATTGAAATTCTTTAAAAAATTTTCCACTTTATTTTAAAACCAATTTTATACCTATACCACTTAGCTCAGCTCCACTGTTCTAACTGGTTGATGTCAGCGCGTAGAATGTTCATAAAGAACTTGTTTGTCGTATAAAAAAATCAAGTCGGGAAAAATGCTGTCAATTGCAGCAAAAGTAAAATTAATCGTAAATTCATAAAACTTAATCCTGTCAATCAAAGATCAAGCGACAAATTTATATAGATTTGTTGTTAAATAAGTTAAGTTCAAGCTGCCAACCAACTGAGTTAGCCAAATTGAAACAAATGAGCCAGAAGTTGGGTAAGAGTATTTTAGACATTTTGAAGGCGATGAATAATCTTGTGGATTGGGTTTAAGCAAAGACAAAACACTTAAGAAGAAGACGTTGAAGAAGCAGAACTAATCAACTTGAGCAAGTTGTGAATAATGACATTTGTTTGATTGTCAAATAGATATAAAAAACACCACAACAACAAAAAATAGCACAAAAAAAAATTGCGAAATTCAACAACAACTGAATGTGGTCAAAACCAAAAAAAAATAAAAACAAAACAAAAAGAACCGTCAAGACAAGTCAAGTGCGTTGTTGCAACCCAATACAGTTGGTGGCAAGCGGTTAGAGGTAACAACAGCAACAGCTACAGCAACACCTGTTTAAGTAGCCGCTTAATTGTCGACGGTTCGGCGACCGTCGAAGTTTGAAACGCGAAAAGTGAATCTGAAGTAAACTTGCCTCTGTCTCAGTCGCTGTCGCTGCCTCTGCCCGCCTCTGCTGCGCCCCTCTAGCGGTCGTTAGCATTTTCTTGTTTTGGCATTTGTATACCCGTCACTTGTTGATGCAAAAAGGGTATGCTATGAGTGTGGGACTTAAAAAAAATACTTATGCTTGATCTGCGTTTAGTCGGGTGTTAGATTTACTACAAAATCGATTAAAAGCTGTGTTTTAGTAGGGAAAACTATTTTGTTAGTGACACTATTCAATTAAACTCATACCACAAACATATTTTAGCAATCCAAGTTAGTTATATCTGTTCAAATCCGTTAACAGATATACCCAAGTCGCGCTACGACTTGTTCTGAGTTGTCTTTTCTTGACGGCTTTGGATTTTGCGTTGATTTTTTTGTCTCACTTGGTTTTGCGCAATGAAATTCCTTCCTTTCTGAATGGCTTGCTTTAGAATATACATTTCATTTTTCTTTATTATTACGTGACCATTGATTTAATGTCTCTAAAGATTATTATAAAGCGTAAAGTCTTCCCGGTCTTTTCAACAGAACATTGACGGCCAAACGCAATGAGCTCAAGTAAAGAAAACTCGCAGCTGACTGTCCCCAAGTAGAGTCAAAGAAGGTAATACTTTAACGTCCTTCGGTTTGTTAGTTTGAACTAACACAGGTCACTCTCTGAGTAAACAACGCACAAACCTTGGGAACCCAAACACTTGACCACACTTTTGTAAACTGGCCAGGAATTAAAGCCATTTGCTACCAATTAAAATGAATTTTCTGTGAAAAGTTTGAACATTTCAGATGGCTACTTAGTTATTATTCATAACTAAATAATTACAGACTACAATGTAGGGAGATTTGAAACTTTGTATATATTTTGATAACACTTATCTCAACTTTATCTTAGGGTAAAAGATAAAACTTGTGAGTCACAGAAGTGCTTGGAAATTTGTGTATAACAGAAATAATTAAAGACTTGTACTTTTAAGCTAAAATATTTAAGCCATTTCTACCAACTCAACTGAAAATAAGTGCTCTTTTTGAGGATTTAATATTAAACTATTTTAAAGTTAGTTCTGAAGGCTAAAATAGCCCCTATTTGACGTCAGCCTCCGGAATTATTATGCTTTGGACCATGAAATTTGGAATGCAGATTAATGTACAACTCAAATGCCAAAACCACTATAAACTTATACTATTTTTTTTTGCCAAAATGAGATACGCAAAGTAAACACTGTTTTTTTAGGCTTTGACTTTGATAAACAAAAGATTGTGGATTTTATGCAGTGTAAACAATTCAAAGGCAGAAGCAATGTGCTAAAGATCAGAGTGAATTTAACGATCGTGGCACTTAAATATATCATAATTATGTGTTATATGATTTGCAGGAATTGAATCGCAATTGAGATGAGATTGAGATCTATCAAGTGCCAAGGTTGCGGAAGAATGCTGTGAAGTCTGATGGGTTTTTGAAAGCCCTGTAGCAGACAAGTACTGATTTTCCAGAGCAGCTATCGTTTAAAAACCAGTGAAGACTATGAAAATTAATTTTCTAATTATAAAACATTGATTAACAGCTACTTCCTACTAGTTTCTATCATTTTCAGCTAATTGATTTTATTCATACTATGCTTACTATATAATCAGCATATTCTGCTCTTATCTCCCCGCAAATATTTCGTAATTTATGGCAAAAGTTTCATTGCAGATCAGCAAGTTCACGTTTGATTGACTTCCATCACAAAACTTGCGCAATCACAAAAATTTGCAAAATTGCTAAACTCAGTTGATATCAAGTTTTTTGAGCACAATTCTTGTGGCAAATTTGCTTACAACGTTCAGCGTTCAACGACCCTCAAAATTGCATTTCCAAGTTGTGTCGTGAACTGTGTCAGAAGTTGCGTCACAAGTTCTTGGCTTACAAAAAATATTGAAATTTAAATTAAATGCCAATCGGCTTAAACTACACCAATTAGTGCCAAGTAGAACGTAAAAATTAACCAAAAATGCGGTAAAAATTCGTGCGAAGCAGCAACAGATAAAAATCATATGGTTTTTATGTATTTCTTAATCTTTACAGCTTAAACTTGAACAAATTAAGAGATTTTGCATGCAATTTTTGGAGGTTTATCTTGGAGATAAGACCGGAAAGCTTAAATTTTAATTTTCTACAAAAAGTATGAGCAATTTACGCAATGTTCTCTAAGGAGGCCGGAGCATAGGCCAGTTGTGGCTCTTAGTCGTCTGGTAGTGAAGTATTACTAGGGCCTAAAGTCATGTAGGATCTGTGAGCGCTTTGCAAACGCTAGCAGCTTCCTTGTCGGTCTTTTAGAAGTCTCTTTTATGGAGAAGAGTAGAATTTTCTGTAGATCAAGGGGAAAAAGTTGCATTGTCTCAAACTATAGCTTCCTGTTTTAATTATGCCAACTTTGGGTGTATATAAAACGTTAATCCATTGCCAGTTTCACTCTTAATTTATACGCAAGGCTATACAAAAATATAACTGAGGCGATAACCAACTGCACCACAGAGGACACAAATTAATTGTTCAATTACTGCGCCACAAACAAATATAAATTTGGATACAAATAGTTTGTTTGTGCAGCATATAAAGGTAAATAATAGAAAAGAAGGCAACAGTTTGTGTTTTCTATACTTTTTGGACCCAATTACGGAACTCTTCTGGGAAGTGTTAGTAATGTTTGCAAATTGTATTTACCGCTAAAGATAAGAGCTACAAAGGGAGTGGAAAGCGCTTAGAATTCACATTCTTTTCCAAACGCACGTAGCTATATATATTTAGATGTGTATATATAAAGAGTATGGGGTCTAAATATATATAAATTTGCTGGAGTGGTTGCCGTTTTGAACGGTATGCAAACTGGAGCGTATTGCATTACAAATTGTAGCTGTCCACGCCCTCAAAGTCTGAGTACGCTGTCCCATCAGTGACAACAGCGTTGAGGACAATGATAATAATGATGTTGTGAATGATGTTTAAGGGACTGCTTGGAACTGAGGACTCTGAGGCTATGTGTGTGATAGGGGGTGATATCATCAACGCGATTTGCCAAACAATAATCGTATATGGCTAATAAAATGGAAATAAATATGCTTTCTTTGTCCAAAGGAAACTCATTAAAAAAACGAGCGTATAAGTTGGAAAGAGAGCGAACGAAAGAGCGAGAGAGAGCTATCGTTAGAATTAGAAATAATTACGGTTTGATAAAACAATGAGCCATCTGGCTGGCGTATGTGGCGTATGCGTAATATATGTGCAAATAGATATATAATGATATTTGCCATATTGCGGCTGTCCAAATTGAGAGAAAAGGCAAATTTGCTGAACTTTGATCTGCAAAGAATGTGCTCGGTTGGGTGTGCGTGTGTTTGTGCTACATTTTCCATATGATTCCACGCTAAAACAGGGCCAAAGTGAATTCACAATTAAATAAGTATCGAAATTGAAACCAAAGTTACAAATAAGTTCAATTAAATTGTGCATATTAATTGTGTTGAACGTGTGTACTTGATATTCAATTCATTTCAATTGATTTCAATTCAATTCAATTACAATCCTAACTAAATTCAACTAAATTCAGAATGAATTCAAATATACGAATATATATTCAAAAATTATTCACATGTATACACACACTTTCTACACTATTTTTTTTTTTTTGCCGAACTTGTTGCCGATTCTTCCGACGAATTAACACGAAGAGTTTGCAAACAATAATTCTTTTTGTTGTTTTTATTTTTATTTTTAAAGTCGCAGCATACACATATGTTTTCCAAATTTATATATATAAATATATTTTTCATATATTTTGGGTTTGTAACACGCGCAGCGTTTCAGTTTTTATATGTGTGTTTTTTTTTGGTATTGTATTTGAGTTATGTTGTCTCAAAAAAAACACTTCCGAATCGCTCGAAATGCGGCGCGAGACTGAGACTAAAACTGAGACTGGGTCGACTTTCAGTCAATTGTCGACATCGCGTCGTCGGAACGGAACGGAACTCGCGCAAAATAGTTTCTGAAGCATTTGCTGGGTTCTCTGATATCGCATATATATACATATATGTTTATATATACTTTTTTTTTTGTGTTTTCTGTTTTGATATCTTTTCGAGAGCGCACAGCACCGCCGCTCATTGTTTTCTAATGTTTATGTTAATCCAAATAGAAGAAAAAGTATAGAATTGTAGAGCAACTGCACAGATACAGCAGGCAAATTGAAATTGAGCAGAGAAAACATAACATCTTGAGAGCATATTTTGTATAGCTACTGAAATAATTCAGTTTTCGGTTCTGTTTGGGCTTTTCGCACCCGGTAGCGTAGGAGTAGTGAGAGGCGTATTAGTTTGGTTGGGTTTGTAGTAAAGTTTTGGAAATGGAAATTCTTTTTCACTAAATTAATTAATTTTATATAAGATTCGACCAATAATTTTATATTAAACAATATTTGTGATTTATTTTATGAATTTTAAAAGCAATCGGTGGCTAAGCTTCTAGAAAAGCAAGAAAAATAAGCCAGTACAGAGTCTCTTACGGTCGGGCTGCACTTTTTTAATCATTTCTTTTCATTTCCAATCACAAATTTGTTTCTTAACGCACCAAAGCCAGAAAATGGCATTTCGAAAAAATCAAGTACAGGGTCTGTTTCAGTCGAGTTCTTAATGCTCTTAAAATTTTGACTATTTCCGTTTTCCAGCAACAAATTTTCCACGTGACGTAAGGAAGCAAAGAGCAGAGTTTTCTAACAAACCAAGTACAGGGTCGCTCATAGTCTTACTCTCTGCCGCATGTTTCTGCGATTCTTCCAAACGTTTGGTGCTTTACAAATTCTCCAAGGCGTACATATATTCCCTTCACGTGTGTATATGTAAATCTAATGAAATTCATTTGATGAATAATGCAGACAGAGGCAGCACAGAGCTGTGGAACTTGTTAACTGTTTTAACTGGTTAGTTAATCTCTAACACGGTCTAATAGTCGGGGACAATGTGCAATTAATAAATACGCCAATACGCCAATAAGGCAACAGAAATAATGCCAATTGATCGGGAATACCGGTATGACAATTAAGTAAATATTATTTTATCTATCGGTTCTACATAGTTTAACTCCAACTCGGTTCAATTTTCTTAATTGCAATTATTAGCGTTAAAATATTCTAGTTTTTTAATTACCCCGTATTAATAACTAGTTCAGAAGACAATTTATGATCTGTTTATTGACTTCCCTTTCTCCACTTAAGATTTATCTATATTCTTTACCATATCTTCTGCTACTTGAAAATTTCTTATAACTTTGTAGTATGTAAAAAAACTGTTTAATTCCAGTTAGAAATAGCTAAATTACAAAACCCCAGCTATAAATTTAGTGTGTTAAATATTAAGTAATTTCATTTAATTGATTGCCATTTAGAATAATAATTTCCAACCTTTGCCTTAGCACGTTTTGCATTTTTATGAATCAGCTTAGCTAGCAGCTCTTAAGCTAATTGCCCCCGGGTTCATTCTGGCTAAAAAGATGCTCTTCAATTAGCCATATAGACGGATAGACAAAACAAGTCAATTTGAGTATCGATTAATGTATTATAAAAACAAAAATTAATTGATGAGCACTTCACTCTAGAGTTTTATCATTGTGAATCTAATTAATAAAGCTAATGGCTTTCAAATGACGCTACTCAGTCCATATATTATATATATTCTGTGTATGATCTTATCTCTGTTGCTGTTGCCATTATATTAATTTCAGCTTATCTTATCGACAACAAACATCGGAGTAGAGAACATAATAAAATATTTAATATACTGTTGGCTTTCACTGATAATACTTTTATATAATGGAATTTATTAGGTAGTCGTACAGGGAGCGGGTGTGGGAAATGGGAGGAATTAGCATAAAAGGGGTTGGAAAATTGGCTAAAAAGTATGGAAATTTCCTAGGAACGTTAAAAGTTTACATTAAGAGCAGTGAAAGAATCAAAAGGGTTCTAAAATTAATAAATTTTTGAGTTACCTTTAAAAACTAACTACTTCCTATAACTTTAGCTATAAATTCACCTTGTTTAGCTACACTATTTTCATACTTAACTCGGCACTTTGACAGACATTGATCTTGACTGTCATTGAATCCTGTTAATAAAGTTGTTAAGCAAAAAAATCTTGTTTATTGAGTTATCGGTTCGTAAATGGGTTATTAATTTCTGGAATTGTAGAAAAACCAGTTTCCTAAAGCCCAAAAAGTTTTAAACACTTTACTTTCTGACCGACTTCAAAACAAGATATGAAATTTATTAATGGAATTAAATGATGAATTCGTAGTGAGTGAATCTCTAGATATTTCTATATTTCTAAATTTATTGTTAAACTTGTCGCTGACTGCCGATCAAAATGAGTAAAACAATAAAACAAGTTCACTAATGATAGTTTGGGCGTATGTGTGTGTGTGTGTGTGTGTGTGTTTTGGTGTGCGTGTATTAAATATAAACAATAACAAGTCGGAGCAGTGTCGGCAATTTCACTGCATGCGATCGGAAACGGTTTTGACATTGACATTGAAACTGAACACCGAACACTGAACACCAAACACATCGAACACCGCAGACAACAGTAACAACTGCAACAACAACAACAACAAGTAAATTTTTGACTTCCCAAACAACCGGCTGGCCTTCTTTGCATAGTATTCGAAAAAAGCCACAACAACAACAAGTAAAAACTGGCTATTTGGTAGTGCGCTTGTTGACCACAATAAATATAATACTAAGAGTCTGATATAAAAGCCCCCGCTAACCGCTGTCTGCTGTGAGCCGGCTTTTATCAGCGGGGAATCGGGAAACTATATACAAAGCCAAAAAAAGTAATAAGCTAGTGAGAAAGGTTGCAGGCCAGGAAGCCGACTGTAAAAGACCACGTAATTAATTTGTTTATATAAAAAGAAAATTTTAATAAAATTAAAGTTGGAAGGTGGAAGAAGGCGTGCAAAATATAAACGTCTACTGATGCTGATCAGGAATATATACACCTTATAGGCTCGACCATTTACGCTTCTGCCTGTTTTCCACAATAATTTACTTGCCAACTTGATATACCCCTTACATATTTTGTGTACTGGGTGCGCAAAGCTTTATGAAATGTCGTCACGATTGTCAGTTACAGTTGAGTGAACTCGCGATTTCAAACTGAGCTTATTTCAATGAACTGCAATATCAAAATCGAGAAATCAACAAATCAACTAAGCTACAAATCAACGCTTGAAACAGAACTACACAGAGTTAGTTCTCTTTCTCCATCTCTCTCTCTCTCTCGCACTATCTTTCCCTCTCTCTCCCACTGCCTAGCTTTCGATTCAAGTTGAACTTGATTTAGTTATAAACTCATTATCATTATAACCATGAGATTCTTGAGATGAGAATATAATTCAACACTTAAACTTTTGATTCAAGTGATTTATTTGAACTCAAGTAGTTTTGATTCAAGCTTGTTGTATATATTAAATTAGAAGACTGAAGTTAACGTGGAGGACAGTTCAGGGGCTTGGCCTAACTATGACATTTGGGTCTAACGATTTGAAGAATGCTCTTTAAATTAAGAACTATAAATTTGTAGTATTTGGCAGCGAAGAATAAATTGTGCGATTACAACATAACGTTTCTATGAAATTTCAGATACAGTGTTGTACAATTGCTTTATATATTAGTGCTTTACAACACTGTTAACTATTTATAGCATTATTCCCATCAATTTACGAAAATTCATTGCAAACTTGTATAAACACGTAATGTTAACCAGTTTAACTGTGATTCAAACGTTAAAATAGAGCACACGGATCAAACTCTGATTTATTTACTATATTTGTATAGTATAATTCCCGGTTTAAGAATGTCACTTTTACTTTTTTACTTCTAAAGCGACTTGAATGCTAAAATTAGCTGCCTTTTAGAGTGTCAAATGAAAGCACTTTTAATGTGATTGTGACATGATTGCTACTCTAATGTCTTGTTAAACTGCAAGCACGACAATTCAATTATACAGAGACGTGGATATAATTCTAATGTCGACTTTTAAGAGATGTATTCTCTGTTCTATTCTAGATTTTAGTCATGAAAGTCACGTTTTTTGCTAATGTAATCAAACTATGATCGTTTTCTGTGGGTTTTTATGGAGTGTTGAAAGTGCTTTATGTAATAAAATGCTTGAAAGTTCACTTACCTTTCGATTTGCCCACTTCCACGTCATAGCTGAGATCCTTGAATACTATTTGGGGTGCGTATAACTCCACTGACCTCTTCATCTTCTCCTTGGATTACGCGGTGTCTAAACACACAAAAGTTGGCTAGTTATAAGTGCCTATAAAAGACATGTGTACACAATATATACGAAGGTGCTTTATTGCCCACATAAGTGACCTTTGCTTGATAATTACAATTAAAGCATTTCGTTTACTTAGTATATGTTTTATATATTTAAATAAAAAGTCACTTTTCGTGTGTGTTTCTTAATTGCAATCTAAAGTTTTGCTTTATATTAGCTTCGCTTTTGAAAGGTCTTTGGGTTTATCATTTGCCGAAATTTGAAAACTCAATTTCAAGCTCATGTCAAATTTTAAAATAAACAAAATTAAATCGTATGTTAATCTAAACATTTTTTTTGCTTGCCCCCTGATAGTATTTTGCACCAGATTACGATTCATTCGTAAACTTGCGGCGTAAAATTCAAGCAGATTTCTCCTTGGATTAATGGCAATTTTGATGACTGATAAGCGAGATGGAATGTCTTATCAATTACAATTTTTGGAAAACACGTGTGTGATTTGAAAACACGCTTTTTGACAACTTCCGAAATAATTTTTTATCAATTTCGCTAGAAACATGTGCCAATTTTTATTGCATTTTTATTTGATAAGTTTACAGTTTTTGGTATACCCTTGGGTTCAAAAAAAAAATTGTTCTCAACTAAAACTTGTGAAATTTAAAAAGATTTCTCCTTGAATTTATGGCAATTCTGATGACTGATAAGCACATTGGTATGTTTTATAAATTTTATAAATTTGTTTATATATTTTTAGAATGTTTTAAGATTGTTTGAACTGAAAAGTTTAATAAGGCGATTTTTGACAGCTTTAGAATTTTAAGTTTTGTATGTAATGTACTCAAGTTTTGGTCGCATAATCAGGTAATGCGTTAATAGACCCAATTTTACATTTCCTTTGGTAACAAAAATTGGAGAGGATCGTAAAATTCCAGAAGTTTTTTCCTCGTTTGGTTCCGTTTAGGCAATTATATATAAAAAAAATATTAACATTAGTTTCTTTTAGTTCTCTTTTAAAGTTCTATATTAAAAACACTTTATATTAAAAAAAAAAAAACACGTTATCCTGTTTTTAACCGGTAGTTCTTGGTAAGGATAATGCCGGTGTCGGATTCAAGTTGAGCGTAGTATCAGTTGAGTTTATACAAATCACTCACGTCTATAGGGAGGACAATTCACGTGTTCGTGACAGATGTGAGCTAACAATATTTTAATTTAGTTTAGCTTTCAGTTGGGCATTGAATTACTTATGAATTGGAGTTTTTGCTACCGAATCATTTGAAATGTGCTACGAGACTGAATGTTGCAGAAAATCAGTCCACTGGGAAACTGCTGTGGACCCGACTTAAGCTGTTAGTGGTTTTAATTACTAGTTGGAATTCATTTTACATCTGGTAATTAAATATAACCTCGCTGTACCGCAAGTCAGACAAAACTATCTACAACTACTTCTATATCTGGTGACTATATCGAGCCGATGAAAGGCTCGACAAGTTCAACTACAAAAAACTAAAACTAAATCCGTCGGTAAATTTTAAAGGAAACCCAGGCGAATTAAGTTGTTGTAAATAATCGTAGTATCATTTAATAAAGAATCTCGAAAATTTACTTAAATCATAAGTAGACACTTTTAAATGACAGTTGACTTATTAAACTTAGAACTCAAACATTAAATTTTATTCAACAAGGTTCACTTTTAGTTATACTTAATGGGTGGTGATTAAATAGCTTATTTGTTAGATACTATGCTGGTTTTATAATTATTTCTAAGCATGACTTTTACAAACTAATAAACATAAGAGTATTTTTTTTAGTAGAAAGCATAGGGTAACTGCCTGTCGAGCTGATTCTCTCCGCACCCCGTAGTTGGTAATTTTCCCCATGTTCTAGCTGCTTTGATCTCCACTATAAATATTTTTATAACGATCATGAACCTTGTCTCGACGACAAACTTAGTTAGTCAAATTAATTATGCTTAACACTAGCAACCTAAAAGGTTCCTGAACAGACAGCGATAAATGTATTTAAGATAATCGCGCTATTCATTAAGTATAGGCATTAAAAACTAAAAAAGTAAACTTATACTAAACGGTTTGCGTTTTCAAATAACTTATTAAATAGTTAGTTTAACAACCAGCCAATATAAGCTCAATTGGTTTGAGTATTTGGTTAACTCAAACATGCTATGAGCTTACTGCTAATAGTAAAGTTTTAAACCATCGTTTACTTTTTGGTTAGCTGTCAGCTTTGATTATATCGGTCAGCTTTTGTCATTGTACAAATCTTTAGCAAAGCTATGAGTTTTTAAAATGTAGGAGGCAAATTCAATTCAATGAAAGATTTGAAAATAAAATGTATTTATTAAACTAATTAAAATGTTCATAAACTTATTTAAAAGCTTAAGGAAGCTTATTTTAAATTATTTAATGTACAACTTATATTTCTTAAAATTAAGAAAATTTTCTGAAACTTTGGTATACTAGATGCGCTATATAATTTATGTTTAACTTAAGAGGAAGGTTTCAAGAAAATGTAAGCTTTTTCTGTATTTTCACTTGAAGACTTTTTCATTTAATTTTCTAAGCTGAAAGTCTTCCTTTTTGATTATTAGTGGCTTAAGTAATCATCAAGTAATCATGTATATCGTTAAGATTTCCAGTTCTTGTGATATTAATAGAGTTCTGAAAGCTGCTTACTGCCACTGAATCAAACACAAACAATTTGAAGCACTGTCACTGATGACGGAATGCGAATTCCATTGCCAACGGCCTCGAATGTTGGCCAAGTGATTGAGCCCAAATCAAAATATCGGCAAGCAAATAGAACTGAATTATTAAATAGGAATTGTCGTGGTCTGACGTCCGTCGTTGTCTGTCATTCGGTCTGTTTGTCATTATGACAATCTGTGGCAACATTTCGCTATTTGTCGCCCATTTTGGTGGGTGGCTGGCCGGGAAGTATTATTGGTTTCGGGTGGAAAAATGGCGAAAATGGGAATGGAAATATCCTAAGTTTCGTACACTAAAAATGTTCTGTGATTTTTTCAATCAAAATTTGAAAGCCAACATAAGCTGGGCGGGATTTGGCGTATTGTGAATGTGTCCTGGATGGACCCCGCGGAACCTTTCTGCCCTGACCTTCTCCCCAGCCCCTCCCTGTCTCCCGCAAACGCAGCCCCGCCCCTTGGTTATGGCCACCATCTTCACGCCATGTGCGTGAATTTGCTTTGTCTTATTTTCATTTCATTTTGCTTTTGGCTTTTATTTGTTGTCTGTTATCTATTTGTGTTTGCTTTGCCTTCATTTTGGCCATAAGGCGACAATCGTTTCCATCATCATTACCAACATTATCATCATCAGCAGCAGCAGGAGCTGGATCAGCTGTAGTGGGGAAGGGCAAGGAGTAATGCTTGGTAATCCATGGATGATGATATTTCCCAAAACTAAATCAAAGCGAAATCGAAACGAATTTATTGTCATCTTCATTCTGCGCCTCAGATTATGCTACACAGATTTCCCTCACTGAGGGATTGAAAAGATGGCGCTTCAGTTTGTTGGGTTTCAATTTCGGTGTGAACTTTCGTCTCCTATACCCGTTAACCGAAGCGAAATGGGGTATTTTCATATGTTATACAGTAGTAAATAGTTGTTTTGTATATTTATTTCTTTTCGAACTAAGCAACATTAGAAGCGACAGTGAGCGAAAGAGAGACACAGCATGCGTCAAAGCAGCGCAGTCAACTGATCTCCATGCGTGTTTTGCTGCAAGCAGCGACGCCGGCAGAGCTCATAGCTTTTGCTCTCTGAGTGAACGTTGCTTTGTAATGGGAGTGTATGCATGTACGCATGTGCATGTGTGTATTCGTATTGCTTCCAGCATAGGCCAATGCAAATTGCACAAACAATTTTTTCGCATTTCGTTGCTTATCTTCATTCGTTGCAGCTGCGTTCGAGATCAGCAACAACAAATAGCTTTGTTTTTTTTCCATTTAGCTTTTGTTGTGCAAAGTTGTTGTTGTCTGGGCGTCGAATTTACAGTTGTAAAAATCTGTTTGGAATTGAAGCTGCCACCGGAATGTCTCTATTAGCTTTGTACCCAGCAGTTTCTTATACATAAACGTGAGTAACGGGTACATTTAAGTCGGTGACTTGACTTTTGCGTTCAAATTGTCTTGTTGTTGTGGTGCGTTTCGGGCAGAACGCCAGGACAAAAACCGTTAGCATGGAGGGAGAAGCCGCTTGGGTTTCGCTGGGTTCGTTGGGTTCAGCCGTGGAATGTTCTGCTCTGTGTGTGATGCCCCCGAAGCTACAGGTTATGATGCTGTTCTCTCTCTGTCCGTCTGTCTGTCTGTCTGTAAGTGTATTTTGGCATTTCATCTGCGTTTTGTTTTTGTGTCGCCCTCACAATTTTTTCTGATTGTGATTGCTGTATTTATATGTATTTTTATCTGTGTTGTTTTCTGCTGCTTTTCTGCTGTTTTTGTTTTTTTTTTGTTATTTTGTTTTAAGCAGCTGCAATCAAAAATACATCATGGTTGTGATACCTAAAATGCTTCGTTCGGGTCATGCCCATTTTTGTGTTTACCGCCTAAATGACACTGGCTGACGATGACATTTAAATAGTTGATTAGTTTTTGTGGGACACAAAACCAAATGTAATGTATTTCTAAGTAGCAAAAATAACAGGGCTTGTAAGGCACTTAAAGCTAAAGTTTTTTTTATAACTACAATCGTTCCAATTTGATTGTAGCCTTTTAAACAATAGTTTAATGAGTTGTTGCTCTAAACTGATGCTGACATGTTGGCTAACCCCAAACAGCTAAAAAAGAGGTGTAAGAAGTGAAGTTTGCTTTACTTTCGTTGGCAATTAGTTAGAAGAAAGTAAGTTGGTTGGTTAGTTAGTCAGTTAGTTGGTTACTCGGTTGGTTGGCATGTTGCATGCAACGTCTGCTTGCCTACGTACAACATATACTATATTATCCATTGAAATAGAAATTTAATTTGTGACTAATTGTTTTCAAGTTAAGTACGAAAGCCAAACGTTAACGCAACCATTTTGAGAAGGCGTTCGTGCAACCGTTGCACTGACAGCAAAGCGACACTGTACGTGTGTAAGAGTGTGTGTGTGTGTGTGTGTGCCTTTGTGTGTGTTTGATTGTGTGTGCGTGGCACGTCGCAAAACCGCGGTCCAACTGCCAGAATGGCTTTGGTTTCATCGTCTGCCGTTGACGTTGCCCCAAATGCAGCAATTGCTGCAGCTGACAGCAGCGGCTAACTGTATGTATGTGTGTGTGCCTTTGTGTGTGTGAGTGTGTATGACTGTGTGTGTGGCTTGTCTCTTTCAATTTCCCCCTCTCCCTGCCTACTTGCCTCTGTTATTTGGTTTACACGGTGTCTATTACACAAAATTAATTTCATGAATTACTGTCAAAACTGAAAGAGAAGCCTGTGAAACGTTGCTGCATACAGTAGATAAAATTTTGCTGAAATTCTCGCCATTAAAATTTTGTTTTTGAGAACTTAAATACTAGAAAAATCTTTAAATATTCGATAAAAGTTGAAAATATTTAATATTATTTGAAGTTCTACGACAATCCAAGAAAGTGCTCCAACTTTATAATTATTAAGATTAACCTATTAGAAACTCGCATTTAAATTTTAAAAATATCAAAAAAACAAATTTAAAATATTTGTAGACCCTTTATATTTGGAAAACTGTTTTGGGCACTGAAAACTATTTCAATTCGATTAATTTACTTTTCTAAAAAAGTTCTAAGCTCCAAAACCCGCTACCAATTCTGCTCAATACAGCCAACAATTTGTTTCTTTCGGTTTTTGTTGCTTAATAAATTAAAATCGATTAAGGAGATTAAAAAAAAAAAGGTTTGATTTCGTGAATTTAAGACTTTAAGCGGTATAAACGTAGTATTTGTGCATTGCATTGATTTTATATGCTTTTGTTCACATTTTTATCAGTTTTTATTTGCTGCTCGGCGACTGCAACAATAATTTTGCAGCGTGTCTGCCTGCGGTTTGCCGCAATGCCACAGTTTCCATTTTGTTCGCATGAGAGTGATAAGGCCTGATAAGGCAGTTAATAATGTGATCTACAGACAATTGTTAACAATGCTTGGCTCTGTGGCACTTTGACAGGAACTTTTTAAAGGTAGAATTTTAACTTGAATCAAAATCAAAATGAAATTAAAATCTTTTTAAAAAGTTTATACTTGTTTTAAACTATTATTTTTGTACAAAATTTAAGCTTTCCAAAGAACATACACTTCAGCTTCTAACTTACAGTGCTGCAAATAAGTATTTGTATATCGATTATGTTACAGTGTTTTTTAATTTATCTTCCAATTGCTATCGATTCTTTGATTGTAGTCATAACTCTGCCCAAGGCAATGTCGAGTGCCATATGAAGTTGTCAATTGCAAGTTTTCTGCCCTTCGTAAGGCTACACTGAAAAAAAAATCAAAGTCAAATGGTAGCTAAGAACATTCGAGCTTAGAACGGAAGTTTAAATTTATTTAGTCGGCATTAATTTAAAAATAATCAGTTTAAGCCCACGTCTGACTCTGTGTGGTTACAGTTTCAGCTCGAAGTAACTCATTTTTTCTGACAGTGTGGCTAAGATGCCACAAAAAGAGCGCATGTAAAGAAGTAGCAGACACACAAAGTAACGCAACAAAGAAGAGCAAATTTGTTTTTGATAGCAAGTCATGTCAAAAACAATGGCCCAACTATTGTCATATGAGATCTTTCCCACCGCCCACCCACTTTTTTTAATATTTTTTAAATGATTTTTTTTGTGAAGAGGCGATTGAGGGGGTGGGGCATGTGTGCGAGGGCGGGCACTTGAAAAGTGCGCCCAGCGTTGAGTTGACCCTCATCAAAAGCTAACTAAAAACTTTTCTTTTTATTTCCCTTTCGCTTTGGGTGTGTGTTTGTGTTGTGTGTGTGTGTTGTGTGTATGTGTCTCTGTTTTCTGTTGTCTAAAGTGGAAAATAAATGATTCCACAGGATGACCATTTGCGTGCTGAATGTGTGTGTGTGGGTTCATCTATATGGCAGACGGTCAAAAAGTTGAAAACCAAGCTACAGTTTTTTGTACAATCTGAGGAACAAGTAGGGCAACAACTGAAAACTAAGAGAACAACAACAGCAACAGCCAGTAAACATCTGTGACCAAAACAAAAGTCAAAAACTCGAACAAAATAAAAAAGGCCAATAGAAATTTAAACTGTTTGACACATTAAATACTCGTTGCGGGCCTGTGATACCCTGTAAAGTGAACAAAACTGTGAAGGAAACACTTAATGGGTATCTATGGGTCTTGAACACAATACAATATAATATACTGGAGCTATAAAAGGCTACATTCCATACAAATAAACTATTTTTGGCCGATTTGCAATATAAGAGCTATAGGATATAGTTGTACGATCTGATACTTATAATTTTAAGAGTTTAAAATCCAGCATAATTTATACATGTTTTAAGGGTTGTTTAGTCCGCTTTTGCTTTATTTTAGCCAGGGTATCTTTACCTCCGAGTGTCCACAAGCTGCTTGTTTGCTCAATCTGAACGGCTTACGCATAAAGCAGCTAACTAACAACTGGCTCAACGGGCTTGTCTAGTGTTGTCAAAACCCCCCCAACAATTTTCCAACTGGCAGTCCTTTTATTCAAGTGACTCCCCTTACTTTCCTCCCACTCCCTGTGCCTGTTTAGCAACCAAAATGTTCATCCTTTTGGCCATTGAAATCCATATTTAATTATGGAGACGCCTGTTGAAAGTGGAAGCCATGTGAAGTCCTTTGGCCCAAATGTCCCAAATGCTGCGTCAACTTAATTACATTGCGGTGCTTATCACGATCACACAGAGCAAAGTCAGGCAACATCATCATCATCATCATCATCATCATTGTCATCGTTGGGCGAATCATGAAAGTGCCACTTCATCAGTCACCATCGATTTTGGCCATCGGCTGTTGTCCTCACCTTCTACTGTTACCACCTTCAGTTGCTCTTCCATTTCCACTTCCATTTCCATCTTCAACTTCTGACAGAGCACACAGAGTTATCTCAAGTGGTAGACGGCGACAGCTATTGGAGGAGGGTAAAAACGAGGGGAGGGGCGGGGAACTTATCTTTGTTTGCACGCGGACTGTTGTCACCTGAGGCGCACTTCACAGATTCCGTTGTGTGTGCTCCGTGTGGTTTTTGGTGGATTTCGGCCCCGAAGCCAAAACTCGGCAACGGCTTAGCGCTTAAATGTGTGTGCCTAGCTGTGACTGTGTGTGTGTGTGTGTGTGCAGGCCTAACTGTGGCCAGTACAGTCAACCCTCATTTATTACAACCACAGCATTTTCTAAAGGCATTTTCAAGGGCTATTTTTGCGGCTACTTTGCTTTTAGACTTGTTAAAACATTTAGTATTTATCAGTATTTTAAATATAATTAATAATAATTTTAAATTAAAATTTTCAACAATTGATTACTAGTATTAACCACTCATATAAATAAGGCACCGATTTTAAATAGTATAAAGTATAAACAAATTCAAACATATTCTTTAAAACGTAATAAATTAGTTTCTTTGGTTAATATAATACTTTTTTTTAATAAACTTCTTTTAAAATTAGTATTTTAAATATTTTTAATGAAGAAGTTTTTATTTTAAAATATTAAGTATAAAATAAAGTCTTTTAAAATACCAAATACATGTGAATTAATACTAAATAACTCGAATCGTGTCAAGTTCTCATATGTGAGTGTTAACTGTATAGCTTTACTCAACTCTCACGCTATCCCCTCTCTCTCTTTCAATCCTTCTCTCTCTCTCTCTCTCTCTCTGGCTGCCACTGCATGTGTTTGTTTGTGGACTGATGGAATTTTAATTAAATACTCGGGTGTCTATGTTAATTTATATGCGCATATGCTTAGCAGTCCGCCGGCCGTAGACCGTAGACCGTAGACGGTGGACTAACCAAAAGCCGTACCCGAAACGGGTTAGCGAGAGAGGTGGGTTGTGGTGCTGTGGGGACTTGATGGGAGTAAGGCAGTGGGTAAAGTGGCGGCGCATGTTTATGATTAAGAGCTTTATGTGCGATATGAAGTGGAGCACGCAAAACGTGTCCTTGTTCTCAGTGTTCTCGGTTTCATTGTTGAAAATTTAATTATCATTTTTAATGCTTAGTGAGCACTATTTCCAGCTTTTGCCCCACCTACTCCCTTAACAGGGGTTTCCTTCCCTTTGCTTTGCGGTTTACTCTATTTTTCGGGTATTTCTATCCGGGTTTGTGTTGAGTTCTTTGTATTTTTGGCATTGCCATTTGATATTATCACATCCCCAGAGTCTCTAGCTGTCTGTCTGTCTATCAGTATGTCTGTTGTCTGTCTGTCTCTGTCTATGGCTTTTGTCTGCTATTTGGTTGTCACCTGGTTTTCGAGTTGAAATGCAAAGAACTTGATATGGGATATTCACGTAATTTGTTGTGCGGGTCTTCCCCTCTCTCACACTCCCCTCCCCTCCCTGTTTGGCTGAATGACTCGGCAACAGATTGACATTTTCACATCAAATGTGGGCTGGCAATTTACCCAACTATTTATGACCTGCTTAAATGCTTAGCAACAACATTTCAAATTTAATGTTACATTTAAGTGTTTCTGTCCGTATTAAGATTACACTTGTATTTCAATTTTCAATTTTCCATTTTCTGTTTTCCTTTTCCACTTTTAGCTGCCGTAAATCATTAGGCTTTTAGGTGTATTTTAAGCGATATGTTAGCTTTTTTCTGTAATTATTTGATAGCCAGCTTTTAAGGCTACAAAACTGCAGTTATTAATAAGTCGTTTAAATGATTGGTGTCTTTAGCAGCTTTGAATTCATATTCTATTTAACACAATTTTTTTGTTAAAGTTGTATTAATGTATCACAATATAATTTATAGTTCTAGCTCTAAAAGTTGGTTTAAACTTACCTTTTGTGTGACTTTCGGAACCTTTTAAATTTAAGTAAAAAACTTTGACTTTTGAAGCAATTTTATTAAAACTTTGTGTTGTGTTATTTAATATAAATACTTTATAAATAAATACTTTATATACTTTATACTTTATATTTTATAGCATTTATCCTGCTCGCTGCACGCTGATCAGGCAGTCACTTCCTGACTTATATGTACTCTTAAATATTACTTTCAATATTACGCATTTTGGCCGAGTTAGCTCCACTTGTGGCAACTACTGGTTATAACATATATCAGCCTGTTGCCGATAGCCACGAGCCTTTGGTGGGACGCGCTCCTTCTCCAGCTACTGCATCCCAAATGGCCGCATGTAGTGCATAATTCTGCGGTGCCAAGGACACAGCCGGCCGCTGCAGCTGCCGCAGGAAGTCAGCTGTGATAGTGTTCGAAAATATATGATAGTTAATGGAATAAGGAAACCTTTAGCGGCCACAGCTCATTTGAACGCCATTTTGTGCCAGTTGCAGCGAAAGCAAGCCCCTGAAAGTAGGCAACAAAATATGTAATTTTAAATATTAGTTCAATTGGAAGGGAGTGACAAAAAACGTTTAAAAGTGAGAGTTTTTGAAATGGAAAAATATAGAAGAAATGTAAAATCAAAAAGAACAGCTTAGAGTTCAATATAAGTAAAGCACATCCGTTAAAAAGCTTATGTGTCTAGCTGAAAAAACCGATTAAAGTGTGATGAAAATTATGGCATATTGATTAAATTTTTCACTGGTCATTTCCTCATAACATTAAAGTAGAATAGTTTGTAGTTTCAGAAAACAATTCAGCGAATATATATTAAAAGTGCTGCCATAAAGAACGCCAACTTTTGTTAGCAATGCAAAAAAGTAAAGAAATCAAAAAGAGGAAAAGCAGCTCAGAGTTATTTTTCGCCAAGATTGGACGCTTTTCCGGGCTCCTCAGCTAAGGGAATATTCCGAGTCATTTTGAGTGGAGTAAATTAACTTTTGCAGTATTTTGTTTTTGATTTTTTTTCTGTTGTGGTTTCGCTGCGGTTTTCGCTGCTTTCGCTGCTCTAATTGCAATGTTCAGTGAAAAAATGTACTTTAAAATGTGTTGACCTTCAAGTATTTTATGCTCGGCTTTTCCTTGGCTTTTCCAACACAATTTTCGCTCCCACTTTGCCTTGTCTCCATTGGCTTCATTTAATTAACAGAATACGCTCCAGGGAGCTGACGATGGCCAAGAGATGGGTAAGTAGAGACAGCATTTGAATGTTGGGAAGAGACTGACTCTTTGGTTTGAGGTAAACAAATACCTGAATCAATGGAGAGCTAACTGAATGACAGTGGGAGTTGGGAGTGGCGGAAACGGAAACGTAGGGAATACAAATTCATGCGAATTGCTCTGAGACTGGGAGTGGAACTGGCACTGACACTGTGTCTGGGTTTTTAATATAAACAACAAGTTCGTATATGCATGAATAAGTGCTTTTAAATAAAGGATGCATTTTATTTGCAGCTAAAAACGTAACAAAACAGTGAAAAACAAACTCAAGCACAGATTGCACAACACCCAGCAACAACAACAACAACAACAATAAAAATATAAACAACAATAGAAAACAATAACAAAAACAAAAACAACATCAAGTTATTCAAACAAGCGACGCGTTCTAAAATTCGTGTTGAGTTGCGACAAGAAGTCTATAAAATCAGCAAGAGGGCTCCTTCAGTCGTTTACTAACACTGCAATTTGCACAAAGAATTAGCATGAAATATGTGCCTATAATTTTACAACTAATTTGACATTAAGTTGTAATGAAATCAGTTAGTTTTGGGTAGGTTTTTAAAAAGCTTCTATTGATTTAGGCTAATTAAGTATTTTCTTTCAATAATCATGTTCAATAACTTAATTTAAAATAGTTTTAAGATGACTTTTCTACAACCGTTAACAATCTACAGTCATTTCATTAACTATTCAACTCCAAATAGTTTCTTTCCAAACCCTTTTAGATAAATTTAACTATCACTGACCTTCAGTGTCACTTTTAATCCCCCTAAAAAATGTTTCTATTGTTTTGAATAGTTTGTTCCAAGGTCACTTTAAAGCCGTCTTTACTTTATTCATTCTACCCACCTTCGATAAACTAAGTTTACCTTGATTTCCCTGTAAAATCTAATGCTCCTCCATGGTCCATTGTTTGTGGTAATTGTATGACTAACCCTCGCTACGCAGCAGTAACAATTGCATTTTTTTCATTTGTTTAAATTTTGTTTATCGTCGAGCAACAACCCATTGAGATTCCCATGTAAAATGTACTTCCCTTACCCTTGAGCTGGTCCATGCCATAGAAATGGCCGTCGAGAGTAGGAAATGGGTGGGAAAAGTGGAGGGAAAAAAGCAAAGCGAAGCGAGCCAAGTGAATGCATGCGAATTGCAGTCGAACAACGGATGGATTTGCTCAACTGAATATTGAGTATACGAATGCACGTTCCATTCTATTCGATTCTATTTCATTCCGACAATATAGAGAACCAAAAATGTTGTTTCATATCTCCCACTCTCTATCTGTACGCCTCTCTCTCATCCTTTCACCCTCTCACCCGCTGTCCCACTGTTTCGCTTTTGTCAGGTAACAGCAAGGGAGAAAAACAAGTCAGTATGTTTGCATTGACTTTGTGACTAAGAGATACCTTCTATATGCATAGAATTATGATTTATATAAATCAGATAAAGTTATGCTCAACTGTAAGCTTAAAAGTCTGAATTGAAGCTTGGAATTAAGAAGTAATAACAAGTATTACTTTGCCTGACTAACTGAGCTCTATTTCTCTAAATTTTCTAACTAACAGTACAACAAGTCCAGCATACCCTTCTCTGCCTCACAACAGAAATGAGTAGAAATAAAAAAGGGGGAAAAAAATCGAGTGAAAAACAGAAATCGAATTATACAGCTCAGTGATTTTTGGGGTTTTGGTGTTTTGGTGTTTGTTGGTGGCGCTGTTACTTGTACTACGTGTACACTGTACAGTGAACACTGTATACCGTGCACTCTGAATCTTTTGGCGCTTTGATGTGGCATGCTACCAGCTAAAAATCACAGCAGCAACAATAAATCCATGACAGTTGACTGGCATCCCGATGGTGGGTTATTTGGGGTAGGGGATGGTGGAAAGTTGATGCCACACGGACACGTGGCATGAACAGCGAAGGTGAGAGAGAGAGAGAGGGAGAGTGAGAAGAGAGAAGGGTGTGGGAGAGGGCATAAAGGACTTTAAGGTGTGCGACTATTGATGGCTTTACGAGTAAATAATGTACAAACAGCTGCTTATCCGCGTTGCCTGCTGCCACCAACAGGGGGCGCTACTTTGTCGAGAGCGCTGAATATTGACATTGATTTTCGATTAGACGCCGGAAATGTGACATTCTGAGGAGCTTGCTTCGTTTTTTCTCCTTTCTTTTATTACTTGGCAGCTTTAAAGTGCCGTCGCATTTATGGAAATGCGACCCAACTTGACTTTTCAGATTAGCGCAGAGAAAGAGAGAGTAGAAAGTATGAATGGAAGGATTTCGAGGGTACTGTTGAGCTTAAATACCCTGTTAAAGGTATGCCACTAATCATTTGCCTTGAAAAGAGTTCTACTTTTATAAGGAGTTCATTAGGAACTTGTTCCACTCGTTTCTTTATGATATAGGGAACAGATTTGTTCATATATGAACCTTTTGCTCGTCTGTTGATGTTGTTCAAGAATATATATATTTTGGGTGCACTGCCAAGTTTCCTACAAAGCTATACTAACTTTCCAGTCAATTTATAATACCCTCTGATAAGGTATAGTATGAGTAAAGCAAGGGAAAGAGAGACAGAACGTAGAAGAAGAAAGATAGAAAGAGACCGGGAGAGAGAGAGTGAAAAGAGAGCGACTTAGGTAGGTAGTGCATTATGCAACTGGTCATGAGAAAAGTCGTGTCGTGGGGAGATGAATTCAATCAGGGAAACTTTTCGATAAGCTGCAAAGGCAACAGCTAACGGCCAACATTGTGGAAAAGCGTCAAGAAAAGCGCCTTAAACTTTTCAGCAGCAGCAACAGCAGTTGGAAAAAAAATGCTCAAATGAATTCTCTGCTGCGCCTTCGTTCTGGCTTCAACTTGGCTCTGGCAACTTCTTCGTACTGACTTCTATGTGACAGGCTGTGAGTAGGGCACGGTACGGTGGGCACAGTGGACGAGGTAGGGGAGCTAGGTAGGTGGGCGGGACTTAGGTCTCTGGCATCAACGGATCGGGTATCGCTTTGAGCCAAGTTAATAACTTGAAGCCTTAGCAGTTATGAAGTTCGCGCTTCTCTTTTATGTCGTTGACATTATTTGAAATTCTTAAAGGCGTCCAACTGATTTCGAACATTTTATGCACTACGCGGCTTGGAAATTGAGTTTAAGTCTGAAGCTTTAAATCGGTAGGCGACTTATAGAGTTAAAATGAGCTTTTATGCGCTTTGAAAGCTGCGTGTTGATAGGGAGTTATTAACTAATGATTTTTTATTGAACACTCTGACTTGAAAGCTCTTTGTTTATGACTTTCACTTGAGAACCAAAACCGCTTTTCAATCTGATCAGTTTTCAAAGCTCTTTGAGATTGTTTATGGTATTAAGATTAATCTAGCAAGCTGTTAAGTTGGTTGCTAAAAAGCTTTAAAGCTCTTTGAGATAATGCTTTAAACTCGATAATTCCTTCTGATTTACCAATTTTCTATCGATTTGATTTAAGTTGTTTACCAGCTTACCCAAAGCCAACAAGTGCTTACAGAATTTCTGTCAGTGTAATTACGCGTCCGTTGTGTTTGCTATTTTGTTTCATTCGCTCGACTCTTCCGCTGCATCTTTTACGCTCTGTTTCTAAACGAAGGCAATTGAGCCGCAGCAGGCAATGGCAGCCAGCAGGGAAGAAGATGAAGAGTTGTATGGAATTATACGCTTTACTATGTGATTACAGTCTTTATACGCTATGACAAAAGGTAGTTGCTGCTGCTGCTGCTGCTGCTGCTGTGGTTGCTCGTCCGGGAGTTGTCTGCAATTATTTGTATTGGGCGCACAGCTGTCGCCAAGAACTGAGCTCAGTTTGCATTTCTCTTCATTTTCCTTTAACAACGTTCGTTGTTTGTTGTAAACGCAAAAGGGATTTTCCTACAATTTGCCAAAGAAGCAAAGCGAAAGGATTTCAGTGCTTTTTTTTTTCGCCATCTTCTCTCTTTTTTTTTGGAGCGTAAAGCCTATTATGTCAAACACAATAATCAACAATAAGAGGGGCGACAACAGCAACAGCAACAACAACAGCTAGTTCTATGACTACTACTACTTTGGCGTCAACAATCATGACAATGACAACGGGGCGTATGCGCATTGGCAAAGTCTAACAAGTACACATTTGCCTAACTGTAAAATATCTGTTAATTAATTTGCTTGTTTTCTAGCTGAGTTCTAACAATGATTACTAAGATATTTATTTATTTTTTGATTAAGATTCGAACTCATAGGAGTATGAAAGTTCTTAGTACCCTGAGTTATTGACACGGATTGACACGGATTGACAAGGATCTGTGATCTTCTATCGCTTAGATGACAAGTAAATGCGAATTCAAAAAAAATGTTGCATACTTTTTAGCGTAGTCCGTTTATTCTTATTAAAATGTTGAAAAAAAGCTAACAGCTTCAATAGACTGCAAGAGCTTATTTACCCTATAAATAAATATACCCTATATATGTGCATATAACGGGTATAATAACTGACTGAAAATGACGTTGAGCTTCAAATTCAAAAGGACGCTCGCAGGCGCTCATATGTCAAGCGCAAGGAGTGTGCAGAGCTGGCGGTGCAGTGGGATGGGGAAAGTCGCTAGGATGTAGGGCTTACTGAGGGGTAATATGTTGGCATGTTTATGCCATGCCATACAGATTCCATGGGGAACTAGCGGGCGGTCCTCGTTGCCTGCAATATCCTGTGGCTGAGCTGCCCCGGAAAAGGATTCGAAAGCTGGCAAACAGAGCGGCTAAAAGTGGGCGTGGTGAGGAGACAATAAAAAGTGTCATTGACCCCAGAAAGTCAAGCTGCCCCTGTGAGCGTCCAGAGAGTCACGTTGCAAATTGCCAATTGATGTTGCAACAAGCATGCCAAACAATTCCCAACTATTTCCATAAGCCGCATTCTTGTCCAACATCAAATTTTCCTTTTATTTTTTGTATTTTCATGCTTTTTGGTGGGCCAATTGAAATGGCAATAACTGCAGCGAGTAGAATAAACTATTTGGTCAAATGTTATGGGTTTGCTGATTGGACAATTCGTTGTTTGCGATTGGAAACTGAAGAAGAATAAGAAAGCTGTAATGAAAGGCTTGAAAAAAATTAATAAGCTTTACAAGAGTTGAAGGCTACTTGTCGTAGAAAGTGTAAGTCTCTCGTAAGTAGATCTAAAAGGAGTTCAAAAACTTAACTATGATCAAATTTCTCTAGAACTACAAGCAACTCCTGGGTCCTCTCTGCTGTGAGAGCATGGAGCTTATCCAATCGGAGGAAGTATTTCCCATGAACATTCCCAAAGCTGATTTTGTAGTCATGTCAGTTTCTTAAGGAGTTATCACTTCCGTCCATTCGCCTCAAGATAACTGCCCAACTGTCCCCTTGACTACATGCATCGTCCTGTTTTCATATATCAATTTGTACTGTCGTGGCTGCTCAGTTTTGAAGTCTTCAATATCCGATCTATCAAGTTTCCCTGCCTTTCTCAATGTGAATCCCAATCACGATCACCACAAAAGCGTGTCTTGCTGGAGCACTGTTAGTTTTCTTCTCAGTGGAAAGCAGTCTAATCGTATACAGGGTCTAAAAAATGTACGATATTTACTATGGGTGCATGCAACACAAACTTTAAGGTTTTCACTCTGATTAGTTGGCGTTACGTAGCGGCATACATAACTGAGCTGGCGATGGAAGTGTACGGAGGGTTGAGTGGTACAGGGTAGTGGGGGCAGTGTAGCCGTGTATGCATTCAGCATGACCTAATTAATGGCATTCACATACGTTTCTGCAGGGGATTAGTGCGCAATATACTCATTCAAAGGTTGGGCTCGTATCGTTTACGGGTTAGTCACTAGTTTGTCCAGCGTAACGGGGTGAGGAAACTAGCGGAAAACGCAGTCGGCAGGGAAAAGCTGCTGCTGCGCGAGAAAAAAAAGGGAAATTTGTGAGTACTAGAGCCAGCAGGCAACTGTTTGCTGTTGATGGTTGTCGAGTGCATGCAAATTGCCATCGAAAAGATGCTGAACATGTTGCCGTGTCCAAGCTCCACTTCCAACGCCTCATGCGCCCCTAGCGGGCAGTAGCCTCAACCCGCATTCAGTTGATTTGTATGCGCACAGTGGTCTGGGACAGCGTCTTTTTTTCTTGCCCCTCTTTCTGCCTTTTTTTTCACAGTGTGCAACATCTCAGATGTTGTCCAAACGTTTTTACCAAGTGGCAAAGAGCACAGAAGCAGCTGCCAGTTGTAGACCCTGTAGTTGGATGTGCTTAGGTGTGCGCTAGGGCTGTCAGAAGTAAGACAAAGTGGAAAAATTCATATTTTTTCGATTATTCCCACTTTGTAAGCGCTATTTCTGAGTAAGAGCCAGAAGAAACCACACTAAATTAAAGTCTACTACAGGGTCTTTTACAGTCTTGCTTTCCCTTTCATACTCTTTCGTGCTAGTTGGTATTAAAGGCATGCTGCAGACCACAGCTACTGAAGCCGTACCCCTTTGCCTAGCACCCCATACCCCCCTGGGGCAGTCCTTTCTAACTGCCCCAAGGTCGCGTCCTGCCGTTCACTTTGAGCTTTTGAATTTTGAAAAGGCAGCGAGCAAAAACTGACATCGTTTTTAGAGGATTCACGTTCTGCACGCTAAGAAAACTCTTTCTCTTACCCGCTCTCCCTTTCTCTCTTTCTCTCTCTCGCTCTCTCTACCCCTGTCGATTTTGGCAAAAAATTGCAATGCAGGCGCGAATTTTGCTTCAATTTGCATGCCGAATGGCGATTTGGACGTGCCAAGCTTTCGTTACTTACCGATTAAAGTGACCATTCGCTGAGTACGGTCGCCTCAAGAGCCAGTTTTGCACAGATTTAAGGCCATTTTAGTTTAGCTTCTTCATTCTAGCTGCTTTAGCAAATACAAAGCTTCAATGTGCTTTCAAAGCTCATAGAAAGGAGAGAATAGTTAATGGAGGATGGGAAAAAGAAGTCGGAAAGTTAAGAAAACATAGAATTGAAAAATTATGAATGAAATTCTATCTGATAGTTGAAGAAATAGATTCAATTCATTACTAACCTTTCCTGTTTCAAGTTCTTGAGGCACTCCGAAGAACTAGACGAAAAATCAGGCTTCTTGGAGAGCCATGTCATATTCCAGAGATTTGATCAGTCGCTGTAGCTTGTAGACTCCAAAGATTTGTAGCCTAATCAGCACGTGCTGAGCACGTGAGTTGTTTGCCATTGAGAGAACTCAGATGGTGACCGAGCCAGGGAAGGAAAAGCCATTAACGTGGCACAAATGAAAACTCAGCACGCTGGGAGTCTTGGAAGGGGATTTGTCTCCATAGTCAGTTTAAAATCAGGGCTGCAAAGACAGATAAAGAGAGAGAGTGAGAAAATGAATACGAGCTGAAAGTTGTGCTGAAAGTTGGACTCGAATAAAATGACAAATGAGATGCCAAAAAGAGTTTGTTTTTTGTGACGAAAAAAAATATAAAATTAAGACAAAATAAACTAATCAAAATTCAGATTATTTTTGCTACTTTTTAGCCAATTTTGTATGAAAAGAATTCAGCTTTTAACCTCTTTAAACCCCTTTTTTTCGGTCTAATTGCTGGAAAAGTTTCAATATAGCATAGCTAATGGCAAATTTAGCGAGAAACAGCTCAATTCACAGCACTGGCTGGCAACAAAATGGCCAACAACCTGTGGCACATCTGTTCTATTAATTAAAATGATTAATAGCAAAAAATGTAAGGTAGCCCTGGGAATGTTCAAGTCTACGACACGACGCTTTACGATAGAACACGACTCGACTTGACTCGACGTGTCTCGACTCGTTTTGGCTTGTCTTTCTAGCCTTTCAAGCAACTTGAGCTGCTACCAAAGGCCCGAGAGTTATAAATATTGCTAAAGTGTCGAGCTGATTGTCTACCTATCTTACTCTAGCTATATTTATCTCTCCCTCTCTCTCTTTCTCTCTTCTTATCTTGCCTTCCTCCCTCCGTCTCCCTTTCTTTCTTTTCTCCTGCTACACTTTTTTGTGCCTTGATTAATTGCCGATTTGTTGGCGCACTTGGTGTCGTTTCTCTTGTTATTGTTGTGCACACACATTTACACGCACCCCCACACACACATACACACCAATATACACACATTGTCACTAGGAAAGTCAACGCTTCTTGCTGGTAATTGCCTCACTGTTGTACCTTTGCTTGTTGTTCTAATCGATTTCTAGCTGCCCTACCCCATGCCCCCCCCCCCCGCCCCCTAGCATACCCTGTAGAACCTTTACCCTTGTCCAGTTCCAGGCCATTGCTGCCATTGTTGTTCTCAATGTTGTTGGTATTGTTCTTATTGTTGCACAGTTTGAAATTTATAGTAGGTTTGCAATAATACCTAAACCATTTTATGCATAATTAGTTTTCAACGGTGCACAGTAAATGCCATTAATTAACTTTAGTCCACTTTCTATGCCGTGCAGGCTTTACTGTAGCCAACAGGAACACACACACGCACACACACACACGATTGTTCCTAAACTTTGGCAAATTAAGTAAACAAGTTAATTTCTATTTATAATCTACTATTTTTAGCTTTCACAATTTTTTATATTTTAAGCTTTAGTTTAATTATGTTTGGAGGCTACAAATATTGGGTACTAAATTTTATTATAATCAACAATAGCTAACAAAGTTTTGCCTATAAAAAGCTAACTACACACAGCTCACAGCTTATTCGGTACATATGAATTGAGGTTTAAAGTTTAAACGAAATAATCTTTTAATTTGTGCAGTTTCCAGTGTTGTTAACAGCACTAGCTTAGCTGTTAAGTAGTAAAAATACATTTGATAGATGGCTTAATGTAAGTGCATTTAAATTTAGTACTTACTTTAATTAGCTTATCTCTAAATCGGTGTTAAAATGTTAATGTGTTGAGAATTCAACTTTCAGCTTATCTGTCGGTTAATTAGCGCTGCCAGACCAGTGATGAGTTAGTTATTTATCGATTTCAACAGAGTCTAATTTCCAATCAAAGTTTAAATAAATGTGTTTAACAACTAAAAAGTTTAAAGATTTGTCGCTGGCGTTGCCAGACTGCCAGACTCACCATCATATCGCTGTTTAAAAGTAATTTCTGTTTACTTTGTTCCTAAACTCGCCCTCAGGCTGTAGTTTTAGGTTTTAGCTGCGCACAAACAAGCCCAAAAGTTAGCACAATCAAATACCCTGTACTTTTTTTTCCTCTTGTTTGTGCCGCAGGTAACAAAAAGGGACAAAACCTTTTTCGTTATACAGCGCCAAATTAAAAACATATAAATAAAATATATTTTATGAAAACTTCACGTGCAGAAACTGTGCAATATTCGCATAATTTCTAAAGGTTATTTCCCACTTTTCCCCATTTTATTCCTTTTGGCGCATAAAAATGCATTTTTCAATTTTAATACGTATATTTTATTTAGCATCTGGCCGGAAATATGAATACTCGTATGTCGCAATTGTATGTGTAGTGTGTATAAAGTGTATTGTGGTTGGTTTTATGGCGTCAATTTCGCACAACTTATTTTTTTGTGGTGTGTAGACAAGTGTGATCGACTGGTAGAGCTCGGTATGTTAGGGGATTGGAAGTTTTATGACTTTTGGTGCTACAAAATCAGATCATACTGTTCTTTAAAGTCACTTAGATTTCTTTAACAACTTGCATATTTTCCTTACTCAAATTCTTCTCTACACAAACTCATAAGCTCATGTTGCACTCTGGTTGCTGGGCTAAATAAGACGAGTGTGTGGTTCAGCCACAAATTGGGTTTACAAACGTGCACAAGTTATTGGTGTGGCAGCTGCAACAAAACCAGCTTCAGCAGCAGCTTCCCTCCCCACAGCTACGACCACCACTATTATGTCCCGCTCCGCTGCTCCTCTCACCCCAAGACCATTATTTGAGCCACTCATCTGCACTTCAATTTCAATTGGCATTTTCTTCGTTTTTTGACCTTGCAACGTGTGGCAGCCACAAAAATGTAAACGAGTGCAAACAAATTCTTATCGGAAGTGCACAAAAGCTCAAGAAACCAAATGAAATTGGCCAAAGTGGGTGGACTAGACATGGGCGATACCCTGCATGTAGAGCTTACAAATTTCTTGAATTTCGAATGGAATTTTTCGTAGAATATTTGGTGTCTCTGGGATGCAAATTTAATTTAGCTTTAAAATATACTTTATTTTGTTAATAACTAAGCTATAACTTAGTCTTGAACGGTTCATACCCTGCTCATAGTATCTGTAATTGGTGTAACTTGAGAAGAAAGTGGACATGGAGCTGGCAGCAGCTGCAGGTGTGTGTGTGTCTGTGTGCGTGTGATTGTAATGCACAACAAAAGTTGTTCTACGCCTCATTTGCAAGGACTTCAAGCTGAATCAGAAACAGAATCCGAAACGGTAGCTGGAAGTTGAAGCTCAAGCTGAAAAGACGGGCAAATATTGAAAAGCATTTTTCGTAGCATACCTGCAGGGGCAGCAAGGTACCGAAGGCAGAGTGAGGGAAGCAGAGACACCGCTGCGTGTTGCTTTTCGGCTTAATTTCTGCTGAAAGGGAGAAAGAGCGAAGGAGGAAGGGAGGGGCGTAGGGGATAGGATGACAGCGTCAACATTATCGTCTCATCAGCAGAATTTCCGCAGTGCCATTTTTGTGCTTTATCATCGTAACTAGTGAATGAATAGCAATACATGCTGCAAACGGGGGGCGTGTGGGGGAAGTGGGCGTTGGTAGGAGCTCGAAGAGTGGAAGTGGTAGCTGGTTGCACAACAACGAAAACATCAACACCACCAGCAGGCAACACTGTTTGGGGCACTTTGTCAGCAACAACAACAACAACAGCAGCAAAAACAACAACAGCAGCAGCAAAACAACAACAATGCCAAGACTCAAGCAGCTTACAAGTGTGGCATGTAGTAGCTGCCGTTATCATTCGCTTTTCACTCGCCGTCGAGAGCCAGAGACAGCAACGGAGTCGAAGCCAGAGACAGAAACAGAGACAGCGATGGAGATAAGAGGCGATAGAGAGGTGTGGGTATCGCGGAGTGGGGGTACTCTGAAGACTGTAGAGCGTAGATGCTGACACATATACTCGTGTGTGGCTGAAGCCGTAGCCAGAGGCACCAGGCACAGCACCGACTTCGTCTGTATCAGTTGAGCAGAGGGCACAGTGAAGCAAATTCCATTAAAAAGCATTAAAACAGTGGCTCATTTGGTTTTTGTATTTACGACCACTATATGTAGTGCTGCTCTGCTCTCACAAAATAAACCAAGAATGAGTCACCGCTGCCTAGCTTAGCTTAGCTGACGAAGAGAGAGTGAGCGAAAGGGAGACAAAGAAAACAGTTTGCAAGCAGCGCAGTCAGCTCATCTCTGTGCGTGTTCTGCGGTCAGCAGCGACGCCGGCTGAATTCTTGGCAGCGTCCGTACGTGTTCATTACTTTGCTCTCTGCTCTTTGCTCCCAGCATAGATCAATGCAAATTACACAAACAATTTTTTCGAATTTCGTTGCTTATCTTCATTCGTTGCAGCTGCGCTTGAGATCAGCAACAACAAATTGTACAGGTTGTTTCTATGTAGCTTATGCACATGCTAATTTACTGTTGTTTTGTCGTCGAATTTACACTTATCGAAATCTTCTTTATTTTAGAATTTGCAGCGAAGTTTTCAGGAAAGGCAAAGGGTAAGTACATATACTTTTTGTTACAGTGCATAAGCAAAATTATTGTCCTATTAAATATGTTTTGTGTGTTCATTCGTTTGGTACTTTGGTACTTTAATTTGATTTAAAGCCTTTTATTGTTAAATCAAACAGTTTTTGCCTACTCTGGCTCCACTGTGCATTGTCACAGGAATCATCTATATATAGCAGCAGTCGTGCACACACACACACAGCACTGTGGTTGGCTTTTGTTGAAGACAATATATCATAGCATCAGGCATTGAGGGTACCCCAACATGAATGTACCTCTTCCTGCTGTAGCCTCGCACCGCCCTGCCCCACTGGCGCCCCTTACCTGATGCCCTGGCGTTATGGCTACCCACAAACACTTGTTCACTTCGTATGGAGCTGCTTGTGCTTATGTAAAGTGAAAATTTTCGATTTTCTATAAAAAAATTTTAAAAAATGGCAGAGAGAGAGAGGGAAAAATTCCGTTGCTACTGCTTCAGTTGCACCCCGGGTGTATAGCCATCAAAAAATTACGTATACGTAACGTTGGTTGGTTTTCTCTCTTTTTTTGTGTGTGTTATGGGGCGTTTGTTGTCGCTGTCCTTTTAATACCGCACATAAATTATTGTAAGACTGCAGATTGGCTCTTTTGGCAACATTTTGTAGCACTCTTCATGCCTTTGTTATTTCAGTTGATTCCCGTTTTCGGAATAGGCATACATATATATCAAGTGGTGAGGTGTGAAACATTTGACCGTAGGCAAAAAAAAAGCATCTAGGCTATTTTAAAATCAACCATGGGTAGCTCTTTAAAAAGCGACTGTCACAGCTGTGCTAAAATGATAAATTAAGTCAACCTGTTGGGCAATTGGGCTACAATGCTGGCAAACGATGTGAAAACATTGGCGAAATTAATCAAGCTTAAAGCTCATTAAAAATGTGCTGGTTAACAATGAAGGGACTGTAACTTAGTTGGAATTTGGGCACTAATAGAAAGTGGTTTGAAAATTACTAGTAATTTGACTAAATTAAATATTAATTAAAGTTTATTTGTTTATTTATTTATATTAATTAAACAACTTTGAAATGCAAATTTTGTAATTTAAAGTACTTTTAAAGCTCTTCGTTAGCAGCTAAATTAAGCTAAAGGCTTTAGAAAGCACATTGGAGCTTTTCCCAATAAATTTATAATGAAATGTTAATTTAAATCGATAAATATATATATTTTTTTAAATTGTTTGGTTTGCTTTTAATCCTTAGTGAAACTTTCCTTACTTCAATTTGATTTTACCTTAGCTCAAACCACTTAATTAAACACAAAACACATTTGTTATGAGTCCAGAATAAATGAGCATAACTTTGAGCATTATTCGTATTATTTGTGATTTGTATATGAATATATATCAAGGATAAACTTTTTAAAAGCTCATATCTCAACAACTATACGTATTATGGATGGGTATAAATCAGGGAGGTAAAAATACAACGAAGCATGAAACAATTCACAACATACGTGGAAAATGTTGCTCATTCTACCTACCACCCTCCCTCCTACCTCCTGCCTCTCCCTCTCTCCACTCTCTTATCGAGTTGTACATTGGCCATTGCTCTTTTTCCAGTTGATAGGAAACAAATTGAAGGGAATGCTGCCATTTAATAAATCATGTTTTGTTTGGCTTGGCTTGACAATAATAACTTGTGTTCATGTGTGTGCTCTCTCTCTGGGTGTATGTGTGTGTGTGACCACCACAACAACCACTACAATAGAAGGTAGTCATAGGTAGGCACTGTCTGTGCGAAAGTGACCACAGTAGCATCCGGCTCTCAGGGCAAAAAAAAAGAAACGTATAAAAAACTCGCCAAGAACTTTTTGTTGTCCCCGAAAAGGGACGCCCTGTTGAAGTAAGAAGTATTAACGGTAAAAAAGGGGGAGTGGCAGGGGGTACATGGGACTGCCGAGGTGGCCAACTCAGTTACATAAGTTGCGTTTATTATTTTTGTGTGTGTCCGTAAGTTTTGTGCTTGTTTTCTGCCAACAACCAACAGCCAACATAAAAAAGCAACGTTAAACTGACCGACTAGAAGTTATGCTTGAATTTTAGTTTAAAATGCTTAAAAAGAGGCTCAACCCTTAGCCCGAGTTTGTTAGTCTTATGAATTTTAACAATTGAAGTTGATCAAGAAATTAAGTGGAGCATACCCTATTCCCTACCACCGCTTACAGGGTATGATAATGGCAGGAGTTGCACAAAATAACGAGCTACAACTGAAGCTTTTCGCTGAGCACTTTGTGCATAACTTTCCATTTATGCTGGTGTCGCTCTCCTCACCCTGCCTGCACTCCTAGGATACCCCCCTCGCCCTTGCCTGCTGCCCTGTGCTAGACATAAACCGAGTACAATTGTTTGTTGGTTTTTGTAGCGCAGCGGTTGACTTTGTCTATGGCAATGGAAATGGTCATGTGGTTGAAAGAAGAGTAATAGACAGAGTAAGAGAAAGAGAAGGAGAGATATAGAGTAAGAGAGAGCGGGGACAGCGAGGGGATTTACTGCGAATGTTTGTGTGTGTCCAAGTCCAAGTCCAAGTGCTCGAGGGAAATTCCTGTCCATTGTACATGACTTTTGATATTTATGGGTAATTTCGTTTGCGTTTTGCGTTTCAATGCGAAGAGGTGTGTTAGCTGCTACGATTTTGGCCAGAAGCAGAAGGAGCAGAAGTAGAAGTAGAAGAAGAAGAGGGAGAGGGAAGCAGCCTAAACAACGCTTGTTGGTCCAAAACAAAAAAACATAAATCAACATTTTGTTTTTAATTTGCTCTGCTCGCCGGCAACGTCTGATTTTGACAATAGACCAAAATTCTACTATATATACGTATATATAGTAAAATATATATACTTTCACGATAAGCTCTGCTTACAATGGCAGTGGGAAATGCGTTGTGTCAGTGGCAGTGTAAAGTTGGCAGTTCGTTGCCAGTTTTACAATTAGGAAAACTTGAAAATTTATTATAGTGATTTGAATCAAATGAATGACGCCACTTGGCGGCACAATTAATAATCAACTTTGTGTGCAGAATAAAGCAATAAAATCTACATGAAATATAAATAAAACAAACACAATGACACGACCCTTGACCCCGGGTTGGGCAGGTGTAAGCAGTTGTGAGTTGGAAAAACTGGGAGACTTTTGGCCATTTACCTTCGTCAACTTGCTGACATATGGAATTTTTAATTCGCTCAAATTTCGCTTCATCTCTTTCACTCACTCTCTCTCCCTTTCTCTCTCTGTCTATCTTGCTGTCTGTCTCACCTGTCATCGTAGACAAATTCAGCGTTTAATGTGTTTAAGTATAGAACAAAGGCAGACACTCTGAGCGACACAGAGAGTAAGTGAGAGAGAGAGAGTGAGAGAGGCAGGTGGTGAGCAAGACGGCGACAGAGACAGCGACAAATGTCCACAAATATTAAAGTGGAGTGTCATAAAATATATGCGCAAATTAATTCTCGTAGGCTTCACAACAAAGCGACTAATCCTACACACTTTCTAGCTCTCTCTCTCTCTCTCTCTGTCTCGCTTTCTGTCTTGCTTTCCCTTTCTTCCACATTTCCTGCATCTAATTTAAGTCCAAGGTAAATGCAAAGCTTTTCTGCCTATTTCCAACTGACATTTACATATTTTTTCCACTTTTCTTTTAACCACAAAGAAAATTTTTCAGCCAAAAACACAACAAATGTTGAAGCGACTTTAAAGTTTTACATTTAAAAGGCTCTAAACATAAAAAATGCTTTGTTTTTCTTAAAAGCCAATTTAAATTAATGTTTATAATGAACTGCAATGACTATAACCGACTGTAAAAGACCTCTTATATAGTTTGTGCGCGAGAACTCCTGGATCTCAGAGACTATAAGAGCTAGAGCCACTAAATTTTGAATGAAAGTCCGTCTATATGTCAGGCAGATCAAGTTAATTTCCAATTAATGCCACGCCCCCTACCGCCCACGCAATTTTTATAAAACTATGTTCACATTACCATAACTTGAATATAAATGGTATAGTTTTCCCTCGTTTTTGGCGAGTTATGAAAATGGTTTCCTGGTTGGAATGGTAAAAAATCTACTTAAACTTCGCTGAGTAGTAAAACTGACTTGATTGTAAAAAGTCTCTTGATATCACGACTTCTTGGTACTAAATACAGGGTCCTTTACAGCCATTACATTCCATTTTAGCCTCTCTGCTACTTCTCGGCGACAAATTGGTAATGAAATCAACTAAACAGTTTCAGTTTCAGTTTCGAACATTTGCGAATGCAAAACAAATCGTTATGCGCACGTTTATTACGATTATGGCCCAAATGTTATGGGCCATGGTCTGATGTAATTGTTGTTGTTGTAGCTATGGTTGTTGTAGTTGTTACCCATAATCGTATCTCATGACATTCTTCGTTTTGTATTAGCCACTGACATGTTGTGTGTAGTCGCCTTTGCTGTCCCACTCACACTCATTTGTAGCTGGCAACTGCTGTCTCTTTCTCGCTGCTTTCACGGAAATTAAAAGCACGTTGTGTGTGTGTGCGTGTGTGTGTGCTTTGGATTGTGGTCTGTACACGGCACATGAAAACTCGCATGCAGAATCCCTGAAATGCCACTTGAAATGCAATCCGTTGTCCCATTTCCGCTGTAGACTCACTTGCTATACCCGCTGTAGTTTTAGTTGGAGGGTATAAGCTTGTCGTGGGCATGCTTAACACAGAAATATTGTTTAGGTAGACTACCGGGTGTTTTGTGACTGGGTCGGCAACTTTCCATGTCCGTACAGGACACCATTTGTTGCACGTTCGTGTTGTTGTTCTTGTTGCTGTTGCTGCTGTCATCATCAGCATGAAGCGCCATTACAAGTAATGAGTGTGGTAGCTCTTACAAGAGAGACAGCCAGCGAGGTAGCGGCAGGGGCGTGGCAGGGCAAGCGGAGGGGCGGACGAGCGGCATAACTAGAAAGGGTCGTCACGGTCATTGCATGAAAATTGTTATCTCGCACAATGCAGACGATTTCCGGCTGGAATTTTCCACACACACACACAGACACACGCACACATACATTTATATTTTCCTCCTTTTGGCAGGACACTATAGAAATTAAGTCGCATCGCTTGCAAATGCTAATGGGCGTGGCCAACTAGAGTTAATACACTGAGAAAAAATGTTGCACTGAAAAGTTAGCCTAATAATTTTTCTAATTAGAAGTTAGAAATTTTTACTATAAAAAAATGTAATTAGTAAAATAATTTCAAAATATTTAATTTACTTTTAAATTGAAGAAAAATTAATCAAAAATATTTAAATTGAAAATTTTGAACACATATATTTTTAAACTACACATTTTATTAATAAAAATATTTTTAGAAATTAAATTTATCTAAAATATTTAATTTCATATTGTAAATTCTCATCTCAATAATTAAAACAGTTTTACAAAAAGTCCAAACTTTAATAAACTATTCCATTCCAGTTCCAAAAAGTTTATAGCTAAAAATTCTCCGATTTTTTTCAGTGCATCCTATCGTTTCCACATGTTTGTCTTTTCCTCTTGCAAGTTTTCTATTGTTTTTCAATTTGACGGTTATTAAATGAATTGCTTTGATCCCAGGAAGATGAGCTATGATAAGTTTCTATCTTTTCTTGGTTTTATCAGCTTTAAGCAAACATTATTTTGCCTCAAAGCTTTCAAATCAAATTAGCTGACATTCCATTTGATGAGGTTTCTCTAACCAATCGCTTTTCTCTGATTTTCCACTGGTTTCCCTTTGGTTTCCCTGCCTCCACTACAGCTGCTAATGAGCACTAATAACGATAACATTGTGCTACCATATCTATAAATATGGGAATAACATAGCTATGTATATATGTATATGTACTTTTATGCCTGTGTATGTGTTTCCTTGGAATACTTGCGGCTCATTTGATGTGTTATTTGAAAAGGTTTTTGTGTCTTTTATGTGTCGTGGGTTGACACAGTAGTTGCCAACGATAATTAGTTTAATTCATTGCTTTTTAGACCTCGTACTCAAAAAGAAACAGTCTTTCTCAGTAGTTGTCTTGGCACAGCTGTTTACAGGGTTCAGTAAGGCCAACAAGAAGATAACCTTTGGTGCTATTTTCATTTCCTTAGTACAGTGTGTATTATGCTTGGTATTCACATTGTGCATATATATCTTTATTTCTTGAAAATCCAAGGCAACTCATAATAATTCCGCGAATTTGAGTTCAATGTCAAGCTCAAATACAAATCTTAAATGGATTTCATATGAATTCGTGATTTTCGCTTTAGTCTTTAAGTCGTACACAAGCGTCAGTCGAATCCGTCTTCTCAGTAATTTTGGCAGCTACAGTCTGAAATTGTTAAAGTATTCAGATACAATGAGACGATTGTCCTTCCTTGAGTTGTATTTTTATAACCACCTTTTTATTCATCACATTATCTTTATTGAATATTTTGCTTATACATATTTAATATTCATTTCAAAATATTTTTATATATTTTACCCACTGACCTGCTTCGTTTTAGCTAAGTTTGTTAATAAATTTCTATAAAAAACTCTGTTGTGCATACGCTTAATCTTTATTAAGAAGTTTATTTTTATAAGCACTTTTTATATGTTTATATTTTCCACAAAATACGATTAAAAGCATAACATTTCTGTGCCTATAAATAACAATCAAAACGCATAACAAATTTATGTATCAAAATAAGAATAAACTTTAAAGCCTAAAACTCTTGGGTGCAATTTGTTTTAGCCGTTTAAAGCCAGCTTTTTGGCTAGGTAAAAGTGTGTTGGGTATTAAATTAGCAGGTGCCTGGAGTTGGGCAATTAATTCCATTGTCGAAAATAGAACAAGAAGCAATATAGAAAGATGAAGAAGAAGTAAAAGTAGAAGAAGTAGAGTGAAGAGTACTTGGTATTAATCAAATGGCGCCAAAAGGACTTAATTTGAGATGTCTGTAGGCGACATTTAGAGGCAGAAGGAGTAAGAGGGACAGGGAGACTGACGTGTCGTTGGCAGCTGGCGCCTTGAATTACTTTGCTAATTTTCAGCAGGCCAGACACGAGCAGGCAGACAGAGAGAGAGAGAGAGAGGGAGAGAGAGAGAGACACTCTGTACATATGTGTGTATCTCCGTGCGTGTGTGTGTGTGTGTGATGGCTGAGGGTTCACACTCTCTACGGTTGAAAAGTCAAAGTGCAATTAGCGCAACATTGTGTTTGCCTCTCAAATTTTTGCGACTTGTATCAGTGCAAATATTTGCTTTCAATTTCGTATGCAAATGTCGCTTTGGCTCTGGCCTCTCAGCCATTAATCACAGTCTCTACGGGAAGCACCGAGCATCAGGGGGGAGTTGGCTCTACATCTTATCTGTAGCGTCATCCCTTAGCAATAAAAAAAAAAAAAAAAAAACGGATGACAGAAAAAATAATTACGTTGTCATGTTTACGGCAAACTGAAATTAGCTGAAAGTATCTAAACGTAACCATCTTTTGATGTTGATAGCGCACAGCAGCGCCGAGCAGTGGCAGAAGCAGTGGCAGTGGCAGCCCTGTAGTGGGTACAGCGTAGATACGTTATTACGTAATATAGCTACATAGGAAAAAATTAAATAAAATAAAATAATTCTTAATGAATTTTCTTATGAAATAATAAAGTCAAAATTCGTGCTTAAATCTTTATATTTTTTTATTTTATTGAATTATTGTGGGCTTATAAAAAATATTTAGAGATTTCTGCCTTATCTGTACCTAAAGAAAATAAGTTTAAATATTAAATTGAAGCACAAGTTTTTGCATAAATAAATTTTGTTCATTTTGTCTCTGATAAAGCATATTTAAAATAATTAAAAAAATGTATTCCTGAAAACACACAATATTAATTAAAGTTAAATCAGTGAATTTAGAAAGATACGAGTTTGAAGTTTAGTTTAAGTACAAATTTTGTTTTTCTCAGTGTATGCATAAACTATATGACAGATTGTTAAGTGAAAGCAACTTGCTGGCATTTGTGTTCACTTAGTTTTCAGCTTGTTTTATTTTTGCTCGCTGTGTGACTTTTGTTTTATGAAATCAGCTAAAAGAGCGTTGAGTTGACCTTATTTGTGTGTGGCGCCCAACGTGGGCAGGATGTCGCATACTGTGTACGCTGTACAAGCACAGCACACCTTAAACCGGAAACCGGAAACATTATTCCCAAAATGTCACAAAGCAAAAACAACAAAAAAAAAGAACCCATTAGACACAATTTTGTTTTCTGGGTCAGGCGTCAGCAGCACCCAAAAAGCACACAGAAAAACAGCAGCAAAGAAGAAGGGCGAGAAGAGCAGACCAAAGTGGAGAGAAGAGTGCAAGAATCTAAAAACAAAACCAAGTGGGTGGCCTCTCAATGGTGTGACACAAACAAGCGAATGGACTCGAGTCTGAACTCTCAACTCGACTGGAGAACCACCAAAAAAGTCCCTTTCTGGCGCTCCACTTGCTCTTTCTCCCGCCTTCTGCCCTATTCCCCCCTTTCGCAACTCAACTGACCAGTCACGACTTGTAGCTGGGAGTTTTTTGGCTGGAAAGAGCAGTGAAACGATTGCGGAAATCAAGTTGTGTCAACAGCTTAAAAGCCAAAATGTAATAAGCCAGGGAAATGTAATGTAATAAAATATCAAAAATATATATAGATGTATATATACATTTAACTTGACTGAAGCTGGCGGGAGCGCATTTGTTGCCATTAAAGTTTGCTGCTTTGAAATTGGAAAAGAAGCAGAGGAAGAACAGAAGGTCAGCTAGAAATAGACAAGGCTACGACTAAGACGACAACTAAAATACCCTGTGAAATAAATTGTTGCCATCAAAATATCAATTTCTCAACAAATGTAAACTGATAGTCAAATAAATCACATCATAAAACTTGATATTGAAAATGTTCAATCAAAGCGAATCTGTTGAGAGATTTTGGCTGTCAATTTGGGCTCAATAAATACCTAATATAAAATTAGTTAACAAATAAAGTTTACCTTAAGCTATGGTTAGAGTGTGCAGCAACTTTAATTCATCGGATGGAAGATCAAGCCCTGTTTAGCCGACCCAATCCATGAGAAGGTTCCTTTTAAGCTATGCATAGTTTAAAGACTTGAAAATATTATAAGCTATAATACCTCAAGCATGAGCAGTATTCCAAATACTTAGGAGTAGTATAGCTTTTAGCTTTTTTCTGTTGGTATAAAAAACTTAAGCCTGAAGCGCTGAGAACTTAAAAAAAGAGAGAAAATATAAAAAAGAAAGGGTCATAAAAAGCGCTAGCTACGAACATTTTTGTGTGTTGGCCGCAAAAGATGTGATATTTTATTATTGTTGCGCCAAACAGTATGCAACACTTTATTTCAGCGCTATGTGCTTCCTGCCACTTCCGTTGCCCTGCAGCGCACCCCAAAAAGTATGCTACGTTTTATGCAGCCAGCAGCATTAGACGTGGCGTTTGCTGCTGCTGCTCTGCTGCTGGAACAGTTCCAAGTGCCGAGTCCATTGCCTGTGCCAGCAAGAATTCTACATAGTTTTTACATGCGATTTGAATGAGCACAAACGGATATCATGTCGTTTTCTTACCCCACACCCGACTCCCCCTCTAGCAGTCTATATAGCTATATTTGTGCATATATTGTTGTCTAAAGTGCAATAGAAATCATTTTAAAACACTCGAGAGCAATTCAAGTCGCTTTTGCACAAACGATTATTAAAACAGACGTTTTTCTTGGCGCCCCCAGAAAAACTCGTCTGGCATTTTGTCAGAGAAAACGGCTTTTTGGTATTATGAACTAACTGCTCTTGGGTGCTAATTATGTCGCTGGTTTGTCGCACATTTTGGGTACATTTTCGCTAGATTCAAACATAATTATGTTTAACTTAATAAACTGCGCTCAAATTGTGAATTATTTCCACTAAAATTCGCATAAATTGCAGTTAAGTTTAGTGGCCAACAACTCGACTAGCAAATAGCCGGTAAACATGGCTTAAACTTTGAGTCTCTTGCTAACGGGTATGCCAACAACACACATTTCTATATATATTTTTAATACACACGATTGATGGAAAAATCGCTTGATCAAATTGAGGAAAAACTAAATTAATTGCAACATTTTTAATAGAAATTATGCAAATTGAAATCAAGTTGCACTTTCAACAGAGATTGCAATATTTGAATTTAGTAATTGAATTGAAAATCTCACGGCGAAACTTTTTAATAAACCATCGTTAGGACATTGAACCAGAGCAGCAAACAAGCCAACAAACCAACAAGCAAACAAGCAAATAAACAAACAAACTGCAAAAAATCAAATGTTTTTAACTTTTCGCACCAGACTTTTGTTATGCGCTGTCAAAACGGAGTTCAACCCTTTCGAAAGTTCAATATAAAAAAGTTGGTAACAAACGTGGGGGCGTAGTGCTGTGGCAAGGGGGCGTGGCGAGCCAGTTCAGACGCGACTTTTTAATGGCCAAGCTTCAGACTTTTGTTGTATGAGCTTTTTGAACGTTTCAATGCTTTTTGGCCCTGACAATTGTTGGCCCAAAGTGTGGGTAGTAAGGGGTTAAGGGTGGGTTGGAGGTGGGTTAAATAGTAGGCATTAATTTGCTGTCTTGCAGTGTAGTGCACGCAATGTAAATGTTAATTAAGCGCGTCTCCCGCACAATTGTGGGCGTGGCATAACCCCACACCGCAAGTGAGGAGAGCGGGGTTGAAGTGTAGGGTTTAGGGTTGACTCTGTTTACTACTTAATTGCGTAAACCAAGCGTTTGATTGGTATTTGCACAGCAATTGACATTAAACAGTTCAATCAATAAAAAATTCAAACGGAAGCCAAAGTGTGAGTTTCAACAAATATTTAATGTGCCGAGGGTGTGTGTGTGTGTGTGTGTGTTGGGGTGTGTGTTAGTGTGTGCCATTATTACAATATTATTATTAGCACAATCACAATGCAAACGCCTGTCCGCTTTTAGCCCAGTTTAGTCAAATGCGGTCAATGGCCTGCTGCTTCTGGCCAAACTTAAAGAAGTCAGAGACCTCAATTTGGCTGTCAATCAACGCGATAATAGAGCTATTGATTTTCTTCCCTTCGCTCACTCCAACCCCAGCCCCGCCCACTTCGCTAGACGTGGCTAATGAGTTTCGTAGGCGTACATTGACATGGCCAGAACCCTTGATCGTCTAATTAGCCGTCTCTGCGATTTGATTGCCCCCAAAAATAAAGCATCAAAACCCAAATGAAACAAATGATTCACATATTTACAGTGTTGTGTAACACGTAAATAATAAACAAAACTTTTTGCCATGATTCACAGCGAGTTTTCTATACACAAAGTTAAATGGCGCAAAAATGCCGCACAATGGAGTTCTAAATAGCGTTAAGCCGGTAGTAGTTAGCTTAAAAAGTGAGTTGACAGTGTTGTGTAATGTTAGAAAGGCCAAAAATTAACTTTTTTGTAGCGCCAAGCAGTTTTATGGTTGTAAATCACTTTAATATTGATGCAGGTACTGTAAAAAAGGAGCAGTGTTGTAAAATGATCCATTGAGTTACGGTTTTTTTACATTTTTAACACTTTTTTGTTAAAATCGAATCATGACTAATTTTTTACCTTCCTTTTTACCTTAAACTAAAAGGTTCAATGCCTTTTTAATGGTTTAAAGTGTTTACTTAAGTATTGTTTAATTTATAGTGTAAAATCCACCGACTTAAACTAAACAATAGACTTGTTACCCAACAATTTTGACTGCATTTCGTAAAGCTCTCATTTTCAGTCTTCGACTCGAGCTTTGCGCTGCTCTAAAAATCCGGAGTAAATTTGAAATAAATAAAAATTTTTGTTTAATTGAAAGTTGTTTAAATAATAAACACAACAGTTGTTCTGGATGTATGAAGTTTTGAGATATTCCCTGTAAGTAAATACTAATTAAGTCGCTGCCAAATATGCTCAATGGCATTAGCATAGGGTATCATAATACAATAATACCAACTTTCTGCTTGTATTTAATTATTTGTTTATGTGACTTTTTGTTTATTTTTAGAAAAAGGAGCTTTGTGTACAGAAGGTAGAGACTTTTGATAATCTGCAGTTAAAAAAGTTTTTGTTTATAGACCCAGAACTTAAGAATTTAAGGGGTGTTTTAAGTTTGTTAAAATAAAATTTGTGGGCAGACAAATGTAAGTATTTAATAAGAAATTTGTATATATACCGTAGATCAATTATATAACTGATATAGTGTTTTGTGGAACAAACTCGACTTCAGACACTATAGGAGTTAGATTTATCAAATCGAAGGATCGGAGGTACAGCTATATTATAGAGTTTTGATAGAAATAACTGGTCCAAACTGAGTATTTATTATAGAAGCTATTTGACCAACTAAAAACCCTAAAAGTGTAAACAAATATCTGACATTATTTCATTTGTGGCTTTTCCTAATCAAATTTGTTACTCTCATAACATTTTACAGCGTATTTAATAGTTGACTTTACGAAATGTTCCCTGTACTCAGTGCTGTTGAAATAAAAGAGAAGATTAAAATTATAAGCACAAAATGCCATTTTAATGAAAGAAGCTGTTACTTTTGGCTCACAACAAATGTAACTTTATATTCAAGGAATTATTTTCAAGGGTTCGAGCTTAAAGAGGGTGGGTTTGAGTGGGGTAGGGGTGGAGCAGCGGAGGGAAGGGGAAGGTGAGGTGGCTTGTCTAAGAAAACTGAAGCTGACAGCAAACGAAATGTAGGACTTTCAATGCATATCTCAGACTGGAGCACTCTCATGCACATTCATGTTGCTTTAATTGTCACTCCAGCAGAGAGAGGGAGAGAGAGAGTGGAAGGAAGGGATAGGGAGAGCGAAGTGTGAGTGAAAGAGATAGTGAGACATTGTGGCAAGTTGTAACAAAAAACCAATAATGGCAACTGTAGTTGTAGTTGCAGCTTCCTTAGAAGCGAATTGGTAGTGTGTGTGTGGCATGTGTGGGTGTGGCACGTACGCCCCTTTTATCGATTAGCGCATGTAAGCTGTTACTACCTACAGACAAGTATTCGTGCGCGTGGGAGTGCGCGTGTTTGTGTGTTTATAAGCCAATCAGCTGAGTGGCTAAGGAGGGGTGGAGGCGGCTTGGGGCAGGGACTGGTTTTTTTTGGTGGCCCAAAGCAAATGACGCTGCAAATGAAAGCAGGAAACGTTGCCGCATTCGCATTCATTCATTTTACACACAAAAGCCATTAAAACGCTTTGATTCTATTGTTTTGTTTGTCATCAACAACAGCAGCAAGAACAACAACAACAACAACACAAGCCAAACAGGTTCAACATCATCATCATCATCATTCGTTCACTTATGTACATCGTTTTCTGTTTTTGTGTAGAGAGATTGAGAGAGAGAAATGTAGTGGCTTTAAAGTCAAGGCTGTGATTTATAAAGTTGCCTTAAATTTGTGCACGTAGCTGTAAATGCTGCCGGCGTCGCTGCGGACGCACTTTGTGCTAAAGGAGACGCTAGACAAATGAGATCAGTCGCCGTGATTTTAAGCCCAGTTCACAAAGAGAACTGAGAGCTTATGATATTGTGCGAAATACGTTGCGCTATAAGCAACGGAGTAAATTTTTTTAGAACCTCTACATTAAAAATGGTTGATATGTCTATTAGGTTAGTCAGGATGTGCATAACAGGCAGAAGAAAGCTTTTCGACCCCATAATGCATATGTATTCCTGATCAGGCAATGTCTGTCTGTTTGTCCATCCGTGCGAACACCTGGATCTCAGAGTGTATATGAGCTGGAGCCATCAAATTTGGAATGAAATTTCAATTTACACAAAATCTGCCTGTTACCATTATGGGAACCAAGTTTGACTCGAATCGGATAACTATAGCCGATAGCTAACATAGGACAGCTATTAGCTATCAGCTGCAAACCACCCTTGACCTCACTCGATTCATATTCGTTAAACTTGGCAATTACTCACACTGAAGCACACCTGCTTTAGTGCCATAGTCATAAGATATGTTCGCAATGATCTCCTAACCTCACTTTTGTTATGCGCTTCACTTTCACTTTGTTGTAGTTCTCGTCGTTTGCTGGCTCAATATTATTATAGTTTTTGTTCAACATTTTTTGTCTGAGCTGCGGTTTTTTTCATAAAGTGCCTTTGGTAGCTGCTTTTTAGCTGCCACCCACGCCCACCCACACACACCCACACACACCTACACACACCCACACTGCTATCCTTTTTCGTGGCGCTCTCACAGGTCGAGCGTCTGGACGACCGGCATTGCTCTGGCTGTAAAACCGAGTCTTGCGGAAAAATCAACATTGCACAAAACTTTTGAGCACCTCCCAGCAGCCCAATACCCCAGCAGCACCCCAGCAGCACCCCAGAAGCACCACTACTTACACCGCAGCCAACTTTCCACTTGGTCTTTTTTCTCCTTTTTTTTTTGTTTTGGCTTAGCGTTGATGATGTATGCACTTTGAAAAGAGTTGAGCAAAGTGGTTTTTCGGGTTTGATGAGCTAACGTCAGCCACCTTCGCCTCCACGACCCTGGCAGTAAGCATTGGAGTTGACATTTTAGCTATTTTGAAGCGAGACAGCAAATTTTCCTATGGCGTGAACAGTTTTAAAAGTTTCAAGCTATTTTTAACTGCTTTTCATGGTCAAAATTTAGCAAATTATTTGAATTTTAGCGATTTTATTTTATATATATATATATTTTTAAATATTTGTTTGTATAGCGATTTTTAAAATTTTCAAGCTATTATGTTATATGTTATTCTTCAACAAACTAAAGAATTTGAAGCTACATTTAGCGGATTTTCAGCAATTTTTTGTAAAAACAATTTCATCATTTAATTAACTAGTTTTAGCTGTTTTGTAGCTGAACGCTGAACACGTTCAACAATTTTTAGCTTTCTTCTAACAAATTGAACACAATTATTGCCATTTCTAGCTTTAAGTTGTCCTTGAAAATCTGGCAGCACTGCCTCGAGCGCCGTGTCACGCCTTCTCACTCATACTCTGCCGCTCTCCTCGCTCTCTCCCACTCACTCTTTCAGTTTTCTTGCTGTGCTCTTTGTTTGCATTTCACTGGCTGCATAATAAAGTTATTAATGGACTTCAATGGGGTTTCAATTATGCAATTTCTGCGATTTGAAATTGAATGATATTTTGATTGTTTGCTTTGGCGGCACTGCAATTTAGCCAAACTTTTCTCTACTCTTTTTTTTGGCTAATATTTGCTTAGCTAGCGCTTAGTCTGCACTCAAAAGAATTTACTTCAAATTTCGGCAAACCTAAAACAAAATAATTTGATAAAAACTTTCCTACACTTTTTTGTTTTCAATTAAAGTTTTTTCCTTATTCGATTTCGATACAATTACGTCGATTACTATCGATACTCGTAAGCACAAAAATACTAATTTTCAGGGCTGCACAAAGCAGCAAAAACTAGCTGGTCACACTGAAATGAAGCAATGCGATTTTAAGCAAAAAGCGCAGTCAAAATTTATGAGATTCAAGTAAGTTGTGATGGTAAATTGGCCAATAGTAAAGCTAATTACAGTTAATAAGACAGGAGGCGCATCATGAGGAGTTTTGGACTGTCAGCTTACCAGAAATCTCAAATAAAAATGAGGGAAACTCGAAAACAGCTAAGGAGTATGCAAATTGTGGCTGACGCACGTGATCAGGGGTTGGAAGTTTATAGAGTTCCCTTTGATCAAACCGAGGAAGAGAAAGTTATGCCGGAGCAGGACGAGGTCATTTCGGATTTCGATGTGTTGAACATTTACACGGATTTGACCAAACTGACCGCCATCGAGAAGCACTTGCAGCTGTTGTACCGGTGTGTATAAGTAGGGAGGGAGTAGGGAGCTTATAAGACTTTTCACTGTCTATACTTCCAATCCTCTTCTAGTCATCCACCCATGCGATATTGCACACTTATTGTTTATATCCATTTTAGTCCCTCCATGTGCTTTGTGAAAACGCTGTGCAACTATCACCTACAGGAACTGGACTGTCTGCTGTCGAATACTTGCTATCAGCCGGACACTCATCCGGCGCTCTTCATCCGTCACACGAATCCCAAGTGCAGCTTAAATGTGTACGATAATGGGAACATCAGCTGCCAGGGCTATAGCTACGATGGGGCCGCGTTGGGCGCCAACTGTTTCATAAATACGATGGAACAATTCGGGTATTCCCCAATGTTCGATAATGTCACATTTAATGTGGTCAATGCCACGTTTTGCATGCCATTTGCCATTAATCTGGACAAGTTCTATGAGGAGCACCATAGGGATTGTCTATATAATCCCGCAACGCATCCATATCTAACGTATAAAATACAGGAGAGCATTATCAAACTGGCCATATTCCCCGTGGGCTATATCTATGTACTGCTCTCCTCCAATCCACGCAGTACCCATAGCGCTATTGCACACATTTTGCCGTTGCTATATCGCCATCGGGATACGGATACGGATCAACAATTATGCTGTGGTGACATTAATTTCAAACTGTTGTGGGAAACAGAATTCCAGAAAGCCTATCAGGATACCTTAACACACTATATGCCCACCGACGAGCGAGAGCAGAAACTTATGGTGAAATTTTAGAAAAAGTTTGGAACTTCCGCACATAAATGTCTAAAATGACAGGAAAAGTGTAGGAAACTTTTGTCGGTTATTCAAAGGCCAGAGGCGGCGTAGAAATAAGTATGTTTTAAAAGCCACTGGCTAATAAGTATTATTTCACAGAGTGTACTACAATTTATGTATTTGGAATAGAAATTTGCATATATTTTTACCCACTTGTCTACACATTTCAATCGAGTTTTGGGTTATATTCATTGGACACCGATCTCTAATAAGTTTACAGGGGCCAATTTAGTTTGTCAGAAGCGAAAAGTGCTTATAGTATACATATATATTCTTAAACAGCTTCAACTGACGATATAGCGTACCCTGTTTACATTACCATAACATGGATACGACTGGAGCTATCGTGACCAAATTTACACATGTGTACGATACCACTGTACCTTATCTTACCAAGTTGGGTCTAGGTCAGATAATAGGACAAATCTGTTGAAAACTTGGAGAAGTACGGGGTCTTCTGCAGTGCTCTAGCTCCCTCTCAGTAACCTCAGTAAACTTTTGTTGCCATTTTCTTTTGGCCCTTTTTATGCTTTATGTCAATATTTTGCACAAGTCATTAGCTCCCATTTGCATCCACAGTGAAATGTCAACCAATTTAAGAGTTCAACGGGAAAAGAAAAGAAAAAAAGGTTAGGAAAAAAGCCACTAAAAATCACTCACAAATTTACAATGTAAATTCAAAACTTGCAGCTCATCGAATTTCATGTTTGCATTTGTCGTCAGGCGCCAACACACACAGAGTGGGAGAAGGAGTGTGAGAGGCAGCGAAGGGTGGAGTGAGTGGTGCAGTGGAAAGAGAGAGGGAGGCAGTGAGAAACGTATCGCCAATGTGTGAAATGAAATTTGAAACTGTCGTTGATTCTATTGCGCTCTCCTTGTCGCACGCTGTCCGTTTTCAGAGCTATTGCATTTGAATTGTTTTTGTTCGCCGTGAAAAACAATTCAGTGTCATATTTGTGTGTGTGTGAGCGGGAGAACGGGTGTGTTTGTTTTCGAAACTAAACACATACACGCGTACACCGCTCAGCTGTGCGACTAAACGATATGTGCGGATAATTTTCAACATTTTTGTTTGCATTTGTTGCGTTTTTGCTCCGTTTCTGTTGTTTGTTGTTGTTTAACAGTTTTTGGGGCCATTGACGGCTTTTCACGTGCTTTGCGCCTTTGTTTGATTGGCTTTTGTGGACTATTGGGATTACTCATTAGCCTATTTTCCATATCTCTTTGCGAGACTTCTCGACATAGTTGACGAATTTTCACAAAAATTAGCATGAGTCATTAGCTTAAGAAGAGTAGTTTGGCTAATAGAGTTAGATTAATCAGCAGTTGTGCTGGCATTGAAACTCTTCGCAAATTGATTCACTACTTGTTTAAAAACTAAAGATTTATTTGATTCACAAAGTTGATTTTATAGCTAAAACTTTGGAGTGTTCGCATTTAAATCAAAAATATTTGCAATGAAAACAAATTAACTAAAATCTGCTCACTTAAATTTCAAATGCAAACGAAAGCGCAAAAAAATGCAAAACGTAATTAATATTAGTTAGAATACGTGTGCAGAGTGTGTGTTTGTGTGGGTGCCGCTGATGCTGAAGTGACTAGGCAACGCTGCAGCTGTTTTGTGTGTGTGTGGTGGGCGTTTAGTAAAGGGTATTTTGATTTTATCCTTCAGTTTGTAACAGCTTAGAATTTTCAGCATAATTTTAAATAATGGTAAAGTAGTGGGTATCTTCTAAGTCGTATACTTCGTTGTTGTTGTGCCAGAGAGTGTGAGTCTGCATTTTCATAATTTTGTGCACAACAAAAAGCAAAGAACGCAAAAATAGAGAGAATAAAATAAAACGAAATGCAGCAAATTCCTAGCGCTGGAATTTTAGCAGCAAATATTAACTTACCACACATTCAAACACAAACACACGCACACACAGACAAAGCAGAGTGGGAGCAGCAGGCAGAAAAAGAGAGCAGCAACAGAGAGCGTAAGGTCACCCAATTTGTGTATGAAGCTGCAGCAGCAAAAGAAGCAGCGACAACAAAACTCATTAGCAAAAGCAGCGACCGTGAACGACACTGAAACAGAGAAAGGCAAAGAGAGGCCGAAAGAGAGCGGGATACGACAAGAAGTGGGCAGAGACGTCGCAACGTTGGCTGTGCTGCTAGCATTGTGGGCTGAGGCTGATGCTAAGTCTGATGCTTGGCAGTGGTCAGTCGAAGCCACAAAGCGCAGCTTGCACTTTCGTCGCGCCCACAAAAAGTTTTCGCCCATTTTATTCATATTTTCTGAGGCCGTCGCTGCACTTTATCTCTTTGCGGCGTTCTCAGTTCTTAGTTGGCGAAATTGTGTGCGACCACGAAAATCTAATAAGCGCGCAAATTTGTTGACATTGCGCGAGTGTTTTTTTATTTTTCTTTCATATAGCCTAACGGTAAAAGTTGTGCCTTTCTTTGTGCTTATTTCTGCTTCCTAAGCAGTACTGGCATTTCGGTAAGCTTAAAGCTAAATGTGGCTATTTTTAAGTTTAACGATTATTATGAGCATTAAATCTAACTTCATTTAAAATAATCAATTTTTTAATTAATTTTTAAAACTTGTAACATAAACTCATCATAAAATTGCAGAATTAATAATCAAGCAAAATCGATTTTAAAGCAGAATGCAGAAAGTAAAATGTAGAGAAACAAGAGACAGAGGTTGAGAGAGAGAGAGAGAGATAGAAAGAGAGAGCGAAAGTTGAGTGAAACAGAGAGCAAGTTAAAAAGAAACTAGACGCATAAACTTTTTAGCTTTTGCAATGGAAAACGAAGTCAAAACCAGACAAAGGAAAATAAAACAACTAGCTGAAAATAGCAGGGACTGAAAGAACACGACTATGAAATGCCCTGTACTTAAGTTTTTAAGAACTGTCAGTTTAAGTGTGTATATATAATTCCAGCTCTAAAATAAAATAATAAAATAAACTAGACTGAGCACACGAAAAACATAGTGTACTCTTAGACGAGTTTTTGGTACAGGGTGGTAAAAAGCACAACAAGAAGAAAGATGGCGGCGTTGGCGTTTGCATCTGATGCCATAAAGTCGCTAAATCAACTGATACGTTCAGTGGACAGCCGCAGACAGCGGTGGAAGCAGTAGAGAAGGAAAAAGAAGAGTTAAGAAGAAAGAAGAGGGGGAGGAGCAGATGAAATGATTTCATTAAATGTTGCGACATTCAACAGAGTGTGTGAGAGTGAGAGAGAGAAGGAAATGTAGAGCATGCACAGTCATGTTGAGTTCATCAGAGCTGCCTTTGATTTTATCGCTTTAAAACTGAGCACTCATATGAATGCGCGCGCGTGTGTGTGTAATGAAAGCGCATAAAGTTTTTTAATTATTTTTGTGGTTTTAAAATGCATTTCTTGTGATTCACTCGATCTCTCGCGATGTCCGTGTGAGAAAAGGCGACCACAAAATGCGCCGACTTTATCAGCGCCTGGTAATTGTCATCTCTGCGAGTGCTATGGAGTCAGAAAGAGAGGGAGAGCTCGAGAGAGAGAGAGAGGAGCTGCCGCAGAGCATTGCATTCAATTTAAGGCAAAGTGCAATAACATGTTATTTCAACGCACTTTTCATCTGATTTTCTTCCTCTTCTTCTTCATCTTCTGGCTACTCATGTACATACATACATGTATTTTTGCCTGAAACCGTTAACGGGAAACGGCTTTAAAGCATTCCAACCTTATTATGCAATTACAAGTGGAATGACACAGTCCGCACCATCTCAATTGCATTTACTTTTCATTATATTATTGAGCCACATATACGAATAATTGCAATCACACACACAACACACACACACACCGCTGGGAAAACAAAGGAAAAATATTCATGGAAAAAATAAAATATAAATACATGTTATTTGAGAATACTTTTGAATACCAACAATACTCGAGTTTACTTTGACCAGAAGATTCCAGACAACTGATTATACAATGAAATGTATTCATGGGTTTTTATGATTGCCAACTGATTGGAAGAAGCTTTAAAAATTCAACTAGAATTTAAATTTAATGCCAACTTTTGTGCCAAATTAAAATTAAATTTCTCTTGTCTAATTAATTAACTTATTCTTAGCAACATTTAATTAAAATGTCTACAGTCTTGTATTAAATTTCAAATGCCTCAAACTTTTCTAGAAATGCCAAAAGTTTTCGTTCCACTTGCAAATCAATTAGTTGACATGCCCAAACGAAAATGCACGAAAAGTGCTAGTAAAAACTGTTAGTTAGTTAGCTGGAAAATTTAGTTGCCACCTGTCAAAAGTAGGCACTTTATTTAAGACGGGCATCAAGTATACGCCCCCCAAAACAAGTCGAGTCAAGTGAAGTGGAGTCGGTAGCAAAGTGCTCACATCAATTTGACTGAAAAACTGGGTTAGGAATGCCAACAATGCAAACAAAACCTAAACGATTTCAATTTGCCATGCTGATAAACGCCAAAAAATTAATTCGAGTAGCTCATAAAGTGCACAAACATATATATGGAGTATATATAGATATAGGTAGGTTTATATGGTTGGGAAGTATTTTCACTTTTTAGCCTTTTTCCCTCACATATGTGTTATTTATGTAGAAATAAAGTTTGGTTTTTTCTTTCGACTGTGCCAGGCACAAAGTTGCACCGCTTTTCTTAGTTTTCCTTCTATTTTTTCGAAGCTTTCCCACTTTCTCCCGTTTCCCTTTAGCTGACTTAACTGTACTAAATAGTTTCTCACGTGACTTTTGCACATAAAAAATGGGTTTATTGCTGCACACGTATTCATTAATAGCAGCAATGAACTCACATGTGAATAGTGAATAAGACTGACTGTGTGTGTGCACTCAAACACACACACTAACACACCCCCGTTAGCTGCATTGTTGTTGTGCTTGTTGCCTGGATGCACTCGCAAAATGGTTGCAAGTCGTCTGCACAGGAAGTGCATATTAATTGTGAAAATTTGTACGGGTATTTCTTCGAAAATAGTTGCCTGCCTTACAACCTTAAAACCATGCAACCCTACACCTCACCCCCTTTCGTTCTTCTGACCTCCTCGTTGTGTTCTGGGATTTAAGCTGAAGCTTCGGCTTGGCTTTTGTGCAGTTCCAAAAATATATCGTACACCTTCTATTATTGCAGCACAAGCCACTCGAAAAGCCAGTTGAAGTTTATTTTTTGGCTTTTGCCAAGATGTTACTGGTAACTAGCGCACATTTGTGTTAGTTAAACTACAGGGTATCAGCTAGTAAATTAAGTGCGGTTAGCTTAAAGAAATTTAAAGGCAAATGACTCAAAAAGTTGGTCAAATGTGAGGACAAAAATTTAATTTCAAGAAAAACGTATAATTTTTAAGGCAAGTTTCCCTTTTAAGCTCATTGGCGCCCAAGGTGGTCAGATAGCCCCTTTGAAATATGCATAAATTCATAAAAAATTTAAAAAAAGGTCTATAACATTTAGCTTATATCTTAGAGATATTAAACATCACTTAAATTATATAGCTAATTTTCTAGCTGATGACTTTTTTTGTACTGGCGCCCAACGTCTGCTGGTAATTCTTGTTGAATGGCCATTAACTTTAGGCTATATCTTAAAGAAAAGCTGCTGTATTATGCTATACCAATAATGCTAGTAGTCTAGTCATCAGACTCCCAGAAAGCTCTACTAGCTATACGAAGCTATCAAGTGTGCTTAGTCGCATTTAAAAGTTTTAAATAGTCTTGGTAACGTACATATTACTCTACACATTTAAGCAAGGATCAAACGGTCGTTCTTTTGAATTGGCGCCCAACGTGTGGAGTGTGAATGCTCCAAAGTGACCATAAATTCTCAGCAATGAATATTTGACCGAGAACGGAGTATGCAAATATGTAATTCATCGTTTAATTTAAGGGGTTTTTTCTTAATCCAAATGGTTGGCCAAGCTAGATTTCAAGCATAACCATTTTCTAGGATTAAAATTGCAATAGTTCAACGGTTTTATGGCCTTTCATGCTGTCCACATTTCAAATATGTGTGGTGTGTGTGGTGTGGGTGTGGGTGTGGGTGTGTGTGTGTGTTTTTCTTAAATTGCAAAGCCACAAACTAAACGGGATTATAGCCATATACTCGTACGTTATTTGTATTCGTTTTCCGTTTCCTGTTGCCCCATTACGTATACGCAGTGGGCAGAAGTTCAAGAGCACATTCTTGTGCTAGAGTCGAATTGATTTTTAATAAAAATTGAGAGCTTACTACGAAAATCTGTAAGCATTTTGTTGTGTGTTTGGCTATAAAATTAAAAACCAACAGCAGCGTGTATGACTGAATTGGGGGAAGGGCAAACGGAAAGGGAGAGGGGTTTTTCCAGCGGGTGTGTTTTCTGTTTGGATTGTGGAGCAGTGGAGCTGTGGATCTGTGGCATCATCCATTGCACTCTAACACCGAGTGTATCGTATTTAACATTGTGTGCATTTTCTAGCAAACTGCTTTCATTTGGTTTGTAGATTGTGCAACGCCAAACAATTTTTACAAATGAATGCATTCGTGTTGTATTCGTTTACTCGTTTTCATTTTCATTTTCATTTTCCTTCTCATTTTCATTTTCCCTCTTAACTGCTAACGAAAACAAAACAACTTTTTTTTTAGTTAATTACGGGAGAGAGCTTGGCATCGAGCACAAGTTGGCAAAAAGATGTAAAAATCAAGAGGCGTCTGGAAAATGTTTCATTGTTGATTTTCAGCTCCGTTGCAACAAGCAACAAGCTACAACAACAACAACAACAACACCAACGGAAACAACAACAATGCGCTCAATTGGCTTAAAATGAGTTTTTATGGGATTTGCATACTCTGAATGGTAAAATAAGTGCAAACAATAGCAATAAGTAACAAGCAAGAAATACTCAAATTCTAAACACAATGAAGACCATGAAAATCCTTGAAAGTTAAAACAATTGAAGTGTTCTAATTGAAGCTAAAATGTTGAGTTATTGGCTTGTTAACATTTGGGTAGAATACAAAATGAAACTAAATATTTTGTTATAATTATAAACTGACTGACTGAGTACTCAACTAAAAGAATTTAATATTATCTTGGCTAAGATAGAAGTTTGGCTACTTAAAGCCACTGCTTTTGGCTTGAAAAGTTTTTGTAGTTGTCATAGTTTTTATTCTGTTTTGCCTAACTGCTTCTTGCGGTGTTACCACTTTAGCTCTAGCCATGCTAGCTAACATTTTAGCCTTTCTTGCCTCCAAAACTCAGTCAACACTGGCAAACAGGCGTACAGGGTAACCGCAGAAACCCAACGAGGTGAGCTCGTCACACAAAAGTCCACACAGCATAGAATTGTGGGGAAAAAGCAAATTTAATGCTCACAATTACTTTGCATACATTAAGGCGCGTGTGAGTGCACGGATTTGCAGGGAGTTATAAATGGAGTAGGAACTGGAACTGGAACTAGAACTGGAACCGGAGCTGGCCCGCCTTTTATAGTCGGTTTAGTCCGACTTCTTTTACATAATAAAAGCGTAAACACGTTTCCACCATTGACCAACCGAAACGGCTATAACAATGGCGCCGCCATTTCATCTCTCTCTGTCTCTCGCACCTTTTGCCTCTCCTGTTAGTGCCTTGGGGGGCTCTGGATTTTGATGGGGTATACAAGGCATATATGTTGCCTTCACTTACGCGTAGTTTTTTGCGAATAAAATTGCTAGCCTTTTTTTTCTGGCTTGTTTTATGAATTGTTTCAATGCTCATTTACCGGTTGGCTTAATGGGTGCACTGACTTTGGTGTAGGAACTGGGGAGCAGGGACTATGAACTTCAAAAGAGTAGTAATAAAGTGCACTATTTTGGCCTTTTTTTATAGCAGTAGGTAACTTTTATTTGGAGCTTATTGTTGACCAATTGTTTTACTTTGGTCTCTCTGAAAGAAGGACTTAAGAACTTAATATCGAAACTTGATGGCAAATAAAGTCTCTTTATAAAGATAATCAAGACTATAAAGCCTTCAACTAACAAATTTTCAATAGACATACCCCTTTAGAAGAACAGAGCACATTCCGCTCTTAATTCTCCCTGATCACACCTAATTACATATGTAAACATTGTTTCCTTTGCAGCTTTAAAGCCCTCACTAAACCCAGCTGAAAGTTGAAAACACTTTTCCGCCATTGTTTTCATAAATTGTGAACTTTAGTTGGTTAGTTTTGGGGAAAACTCATATCTTAGTAACACGCAATATCCAAAAAGTAACTGAAAATTCGTATTTAGTTCGTTGAATGCTTTTCCCTCTCGATTTGGCTTCTATTTTACCATTTTCCTTTTGGTATTTTTTGTTATTTTTGTGAACAAGCTCGCATTGCACAAAGTACTCCAAGTTTTTATTTTTTTCAACTCTTCCTTTCGGCGTCTTCGCTCTCGATTTCGCTGTGTAGCTCTCTCTCTCTCCCTCTCTCTCTCTCTGTCGCTCTCTTTCGCGCTCTCTTCTCTGCAACTTCAGTGCAATGTACACGCATTTCTCTGCTTGCCACTTGGTTGTGTGTGCACACACATATACACACACAAACCCACACACCGTCAAAGCAGATTACCAAAGTCGCAGCTAACATATTTCAGCACAGTGAGCGCCAGAAAAAAGCGTACAGGAAATGCTAGCGAAGAAATATATACATATATGCACGTATAACAAGAAGCAAATAAAAATGCGTTTTGGGTAGGGGGGTAGATTAAATACCCTAGAAATTTTTGTAATAAGAAATATAAGATTTGAAACTATTAGGAATACCTTTATTATAAATATATACTTATATAAATATAGAAAAAAAAAATTAAAGCATCATTAGGCTCTCTATACACCAATTTTCCAGGGTATCATCTACAAACCAAGACGAAGTAGAGTGGGGCAGAAAAATAGTGTTGCAAGTGCGCTAAAGTTTCATGCTTCATTGGATGCCGACGCCGACGTCGATGCCAGCGTCAACTGCTATGGAAACTTATATTTCCTGAAAGGGTTGGGGGTGGTATAAAGTGGGGTGTACTGGTTGGTGGGAAACCGTTGCTACAAGAACAATCAAATTTTTCAGGCAGCTGAACTTCAGCTTTGGCCCCGGGTCATAACATGATTCTGCTTCTTCTTCTTGGAGGGGTTGGTAAGGGGTTGGGGCAGTTGGCGGGCGTGAGCAGATGAATTGAGGCGGCACTTTCATAATCGAAGCGCCGGCGAACCAGATCCAATGGAGTCGAACCCACTTGTGGGTTAATAATTTTAGACCCTGTAGGCAGAAAAGTCGTAAGGTATTTGCGGTTTGTCGATTGTTACGAAGCAGCAACTGTTTTAAATATGTAAACACTACAAAAAATTGCCTAATTACAGGGTTTTAGCTGTCGTGTTCACTTTTGCTTGGCTGTTTGGGGGTGCGGTGCCTGCCTGGCTGCTTGGCCACATTAAAGCACATTTTAAATTTAAAAGACGCTCAAACAGACCCGAACATTACCAAAAACTTCCCTCTCCCCCAACGCCCACTTTGGCTTGGCTTAAACCCCCTGGCCCCTGTCAGCCGGTTTGGGGGCCAATCCATTGTCTGGCAGGCACTCAAGCACACATATGCTTAACGCTTGCTGCTCGGAAGATGTCTCCTGCTCCGTTTACCCCTCTTTCCCCTCTTCCCACCACTCTTTCTCCGATTTCGTCTGGCAGTTTAGTTTTTGGCTTAAACGTTGAGGGGGCGAGCGGTAGGTTGAGGGCTGGAGAGGTTTCTTGTTAGGGTAGCTTCTTTTTTTCTTGTTAAATTTTTCTGCTTTTGCCTCTTTCACTTTTTTATTTGCATATTTTAATGCAAATTGTGCAGAATTAATTTAGTGCTGTTTAGTCTGCTGTCTTCTTCTTCCCCTCCCTCTGCTAACCACTTAGACTACCTCCTAGTCCCCCTCTTAACCGCATTTCGTGGGTCTCTGTCTGTGTGTCGTTTCATATGTAAATACACATTCGAGTTTCAAGTTTTATTTCGTTCAAGTTCGTCGCTTTTCTTTATTGTTTATGCTTAAATTGTGTTTCAAGGCGCACTCAGCTGTGTCCTAGTTTTGCCACTCCCCCACCCTCACCCACGCCCTCATCCTTACCCTCACCGCTCTCTGGGGGTTGGGGTGAAAAATATTTTATGAGCTATATTATGTAAACTGAATTTAGTTTTTGGCATTTGCTCTTCTTCTTGCTTCTTTCTCCTCCCTTCTTCTACTCCGACTTCGTTGTCAGTTTGTTGCCGAATTATTCGACAAGGCATTCGAGTGGCAAAAGAATTTGCTATGCTCGATTCCAGCAGATAGCTGGTATCTAAGCCGTATACCCTGTAGCTGGGTTGGGGTTAAGGGTCTGTTGTGTTTACCTAACTGGTTTACTTAAATTTTTGAGTTTATTGTCAGAATTTATGGAATTTATCGGTAATTACAGGGTATTGTATAGCTTTATAGTAATAGTAAACGAATGACAGGGTATTTTGGCGTTTTGTAGCTTAAATTTAAACTTTAAGTTTGAGAAATGACATATTGTTAATGTTTTTATAGATTGTAGCCAAGTAATGTTTGTTTTTAAGAATAAGTAAAATAAATACAGTGTATTTTGAGTAGCCTAACATGTAAAAAATGATTTAAAAGTTAATTTATACGTTTGCTGCTATACTTCTACTCTACACTGTACAAGTTTCACAAGCAGCATAAAGAAAAATTCAAAAGTAATGTCTGACTTGATGGAATTAGAGTGTATTTATTGTACTCTAAGTGTGTTTAACTGTTTCAATAATTCATCCTAACTGTTTTTAAATATTTACTTCTAATTACAGGATATTTGGGCGTCGTTTGTCACAAGCGTTCTTCAAAGTAAAGAAATTAAATATTATTTTTGGGTAAGTGGTTTTTATATTTTTACTTTAAATATTGAGGAGTTTTTATTTAAATACTTAAACCAATTTTTATAAATGTTTTAAAATGAATCTCTAAACTTTTGGGGTATATTTTTTTAAATTTTATTCAAGAATTTATAAGATTGTAGGATAGCTTTTCTACACCTCCACTTTTCACGCACTACAATGTTGCACAGCCAATTGTTTGTTTAAATAATATAAAGTGTACTTTTCGTTGAAGTCCTCGTAATACCCTTTAAATGGCAGCTGCTGTGTGTTTAGGTAGTCGCAGTTTGCATGAACTAAACGACGGCGGACGAAATTATTATTAAATAGAAAAGTAGAAAAATAGAATGACATTAGAAATTTCACTCACGTACAAGGGAAATTAAATGAAATGAATTTTCCTAGCCGTCCTTCAGTTCTGTTTCAGTTCTCTCGGTTATCTACCGCGTTTGTCTTTTTTCCATCTCTCTCTTTTTCTTTCTCTTTCTTTTGCACTCCACGTATTTGCTACCATTTTGGCAGCAGCTGCAATTCGCGAGCGTCCGCGAAATTTATGCCGATCATTCATAATGTCAGAACGCGACCGAAGTTAACACTGCACATGACCCCGCCACGACCCCTGTGTTGACCCCCTTTTGATAAGGCCTAGAGGTTTCTAGGCTCAGCAGAAAAAACGAAAAGGAAAAGCAGTGAAAATGTATGTGAATAAACTGGGTCAGATCGGAACAGCAATTTTGCTTTTAGCCTTAAAGACGAAAGACGTTTAAGTTGCGACTCAGAACTTGAAGCCTTTGAAAAACCCATAAGCAAAAGATTTGTAATCCTTCCAATAAAAAGCTGCTTTGTTTGCTAAGAAGTCTTTAAGAAAGTATTTAAAAAGGTAGAAAAAGGAGAGGGAAGAAGAGTGATTTTAAGAATTTAATTGAGATGAAAATTTTTGAGGAATACATTTTAAAACTGTTTTGGATAAAGAACTTCAAATAGGAAATCGGGCATTTCAAAAGTTTAAAGTAGGAAAGTAGGATACTTTTTTAAGTCTTTATGCTAGTTGAGTCTAAATATATTATCTAGTTAAAATCAGTAACCGTCCCCCACTTAAGTGTTGGTAAACGCACAATTGTTCCAGTTAATGCTAAAAAAAGCTGATCTGCTTTCATCTACACAAAGGCTTTTGCTGCTTTCAAAACTAATGAAATGAATGACTTCAGTGCGTACTATAAATCAGCTTCAAATTATGTATTTGTTTATGTAAAACGTGAGCAACAGAGACAGACAGAGTGGTAGAGAGGGAGGGAGGCTAAATGAATGAAAGAAATCACCAAAGCAACACGAAAGTCGTGCACAATAAGAAAGGAAAATCAATTTCCGCTTTCAAAATAATTCCAAAGCCATACAAAAGCTGCATGAACCGAGCCAAGATGAGGCTAAACTGAGCTGAGCTGAGCTGCTCTCAGCTGAGCAGTAGGTGGGGACGGTAGGCGGGTAGGCGGGGGGTGGAACGGGGGTCGAAGTGGGTTCGTCAGGTCTTAGAAAAAGTTGCCATTATCCAGTGAGGCAGCGAAAGAAAGAACGAGAGACAGATAAGATATTTGCACAAGAATGGCATTCAGTTGATAAAATCCGATTTGAAAATGAGCGAATGCCTGGCAATGAGCAAAGCCATGGCACAACGCAGAAGGCACAACGCACCCGCACACGGTACAAGGCTGGCAGGCACGAGACGCGAGGCGTGTGCCATGTGGCAGCTGCCGAGCACACAATCCCATCGAAAAAAGTGAAGAAAAAAAAAAACAAAGGGCGAAAAGTGGAGTGGAGTGGAGTGGAGTATAAAAAGAACTCCCGCTCTAGCTACACCCCCTCTCCCTCTCCCTCTCCTTCCCCCCTCTCTTGGGCTTTGTTGCTGGCAAGGATAACAATTTTATAAATAAATATTTGCGCAGGCAGCGCAAAGTCGCGTCTCTCCGCTTTGCGTTTCGCTTTTGAACTCAACTATCTGGCGATAAATCATTTGAAGTTGTCGTTCTCTGCAATTGGCCCGGTGACAATCGCCCTGCCCCTCCATCTTGGCCAAAAACCAAAACAAAAAAAAGTTAAGTAATAGCAAAGGCTAGAAGCGAAAGCATGTAGACCTTTAAAGACCCTGTGGTGCGAACTTACTCTTAAAATGGATTAAATTGTATGAAATGGAATTCGTGTATAAAAAAATCTCCAAAATTAGATTGTTAATATGAGTAGCTTTAAGCCATGGCAGTAAAGTAAAGGCTTGTGTTTTAGGCCATAAAGATCAAGGCTTAAATATACTAATAATACGTTAAAATAGTATGTACATCATAGCAGAAGTTAAAGCTGTTTTAAGTTTGTTTTGTATAAGGTTGCCTCAAGGTATTTATGAATTTCAAACTGCTTTCCTCTCAAACCTTCAATTAGTCACAATTCATTTCCAAAGCTCCTGTGTCGCAATCTTTAGTCACTTAAGAAACATAAGCAGTTCCTCAATCATTTCCTATAACAGAAATATACTATATCCTTCTTCATTCTTCTCTTTGTTTCTAGCAAGATTTTATAAGTTTCTCTAACTTTCAGCTTTTTTCTATGGCATTTGGAGAAACCTCTGAAGACCCTTTGAACTTTTCAAGTACAGGGTCGTGCAAAAGGAGCCAAGCGAACTCAAGGACACAATCGCCTGTTGTTCTCGTTGTTGTCTTTGGTTTTTGGCCACGTTTTACGCACTTTCGCCCGTAAATCTGTGACAAGGCAACTGAAGCGCAAAACGGAAGCGTGTCTCCGTCTGATAGTCCAATGACTTCCGCTTCTGCCGTTTAATGCTTTTTAATGAGTTGCTTTCTCCTCATCCTTCACTCCTTCCTTCTACCTTATCCCACTCCTCTCTGTCGCTCTCCTCAGCTTCTTTTCCAAGGAAAAAAAAATTCATCGACATGCGGAACTTAATCGATTTCATTGACGACAGATTTTCACATGACTCTGTGTGTGTGTGTGTGTGGGTGTGTTTTTTCCGACTTTTCAATATGTTTTGCGCTAACATACTTTTAGGTGACAGTGTGTGCTCTGTTATCACTTGCGGGTTCATTTATTTCAATTCACATTTGATTTTGCTCAAAAGTAAACAGAGTTTTTAAAGATGAATTTCATATTAAATTATTAGCTTTTTAAAGCTAAAGCAGAACCTTTAGCTTTAAATATTTTTTTGGTACATTGTTTGCTTTTTAACCTATTGGACCTATTCTTTTAAAGAATTGTATTTTATTAGATCAAATCTCCTTAAGTTACACATGTTTTTGCAGTGATTTCGTTTTCCAGAATTGCCCACAACCGGAGCTAAAAGGGAAACCTTTCGAACAAATTGAAATGAAAGTTGAGGAAAACTCTTTTAATGTCTATATTCTGTGTGGAAATCAGGCTAAAAACTCCAGATGCCTTTTGATGACTTTTTGCTTAGTTTATTCATTATTTGGTTTACTTTTTTCTGTCGTTTTGTCGTTCTGCTTAGAGTATTGTGTTCAAATCGCTTTCGGACGACAGTTTAGAATTCGATTTGCTTGGAGTCTGCTGATTACTTATGCCGGTCAGGTAAATCCTGTAAAAATTGTCCCTGTCTGCAATTTTTTTTGTCTTCTCTTTTGCTTGAACTTGTTTCGTTTTCCTTTTGGCTTCTTCTTTAGTGACTTTGGCTTTTGATTGACTGCGATTTGTTGTTGGCGCCTTTAAGTAATTTTTGTACAACTTTAATTTGTTTTGTTGCTCAGATTTTGTCTCTGGCTTTAGGCCATATGTTCCGGACTGTTGTGTTTTTGGTAGTATTCTTTTCTTCTTGTTGCGGGCCAAGTTAGCTTGATAAATGAGCCGCTACAAAAGGTCGTTGCCAGGGTCGCGCGAGCTCTACAGTTTTATTATTTGTTTATGCGTTGACTGTGGCTCGCTTTGGTCTATTGAAAAATCTCCATTTTGCCCACCCTCCTCATGCCGTTGGCTTCTTTTTTCGGCCCGCAAGATAAACAAGTAGCCGCAAAACGGCTGTGGAAAGGCCTCAGTGGTGAAGTGGGGAGGGAGTATAACTAAAAGTCGATGGCGATGGCGAGTTTTCTAACAAATTGTGGGCAATATTTTTGTTTCATCAAGAGAGTGTGTGTGTGTGTGTGTGTGTGTGCGTGTCCTTATTTCCTTCGCCGCTTCCTTGCGGCCATTGGCAACTTTATTGCATTATTGAAAAACTTGTCCAAATATTTTTGAAAGTGTCGAAAAGCTTTTTGCACTTATTAAATTTTAGCCGGCCGTCTTCAAATTTAACAGAATTTAAATTGTAACAAAATATCAGTTATATTTACTTTAGACTGTGCTTTAAATACAGCTGACTTACCTGCCTGTTTTTCCTACATTTTCACAGCTCATTCAATTTGTTCGACAATTTTGCTCACTTGATTTTATTATTATTTTATTAATGCATTTTCCCATAGTTACAACTAGTTATGAAAGTTACAAGAGTTGCAACTAACTCTCCCGCTCTCTCTCTCTCCTACTGCCAGTTTGCCTCTCTCTCTCCTCTATTTGATTGCAGCCTGATGCGGCAACAATTTTAATCAAGTGAATTCTTTTCAGCCTGTAATTTAATTTCCACTTTCGCATTTTTCGTGTTTATAACGGAGGATCGAACGAAACGACGAGCTAAAATTGAAAAAAAGAGAGGAATGTTGCAATTGCTATTATTACTTTTTCTTTGGCATTTTATTGATGTTGTGCACACACACGCACCCCCACGCACAAACTAGTTTATTAAATGCATAGCAAATGATTAAAATATTTATTGATTTTCGCATTATTAATATTCATACAGCATTTGCTATAAAATGTACGCTGTCTTTGTGGTATTTAAATTTATTGTGGCTTATTTAAGCTGCCAGCCATTAAGGTAACTTTGTTTAAAGCAGAGAAATCATTATGCTTTCTATTAAATAATAAACTTAAATTGGTCTGTCATTAAAATTAGTAGTTTTACTTGTTTGCTTTAAGTCAAACATATAACTCATAATATCTTTAATATAGGGTCTCCTAAACAACATCAATTTATGAAATAAATCTGTTAACTCGCTGTAATATTAATGTGCTTGATGCAGTTGAATTCAGATACACGCGGCGTATGCGCAATTTGTATGCGCTCTATGCTATTATTTATTAATCATACGCACAGATGGCAGCATATGGGAGTATAATTTTTACAGCACGTTCGAAGTGGGAGAAAAAAAAAATGTAGAACGTGGCTAATTTTCAATGAAGGCTGTCAATGTGCCGCACCGCCCTGCACCACGCCCCCTTGTGTCATACGAAAAGAAATTCGATGAAATAATAAATAATAGAAAAATGCGCATAGGAAAATGTTTTAGGAAAAACGGGCGGGGAAAGGAGGAAAATGTGCGTGACACTCGCTCAACTCTTGGGCTTTTGACGACCGAGTGCATGTGTGTGTGTGTGACTGTGTGTATGTATATGAAAGTCGATTTTAAAATGTGTGCGTTTCGGGCGCTTTTGTATTATTGAATGCGACATTTATATGCCCACCACAGGCCACATGCGCATTTTCACATAATAGACACAAATACAGACCGAGGCTACAGAGTGTGAGATACATCGATTGAGATACAGATACAGATACAAATACACATACAAATACAAATGCGTTGCCATTTGGCCTAACAACTGTCAAGCACACGCATTTTGGCGGTTGACATTCTGACAAAAGCAGCGAACAGCAATACAATAAACAGCCAATAGATGCAGATACACACACACACACCAATAGCTGTAGCTGTATCTGTGCCTCGTGTTGGCTTTGTTGGTCAAATAAGCCAAAAGCTTTTTAACTAATTAGGCGCAATTTTCAATTACGTGCACAGAAAAACTAAACAAATATCAACACGAAATCAATATAGCTGGAATATATATGTACAGTTGGTCAAGTAATTATGTTGACAAGCCAGCAAAAAAAAAAACATTTCAGCAATTTACATATAAAATTAGTTGAAATTAAAGAATTTTTATCAGAGTATATTTTATTTATATTTTTATAGTTGTTTTACACTATTTCTTACAGCCTATAGATACTTTTTGCAAGCCAGATTTATCAGAGTATTTTTGGTAATTTTAAACTGTATCTTAAAGCGTATAGATACAATTATCAAGTCAGATATATATTTTTATATTTTTTAATGGCAGTTTGGAAGTTTTAAGCTGTATCTTATAGCGTATAGATACATTTTCAGAACAGATTTGTATTGTTTTCTTACAGTTCTACTTCCTAAAAACATTTTTCTATATTAGCTACAAATCAACTTTATTTCTTGCTTGTGAAAAGAATATGTGTAAATCTAATAACAAATTGACAGCGGAATAATAACCTCGAAAATAATTTACCATGCACAAAGTACACAGTACACAGTCCGCTATGCATGTGTTTGTGTGCAAGTACAGTGAAGCATGGAGCGAGCTGAACGATAACAAACATGAAACTGGCATGGAAAATAAATTAGAATTTTTGTTTAATTGGAAATTTGATGCGAAACAACAATAATGTTTTCACTTTTTCTACTCGCCCCATTATTGTTATTGTTATTGTTGTGATTTGTTGTTGCCGCTATTGTTATTATTATTTTTCATTTTATTCTTCTCATCCGCTTAACTGTAGCATAGAGGGCGCGGGGTGGGGTCCGTGCAAATTGAGCTTTTCTCAACATATTAAATTTCATCAATTTGTACCTTCTATTTTCATTTTTCGCATTCATTGTTTGAGCGAACGAAATATGGCATGAAATACAGTAAAGTTCATAACGAAGTAAGGGCAGAGAATTCAGTTGAATCAGATTTTGATTTGTGTTGACTGACGAAAGACGAGAAATCCAAAAAATATTCTATGCATTACAGCTACTTTTGTTCAATTAAATTTGCTCAGCGGTATTTTGTTTCATGTTCAGCACAACTTTCTGCACTTACTTTAATAATCCGCCTTCACCACGCTCGATATAATTGCCATTATGTAGATGACAAGGGAGAAATCAGTGTGTGCATTAAAGCATGGAAAATTCAATAATTTATGCTTATAATCAGTCGTGACAATAAACAAAACCAATTTTTAATCATCTGCATAAATTTGGTATTTAAAAAAAGCGTTGCCTACTTTTTTGCGCACAGCATAAAAATTCACAGCATACTTTGCTGGGCTGTTAGGATTTGTAAGTGGGATTAAATATATAAAAATAAATGTTTTTATGGCTTAACAAATAAAATTAAATAATTTGTTTTGTTTTAAATTTGATTTTTTTCCCCTCTGCATGGTTTGTCAATTTTAGAGATTTTTGCAAATTAAATTTTAATAAACAATTGTTATTTCCGCTTATTCACGGCATAATGAAAAAACATTCTTGAGCATTAAAGTAAAAAACGTTTTAAAAGCTTTTTAAAGCACTCTCCAGAAATTGCGTTAGTTTTAAAAACCTCCCACTCACTTTCTCTGTTACACTCACACATTTGAACTCGTTTCGTTTGTGGTAAAATTTAAAACATATTTCATCTCTTTAGTGAGTTGCTTGCCGTCTCGCTCTAGCCCAGCAGCAGCTATCTCTTTCGTATGGCAGTCGCATTATTAACGCACATAAAACTCACATATAAAGTGATTTAAATTTATTAAATATAAAAAACCGCGATGCAGCAAAAGATGTGCGCATAACAATTGCAATAAAATTTAACGTGCATCGATAAAAATATAAAACCCAATAAAAGTGGCAACAACAACAACAACAACAACAACAAAACAAACATCAACGCAACGATCTCTGAAAAGAGAACTTCATTACTTATTTGAATGGAAGAGAAAGGAAAAAAAAAAGGAAAATGAAAACAAAAACATTCAAAAATGATGAAAAAACTCACAATGGAAAAATGCCATGAATGGCAACAGCGGCGACTTTATTCATTCCAAAAAATGAAGCGAATGAATCGAGTCGATGCGAGTCGTTGCAAGTCGAGTCCTGTCGAGTTTGATACGCGACCAGTTTGAAATGAGTTGAGCTGAGTTTGGAGCAGACCAGTCCAGACCAACAAAAGGCGTGCGTTAAATGTTTTATATTTTTAAGAGCTCAACAAACAAAATGTCCGACCGCCCAAACGACCGACCCACCGTCCATCCAATCAGTTTCTATAAAGCAGCCATCTCTTGCACTTTTCATTCCCCATAAATAATTATAATTTTCAATTTAAGAAACATTTTGCATATGGCAAAATGCCACTTAATGGACTTTGTTCATCGATGCGTTTGCTCAAATTGACTTTTCTACCCTGTACACGACTCAGGTGCCTGGTTTAATTGCATTTTAATTGTTACGCAATCCAAGTTTGCCTAGAAATATATTTTCAAAGGACTTTGAATTGTTTGAAAATAAAGATTAAATAGGGAACAGAACAGCTTTCCATTTAAATGTGTATTTAAAAAGCGCATTAAACATTAAATTTGCCAATGCATTAAAAATTTAAAATAGTTTTTCATCGAGTTAAGCAATCAATTTACTGCAAGCTGTGCGCTCAAATAAATTATTAAAATTATGCATTATTTAAAGCTCTTAAATCACATGAGTTCCAATGTGCAATTAAATCGATTTAACAACTGCCTTAACGTACTTTCTTTGTTCAAGCTTAGTTTAAAAATTAAGTTGATACCAAGACTGTTTGTTAGTAACTTTTGTATTTTTAAAAATATCTTGAGAAAGTTTTCGAGAAAAAATAAGGTGAAGAAAGCAATTGCATAACTTTCTGCTGGTCTGTTGTGACCGCACTTGAGCATTGAGGTTTGCAACGACATCAAATAAAGTTGAGCGGAGCTCCCTGTCTCGCTCTAACTCTCTCTAACTCTCCTTTTCTCTTTAGATCTCTCTAACTTGTTTGGTCTGTCTTTAAATACCCTTTAAGATAGCGTCAACAGTAGTATTTAGTGGCTAGAATTCAGGTGACTATAAGAAGGTACATAAAATATATTTGAAGTCGAATTTAAATTATGTTTTATTAATAATAAATCATCTAAATCATCTACTTATCAACTCTTTGTATCTAAAGTTATGACTGTTTAGAGCTAAGAGGCATCAATGCGTCCATAACTCGAATGCTGCTCGTGCTTTGTGCACTTCAGATGTCAACACATCGACACATAACGACACATTCGTCCAATTTACACACACACAGACACACAAGTTTTGTGCTGTGAAAGAAGGACTCTTCACTTTTTACCCCCCTTTCCCCTCTCCACTCTCCACTTCAGCGCCAGACTTCAGACAACGGCAACAATCCTGAAAACGTTGAGCAAACTTGAACTTTTGCGGTTTTGGCCAACTGTCGGACTGTCTGGCTGGCTCTCTATCCCACTGGCTGGTTACTTTTGCTAGTGACTGTGGCACAGTCTCGCTCTGTTCGTTGTGTATATCAAAGCGCTGCGCCCACAACATTTTTGGCAAGTACGCGGCATTGCTTTGGCTCTCTCTAATTACATGTTGGCCTAAAGGAAAAAGACGTGAAAACTGTCGAGTGTGGGCGGGGGGGCGTGTGGGGGGGGGGGGAGTGACTAGGGCTATGGAAATTTTGCGACTTGAGCATGCGTTGCGGTTTTTCATTTGCATTCGCTTGGCAGAACTTAGTTTTCGACGAGTTTTAAGTGAATGAAATTTTCAGCTCACTGTTGGGCAATGCATGAGTATGAGTATGTGTGTTGAGTGTATGTGTGTGTGTGTGTGTTCAAGTATTGCAGTGAGAGCATAATTACATTTTTGGCTACAAGTAGCAGACAGTGCAGTGCGTACGAAAGAGATACAAAGATACTTCAACTCGCACTCGTATCTATATCTATATTTTATTTATGATTTTCCCAGAGAGTTTTTCCAGCTTTTCCAACTGCCTGTCACCAGTTTTTCCCCACTTGCTGCTGTTTGTTGTTGCTGATAATTTTCTCAGACGCGCCAGGCAAATTTCCGAGTTCACGGTTTAGTGAACAACAACAATTTTGTAGCTATGAATGCATCCGGAATTCTTAGTCCCTCTCTCTGCCCCTCTGTCTACCCCCCCTCCCTACCCCACTCTCACTTCTTTGGAATGCAACGTAGCTTTTGGACGATTTCGGCTTTTCTTGTGCTAAACTTTATGAGGAGCGTAAATGCGGAGAGTGCGGGGAACTAAATCATTTATCAATGTCAGAGAATGTGCTCCATGCACGAGAAGTTCCCCGTGTGTGTGTGTGTGAGTGTGTCGACTGAAACAAGTTATCCAAAACTTGTGACTTTGTTTCACAAGTGATTTTCAAATTATGCACATACGCATAAATGCTCACGGTTCAGTTCGCTCCAGTTCGGTTCGCTTTGGTTTGCTACAGGTTCAGTTTCGATTCTTTTCTCTCAAAGGCCTGGCAAACTTGTTCAAGTATTTTAAACAAGTATTCAGCTGAAATGGGCTAGACAAAAGGCTAAAAATGGTTCTGATTAAGCCGATATCTATTAAGCTCATGCTCCAATGTTAATACTTTCCATGGGAGATCTAAATATTGAGCAAGCTTTTCCATGAAGTCTGTATTTCCAACTTAAATCCTTCGCGGAAATGTTTATATGATGCCTTCGGCTTCCTTAAACTAATAAGCCCCTTGGTACAGGGTATACAGAGCCACTGCATAATTTCAAAGCGGCACGCACAACGATTGTGGATTTGTTGGATTAGTTTTCTGTTGTGTTAAACTTTTGTTTTTCCATTTTCAGCTGCTTTTTTTTTATACCACTGAGTTTTATTATGGGGCGTGGCTTTTGTCTTGGTTTATGCGAAGAAGAGCGACTGAGAGAGAGAGAAGGAGAGAGAGCGAGAAACTTTAGCACTTAACTGCATTGAGAACTGAACTCTGGAGTACTAAACCCGGTCCCATGATTGCATTTGATTCTTTTAAAGCGGTCGAGCGGTCTCTTCTAATTCTCTGGCCAACACTTGTTTGCACTGCAAAAGAAGTTTGCACTCGAAAACTCGTAAATAATGAATGGATAAAAAGCGCAACCGCACCATTCATAATGGAAAAAGTTGCCTCCGTCCACGTCCTCTCGAAAACTATTGCACTTGCCGCAAAACCAAACAACCAACAACCAACAGGGCCTGGCCAGACGGCCGTACACATGCTCAGTTTACACGTGGGCCATAAATCGATTTGATTTGAATGCAGTGTTTGATTTTTAGCCTACAACCGCAGCCAACTTAATAATAATCAACAAATCTACCCTATAATATAAACAGAATATTTTACAACTCTAGCCCTTACTTCAAACTTTCAGAAATTCGTGAAAAGTGTCGCATGAACGTAGAGTAGCTGCAATGCAGCCCATTCCAACACTGACTGGGCTGCCGAGCTGAGATGCAGGCATTGTGACCCGGCGGCGTTATTGTCATGTGTACAGTAAAAATAACAAATAGCAAACACTGGGCGTGCCACTACATGCCATAAAGGGAGGGGCGCATGTTTATACATTGACGGCTGTGGCCTTGATGCGGCCTGCATCCACAATCCTTCCAATCCCTCCCCAAACCCTCGCTTATCTGCACAGTATGTGCTATCTGAGAGTATGCATTTTATTAAAGTTGCCATTTTAATATTGCAACTCAGTTTTTGTTGCCAGTTTGTTCAAGAAGAAAGCGTCTCAATTTATATCGGTTTTAGGTAGTAGCCATTTTAGTTTAGTTTCAGTTTTGAGATTCAAGGTTACAAAATCGCTGCATACTTGTGGGCTGGCAGCTTAAACTGCTTATCAGAGCTGGATATTTTTGAACTGCATATGATTTTTAGAGCTATTTCTTTTTATCATTCACCACTTTTGTGCCCTTTGAAAGATGTTTAAAAAGATTTCTCCACCGCCAAAGTGTGATTCTCATTTTTCGAAGCTTTAAACTAACTTAAGCTGAAATGTATTTGCCAAAAATATAAAGTGCTACTTACCTTCCTAATTTGCCTTTTTAAAAAACATGTTGGCCAAGTCATCGTATTTGTTTTTTAGCAAACAAAATAGGTAAATTAAAAGCTGCAACTTGATTAAAATTGACGCGAAAGAGTCAGAAAAAAGAGAATAGTAGGAAACAAATAAATATAAAATAAAAACCGGATAAACGATGTTTAAAATCCGAGTTTCAGGCGGAAATTGAAATGCACACACATGCTGCCGGCCAACAGATGTCGCCACAAAGCAATACAGCTCTAACCATAGCTGTCGGTGTGCGTATGTGTGGGTGTGTTTGTTGGTTTGCCTGTGTGAGTGGTTACAGTTATGTTTTGGCTTTAGTTTTTGCATCTTTTGTAAATTTAAATGCATTTAATTTATGCGCATCGAACAACGACTTGGACATAAAGAGAGAGAGGATTAAGGGGAGCAGGAATGGGGTTGGAGGGGGAGTGAAATGTGCACGTGCACGATAACTCGTATTTTTGCCGGCACGCACGAGAGACACGAAGTCGAACGAAGTCCGAATCCCACCATTGCGATTCAAATGTAACAAGCAGACTGAGACAGCGGCAGCGGCAGCGACGTCACCGACGAGAGCATCAACAGCAGCAGCAGCAACAGCGACAGCGGCAGCAGCAACGAGTAGCCGACGATGCTCTGCATTCGGCAGCCAATAAGCAATGCGAGTGGGAGCGAGAGAGTGCACAGAGCTCAGAGTCACTCGCTGAAACTTCGTTGCATTTATCAATGCGCAGGTGTCTCTCTCTCACTCACTCTCTTTCTCTTTAGCTGTCATTCGTGTGCTCTTAGCGTGGTGAATTTAGTGTGGCGGTCAGTTGGGTCAGCAATTTCTCTTTACCTGTTAAATAGGAGCAACAGTTTGGCATTGTTTTTGCTCATAAACAAACTGTAAAAATTCTCTAAATAAATTCAATTTAATTAAATAAGTGTATTTAAATTAAAAATTAATTAACAATAATCAACAAAATTAGAAATGAGAGCAGCCTTTACACTGAGGGCAAAGCTACACTCGTTTTACGTTTTATCCGCTGTTAGCTAACAGCTCGCTGTTAGCAATCTCCCCTCTTGCTATAATTCTGTTGCTTGACAGCAGGATAACAGCATTGTATACCCCTTAGTACTGTTAAATGTACTGGACTGTATTTGGGCAGACACAGAGAGAAGAAAACTCAAATTTTAGACTGCAGTTTTAATTTAAACTTTATTAAGTTATTATTGAAACTACATTTTTAATGCGTTCATTTATTTTTCATATCAACTGATTATTGCTGTTGTCAAACGTTATCCTCCTGATCCCCAATGCCCATAATTGGTTCGAGGCACGGGAGCGTTTGATGGATTATCTTGCGGCAAAGCAAGACATAGTAAAAGAATTCCCCACGAATAGTTCATTTTCGATACTTAAGAACTTTGGAAGTGTACTCGTATTTATATGAAATCTTAGCCAAATTTGATCGGAACAAACTTTGTGTGTCGAAAAGTGTTGCAAATGCATCCTTTCTGCTACCTTTCCTATTATTATTATTATAAATTGTAACACCTGTTGTGTTAATTATATAATATGCAAATTAGCTTGTTTGATATATCTCAGAGCTGTTGATATATCGTACAACGTTTCTTAGATTGTTGGATTCTGGAAAATGTCAATAAGGCTTACAAAAAACGCAAACTATTTAATAAACACAAAATTTATTTATTTATATAGCCATTTTTGTAAACATTTTTAGTTGTTTAGTTATAGTTTCACCACTGTCCAGCGGGCGGAAGAGTGGGTGGAGGATGTGTGGGACGAGTACCCGTATAATGCGTTAGAACTGTAGTAAAGAACCACAAAAGCTTCATCTTGTAGAATTTTCTCTAATGAGAACCAGCAAAACAATCTTATCTTATATATAGTAAATTTTTGCGTGTTACTAATTGAGCTGTGTGTGTCGAAATCTGTGTCTAATAAACTTGATGATAACTTCCATATATAATCGTAACTCTTGCATGTTTTGCATATTAGAAAAATGCAGATTTACAATTAAAACTTGTTCCTTAATTTGAATTTTAAGAAGGTTCTACAAATCTTACTAAAATCCAAATTTATTCCAAAGTTAAGTGAAATCAATTTTAATTTAGTTTGGATCGGATAACTATACCCTTAAGCTCCCATAACTTCTAACTGGAAAACTGATCACTAGTATCAGTATGGTGTCTTTTACAGTCAATTCACTAAACTGTAGTCGCATTACTAGCCTCAATTTAAACTCGATTAGGCTATTAATAAAACTTCATATTTAATGTGCTCATTTGTTATTTACTTTGCATTTGAACTGATGTTTGCGGGGTGCAAACATTATCCCCCATATGATGGGGCTGGGCTGTTTGGTGGTACCAAAGGGGAAGTCGTCGTCGAAGCCCACTGATTCCATGCATGATATAGTACAAGAATTGCCCACCAATAATTCATCTTGTTTGTCTGGTCTCTTCGATACATAAGAACTTGAAGGTGTACTCGTATTTATATAAAATCTTACCGAACTTTGGTCGGATTAAATTTGTGTGTCGAAATCTGTTTGCAAATCAATTCTTTCCACTACTTTTCTTCATTTTTCTTATACACTTGTCGATTTATTGTTACATAAAAATGGAAAAACAGTTTATTTTTATACGATTCTTATAGACATATATATATGTGTTAAACTTTCATTTAAAATTTGGTGGCTCTAGTTCTTGTAGTCTCTGAGATGCAGGTGTTTCTACTGACAGCCAGGCGGATAAAAAAAGTGTATATAATTATATAGCCATGATCATATGGCATTGCCCAACAACTTCTACGACTTGCGAAGCTCTCACAGTTGAACGAGTTTATCGTAATCCGTAATCTGTAATCCGTAATCATAATGCAACAGATTGTTGAGTACGGAAACTACTTACGGCACATCGCCTCCACCCCCCTGCCACTAACCCCGTCGCTAGACTCTTCCTGCTCTTATGAAGTTCAACAAATTATTGTGAATGGGATTTTCTTCAATTTTCTTTCTTTTTGTGTCGTTTTGGAGGGGTTGATTTGTATGCAGCGTTAAAAGCTTGAAAAATGCTTTCTCCGCACGTGTTTCCTGTGCTTTGATAGAACAGACATACACACACACACACACACACCCCCTTCGACAGACATTATATAAAATAGAATGTTGAAGAAAAGCACAACAATGAAAATGTCAGTTGGTTTTCGCAAACGACATTACACTTTTGAGGGTTTTGGGGGTTGTGTTCTAAAAGGAATGGGCTGAGGGGCAAAACCAACCCCCTTGACACTCCGCCTTTGCAATTTTCATATTTAATAAATGAGCCCAAGGTCTCAGTCTGTGTCTGAACCGAAAATGATTTTCGTGGCTGCAAAAAACCGGAAAAACTACACGCAATGCACAAAAAAATGTGCAAATTTTGTGAGCTGCATTTTCTTGGGGTGGTGGGGTTGGGGGTAACCCCCTTCCGAAATTGAATGTGCGCGACAAACATCTAAATTGTCGATGTAATGCGACAAAATATCGAAGTCAGCAGCTAAAGCCAGCGCCTTAGACAGCACGAGATGGAAATAGAGTTGTAGCTGGGGAGTTAGAGTTGCCACTAGAGATGCCCATAGACAGCAGAAACTATCGGTTGTCCTATGCGATCAGATACAAAGCTATCGATGTGTTACTTGGAAATGTATTAACTAAAATAGTTACTTAAAAAACTTCTTAATTTTTAAGATGGGAATACTTTATGAGCTAATGAAAGCTTTGAGTTGTGTCAATAGTCATGGATATCGATAACTAACTATCGATAACTTACATATTTTGGTGTTTGTAATGAATTTAAATGAGAAGATAAAGTATTTCTGCTGCTGAAATGGTCGTTAAATAATTTTAATAAATTGTTCTCAAATAATTTTATTTATTTAACTCTTTATCGGTGAAAATTTTTAATTTATTTATGCTTATTACGGTATCGAAAGCATATCGATGCCCAGCCCTGGTTGGAACTGCACCTGGCCAGAACTCTAATGTCCTGGGATGTCGCTGCTGCTGTCTTAGCCCCCCCTACCCCTCGCCCTACTCTATTCCTGTCGCTGTGACTCAATTCAGTTGTGTGAAACTTGGAAGGCACGAATTCAATTTCGCGTCCACAGATGCCATTCACCTTCGGCACGTACGACTATCAACGTCAACAAGTTACACACAGCCAGGGGAGGGGAGGGGAGGGGAGAGGAGGGTCGGAGAGGGATTTGAGAAGATTGTGGGCGTGGCATGAAACTAAAGTGGAAAACAGCAGTCAGACAATACAATTGCTTCCTTGAATGCATCTGAGCTGTCTCCTCTGCTTGTCGCTCCCTCTCCCCCTCCCTCTCTCTCGTTGTCCTTGTCGCTGTCGTTTCTCACTTCCGCTCAAATTGTGAGACATCGTCTCCCCCGACTCCTTCCCACTCTCTCTCCATCTCTCTGTCGCTGTCTCAGTTCTCATTGCTGTTAGTCGCCATGGCCAACGCTCCTGACATTTTATACTGAATTATTTATTTAGTTTTGCTTTCTCTATGTGCTCATTACTTCCATTTTTTTGACATACCCTGTAAAGAGTTAAGTTCAGAAGGGGGTATGATGGGCGGGCAGTTAAAAAATTGAGTTACTGTTTAGTTGAGCAAAGTAGTTTATCGCTTAAGCACGAAACGTTTAATTTACAGGGTATAAAACAGTTATTCAAGTGCCTTAAAGGTTGTGTGGGTTATACCCTGTAAATTTTAGCAACACTTGTTGCTGAAAAAGAAGCAAAGTCGCAAACTAAGAAGTCCGACTTACATAAATTGTGTTCTGCTGCTTTACAGGGTATGTGGTAGTCGAGTACTCTTTGTACAAATTCAATACACGTAGCATTAAGCAGTTTTCTTGTGCTCCACTAAGTTTAGCGACAACAAAGTCAACAAAACTCAAATGACAACGACGATCAGTTTCAAATCCAATTAAATACTATATAGTAGCCATATCTATCTGCTGAAATGAAATGCAGCTCCCCAAAATGTTTGATTACCTCGGAGAATTGTCGACAAAGTTGTACTAAAATTAAATATGACTGTGAAATATTTTCAATTTGTGGACACGAAAACTTTCACTTTTCCCACTCCCTGGGCAGCCGAAAGGAGCAAGAGGCAGAGAGGGCGGAAGGGGAGGTAGGGAGAGGTAGATTGTTACTGACTTTGCTGTTGACCCGTGGGAAATTTGCTAACAGAAAATAAAAGTTTCTGGTCAAGTGAGTGCCAAAGTTTTAAGTGACGCACTTTTTCTCTCACTCTGCACAAACCTCTCCTATCTCTCCCTCTCTGGGATTCTCCCTTTGCTGGGATTACTGGGCGTATGTACAATTTATTAGGCTCTACTCGGAGTTTTGATTGCATTACAAATTGAGCTATTGATTAGCTTCGTTTCTTTCCTGCTCATTTTCACTCGCTCGCTACTACTAGTTCATCAAAAGTTTTCCCTCAAGTGGAATCTGTTTAATTTTTTCGTTGTCTATTATTTCTCTGTGGGGTTACATGTGAAAATGTTTTTCCATTTTCTCCATTGCTTTTCTCCTCTTCTTTTTTTTTGCGGAGCACACATTTAACAAAGATCTACGAACAGATTTCAGTGTCCCATAAACAAATTCGTAATTGCCATGTAATGCCTTGTGTTGACAGGCGTCCGACAAACAGATAAGGCCCTTTCACTCACCAAAAGAGACAGGGCAGGCACACAGACAGCCAGGCAGAGTGATACAGGGAGACCGGGAGAGAGGGGGGATAACAGATGGACGATGTATGTATATGGGAATGTTTGCTGTGACTGAAATTAGCATAAAACTTCGATTTCGTTGTGCGCACTTTGCATGGACAGACTGGCAAACTGACAGACTGACAGACTGGCAAACTGGTAAGAGCATATTTGCCAGCCTACGAATGGCAATAGATTGCAGGCCATAAAGCCCAGCGGACTTATATGCCACATATATATATGTATATGGGTTGGTTTAAAGCGTAAAGCTGTTTAAATAGACTACAAGTTACCCTGTGTTGGAACAAAAGACGGTGTCCTAAACATTTTGGTCTTGAATAAGCGAAGATTTCAATAAAATATTGCTACATTTATGAACTCGAAGCTAAAATAAGTAAGTTTTTATGTTGAAAATTGAATTCCCAAACGAATTCCGGTTAGAAATCATTTTATAATTGTCAAAAAGAAGGAAAAGTACCGATCATATAAGACCCATTGAATTGTATTTCTTATTATATTTTTAAAATGGGTATTCGGGTATTGCATTGGATAGAACTTGCAGTAGAATGCGGCCAGCGTTCACGGCATCGCTGCCGCCACACATGTTTCTGTCTCGCTTGCACACATGCAAATATAAATATTATTATGTGCATAACTTCCATGATTATAGTCGGATTAATGTGCAACTTTCAGGATAGTTAGATATCTTTTATACTCAAACAATTGTATACTTCCCAAAATCTACCTACAAAGGCTGAAAGTTGTTAAATCCAAAGCTTCAAACCGCTTTCAGTATAAGAACCAACTGAATAAGAAGTAACACACTGCTCTTGGCAAACTTGAGTTTTGCAGGGTATTGCAATCAGAAAATTACATGGCTTCACACTTGCAAAATAGTTGGTTACTTTTGAATTAATTAGAAATCTATTTCAACTTTTCAATTGGAGCAAACTCGAAGCTAAATACAAAATCTATGAGCCTAAAGACTCAACTCTATTGTCTGTCGAAAAGTGAAAAACTGAAAATTCAAAAGCTCTGCGAGAAGGGGAGGAAAGGGGGGGTACAGAGACGTAGCTCAACTGAAGTGAACTGAACTTTTCGTTCATTTGACTAATTAAATTTTTTGGGTAGAAAGTTGTGTGCTGCAAATTTTATGAATATTTAAAAAGTTTAGCCAAATGATTCGCCTCATCGTTCAGCTGGGAATCCCATGTAGTTCGAGGCAGTTCGAGAGAGTTCGAGTTCGAGTACGAGTACGAGTTTGAGACTGAGACAAAAGCCTCTTCAAAAATTGAAAATTCATCAAAAAAGTTGAATGGTTTTCCGTAAAGTGAATCAAATATTCATACATGCACGCAACTTTTTATTAGTCCCAAATAAAAAAATATATAAAAGTTGAATTGGCTTATAATCTGGTCTTCTCTGTCTAAAATCCACTACGTAATCTCACAAACTCCATGCTCTGTGGAAAAGCAATTAGTTCCAACTCTTTGGAATGCCACAAAAACTTTTCTTTGCAAATGTAAAAGTTATTCTTTTGACCAGTGTTGGACAACGTTGCTGGACTATCGATAAGCTAGCCCAATTAGTTTTGTTGCTGCTGTCAAATTGCAATAATAATATTTATACTTTGAGCATGGAAAGGAAATATATAATCCCCGAATCGGATTTAAATCTTGACTGGGATCTCAACTATATAGAAAAGTTGATGATTAGCACCGATGTCAAGGCCGAGGCGGAAACGCGGCGTTACATACTAGACTTGGCCTATAGTAAGCTACTTTTTCCTGGCCTTAAACATAACTAAGTTATACCTTTCTTAGCTCTGGCCAAAAAGGAACTCGACGAGGCCCGTCGCTTGGCCCACTTGGCCAATAAAACCTATGTGGACACGGCCTATTTGAAAATAAGCAAAATGGAAAAAACCGAGGACTTTCAATGGGGTTCCTTGCAGTTGACCAAATCGATTATCCAGCATCTAACAGCTCCCGCAGTCACAACGAGTCTGCTCTTGCCACCTTGGCGCAATTGTGAGCTGGGCGCCAATATCGAACTCAAGCAAACCGAGGTAAAGAAGGAACCTGCTCCAGTTGCAGCGCCCCTCAAAGTCCCCAAAGTGCACATGCAGTTGGCCATGTCACGTCTTGCTCCGCGTTGCCTTAAGCCCAATTTCTAGAACTGGAACTAATAACCTCATTTCAAAATAAATTGAAGACTCTTTTTTGATTACTAAACTAGCAACAAAATTGGTTTATTTAACAATTAAATAGTTTAATTAACTCCTATGTTAGTTAAATTTATGAGCTTCCCATCTTATTCCTAATTTTCTTGGCCATATGCACTTCGATCTCGTACTTCTTGAGGTTGTGGCCAAAGAGACGACAGACTTTGGTGTGCAACAAGCACTTGCGACAGATTGTTTTGGTCTTCACCATGTGCATGTCGTTGGGTGCCTCGATCACGTTGTAGCTGTGAACCGCCTTGTAGGCCGTTATCATCTGGATGTCGGTGCCAGTGGGTGTCTCGAAGCCCACACGATATGGCTCCATGGAGGCGAACACGCTGCTCATCTCCGAGCTCTCGTTCTCGGGCTGCAGAAGATGAGTGTTAAAACTGGCAAACAGTTAGTTCCTTCCTCAACTTACCGAGGACATGCAATTCCACATTTCTTCGAAACTCGAATTCATTTTGAGATTTGTTAATGCAAACGAAAAGTCACGAGTTTCTGTGGCAGTGAAAATTTGTGACAATCAATTGTATTTTTTTTTGACAGTTAGTATTTATTTTGAAGGCTGGTATTGTCGATGGATGTGTCATGTTAAATAACATATCTAGAAAAACTGTCTAACATATCTTTACTGTTATTTATCACATAGTTATGTGGCAAATAGCCTTCAAAAAGAATCAATTTGAGGTGAAGTGAATCATCAGATGGATATAGTTTAAATATATGTATCATCTTGTCTTTAATCGAAGGACTTGAAAAATACTGAGAAAATTCAATTTTTAGGAAATAACTGTCGTTTTTTCTAGCTATAAAATGGCTATAATCGAACGATTCAAGACAGCCTCTTAGGATATACGTTAGAATTTTCAATATACATTTTGAAACCGATTTTTTTTCATGTCAGTCCTATGCCTACAACGGCTTTTTGGGTTTAATGCCTGGAGCCAATTGGAAAATCGGATTAAATAAATAATAGAACCAGTTGTGAGCTTCATAAATATGCATTTTCAAATCGAGTGTTTTAGTTGTTCTATGTTAATTAAGAGCCGAGTTGAGTTGAGCTGAGTCTCAACTGAAGCATCTGGCCGTGTGGTAAATAATATTTACATATCTCTCGGCATTTGCATAGCTAACGACAAAAACTGTGCGATTCTCAGAATGAGTGCCATATTCCTATTACAAGGACTATAGGGGTAATAGAGGGAGCCAGGGAGGTAACACACACTCCCTTGATAACCTCGAGCCCTTCTTTGACTCAAAGCCTCGAAGGAGTTTACAAATTAATGCGAACTCGCACGTGTTAATTCAAGGATGTGTTCCTCTTCCTGTTCCTCCCTTTTCCGATCCTCTTGTCACTACTTTATTCCATGCTGCATGTGGTTTCCAACGTATTTGGCTTGAATTTGCATATTAGAAAAAGTTTTGTGCTTGTGAAATGTCAGTTTAATATGCGTGAAGTAGTTTTGTCTGCTTGTAAAATGCGTTTAAGAAAAACTTAAGTTTCTGTGTATGTAGTCTAAGTCTGGTCCACCCATTTCACAGCTTTTCCCAAGAAAAACATTTCGTGGGCGGCATAAATAATTAAGGCAAAGCGCAGAAAGTCCAGTGTTTATTTAAATTAAACAAGAGCAAATTTTAAAATGGACTGAATTCAAGTCTGTTGTAGCTCCAGTTCCAGTTCGGTTTTAAGAGCTGCCCGAGAGCCCTTCTCGGCGAACATAAACTGAATGAGTATAACCAGATAAGTAACGACCGCAGCAGACATCTAAAAAAAGGAGTTTAACATAAAAAAATCTAGAATATTTCAACTTAAACTTACGCTGCTCAAAAGTGGCAAATTAAGGCTGAAAAAGTCCTTGGCGGTGAGCACAAAACGCTGATGCAAAGTCTGCAAAAGAAACTCGCAGACCAAATCATTGTAACGTTTGCTGCCCAAGGGTTTGATCAGCTTGGAGATGAGACAACCGATCTGACGACTCTATAAATAAACAAAAAAACAAATAAATTATATAGAAAGTTAAACATAGAACAAACTCTTCTTACAATGTTGAAACACTGCTGACAATGCCAGCAAATGGTTGAGAAAATCAAAGCCGAGTTGAGAATTATGCCCAAGTAAGTGAGAGCCATGCCCATCGAATTTGGCTTCAGTAGCAGCATTTTAACCAGCCAATAGGAGTTGAAGACAAAGCTTATGAAGAGCACAATGAAAGTGGTTAAAATGCTGTTGCCATAACTCAAATTGATCGCGGCAAACAGGCGATTCAGTTGGCCATAACGTAGTTTGAGCTGTATCACTGGCTCAATCTCTGGCGCTTGACGAAGACGCATCGTTTGCTTTCTGGCCAACAATTTGAGGCTATCTCGTACACTGAGCACACACTGCTTGGCCAACAAAACATCGGAGAGAAAGGCAAAGAGTCTGAAGTGTAGGCCCAAACGACTTGACGCCGAAAGCCAAAAGAGCGTTAACGGTATCTCATTGTACACCCAAAGTGTAGCCACTATAATCATCAGATATATCAGTATGCTGGGTATAATCACAGCACAAACGGACAAAAACACCGAGCGATGATAGTCAAAGTGATTCATTTCCAGCTCCAAAAGCAGACGATGATGTCCACGCTGCACAAAAGTGTCCAGTAAAATGATGACATGTTCCATTGTCAGCAGCACGAACATTGTGTGTGTCATCAAACAGTCGAGGGTGCACTCCTCAAAGATAGGAGCACGTGTCGCTGCATGTGTCCAGGTCAAGGTGTACCAAACCAACCACAGACAAACCACCAGCAACTGCAATCGTTGGATTGACCTGTTCCAACGGACTCCAAAGAGACAGAGCACCAAATGGAACAAACGACGTGAAATACTCAACAATTGCATGACGACTGATTGGAAGTCAATCAAATCAGAAGTCGAGGTCGAGGTCTAATAGGGAATAGGTTATTTTACCTAAAGTGCAGCGTCAGCAAAGTCATTCATCATTTTCAAGGCACTTTAGAGCTAATCTTAAAGGACAGACAGTAATTGGTATAAGGAAAGCAGGTTTAATAGGGTAACTAACACAACAATGCCAGTATTACCCTGTCCAAATTTAAGCAGAGTATACAAAACTATGAAAGGAGACTGAAAAATGGTTTAGTTTACTTACATTTTGAGTGCTCGCATCGCCGTACCAGAAGAGTGAGGTTATGAGCGTGCCCATGGCGACGCAAGTAGCGCCATTGAAGACAAACATATAGAACTGTTGGTCCTTGTAGGCCTCTGTTATAATCCAATACGCATTCGAGACAAACTCAATGCCACAAATCATCTGTAGACCCAAAATTCCCCAGCCATAGCAATCGCTGAAGGTTTCGTAGCACTCAAAGATGCGGTCATAGGTCAAGCGCATTGTATTCAGTTTTGTGTCCTCTTTTAGGCCAAAAGGTTGCCAAATATCAGTGCCATCGGCTAAGCCAAGTAGTGACTGCCTCAGTTGTTCAGCTCGTTGATTCATTTCGATGACCTGTTCGAGTAGTTGAAAGTAACGAAAGCGTAGTAACCACATCTGTGAAATGGCTCGATTCAAGACCGGTGAGATGTTGGCTCTTGAGTTGGTCCAAAACTTGGCTATGTCACAGGCCAACTGTGCACCAATAAGCAGCAAAAGATACAACGATTTCCTGCAAACACGCGCCATTCCCAGGCGTTGCACTTGCAGTCGCGCTTGGAATTGCAAATTCTGCAAACGAGCATAGGATCGATGCTTGAGAGCACTCTCGAGTTGAACAAGTATCGACAGCAGTGAGTAGCCAATGAAAAGTGCCGTACCACTGATATAACTGATGGATAAATCCTTTTCTCTACCCAAGAAACCAAAGCCAGTGATGAGCATAAACAGCAAATAGACTGACCAAACACATCGTATAAATATAGCGAACAACAGTCGGTACAACTGGGTACTGGGGGGCAGCGGTACCAACCCCATCAGCGTATAAAATCCCGATAGACATCGTACAATCAGACACTCGAGCGAATTCATTCCGTTTCCTGAGCACTCTCAATCGAAACTGTGTCGAGTTGTTCAGCTCCTTGAGCGTTGAGTGCTCTACAATAAGCCCAGGGAGCAGGCGATACATCATAACGTGACAGGATAAGTGAGGCACTGTGAGTGATAGGGAATGATAGAGAAAAGTAGCCAAAGTAGTTAACATATTCTGATTTACGCCAATCGAAGGAAGGTAGTTTAACATAAAAGTTCCTAGGAATTTCAATTGCGTCAATTAATGTATAGAGCAGAAGCTAGCAGTAGAATAAACTTATATGTATCCTACACATTTATCCTACTACATGTATCCTCAACTAATTTATATTTAGAGGCTTAGGCTTTCATTGCCAGTCTGTCACAGCTTATTTCGTACAGAGCTACAGTACATTCTAGAAACATCGAAATTAACTTAGCTTGGAACAATATTTGAATACACTTTCTTCAAAGTGATTTTCGATACATATTTTAACTTGACATAACTGTTATAATTCTGTTAATAACAGTTTGAACAGAATACAGTAGAAACACACTGTTAAATTGAGTTTACAGCCCAGCCCAACTGAACTTAACTATACCTCGCAGCTTATTTCGTACAATTACGATTTCAATTTGCTGTACGAAATAAGCTGTGAGGTATAGTCAATGACTATATAAGAGATATGGAAAGAGTTATTTGTATATATTTTGGTTTTAAACTGATAATAAATAGGGAATTAAATGTTTTTATTATTCAAACTTTATACTAAGTCATTCATTTACTATCTTATAAAAAGTCAAAATGTATAACTCCTTTCTTTATTTATTTCCTAAAAAGAATTGCTTAAACGACCTATAATGAGTATCTCTGATATTTAAGCCACTTAGCAAGCAGAGTAGCTTAATCTTTAGCCATAAATTGCTTGGAAATCTCTAAAGGTTTTTATTCTACTTGGAAAACTTTGAACTCTCAAGTTATGAAGCTCTCAAGCAATTGTTGAGTGATTGTCTTAAGTGTCTTTCATTCAACTACAAGTAGTTGCTTATTAATAGTTAATTTTAGTTGCTTACCAAACGATGACGACGAAAGAAGTCGAAGAATCTTCGATGATGTTAAAGGGGGTAAATGAGTATTACAAAATTTATCCATTTCAAGTTTTGTTGGATGAGCTCGAGGCGCTTTTTGTGTTGAAAATTCTCCAAATATCTTAGGCAAAAGAAGAACGATGCGAGCGGCTGATGTGGTGGCAATCGAGCTTCGGAATCCGATTAAAAAGTTGAACCATCAAACTTTGGTATCTCTCTCTGACTCTCTTTCTCTCTCTGCATTTCCCTCTCTCTTTCTTTTTGCTGCCTTTCTCTGTGTGTGTCTCTGGAGTGAAGCGATGTGGGCGCAGCTCAAATGGCTGCCGGTTTATGAATTATGCATTCTGGCCAGAGGGGAACTTTTGCGTTCAAAGCTAAAAATTATCCGCTTCTTTTTTTTTTACTCCTCAACTTGACTGGCAACTAAACTAGAAAGGGTTGTGGTTACTTTGAAGATTAGGCTGAACTGTTTGGTTGGTTGACTGGTTGGTAGGTTGCTTGGCAAGGCTGCTGTGGCTTAAACCCGCTCTCCTTCCCTCCCTCTACCACTTGCTTTCCCTCTCGTACTCTTACCCCTTTGCCCTTTCCTCTTGTGCATTTATAAGTGCGCACAAAATGCATAATTCACAAATATATAACTGTCGGGAATTGCAAATAACTATTTATGTATAATTTATATCTAAATGGAAGTTAACACTCACAGCAGCTGATCGACGTGCAGATATGCTCTAAACTGAATTACGTCATTTATGTCTATTTATGTTAAGTATTTTCGGTGTATAACATTTTATTTTCCAAGTATTTTGTGTACTTAGAATTAATTTATTATTTACGAAGGTTTTCTCATGTTTTAATCTCACTTAATTTTTGTTTTAGCTTGAAATTTAAAATATGTAAATTATATGCTAAGATTATACAGTCCAAGAAACTCTGTTGATTTCTGATAAATCTCAAAAATACTCCAAAAAAGACAAAATATCATATTTTTCAGAGTTAAAAGTTTTGTAGCTGAAAAACTTGGGATTTTACTTTGTCATAATAAATAGCTAAACAGTTTTTGGCCACAAATGATGTCGTTCCATGAATGCGACACTCAATTAAGTGTTGCATCTTTGTTGGAAGCTGAGTGTGTTTGTGTGTGTGTAGTGTGTCGTTGGTAAACCGCAAAGATTTTCCGAGTACGTCACACAAGGTGTCAAGAATGGAGTTTTGCAATTTTAATAAGAACTCGAAATGGAAACTTCAAACATTGTGAGTAAAATAAAAGATAGAGAAAGAAACCACAATGCTAGAAAAGAGAGGCAAATGAGAATGGGAATGAGAATGTTTTGCATATTTAACAAAGCGGAATTTAAATGAAAATTAATGCCAATTGCTGGTGAAAATGGTGAAAAATTGTTGTGTGAAAAGAAAAGCAACTAAAAAGTTGCTTTTTACTTTGTATTAGTTGAGCATAACTGAACCGCAATTGGAATGAATTGCAATGACTGCGACTAATTGGCAACGTTTAGCAGTTTGCAATTGTCTTGTAATTGGAAATTAACAGCAATTTTCTGCAGTTTACACAATAAATAACTAAGGAATCTAAAGTTGGAGATTTTGTGCGAAATTCTGATTGTGTTTTGCTTGTCGATTATTTTTATGGCCCAAGATGCCGATATGTTGATACATTCAAGAGGAGGGGGAAGGGGGGATGGGGGAAGGAGGGCTAAGAAAAGCGAAACCCATAAATCTAAAATTTCCCAAGTATTTGAGCACCAATAAATTTTCATTTTGATAAACCCTTAAGCCTTTTCATGGCCAAACAAACTTTTGTGATTTATGAAGTTTTCAGCTACTTCGTAGCTCCTTTGGCAATAAAACACAAAAACCAAACACATTCGACATGAGATACACAACTTTTTCTGTTTATGTATTTACATTTTAAAGACTCAACACGACCGGAGTGAGAAATTGACAAGGGATGGAGAATGAATTGGAGCTATGGAGACGAGGGGAGCACAGCGAAATCTTTGTGACAAAATGAATCGCAATAAAAACGAAAATTTTCCATAAAGAAAACAACAAAAAAAATAAAGACAACACTCACAAAATATGAAAGAGATCCATAAAAATGGTTTGTGATAAAAACTCTTGAACTGTTAATACAAATTTCATAAATTTCATCGATTTAAATTACGAATAAAACTCGTTCTCAAGCTATTCTGTTGCACAGCTTGCGTTGATGTACGAGCAAAATTCATAAACAAAACGAGTGTGAATGGTGTTAGCGCTTTACTGACTAAGAAATACCCGTAACTTAGCGGAAAAGTAATGAAATGTGTTGCTAGAAGACTTTGTATTGACTTATTTCGGAAGTAAAAAACTGTTGCATACTTTTGGGCTTAGTTAAATTCAAAACAGCCATGAATTTTGCTACTTAAAACATAGCTGCTCTGTTTTTGGAGGGATAACAGAGAGAATTTAGAAAATACATCTAATAAGTCTATAAATTCTGTCTCTTTTATTTGGTTACTCTTGCGCTTGCTTAGTCTTGCTACGGTATACACTTACTCCTTGCGCAACGGATATACATTTGAGAAATGCTTGGCTCTAATACAGCTGATTTCCATATGCAAGGATATGAGTATGAGAACGAGGACATGACATGACGATGACAACATCTGCGTCAGCTGGCGATCAAAGTCAAATTAAATTGAAACAATTTTTGGACGTTCGAGCCCTGCAGCTACTGTGTCTCTCGCATATATGTGCTAAACACATACATATATAGTACATGTTCTATATATAATTCAGCATCACAGCAGCAGTTGATGCGAACAACTTGTGCCATTCATATTACGCACTTGTTACCAAGAATCATTCATTCAGCTCAAAACGTGACAACGTTACCAACACAAGACAACGCAGTACGTACTGCAATCAGATTACGCTTCTTCTTCACACAAGTTTGTGACTAAGTATTGTGCTAACAATAAATTGAACTAATTTTAATAGGCTTTTGTCTGTTCTCTTTGATTTTCTTTAGTTAAAAGTTTAACTTGTTAAAGCCAGAAAACTAAGGCACACATTCAAGAGGGTAGTATGCAGTCGAACACACTCTACTTTAGAGTATTTATTTAAGAGCTCTGCACATTTTTCTAATAAATTTAAACAACTTTGTATTTAACTTTAAAACTGTCTGTTTTTTCTTAAAATTCCTCTATATTTTCTTGAGTTTTCCAAGCGTTTTCCAAAGTGTATTTTCATTTCAAATTGAATCCTTTTTGTGTTGTTTTAATTGCACATTATTTTGAAGCTACGAGGCGTATAAAGGCCATTCAAACCAGCAGCAACACATGGGACAATACTTTGTGTTTAAATTGCTGAAATTATTTTTGCAGCACTCTGCTGCTCGTAATATCAACGTACGTGTTCAGCAATGCTTAACCGATTTGCCAGAATAATTTTATTCCCCCTTTTTATATATTTTTTTTGTAATTTCCATTTGAAATGCCTGGCGCCAAATGATGCGGATAAAATGGTTGTCGAGCGTTGAATTGTTGCTGAAAACTGTTGTGTTGGCTAGTTGGCATTTTGCCAACATTTAATGACCAAAAACTAATACCAAAAACGCTTTACATTACATTGCCATTGCTTGACATTCTATTATATTTTTTTGTTGTTGGAAATTGAAACTTATCTCGCATTTATTAAGGCTTATTTATTTTGCGCATTTCGAAACAAAATATTAAATACATAAATTCTATTTGTCTAAACTCCTAACTTGCTAATACGGATATGTGCATTGGTTTAGCATTGGTTATGACGCAGTTAGAATAAATAATTGATACATTTCACTACGTATACTAAATTTTTGTAGAGCCTTTGTGCATTTTATATGCTAATCTCTTTTGTTATTGAGTTAACAGAGTTTTTAATAAGCAGAGCAACGAAATAAATGAGTTATAAATACATAAAAATTCACGCAAACTTAATTAAAAATCGTTTAATAATTTATTAATTATATTTTGCATTTAAATGCCACAAAATATAGTTTAAAGTATGTTTAAAAGTAAAGAAATGCAGCAATCTTTGTCAAGTCCCTAATATATGAAGGTGTTTGTCGAGAGAACTCAGTTTATTTTAGATTTTCCTTGGCCAAATGTTGTAGGTGCTTTTAGCCACGTCTAAAACGTATTTGAGGCAGCTTTTGTGGGCCGCATAATGTGACATCTTCCTCAAGTTGCAACTTGTTGTGCAGAATGTTTTGTTATTTATGTATGCGCCTGTTGCAACTTGCAGTTTGTTGCAACTTCTGTTGCAATTTGTTTGTCCCTCTATTTTATTTTATTTTATTTTATTTTATTTTGTTTCCTTCTTCTCTTTTTTTCTGTGTTGTGTGTTTGGTAACTTTGGCGTGGCTTACAAGTTGTGCTGCATAGCCCTATTTGCAGCTGGTAAGCAACACGGAGAGATGTGCCCAGATCCCAGAACTGCTGCAGCAGTTGGATGGTAAATAAATCACGTATTTAAACAAGTTGCCGAGTGCGGACCCAAAAACTTGCAAGTGTAAACACTGCACGTACACGACGAGTTTGGTTTTGGTTTATGACAAATGTTCACAGTATTTTCGAATAGCGAAAACGATGAAACCAGCATTAACCCTTATGTGAGCAAAGTGGGCAAATATTGTACTTTACTTTGAGCACTGTGGAATGTAGAGATACCCTCTAATGAAACAGAGTTCTTAGACTTACTGTATACTTTCCTTAAGCAATTTTATTACATCCCAGTCTTTCACCATTTTCAACCCAACAAATTCAGGAGTAGAGCAGAATACCTTCCTTGTCCTCATCTAGCTTGCGCTCCCACAACAGGCGAAAGGATACATCGCCACATAGAGAGCCGTACTTCTCAGTGGCTGTCAGATAACCGTTCTTGAACTGGGCCAAGATGGGCAGGAATGCAGCTATAGCTGCGCGTGTCTCGCTGTGCTGCTTGGAGTGCAGCACGATGACAAACCCATTGGGAAAGACAGCAAATCTCATGGCAGTGCCCTCAATTTTGTAGGTGATAAAGGGACGCAACTGCCGGTTGCCAGAAACCTGATCAGCGTGCAGCTCACTCAGCATTTCCAGATCGATCTTGAAGGGCAGACAGAGCGAGGCGTTGACAATATTCTGTGTGAAGTCGGTAATATCCGTCTTGTAATCCAAATCATCGACCATGTGAATGGTCTTGAGCAGAGCATTCCGAGCCGAATCGGCGGTTAAAGCGGATGAAGTTATTTTACCACCCGCATAGATTTTGACCTCTGCACTCGGGTTACGTAGGCGCACCAACAGTGCGGGATGGTGGGCGGGGTCGTAACGGGAATTCTCCAAAAGTATAGACAACTCTAAGAGACTGAAGCGACAGTTGACATCGACGACACAAGTAAACGGTCTATAGATCAGCTTCAGGTCCTTCTCGATCTCGTCCAGTATATAAATGTTTTCAAAAATGTTGTCGTAATCGAATTCAAACTCCGGTACTATGGGCACTTCGGGTTGAACCGGTCGGCGTAACGCAAAGCGCAAGTCCTTGCAATAATACTGATCAGTTTGACCCTCGAGTCGTTTGTGCATTGCCAGAATCTCCGGAGAGCCAAAAAGTGTTGTCATCTTGGACATGTCGATATTGACACCAATATTAATGTTCCTCGAAATGGGATACTGCGCTTTGACCACGTCCCCAATAATTTCATTGTTTAGCTTGTTCTTGCTGTAGCGATCACCCACTCCCATGTTGGTGATTTCCATCTCCATTTGCTTGGCATCGTTCACATTGTACATCTGCTCCCACTTGATGTCGTCCTCCACGTACCAGGGACTGTCGTCCTGTGCGAAAAACTTTGACTGAATCGCCTCGCTTTGCTCACAGCTTTCATCTTCAATAAAGTTGCCAATTTTCTCAATCGGCGCCGTTTGAAGTATCTCACCTAATTCCTTGTTGGAGGCACTTAATTTCTCATTTTCTTTATCATTGCAGTCAATGTCATCCATGCTATAAAGTGGATCATTTTTTGGTTTGATTTTGGCTAGGAGGGTAACTACTTACTCTTCCAAATCGGTTTTTTTGTTAGCCATTTTATGCGAATGAAATTTGTCTGCTTTTGAAATTTAATAAAAAGAGTTTTGCTTCGTTTTGCAACAACTTAAAAGTCAAGGGCTGCTTGGTATTACCAATATGTCAAATATTTGAGTGAAGTTTCGTCTGGGAAAAATACTAAAAACAGTAGTTTTCAGTCTATCGATATTTTCACATAAGTCAGATAAAGATATCGACTTAAAAGTACTTTATGGGGCATACTATGTAGGCATATTCGTTGTCTGCAGAGTTCATTATACTCCAAAAAGGGTTTTTATAGAGACAGCCCATGATAATTACATTGTTTAAGTAAAGCAGACTTTTAACAAAATGTAATACTTTTAGCAGAAAACTGATTAATTGCATTTCAGTTTGATAAGCTTATTATCTGTGATCTCGACTATTCGTGGACAAAAGACATGACAAACGACAACAAATGGGAGCTAAAAAAGGCAAAAATAAAAGAGAATTGAATGTCTCACTGTGTGTGGGAGTGACTGTTTGTGTGTGTGTGTGTCCTTTTATGTCCTTGTCATGTTCAAATTTACACAGTGTTGACCATATTTTATGTCCATTCTGGTTATGAAATTTACAGAGCTGTCAAAAAGAGTTCAGCGACATTTTAGTAAATATTGAAATTTAATCAAGCAAAGTGCAAAACACGCACGCAGTGACAGAGAGGAGGGGAGTGGGAAAGAGAGGGTTAAGGGGGGTAGCAGAGCAAAGGATAACAACAGTGAACACGTTCTCCCTCTCAGACACCTGTCACCGTTGTTGGCATTTTGCTTCCTGCAGGATGGCATCCATGGCTTCATAAGGGACACACACAATGCCACACACACACACTCCCACACACCCACTGTGTATGTGTGTGTTTGGCGAAGTCAACAATCAATTGAATCGATTTCATTTTACAAATTGCGTTGAATTTTGTGGTGCAGTCAGCTGCAATTGACGGCGCAGTCAATGGCAACAATAACGAGCTAACCTCAGTCACAAACAGAGCGGGACAGAGACACCAAAAGATAGAGACAGCGAGAGAGAAGAAGACAGTGTGAGAAATGTCTCTTATGAACTGATTTTGATGGTCAATTGCAAGACACGCAACAGTTTCTAATTGGAAGTTCGCTTTGAAAGCAAAACGAACCGCAGTCCACACAAAGGAAACCCAAAAGAAAATGGGAAAAACACTCACTGACATGATTGATTTTCCCTCTGCCAAGGCAGAAAACAAGTAAATTATTCCAATATCGAGCGTAAAAACAACAAACTCAAAGAGCATTGGGGAAAGTGGTTAAAGTTGTAGGGGGAAATAGGCTTTTTGGCAGTAGTGCACAAGTGGAAAGCATATGAAAAGCCTGAGGAAAACTCTGTGTTTGCTTTGCTTGGAAGTCATCTTTATTTGTACTAAGAATTGCAATAACTTTGGCAGGATTTCTGCAGAAAGACAAGTGATTTGCAGGCGTTTGTAGCGCCATCTGGGGTTGGAGTTTGTAAAGCGTTATCTCAAAGCACGAGTTTGTAAGACGGTGTATTTTGAAAGCAGGTGATTCGATCGGTCACAGAGATCTCAGAGATTGAATAGAGGTCTTAAAAATGCTAAAGAATTCAAGATTTTTTTACAAATTAATTAAAATAAAACTATAGAAAACAGAAAGAAAACACAAAAAGGTTCTTCAACCCTTTCGATTGTGTATTGCTCCACCTACTCCAAAAGCCATAATTTAAAGGGAATCTCAAGTTGTCCCACTCAGTAAGACGTTGAGTTTCGATGGCAGAGCCCCATTTGTCACAGTCCAAAAATGCAATTTAGAATAGGGCTCCGTAATGGGCGCTGCTTAAATCGATTATAAGCCATTACAAGCGACGCGTCCTCCCAACTGCCCAGAAAATCGGCAATTCGGCAATTAATAGAATTTTTGCCTTTTTGTGGTTGCTTTTCCATTGGCAATTTTGTTGTAGGCGGTAATTAAAAACTGTGGCGCCAACTGTGACCCGGCATTGTCCCGTGCACATGGACATGAACAAAATCCCTGTAACGCTTTTGCGTGGAGGTGTGGTTGGGGTTGGTGGCGCTTGTGGTGCTGTGGACTCTACACTCATTTTAATTCAAATTGAAGTGGTGTTTTTGTGTTGTGCGAGTAATTAGGACATAAAGTCGAATCGACTGACATTTGTACAGCCCCTTAGTGACGCCCACTGGTCCCCAGACCGCCCACTTGCCACTGTCGAACGATTTCCCAGCCAGCTGGGTGTGATGAACAATTGGAGATAAGTGCAGGCAGGCATGAAATATACCAAATAAACTTCTCTCTCCCCTCTTTCTCTCTGTCGCATAAAATGTCGCCAGCACGCAATGTTTTCATTTACCTAATCGTTATTAAGCATTGGGACGAGCATTTTCAGGAATTACGTACGTCCTGACGTTCTTGTGGTGGTTTCGCTTCTCCACTGGCGTTACGAGTCATGTAATCGTTTTGTGCTCCGACTTTTGCTTTTATAATTTGTTTCGAAAATTTTGATGAACACTCACTGCACCACCACCCACACCCTACACACACATACACACAGTGGCACAGTAGTGGCCAGAAGAGTCGCCGCTGTGGGCGTTGAATGTCAGCCAAACATTTAAATATTCATTCGAAGCCCCTGAGATAACGACTAAAAGCGGTTGTCGAGAAAAATGGAGTGGAAAACTAAAAACACATTTGTAATAATATGTATATAAACATGAAGTTTTTTATATTGCTTAGATTTATTGAGTTCTTAGAGCACTAAAGTTAAGACTTTAAATAAAAACTATAGACTTAAACTGGTTATTATTGAGATATCACTCGTTCTATTTAAATAGATTTAACTTGAAGGTATTTGAGTGGACAACTAAATTGGTCAATCCGATTGACACATTAATAAATGTTTCAAAACGCCACCGACAGTTTTGAAAACTGTAGAATAGAGTGTTGGAGTGTTAAGTGCATTAGAAAGTTTCTCTCCATCTTTTTTTTACTTCTACTTCTTGTTTTTGTTGGTTTTTCTTCTTTTTAGTTTCCTCTTTCGATTCTATCAAATATTTTGTGCATTGCCACGCATGGTCAACATGAAATTGTTGCAGAAGCAGCTGCAAGTCAAACCCGTTGGCCAACAACTTAAATTGAGTGCGCTCCTTCGAGTCTCCTCCTGCTCCTGCTCCTCCTTTCTCCCACTGCTGGGAGAAAACTTTAGAAGTTTACTTTTCTGCTGTCTTGGATTCACCCGCATCCACGTCCGCATCCACATCCGATTCCGTCTATATCCACAGTTGTTGGAGTTAGTAATAGCAATTGCTGTCGTCATCGGCGCTGTTGCTGAAGGTGTTCATGCGTGCCAAGAAATCAATAGAAAAACTTTGAAATTACAAAATTGGAAAGAAAACAAATAGTGGGGCGCATAAAAAAACATAAACAAACAAACAAACAAAAAGACCAAGAATAAGAGGAAGTAACGGACCAACGTACTAGCCAGCAAAACTGTTGGCTTTAACCAAGCCCCCAAAGGCAAACAAATCCTTCGACGCTCTGACAAATGCTGAAAACTTCAGCTGCAACTTTTTTTTTAGACATTCACACACATGGCAACTCGATGGAAGTCTAAGTACATAGAATATTCTATATACTGATTCAACTAATACATAAATGCTGACGCCTTGGGCACTGCCAGGGCTGCCAACTTGCTGCGAAATATTTCAAAGGGCGTGTGAAAAAAGTGCTGAAAAATCTGGGGAGTAGTGTTGTTAAGAGAAGGGCTACTTGAATTGCATGTTCTACATAGAATGTAGCTTTTCTAGGCATTGTATGAGCTGTCAACTTGTTGGAATTGCTTGAAGAGTTGGGAAAAAGCACAGCGGAGGGAAATACTATTTTGTGAAATGAAAAATCAACTGCTTTTCACTGCCCAAATTGAAAATTCTTTATTTAAAACGCTTAGCTACAGTTTCTGGAGCTGCAAACTCGTCAGAAATGTTTAAGTTTAGCCAGAAAACTCTCTTAAAATGTACCCCTTTTTATGTCAAACTTCTAGCTGTTTTATTTTATTAGACATTAAAGTAATGACAGCCTGCCAACTTGTTACTTTTGAAATTAAAGACTCTCCCAACTAAAATATATATTTTTGCGCACTTCTGCTTCCCAATGGAATGAATTGGTCATTGCTGACGTCACAACTGTCTCCGGTCGCTGTGATACACACAGCACTATCATAAATTATGCCGTCTCTCTCTCACTCTCTCTCTATGGAGCCCTCCCTACCATTTAATGGCGGCATTGTTGCATGTTGGGCTGTCCACTTGCCACTTGATTTATGCGCGCCAAAATGCAACGAAATAAAATTTGTTACAAAAGTAAGAAATATCGATGCGATCAAATTGATTGATTTATTGGCTATTTATCGGTCTCGGCTCATGGGAAAGCGGCTGGAAACATCATGTAATTTTTAACTGCACATTTACATGACACTTTCAAGTGTTGTTTCGACAGTGTTCGACAGCGTGCATCATTTAATTGGCTTAAACAGAAGGTTGGGGCCAGCAAGTTTTACAAGAATTCGATAACCGAAATATTATGCATAAAGAGTCACTTCATAAATCAAATTGGGGAACATTTACCATATCACTAAGTACCTATAGGGCACTTATATGTGCTCTCTTTAATAACAATTTTACATTACATTACTTACAACATTCCAATCATAAATCTTGTAAATTATATACAACAAACTTGACATTTTAAAGCCATAAAATATCTTGAAATGAAGTGATATCAAAATTTACAACAAAGTAATTGAGATGTGAAACCATTTAAATGAGTTTACAGCGTGTTCTCAAACTGATTAAGCTGCAGCGAAGTGTTATCAAACCGAATGTCTAATCACTGTAGCACAAGTTTTATCTCTTTCCCTCCCACTTGCTCTCTTTCCCTCTATCTCCTTCTATTTAATACTTACCTTAAAAGTGTGCAAATTGCTTGGTGTGTGCGCTTGGAAAAGGTGGCAACGCTGCTTGGAATTTAACCACAATGAAAACAATTTCAGTACGCAAACCGTTGACGTTACCGTTACGCTTACCGTTAAAATGTAACGTTAATTTCCCAAAGGCATTGCACTGCATATCTAAAACATGCGCCAACTGCCAACTTTAGTCCCAAAAGAATGACAGCGAAAAAGGAAGTCAGAAGAGCAGATAGAAAAAGTCAAGAAAACTGCGTAGGTGTTGCGAAAGGCGTGGCAAAACAGCTGACACGCTGTCCCTGAGACAGCTAAAAATGATTATTATTTTTGAAATCCATAAAATCAGTCACTTGGAGTAATTCAAAAATTAAACAAGGAGCACAACAATTCAATGCGATTGTTGTGTCTACATGACTCGCGAATTTTGATGTTTATTTATTAATGACACAATTTAAAAATTGATTATAAATTATTAACAGTCAGTCTTTAAGTTTGAGCAAACAAATAAAACTCTAAATGAATCTGGGACTTTATTTAAGCACAAGAGTTCCAGCTTTTTGGCACTGGGTAATAATTCTGCAATATTTCTCAGCAAATTTCAAAAATCTTTGAAATATTACGATTTCTATGCTCAATTTAGCATGTGTTAAGTGCCTGAGACAAGCAATGACATAAATCGCTCAGACGCCATGTGAGCTGTCGTGTGCTAAAGCAAGTGGCTAAAATTGGCTACCAAAAATGCTGTGCTTGGCCAAAAAGTCCAATAAAAATGCATAATTAAACAGACACGAAGCAAGCGCAGTGCCAAAAGGGGTTTCTCCAAATAAAAATTGTACAAATGGGTAACAGAGCTCGCTTCCCTCTCTCCCTCTCGCTCTTTGACTCTCCCTGCCTCTGTTGTGGTCACATAAATTCGCGTTCACCGCATCATACTCGTAATGTCCGCAAATCTCTGGCTCTCGAACTATGCAATATTAATAAGCACTCGAAAATGAAAAGGAGTCGAGGCCAAAAGCGTAGCAGGCCAGGTCTTTAAGGAATTTTAATGGCCAACAGTTGGGGTCAAAAGGAGCAGAAGGACGAGGATGAGTTGTAGGAGTTGTAGGCGTGGCTGGCGATTGCCGCAGTTTACCTTTTGCATATTTAATGCTTGAATTTTAATGAAAATTAAATCGAAATGTGCGACACCTGAGCGTACAGCAGAACGCACTTGTGATTTATATTTAATCCTTTCAGCTAGCAGCTGTCCCTGTTCCTGTTGCTGCTGTTTCTGTCCCTGTAGGCAGTTGGTTTATGGCTGTGGGGGAGTTGAGGGTTTGAGGCGTGGCATAACGTTAAGTCAAGCGCTTTGGCAAATGGCCACGAGCAGCAAATAAAACATGGAACGCTGATTGATGACTTTGACTTTTGGCCATAATTTATCATAGATACCAAGCCGACACCTATTGTTGTTGCTGTTGCTGATGCTGCTGGCCAGCGGCAACAGATGACGCTCATTCTGTTGAAAAATGCGCAGAAAAGTGTCATAAAAGCAGGGACACAAAAGCCAAACGACTGAGCATGGAGTCTGTATTCTGTCGAGGCTAGAAAACTAATTGCAACAAATAATAAAAACTAATAGGCTGTCGAAAGGGACGGCTGTCTCGCGGGCAGAAGATGTCAGAAAGTAGGCAGTATCAGTTCTAAGTAGTATACAGCTTTTTCTACTCCCCCTCCCCCTTCCCCTCCCCCTGCGAACAACACACGACATTTGCCAGTGAAAAATGACAACGCAAATGGCTCTGGCAAAAACACAGCAGAAAAAAAGGAAAACTGCAAGCAAATGGCAAAGGCAAAGATCATCATCATGAATCATCATCAGAGACACACACAGAGTCTTTCTCTGTCTGAAAGAGACAGACAGACAGACAGACAGACAGCCACACACATTCTTCAGTTACAAAACAGTTAGACAGTTCCACATCCAACTTATCCATGTGCAAGTTAATGTCCTGTCAAGAAGTCGCTGCCTCGTTGCGCCCCTAAATGTCACAAATTGCTGGCAAGTGGGTAGGAGTTGGGGTAGAGAGGATAGTGGGGGGAATGTGGCGCGAAGAGAACTTACAAGCGCATTATCTAAGCAGACTCAAAGTTTTTTGCCGTGTGAGAAACGCATTCATTTAGCTCAAGTACCTCAAGTGACTTTAGCTCAAATTTGTTTACATTAAAAGTGGATACTTATTTATCCCTATCTTCGCTCTCCCTCACTCCATCACGTGCTTCTCTCATTGTGAGCAGAATCAACTTAAAAAGTCAAAATTTATGTTTGCTTCTAAGCCAGTTGCCACTGGTAAGCCAGTGCGTATGTGTAATATATTTGAAATTAACTAGCGAAGGTGTAATAATTAAAAGAACTGTTTCAAATTTCTAAAATCCGTCTGAGGTTTGACTATGGAATTTTTGTCTCTATTATCAAATATATACATTTAACTAAGAAATCAACTATAAATAAATAGTGAATTTAATTCACTACTCGTTACTTAAAATATTTGTTAAAAAAATGTTTATTTAAAGCATATATTGTTTAACAAATAAATGTTTGTAGTGAATACTTGTGTAAACGTTTGAAATATGATGACTAAAACCCATGTTGATGTTATTTCTCATTGCAGGCAGCCCAGGGAGGAATGGAAACGAAGGAGGAGGAGAAAAAAGAGTAGTTGGAGGAGCAGACTGAGGGAGAAGTCACGTCTGGAGTGACACTTTGGCATGTGCGGCCAATTAGCGATGCCAACGCTGCTTGCAAACGAATGAAAAAGAAATAGTGGAAAAAACTGCAGTCGAGTGAGCCAGACTGCAATACACCGAGTGCTTTTAATCCTTTTGTGAGCGAAAGGCAAAATGGGTATCAAATTGTTCCACTAGATTTGTTGTAGAATTTATAGACTTCAAATAATTCTAAATTTCTTTTCCTTACAGTTGACCAACTTGGTGTACTCTACTCCTTTCAAAAGTACAGGTTCTAAAAAAATCGCTGACGGCCAATTGCCGACACCGAGCTGAGAGCGAACCAAACAGACATTGGAATCAACCATCCAAAACACAAAACTCGATGAGTTGATGCTGCATGCAACACACATAATGCCACACAGACGTTGCCAAGTGCATTTTGTTGCAAGCTGTGCAGATTTTTATGAGTTTTGCTGCCGACTAACTGAATGTTTCAGTGTTCTGTGTTCTGTATGTGGAAATAGAGACATGTTGGCTTTGCTGCTTCCGATGCGCAATTGTTGATGTTACCAGCTGCCACAACATGCATGTGCTTGCTTGCCACTGTGTTGCACAAACAAGTCGTAGCAGGAGGAGGCCGGAGGAGGCCGCAGGAGGGAAAGCGGCAGAGTTGCCACATATGCTAATACATGAACGCAGCCAACCGAAGGATGTTTCCATCTCCAATCTCTTCAACAATTGTTATCCACTCCGTTCGTCCCACAGCACATCGTCAACTAATCCCTGAAACTTTTTTTTCTCCAAGTCCACAAAGTTTCATCGACAAAAAGTTGAGGAGCATTAAATGCAGCATTAAATAAGGCATCCAAATTGTGTTAGCTTTTTGTCTATTCAACAAATTTGTAATACAGGGTGAGACATCTAGGGTTGAGCCTTGGAACTACTGTTTATTTAGCGACTATCTAATTATAAGGACTTTTAAATTTAAATTGTTTTATTATTAAAATAAAAACATATTTATTAAATTGATTTACAAATAAACAGAATATACAAAGAACAAAATGGTGGTAAATGATCCATAGATGATTTGTTATAAAGGTCCTGCGCTTCAAAGCACAAAGAACGATCCGTAGATGAACCGATGTTTTTTTGATCACAATCGATAGAGGGCATCAGGTGAAGGATTTTAAGACATGTCCTGACAAAATGCGCCAGGATATGGCCGAGATATGAGCAATTATTGACAAAGGACATTCGTTTTTTAGCTCTTACGCTGTGGTGTCCTTGCAGAATTACAAAAGAAACTCTTTTTTGAGCTCGCATCAAGCAGGACTATCAAACTGCATTCAAGGAAATTAAGGATTCCCTCAAAAATTGTGGCAAAAAAATTTTACAGGGGATAGTAAGAAAAATTGGCCAAAAGGACAAGAAACGCCTGTAACTCGGCCATTTAAAGGACTATCAGGATGTCCTTTGGAATACAAACGTTTCTCATCTTGACTAAAACGAAAGTGCAACAAAAAGGACGAAAGTCCTTACAGAAGCTGAGATAACCCGTTAAATTTTTTTAAAGAAAATAATCTTTTTCTCGAATGTCCTTGGAAGGATCTTCTGTAAACTAGTGTCAATCGATAGGTTTTAATTAGGTCTATCGACTGGCGAAAGGACATTCAAATCGTCTTGCCGGTTCAGTTGTTATCTTGGATTTTGTTATTTTAGCTTGTTTCACAGCTATTTTTTGGCGAAAATTTTTCAAGTTTATGATCCTTAGATGACCCCATACTTTTTTGTTGCCAACCGATGGAGGACGTTAGTAGAAGGATTTTAAGACACGTCCTGACAAAATGCGCCAGGATATGGCCGAGATATGAGTAATTATTGATAAAGGACATCCTGTTTTTTAGCTCATACGCCGAGGTGTCCTTACAGATTTAAAAAGGACACATGTTTTTAGGCTCGCAGCAAGAAGGACTATTAAACTGCATTCAAGGATTTTCAGGATTCTCCAAAATTTTTTTAAAAAATTTTACAGGGGGTACTATGGAAAATTGGCTAAAAGGACAAGAACCGCCTATAACTCGGTCATTTAAAGGACTATCAGGATGTCCTTTGGAACACAAACGTTTCTCATCTTGACTAAAACGAAAGTGCAACAAAAAGGACGAAAGTCCTTACAGAAGCTTAGATAACCCGTTAAATTTTTTTAAAGAAAATAATCTATTTCTCGAATGTCCTTGGAAGGATCCTTTGTAAACTGGTGTCAATCGATAGGTTTCAATTAGGTCTATCGACTGGCGAAAGGACATTCGAACCGTCCTGCCGGTTCAGTTGCTATCCTGGATTTTGTGTTTTTGGCCTGTTTCACATAGATTTTTTGGTGAAAATTTTTCAAGTTTATGATCCTTAGATGACAACATACTTTCTTGATGCAAATCGATAGAGTACGTTAGTAGAAGGATTTTAAGACATGTCCTGACAAATTGCGCCAGGATATGGCCGAGATATGAGCAATTATCGAAAAAGGACATCAGTTTTTAGCTCTCACGCCGGAGTGTCCTTGCAGGATTAAAAAGGACACATGTTTTTAGGCTCGCAGCAAGCAGGACTATCGAACTGCATTCAAGGATTTCCAGGATTCTCCAAAAAATTTTTTGCAAAAAATTTTACAGGGGGTACTATGGAAAATTGGCTAAAAGGACAAGAACCGCCTATATCTTGGTCATTTAAAGGACTATCAGGATGTCCCTTGGAACACAAAGGTTTCTCATCTTGACTAAAACGAAAGTGCAACAAAAAGGACGAAAGTCCTTACAGAAGCTGATATAATCCGTTGATTTTTTTTAAAGAAAATAAGCTTTTTCTTGAATGTCCTTGGAAGGATCCTTTGTAAACTGGTGCCAATCGATAGGTTTCAATTAGGTCTATCGACTGGCGAAAGGACATTCGAACCGTCCTGCCGGTTCAGTTGTTATCCTGGATTTTGTTATTTTGGCCTGTTTCTCTGATTTTTTGGGGAAAATTTTTGAGGTTTGTGATCCTTAGATGACCACCTACTTTTTTGATGCCAACCGATGGAGGACGTTATTAGAAGGATTTTAAGACATGTCCTGACGAAATGCGCAGTATTTCTCTTTCAAAAACGCTTTATTCGATCTTGAATACTTTAACAGATTTTTCAAATACATGCTATAATTATGTATGTTAATTTCTTATTTATTGACAGTTTATTGGTAATGATTTCTGCATAATAAATGATTTTTTTTAAACACTGTTTACTGTGTATCAGCGATTAGGGTGAAGAAGGAATAGGCCGCCTTGCAGTTGCCCAAAAAGGTGACCAATGAAATGGGTATAACACCGCCAGCTAAAAGTTTTGGCACCTTTTCAGTCCGATAAGCAAAGATAACGGCGGTACGGCGATAGGCAACACTTTGATCCACCCAATTACTGGTAAACACAGCATAATGAAGGCTCTCAAACATATATTCCACGACAGTGCCATAATAACATATGGGGAAAATTTGAAGAAACAGTCCAAATATGAACGATAAATAGTAGTAGAATAGAAAATCATGTTGGCTTTCCACGTAGAAGACCAGACCGCACAAGGCAGCGCCCACATCGATGGCAATGACGATGAACTGAACCAGCAGCGGACTCGATATAATGTCCATAGCCAACTCCAGGAGTCTGTAAAAGAAGAGGGCACTATGTGCTACCCAGAGTTATAAGAATTCATGACAAACTCACCTGTAGATCTGCTGCTGATCGTGAATGCAGCTGTAGAGACGCTGTTCATTCGCACGCAGATCCTTTTGATCATATCCAATAACAGAAATCCGTTGGATGAGCAGCTCGCAATTTCTAGCTATAAGACAGAGCATCAAAGGGGGAAACAAATCATCAACAAAGTTTTGCATTATTTCTGCAGTAACCGATACAACACTATAGACTAGAGCCAAGAAATAGTTGAACATTGATTCATGCCATTCCAATGGAAACCAGATGGGAAAAGGCAGACTGCGTTCCTCCTTAAAGAGAAAAGTGCAATCCGAAGTTAAAGTTGTAACCGTATAGGATCCAATGAACATGTTTGAAATATAACGCAACTCTTTGCACATCGAGGTGTGTATAGACTTTTGCTCCTTGGTGTCCACTCGTTTGTCCAACTCCACCAGCACTTGCTCGATTTCACTGATCTTTTTCAGCTGACTTGTGTACATCAGAAACTTGATTACCGTTGCCACTGAAGTCATAGAAATGTTAAAGTTGAGCAAGTTGTCCAGCGGATCTTCAAAGCTTTGCAAGAGCACTAAAAGACTGATGGGGAAAAAAACGGTGGCCATAGAATTTAGTACGATGGATCTCCAGAACTCATAGCTTCTATAGTCCCTGTCAATCAGGGCGACAGCCCCCAGTGCCTTCCACGACCACCAAGGGATGCGGAAATAACCATTGTCCTTATGAGTGCCGTTATTTGCCATGTTTCTTCAGGTAATAGGTTTTTTAACTGTTTCTGAATTTGTGCTGTCGCCTTTGGCTTTTATAGCTGCTCATCTGAGTTCGATTTGCTCAATTATCGCTGTCAAAGGAATTGATAATTGTGGCGTGTGAACTGCAGTTCAGCCAAGGTCTCAGGAATTAGCTTTAATTGTGAAATATTAGACATATGCTCCGGAGACGAAAGTCGTGTAGTCTGAGGTAAGTAGAGGACCTGAAAGTTTATAAAAAGGACAGTAAATCAGTGAATTATATACAAGATATATATTTACTTTAGGTTTTAACATCTTGAGAGAGCGAGATAGTCAAAGCATCGGCATCGTAGCAACCGGGATTAATAGACCCCAGCTGATGTGATCCATTTCTGTCCACAACAAACACATCAAAGTTACGCAAATTGATGACCAAACGCTTTTGCACCTCGGTAATACACATCTTGATTATGTTGTAGGCCTCTGGCTGCTTGAGGTTCGCTCTCCAGTATCTCTGAAAGATGCTGCCACAGAACAAACTGCCAAGACCGTGTCCAGCATGATTAATGGACTGTGCCGCACCATAGGAGTCGATGTAGTGCAGATCGGGGCCTTCGGTTTCATCATAGCCAGCCATTAGCATTGACACCTGATATCTGGTATTTGTGCGTATATAATCGGCCAGATTCTTGCGTGTATAATGCGCTGCGGCACGAGGACTCAGATGGTAGCCATGGTGTATCTTGTAGAGCTGCAGATGTTTGGCTATAAAGTCGGTAAACTGAAGAGTATCGCCACCATCGCCGATCGCAGCCAACAGCGAGAAATCCGATAATCGATGAATTTTTGATTGATCTGTATAAAAATAAAGATTATATTAATTATATGCATATTAGATTACTCTTAAACTCTACCATCTTTCATGAATATAACCGACTTCGCCTGCATTGTATCGCAGGCCAGCATCACAAAGTCGGCGCCCTTGATGCCTAAAATAGTTTCCATCGCCATTTCTACGCTTAATTTTGATAATTGTGTTCAAATAAAAAATATGTGGTCTGATATATTTTATTTGACTCAAAATATGTTGATCATATGTTCAGAAAAACTTAGGTTTTCTTTGCTGTCAAAGAAATCAATAATTATGGCGTGGAAACTTAATTTTAACCCTAATCAAGGTCACTAAAATTAGTTTTAATTGTGAAATATTAGCCATATGCTGCGATGGGGTAGTAGCGCCATCTGTCGAAGGACTCAACTAAATATGACTTTAAATATAATAAAAGTAAAATATTTTTTTATAGTGTTTGTCCACAAAATGCAATTTAGTTTATTTAAAAAAAAATGGTTTTATAATTAACAAAAAAAAAATTTTGTGTATTCAAAAGAGTTTTAAGATTATAATCAAAGCAATTTAAAACATTAAAAAATTATTTAAAAAAAAACTTAATTCAAAATAAAATTTTTTGTTAAGAAAAGAGTTAATAGAAAAATTAAATGATTAAAATTAAATTTTTTTAACATTCCAATACAGAATCAAAATAAAAAAAAGAATAAAAAAAGATAATTAGAAATTAACTTAAATGTAATTCACACTGTATTCGCTTAAACAATCTGTTCGCTTTAGGCAAGTGCCACTGTAATGCCGTATTGCATTCGGTGGTGGCACTTAAAAAGCACTTTTAAATGACAATAATTTTCAGCTTTTTCGCACTTGAACACGCTTTCAGCCGTTCACCATTCGCCATTGAGTTTTTCATTATGCAAAACGGTCGCTGACTGCATATTACTGTCTCCCTCTCGCACACTCTTCCTCTCTCTGCCCGTCTCTCTTTGTCGTTCTATTGTTTGTTTGTTAATTTACTGCAATTAAAACGAAAAGTGAAATAAGAGTGGACAGAAGTATAAAAATTAATTTACCTTTGAAGCGTTTGATTTGGGACGCGGCTGAGCATTTTTTGGAAATTACTTTCCTAATGGCGCTCACGGTCGACGACACACACTTGGCCTGCACTACCTCCACAATATCGTTTACCTTGAGGGGATCAAGCTGCTCAAGCTGCCGTTTACTCTTCCCTTTGCGACTCAAACCTGATACCGAACTATTGGCCAACGTCTCCTTATCGAAAATCGCATCGACCAGTGCACGCGTGGCCTCCGCATAGGAGTCCCAGTTGATCTCACGGAACGTCGCTCGATAAACCTGCGTCTTATTGAAGCCAATTCCAATGGTTTTCTTACTAGGCTTGGGTTTGGGCTTGGGCTTGGGCTTCGTCTCCACTGTGTTCACTGTGTCGTCCTCATCCAAAAGCAGTATGCTTCTCAGTTCCTCCAAACGCAATTGCATTCCGTGCAGGAAATCGACTTGAGTCGTCTGTGTGCTAGCCGAAATGCCGGACATTTTCTTCAACTTCTTTGCAATCAGTTTTAATAAAGCACGTGCAAATATAACCTCCAAGCTATCGATAATAATATCGATACATCTTTGTTATCAATGAGCTTAATTTTCATACGCTATCGATAGTTTAGTTCACTTGAAAATGCTCGTTTGAAATTATATTCTAGTAGCAAATTACTTAAAGTTTCCAAGGAGGTTCACAAATAATTTTCTAAAAATTAAATTTAAATGAAATGGTTTAAATACATCGTTGTATATGTGCATGTGATTAATCGAAAGTTTGCCATCAGAGCTGCTTTGCTTAATTTATCGATAGCAAGCACTCATCTATCGATTTATGCAGAAACTAATTTTTGATTGGAGAAGAAATACATTCAAATATTAAAAATCGACTGCTTATTAGTATTTTTTTAAGCTTTTCTTATTGCACGCGCCTTTTATTAGGTAATCGATTGTTTAATCTGTCTGATCTACTAGTTCCAAAGTAGTTCCGACTCCGAGCTTTATCACGCCGATAACACTTTAACGCTTTAGGCATATCGATAAATCAATTATTTTGAATTTGAGAATATAAACAAAATGTGCAAAAATTGACTGTAAACAAAGCAGAGCTTAGCAGGAGTAACCCTGGAACGCGTCTCTATGTGCAATGGACTTGGACATGGAGCGAAGGGAGAGCGTTTGCTTTATGCACTCGGGTGAGGAGGACGAGGATCACATGCGCAGGATTTCCATGTGTTTTAGCATCGACATTTCGGAGAGACTCAACAGACAAAATCGTATTCACAACCTAAAACAGCTAACGACCTCAGAGCGAAGCTGTAGGTTCCGAAAACCACATGACCCTTGAATACCAAATACAAATTCAATATGATTTCAGATCGTAACCCGGGCGGAGGTCTATTTGGGAATGCAGAAGACAGACATCCACACAGAAGTTTCATGTCTTTTACAGTGCCAAATAGATTTTATGCCGACAGTCGTGACGATTCCCATGAATACGATAGTTACAATAGGAGGAGGATAAAGGAAGCGCGCAGAAGGCCGTCAGTTCCTTGGCCAAGTGAGCAATACATACCGGATTGTTATGCAGAATACAATCCAGTGGAGCATTACGATTATCCCAGACCTCTGATGAGTCATCGGAGCCAAAGAAACTACACTCCTCCAAGGTATGAAGAGCCGGTGCAGAGACCCCGAAGAGTGCATTATAATCCAAGAGAGCTCTACGATCAGCATGTGTACAAGGAAACAGTTCCCGAGTTTGTCTACCAGAAGAAACGGGCAAGACCAGCGCTGAATTCTGAGCAAAACTTCCACATGTTTAACGGCGACTATCCCCGAAAGTTGTCCCACAGATCACGCAGTGGAGAAAGTATCAATTACCCGGGAAATTCGAACAGAAGAAGGTCTGGTTACTCTGACAGGGATTATCAGCCGTTCATTGGGACTAGATCTAGTCCAAGGCCAGAACGTTGTTACTTTGACGACTCAGAGTATTATAGGGATTCCCAAATGTTTAAATCACCGCCGCGTAGAAAGAAATCCGTGGATTTCTTTGCACAAGACTGTGAGATACCCTATAATATACTGAAAAGGCCGCGCAACACAGACAGACAGCAGAGACATAAATACACCGATAACCTACATAGTCTAGGACTTTCTTCTGTCGACATACCCTACAGAAGGAAGCGACGAAAGCGCTATACCGACTATGGGAATGATTCGGATTTAGAAGTGGTACCACCCGGGAGAACCGAGTCGGGCAGCGACGTGTGTAGACCTCGAAAACGAGTCATAGGCGACAATTTTCCTAGTTGCTATAAGAAACCCACTCGACGCTTCAATCCATTGACTCGATCCAGTCCACGACTGATGCAGGAATCCCAATTGTGTTGTAAGAAATCCCGCAAGTCCCTGAAGGAGAAGTTATCCGGTTTCTTTAAGCGAAACAAATGCAAATCCCGCACAAAGTGTTGCCGAATACCACGTGAATCAAGGAGAAGTAAAACCTGTCCGGACACACTCAACTCGCATAGCAGCAGTTCCGGTGCTGAGATGCCATGCAAACCTCCTGTTTGCAAGCCATCCAAGTGCTGTGGCACCTCAATAACCAAACGAACCAAATGCATTGCTTATCCCACAGTTTATAGGGAGAAATGTCCGTGTTGCATTGATGACAATGACGTGGAACTACTCTCCTCTCCATCCCTGCGACCGAAGGTAAATTGCTCACAGTTTGAATGTGGAACTTCTAAATGCTGCTGTGAATCTTGCAGACAGTCCGAGGCTTCTTGCTGCCCGCCCTTTACCAAAGTGAATGTTGAAGCTCCCAGTTACTGCAGCTTTTCTACAGAGGAAGCTACACCTCTTGCCAAGAAATCACCAAGAGTTGTACTTGATTGTCCTGGACGAGCAGACAGCAGCACATCCTGTGCAGACAATGATCAGGTCGTCTCCTGTCCCATAAGGAAAACTCCAAGGAAAGCATGCTGTAGATCCTCCCCTGCTGCCAAAGAGAAACTTAGTTGTCAGTGTTGCAGTTCGGCAGAAAACACCTCCTCCGAGAGCTGTGCTCCCAGAAAAAGTCCAGTTAAAGTTTCCTGTACAGCTCCGCAGAGCTCCAAAAAGGTTATCAGCCATGCCGAAGATGCCACAAGCTGTCCTATCAAGCCGAGCTTACTATCCCTCTGTGGAACAGCTGGAAATGGACATTCTTGCCAAAGAAAGCCTCTCAAAAAGTCAGATACTCCCAAGCAGATGTGCTGTTGTGCATCTTGTGTCAACGAGATACTACTCAACCACATCAAGCAGAGCACAATCAATGTTTGTCTGAAGATTTGCACACAAGAGGGCACTTTGCTGGAAGCATCCGGAGTAACGGCTACAATGGAGGGAGCTAGGATTCCCGCTAAAGCGCCTAGACCTTCTTGCTCTGCGAATATACTGACCTCACCTCCTCCCAGTGTGGTGTCATGCTCCTGCTCCGAGAGGAAAAGCTCCTCAGTTTGTCCAAGTGAAACCTCGACAAAATGTGGAAATATTTCGTCGGTAATTTGCGTGAATCCTACACGGAACAAGCTTGACTCCAAAAGCGTAGGATCTTTATTGTGCTCATGTGACAACGAGTCGTTCAGATCGAAAACTCAGCTGAAGAGTTCCAGCAATGCCAGTGAAACCAGCACCCTTTGTACGGATAACACCTACATAAATAGAAATACCAATCTGTCGAGCAGCCGCTCTGAGAGCAGCACATCTTGTGTTTGCCCCAAAGAACCCAAGTCGATACTCTCCACGTCAGGAAGGTGCTCTGCCCAAAGCTGTACTCCCTGCAAACAGAAGACTCCTTGTACCATTGCAAAACATTTGGACAGAGAAAGGTGTTCGAAGGAAAGGAGGCAGAGTAGTGCCACCGCAAAAGACTGTGGTGCCAAGGAATGCAAGAAATCCAATCCTCCAGTGGAGTGCCCACAACCATGCGTAAATCAGCCATCCTTGGTGGAGGAACTCAAGCAGGAGCTGCTCAAAAGTTTGAGAAGAGATCAAACTGCTTTATGTCTGAAACCAGTGGAGCAAAGGAATATCTATGCCTTCGCCTGTCAGCCCACCAGGAAACCCCTTTAAGCAAAAACACTTAGAAAACTCAAATAAATTTTAAACATTTCCGTAAACAGTTTTTATTCAAAATACAAAATAAAAGTTCTTGAATTCACACTGAAGTTGTGTTGGTTGGCACTTGAACCGTTAAGTAGTCACCGGCAATTGTCACGTTCCAAGTGCCTTCTGCATTGGATGGCAGCGGAATATGTTTGGTCCACCAGATGTCAGTGGGGTTCTGCCGATGTGCCCGCAACATGATGACCCCGTTGCGGAGTCGTGTACTTATGTTGTACTCTGGCAATTTGCTCATGTTAAAACGCCATTCTATGAATCCATCCGATTCCGTTTTCTCTTCCTCGATTTTCTCCATTTCGTCGGTTTGCTTTGAAATTTCGACCATTTCGATCATTTGAGTCTGGGAATTCTTCCTTTTCAGCATTTCGAAAGCGTTGCCAAAGATTAAAAGTCGTCGAATAAAGTTTTATACGCCTCGTGGTAATTATTAATTACTTCTGTCAGTGCTGGCAACAAGTCGATGATGATCACCAATAATATCGATTGTGCGATAGTTTTAACCAGTGATTGAAAAGTTTATAAATTAAATATTAATCGAGGAATTCAAAGAGGGGGCAGCCTCTTCTCATTTGTCTCCTTAATTTGTAGGATCATAGCTGCAGTCACAAGGCACCAGTGTTTACTTTTCCTCTCTTAACTATTGAACCCTACAAAATAATTAATATAAATCGATACAACACTTAAGCGATATATCGAGTTCAGTCGACAACACTTTGCGATATATCGAGTGTGTAGCAGTTCAGACGACAACACTTATGCGATATATCGAGTCTGTAAGAATTCAGTTGACACACATCCCTACCTCCAAAATTCAGGGCCGCCTAGAGTTGATTTATCGACACACCACAAATTTATCGAAAGTTGCACGTGGAGTTTTAATCGTTTGTTGAGAGCTAATCATGGAATTTTCGCAAATACTGTCGAGCCAAAAAAAATATCGGCCAATTAGCAAGATTTGTTGCGGTGGCTTTGGCACTATCTTTTTGGCCGAAAACCTGGAAAATGGCCAAAAAGTCGCAATGAAAGTGGAGAAAAAATATCTATCGGAATCGCTGTTAAACGAGTATCGCTGCTATAAGAAGCTGTACCGCCAGGGTATTGGAATACCCGAAGTCTATGACTTCTTTGCGCTACCCAACGCCAGTGTTCTGGCCATGGAGCTGCTGGGACCATCGCTGGAGAATCTGTTTCAGTTCTGCTCGTGCCGTTTCTCCTTGAAGACGGTGCTCTTGCTTGCCAATCAGATGATTAGTCGTGTGGAACATATGCACGAAAATCATTATCTTCATCGGGATATCAAACCCAACAACTTTGCCATGGGACGGTCACCGAGCGATGGTCGAGTGTACATCTTAGACTTTGGTCTGGCCAAGACCTATAGAGATCTGTCGGGCAGCCATATAGACTTAGAAGGTTGTTGTTCCGTAACGGGAACTACGCGATATGCCTCAGTCAATTCACACCAAGGACTTGAACTGTCGCGTCGCGATGATATGGAATCTCTGGGCTATGTACTCGTCTACTTTCTGCGTGGCCGTCTGCCCTGGCAGGGTATAACTGGGACGAGAAAGCAACGCCTCGAGGCGTTGACCGAGAAAAAGCAGTCGATCAAACCACACGAACTATGCAATGAATTTCCCGATGAATTTGCCGCCTATTTGGTCTACTGTCGAAGCCTCTCGTTCAGAAGCAAGCCCGACTATAACATGCTACGCACAAACTTTACGAATGTATATACGCGATTAGAATACGTTAGCGACAATGTTTTTGACTGGACTAAGGCCACTGAGGACGTCGATAAGGAGAACCAACACACGGTGCAGACGCCCAATGAGAGCAGACTGGATTAGAAAGCCATTGAGGACGGCGATGAGAAGAACAAACTGACCTGATTTCATATAAATGTATGCTAATATATATATATTTATTTAAAATCAAATATACTTTTGATTTGTAGTACATCTATGTGCTAAGAAAGTGGCTTATTAAGCTTGCCATCAGCAGGCAGAGGTACGCGTGGTCGTTCGGCCCCTTGATCCAGACGTCTTCATGATCAGCTTGAAAGCATTAGAGTTAAGATAAAGTATATAGATCAACGTGTAGGTTATCAGGTTGAAAGTGATGGGAACTGCGATAACTAGCATCAAGTTCAAATACTTGCATATAGATTAAATGAAATCACTTTTGATTTAGGGGTAACAGTTACTCACTGGAAAAAGCTTTTGGTTGACCCCCTAAGTGTTTTGGAAGAACGATTTAATTAAGCAAAATGTTCATATTTGAATAAGAGTTTTAAGTATTTCTCCGTTTATATAAGAAAATTAAGTGAGTTTTTAATATTTTAGTTGTAGTTTGGAAATGAAATTGAAAACATGTGTGTAGTGTGTGAGAGCGAACAGAGTTTTGTGCAATATGTTAGTGTCAAATGTAGATTATGGTGGATATATGATTTGTTTCCTCCAGATGTCCCAGAAGCAATCCATTTGTCCAAGTGTCCAAGGCTGTCAGAGCTGCCAATTTGAAATACACAATTGCAAGTTTTCTAAAATGAGTCCAATTAACACAACTCAGATTTGTGCAACGTTTGCATTTCCCAGCACTCGCAGAACGTCTGTGTGTCTGTGTGTGTGTGTGTGTGTGCGTGTGTGTGTTTGTGTGAATGGGTGCTTTTCAGTGTAGATGTGTCCATTTTTGGGGGGGGCATGTGGCAGCTGCAACGTTGCATTCGTAGCAATTCGAACTAAATGAAAACGTTGTAACTGGCAGCATCCAATTTACGTTTGCAATTAAACTGACACCGAACAGACACTTTTGATTTAGCTTGCACATTTCTGACTTTCGTTTCGTACACTCACTCTCCGCTCTCCTCTTGTCTCCTGGGACCCTGCTCGACTGGACCTGAACATGACATGACATATAACGCATTGGATTAAGCCCACTCGTCAACCCTTTGTACCCCTTTCCCTCAAGACCTTTGCTTACCCGCTCTCTTTGTGTGGATTTATTAATATGTATGGGAATCATTTTGATTCTCAAATTATCCCACTGGTTGTTCTTCCTCCGCGAACATATCAAGTGGACCAGTTCGTGGATACTCGATCATAATCATTGCAGGGCACTTGAATATGCCCGTACCATCAGCCATTTTAATTTCTTTTTATTTTTTATTTAACTTTTTTTCCAAAATCTCTATGAATTTCGTTTGAGTTCCGTCCAACGCAATGCCAGTCGATTGAAAGAAAGAGCTGAGGTGAAGGCTGTCAAAAGGAAAGGTCTACTTGTCAGATTGAGAACAAAACCAGTGTTGGAAAGCACTGTGGAGAGATTTGACATTTCTAAATTACAGAGTTGTCAGCAATGCCTAAATTCTTCTTTAAAGTTTTACTCGACTGTTGCCACTTTTAAAAGAGTTGCTCACCACTCCAGCCTTTTACAGGGTTACCACAAGTCGTGCACACTCGTGGCTTGTCAACACTGTTCGCTGCACATAATTACTCGACAAAAAAACAGAAAATTAGTGTCGAGATTTGCGCTTTTGAGCGCTTCTCACCAGGTGAAAACTTTTAATGAGCAATTTTCTTACAAATTTTCCAAGTGTTGCCGCATTTAATTTTTTAATTAAAATTTTCGCTTGAAGTGCAAGGGGGGAAGAGGAAGGGGGGCACTGACAGGCCGCCAAGTCTTGCCAATTAAAAGATTTCTCAAACTGACCACAAATAAATTTATTTAGCAAAAGGTTTCAAGCCACGAAATTGACCAAGCAGCAAGGAAGGAGGTCTGATGGTTAAGCAGGGTAGGAGAGAGGGGAGTGGCGCACAGGTATTGGTGGGTAGCACCGCCCATCACTTTCAGCATCAATCAGAGTACGGTCTAGACTCCAGAGGTTGAAGAGGTGTTTGTATTTATCGGGCAGAGCCCTTCCTTCCTCATGTTAATGGCCAATTGACACGCCACTTGGCTTTGACGGTTGCCCCTCCGTGTCTCTCCGCCTCTCTGCCCCATTTTTACCTCGATTTACTCACGTGTGTGTGTGTGTGTGTGAGTGGGTTAGCTTTTGGACCTGTAATGAGGTGCTAACTGAGCGTGCTGATTGCTGCCATTTTTGATAAGGATTTCGCATTAATATTTTCCTGGCGCTTATCCACACCGTTTTAGCCGTTTAGCATTTGCTTTTGGCCAAAAAGGTGTGCATAGAGATAAGGCATAAATCATTCGTTTGTCAAACTGTTTGGAAAAAGTCCATGAATGTCTGGAGGCAAAAGTCTTCAAAGTTATCGATTTTATAAACCAGCTCCACAGTCCTCCATGTTCATTTCAAGTTTGTGTATATCCTCCTTGGTCACTTGTTTGCTTGTTTGTCTCCTCCATGGTCATTCAGTAGCCGAAACTGCGCTTATTACACACTTTGCACACTAAGTCTCTTTAAATCCAGTGCAAAGTGCACTTTCCTCTCTCCATGTTCAGTTAGTTTCGGCCTTCCTCCATGGTCAGTTGAAGCATCCTTCTTACCATGTATTATCATAAGTAATTTCCCTACATTTGATTTCAGCTTTGGCATCGAAATAGATTGCAGTGTCTGCAAATTGAATTGTCTGTTGTCAATAAAACATGTCATTTCCCTAGAGAATTCTCCAAGAACCTGGCCAACTGCCACGCCCACTTACGTATGTGTATGTATGTATTTTCTACAGCTCATAAAGCATTTGGGGACTGAATTGTAAAAGAAATGCGCACAAATTGCACTTATAAATAAATCAAATAAAAATATCTTGTTATTACGGCAGGAAGTAGGGAGGTAGGGTGGTAGGGAAGGAAGGACACACTGTTCGCTATCCTCCACTCGCTAGCTACTCCCTCCTCCCACGCTACAGTTCTGAATCTGATTCCGATTCTCTTTCACTCGCAATTCTTATTGCAGCGGTTTCTAGCATTGCAATATTGCGTCCCAAATTGAGTTACATTTAAATATTTTGCCAACATCCTTGTGCAAGGACACCCATTCCCGTTCTGATCCACTGCCGCCCTCCGCTTCCCTTCCTGACCCTTCTCTCTCTCCTTCCCCAGCGAGTCCAGTCGAATTCAGCTTAGTTATGCATGTGTGAGCAGTGCTCGAATCAGTGTTGCTATTTCAGCTTTTTTTTACAATTCTAGCTACTTTTAGTTTTCTTTTCTTATATTTCCTAGCTGCTCTTCAGCTTTTTTTAAATAGAAATTCTACCAACACTGCCACTAGTCGATTTCGTTGCCAATTTTCATCTCTTAGCAGCCAGAAATCGATTCCCTTATCAAAATGTATGCGAATTTTGAATGCAAAGTGTACAAATTCTTTGTATATGTTTTTGTTCGGCGAATTGCTCATCAAATTCGCATCAAATAATCAGAATTCATAGCAGACATATTAATATATACATTCAACAACAACATTTAGAGTTATCGAATATCGCAAATAAAAAAACATTAATATTCATAAATTTTGCTATCAATAACAATGGAGTAAGCAAAACTGTATTGTACTTTCAATTTGTTGCATAAATAAGCAGACTATGACATTAATTTTGAATTAATTTATCTGTAAGTTTAATGAAAAAAATATGAAATATCCCAAAGTGCTGAATTTATCCATTATTTCTCAAGCCTAAGACAGCGAAGACTGAAGTGCTTGCATTCATTTAATTGGAATAATTTCGATTTCCTTTCGTGCTTGCGAATGGCCAACAGGGCGTATAATTGATTTCATTTCCGCGCCTGCCACGACAACAACTCAAGCAATAAATTCACAACTACACAAAGGCAAACTACACACAGAAAATGTGATGTGATAAGATCAGAAATAAATTTGCATAAAACTGCATTTAGATTGGCCGCAGAAACAAGTCCAAAACTCAAACTGAAACTCGAAACGAGTCTCGAGTCTCGAGTAAAAGCACAAAACTTCAACACAAAACCAGAAATCCGAAATCCACAAACAAATCCAAAAGGTAAAGGGAATGGAAAGCGAAACTTTCCACGGACAGGTTGGTAAATGGTGAAAAGCGCTGGAAAATAACTAGCAGAAAATGGTTAGCAGTTCCCAGTGATTAATTATCTACATGAAAGCTCGCTATTTACAGCTATACCTAAAACACCCCTCTCTCAACCCGAGCAACCCCTGTTTAAGGGATGTGTGTGTGTGTGTGTGTGTTTATGGAGTGTTTAGTTTTGTGCCAGCGATTTGAGCTCTGGATAAAACTCAGCAGAGTTACGCGAATTGCGATTTGCTGATTTCCATAGGGCACTTTATCTAAATTAAAATCAAAAGCTTTAACAACAGCTACCTTGGAGTTTCCCCTTGCTGTTATACCCTGTAATCAGCCAATGAGTTGAAGGTTTGACTGCAGTCAATGAACAGTTTTAAAAGGTTTCACTTAATAATATAAAAGAACTGAATAGTTTATGTAAAGAAAATGAGTATAAAATAAATAATAAAAATAATTAAATTCCTTATTTTCTAAGTATCTAAAATTAATTAAAAGTAACTGAATTATTGTTACGAATACATATAAAATAAGTAAAAAAGGCTGCAGTCAAGCGAGGCCACTGTAAATGCCGAATATGAAATTTTCGACCGATTTCCTTTAGGCTACAGTGGTCCGATCCAGATAAAACTTTTTGTGGCTATTTATAGTAGTACCATACACACAATGTGTGAGTTTGGTTACGATAGCTCTTTCAATACTATGTGTAATACAAAATGCATACAAAATTCATTCTCTCATTCATACATCTCTGAGATCTGTTTGTTCATACGAAGAGCCAGACGGGCATGGCTATGTCGACCCGGCTTGTGATCCTGACCAAGTATATAAATACTTTATAGGCTGGGAACTGCCTACTTCTGCGTGTTACTGACTTTTCAGAGAGCATAAAAGCCAAGCCTACTTTTTAAACAAGTGCAAATTTGGTGGCTTTTGCTCATATAGTCACCGAGATCCACGTGATCAAACCTTTAAAATGAAAAAAATGTTATTTTTTAAGCATGCTTAAAAATTAACATTTGTTTGCAAATTAAGATAAACTTTTGAGAGGTATCTGCTTATTCAAAAAACTGGTTTAGAGGAAGCTCCGGTTATTTGTTTTTAGCTGCGCTCTTCTTAATTGACACGCTGATCGAGATCTGATTATGTTATGACCATGATGACTTGGCCACAAATAAGAATAGTGTCGTGGCTGTGTCCTGTGGCTGCAAAGCTTATGAAATTTTGACCCGAAATGACTTTTGTGATGGAGCCAACATCAGATGATGTCACTGTCAGCTGGCAGCAAAGGCAAACAGAGAGAGAGAGAAGCGGGAAAACGGAAAAACCGAGAAAAGCTAAGTATCCTACGGTCTGCGTCACTTTCCCTTTCTGCCAACTCTCCTGACGGTTATTGCCACACAAAGTTGTTGGCCAACTGCTGTCGACTACTCTCTGTCTCTCTCTCTCTCTCTCTCTCTCTCTGCCTGTCTCCGTGGTTGTCTCCAGGTAAATTGTGTGTACGAGTATTTCAATTTAGCCAGCGAATAAATTGCCAGCAATAAAGTAGGGAAAAAAGTGTAATTTGTTTGGCTCGTTTGTTCTCTGTGTCATATCTGTTAGAATGTATCAACTACTCTCTGCCCCCCTCCCCCCTATGTGCCACACCCCTCTCGTCCTACAGCTGACACTTTGTGTCTGCGGCTGAGCGATGAGATTCTTATTTTAATTTTGATTATGTGGAATGCCGACTGTCGGAAATGAACGCATTCTCAGCGGATTTCTATCTGCAAGTTACATTTACAAATTGCCCAACGCATTAGGACGCCCCCGCCCCCGCCACCCCTGCCCCGCCCACTTATACGCCTCGCTCTTCGATCTGCCAGAAAATTGAGTTGTATGTCACACACACACACACTTGTACACACACACACACTCGCAGCGCATTTCCTGGCTTTTTTTCTGCCATAAATAAATGGCCACTTAGACGCTCTCCTTCTCTCCCTCTCTATCTCTCTCTCTCTCTCTCTATCTCTCCCTCATACAATGCAACGTGATGCCGTTAAGTCGATGCTTTTAGCATTTGATTGACACGTGAATGCCACAACAACAACAACATTCAATAGCATAGAAACAACAACACGAAATGCTCGAAATTGTTGGCCACTTAGCAACCCATAAACACCAAAAGCATTCGAGATGGTCCGAAATACCTTGTGGAATGCCAAAGCTGGCACAAAGGGGGTGGGGGAGTGGGAGGGGCAGTCTTAAGCAACACATAATATTTGCAAATTGTTGAGAAATAATCCCAAAACACTAAGCAAATATTGAAAACTACAGCAATATCTAGCGTAAAGCAAGCCGACTGTAAGAGACCCTGTATACCTAAAATAACAGAAAAGATTCTCTTCGCAACTGGTTTAATATAGCAGTTTGTGTCCAACTATTTGAAATCACTGCTTTGCTTAAGATTTTCCAAGTATTTCTGCAGTTATACAGTTTTCCAAACTATTTTTTTTATAAGGCAAAGAATTTTTGTACAACCCAAACGATTTTAATTTCTTATTCACTTCAGCTGGCCTTTATTAAGATTTTAGCAATCAGCTTAAAGAAAATTTAATTTAAAACAATTCATAAGCAGAGTTAGTAGCCAGTGCTATATGACAGTTGTACAGTTACCCATAAAAAACAGCTTCCTTCTGTTTTCAAAAACAAACCTGCATAATTTAAGAATTCACCGACTTAAAACACGCATTCGAATTCAGTATTTTGTGTGTTCGCAACTTCTGTCATCATTTGGTATTGATTTCTGCATGAAATTACCAATTTTTGGGTATAAAATGTTTTGGCATTGATGTGCGAGTCTTTTGAGGGCTCTAAACTGAGGCACTCATAATATTTTGTGCCTTTTTTTCACAGGCCATTTGATGTTCATAATCTCAACCGTTTGGAGGCCGAAAAGTAAGGAAAATACAAAAATTGATAACTCACTAGGAGATCATTTATGTAGTCATTTGCAGTTCATGAATATTTTTGAAACATCAGCATGTGAAAGAACATATTGCACTCGAGCAGCTAAGGAGCTACTCGGAAGGCATTAAACACACACACACACACGCACACACACACTCATGATATGGGCACTAAAGCAGCATGAAAGCTTGAGGAACGCTCGTTTGAACGGTCATTTCCTGGATAAAAAGGTTCAAAGGTTAACAGCCAAAATGTGGCTAAAAATGGGAAGCAGTTAGCATAATGTCGGCTCTGTTGCGTTGGCCAACTTTACTTTACAATGGCCAACTTGTGGGCCATTAAACAGAAAAATGAAAACAAGCCAAAGACATGCGAAGCGCTTATTAAAACGATACTTCAGTCACCAGTCAAGAGTATCTGCCAGTATCCACGGCTGTCTAAGTCCCAGGATATGCGACACATCCGGAGGTAGCGCACGGTAGCTCGGTAGCTCGGTAATTTAGATTGGGACTACCGCTAACTGACTTTGACATTGACCCCCTTGACTAGCCTGTGCTCGGGGGCCTGACATGCAGGTTAAATAGATTAAGGATATCGCTTACCACTAAGTGTGTAGTCTGACGGAGGTGGCGACAGGTGGGAGGTGGTAGGTGGTAGGTGGTAGGGGTGAGGTCGACACCTGGGCACAGCGAAAGTGTGGCCAAGTAAGCGAAAACTGAAAGTAATTGCCAAATATTGAGACAACAACAAGAGCGACAGCAGCGAGCCAAGTTAACACTCGTAGCCAAGTTTGCTGCGCCAAATTGAATTATTAATGGTGTTGTCATTGACTTTCGGATTGGGCCTCGTTCAAACTTGGCCCGCGTGACTTTAACCTGCTCGTTAAGACCCCAAAGAAAAATATCTGCCAACTTGTTTGTCCACCCAAAAAACACAATTAAGTTGTCAGTCATCGCCGTAGACGGAGACGAAGACAGAGGGAGACAGATAGACAGAGAGACAGAGAGACAGAGACAGAGACAGGGACAGACTTAGGCCTCTAATAAAACCTGAGCAAACTAAACAAACGATGAGCACTTTACTCACTTATTACTTGGGCGTCAACGTTGCCACAGCAAAGGGGATGACTGACAAGCTATACATAGCTATAATCAGAGTCATCATTTTCTAATCAAGACAACCTCTAATAAAAATCATACAAGTGAAAATTAATCTGTATAATTTCGAAGTCTCAGGCTTAAAAAACTATTAGTGTGTTTTAAGCTGTTTAAAAAATGTACAGTCTACTGCAGTCGGTCTGAATATATCCAGTAAAAGTCTTGGAAATTGCTAAATTTCAATCAAATATTATATAAATTAACAAACATATATATTTAATAGTTTTTTTTAAGCTTTAGTTGTGTTTAGATGTGGCTGGTACATGTACAAATTTCAATAAATATAAATAAAGATAACCACATGTTTTGTTCATGGCGATAGTTGTAGAACAATTCTAGGAAGATTTTAAATCATGTCCTGGCACAATGCGACAGGATTCGATCAATTTTATTACCTTTTCATATTATTTATTATATAAGCAAAAATAATAAATTTATATAATATGTTATATTTATTTTCCAAACAGAAAATCTAAATTTAAATAGTTTATTAAAAGAATAAATTGATCAATTTATTTCTATAAAAGAAAATCTAACTTTCTACTCAGCAAATATACATACATATTTTAAACAGATGCCATAAAAAGACAGTCTATTGATAAAAGCGAGGGTAGTAATTAAAGTATATACTAAATTTATATACAGCGTAACTCAATCCGTTGCGGTTCGTTGCGTTGCCATTTCTTTAATTAATAAATTCAATATTTATGTTTGTCAAATGTGACGCAGTAGTCGGTTAGCCAGTTGTCCAGTCCAGTCCAGTCCAGTTGGTGAGTTGGTCAGCTGGTTAGTTGGGGGCTGTTAGCTGGTTCGGCGCACCCTCTTGGCCATGTGTTGTGGGCCATCGATTGTCATTTTTATGTCCTCTGACACTTAAGTTTATTAATTTTTGTTGCACTCTGTCTTAGTTTTAATCACTTTGGCGAATGACAACGCATAAAAATGCTCGACTTGACTTTTATTTCGGCAGCACAATTTGTATCTGTATCTGTGTCTGTCGTTGTATCTGTATCTGTTTTTAGCCCATTTGCTGTTAAACCCATCTGTCCTTTGAGCCCCATAAAATACCAATATAATTATTGAACAAGCACAAACGTGTTTAACTTGCAGTTATTTGATTCTCTTTCTCATTGTGAATGCATAAATTGTTGGAGTTTATAGAGTCATTTGGTTTTTTGTTTTTCTCCCTTTGGTTTGTTGTCATTTCATTAAAAATGCAAATTTCAAGCACAACTTGAGGCGCGATTACGCAGTTCAAGAGGTCATACTCATCGTGACGATGGTGAAGTGGCAACTTGAGAGGAAGTGGACGGGGTGATAGGAGGAGTAGGAGGAGGAGGCGGTGTAGGGCGACGGCTCAGGCAGCCTGCGGGCCACAAATGTTTGGGAAGGTGACAAAGTTATCTTCAAGTGGGCACTCGGCCCGTTTACACACACACACACACACACACACACACACACACACACACACACACACACACACACACACACACACACACACACACACACACTCACATACATGTGTGCTTCAGTATTTGTTGCCAAACAACCGAAGTTCACACAAAGCAACGAACGTGCCAAGTGCGTCAGCTGCAGGAGCCACGTCCCAGTCCCAGTACCAGTACCAGTACCAGCCACGCCTACTTTGTTACACCCCAGAAAACACTTTACCCAAATGCACCTTGGGCAAACAATGGACAACAGAGAACACAGCGCGCTCTCTCCCTCTCTCTCTCTCTCTCTCTCCCTTTCTGCCACTCTCTTTGTGCTTCTGCTTGCGATTCTCCTAACCAATCTTGGGGAGAAAGTCTTTGCCTTTGGGGAGAATGCATTTAGATGATGTCTGCTGCATATGTTGATTCTATGCCTGTGTGCCTAGGTGTGCTTAGGTGTGTGTGTGTGCGTGTGTGTGCGTGTGTGTTGTGTCTAGCTTTGATGTAATTCAGCGTATATGTAACTGCAATTGCTATTAACTAAATGTCAACGCCATAGTTGCGATTATGTTTAGACAAGTTGCTTCGGGGCCTGCAGTTAATATCCGACAATGTGATAATATTCAAGACATCTACACATACACATTCACACATATACCCTCACATATGCCCAATATTAGATCATGTCATAAGCAAGAGTATTTATTAATTACCTTTAATTTATAAAATAATTCAAGTATATTGAAGTTTTGCTACTCTTCTTTTCGATTTTTAGACCAAAAATAAAGATATAGCTATAGAAAGATATACAGGAGCTACTTTCTTGGCCGCACCATCATGGCGGCTCTCTTCAGCGAGTAGTCATAACCACGAAAAGTTTTCCAATTGACGCCCTTTCCATTCGCATTGTCGCCGTATTTTCCAGCCAGATTGCTAATAGAAGAAAACCCCATTTAAGTTCTTCCGATTAAAAGTTAAACACTTCGTCTTACCTATCATGACAATTACTATACCACCAAGCTCCCGTGAAGCGCTCCGCACATTTCTTACCCTCTTGATCTCGATCGAAAGTGGAGAACTTCATGCCGTGGTGATGAGCGAGAGATTCTCCGGCTGTTCCATTTGCTTTTCCCAAAGTATTCAGAGCGTAGTCCTCCTCCTCGCCGGAGATGCCGAACGTCTCATAGGTCTCATAGCGTATGTCGCCGTCAAAGTCCTCAAGTAGCACTAGCAGCATCATGCTCTGATCTGAGGTCAGTGCGTGTATTTTGTCCAATCCCAAAAAGAATTCACCGTCCAAGTACCCAAATCCATTTTTGTAAGCATTCCAAGATCGATAAAAGTTTTCACTGCCATCGGAACGACTCAAAAGAGTTGTCCAACCACCGCCGTCACTATCCGCATCGCAAAACACGTTAAAGGGGTGTTTACTGTAGCTGGGTATGAGTATTTTGTGGATTCCACTAGTCTTGATCTCAGCACAATTTCTTGCATATGTTTTGGATTCCTGGAGGCCTGTTAACTCGCTTAAGTTATCGTACAAACTGCCCTGTCTATTTAACTCCGTTCTGGAAACAGTTTTTATTATCTGGGAGGATTAATCATGATTAATTTTGATCGTTTAAAACTCACCTCAACTCACTTAGCTGCTTACTAATGAACTCAAACGAGTTAGTCTGATTCAACTCAGCTAAATGAAATGACTTAGAAAGTTTTATACTTATTTGTGCTATAAATATAAAGCAGATTATTTTCAACAACATTTTGCGACCGAACTTTTGGACAGTCCAAAAGAAACTAACTCAAAGAGAATTTCTAAGATCAAATAAATCACTTTGCTTTAGTTGAATTAAAATGCACACTTGTGGAACCACAGTTTCCTTTCTGATAAAAAAAGTTGCCGATTTTAAGACCCTGTGCTCAAGAAGAGTACAGAGGTCTGTTCGTTTGTATCGTAAGAGGCAGAAGAAGGCGAACCCATAAAGAAGTCTTGATCAGCAACAGCAGACGAGTCGACCAACCAAGCTTGCTCCAGACTGGTCAACTTTATCCTATAACTCATATAGACCAAATCGGTGGAGATTAACATAGGTGCGAGGTCTTATACAGTCGAATCCCTCGACTTGCTTACAAGTTATGCAATATTTCTTTTAGTTTTGCTGTGCGCTTTATCATCCTGGGTTTTTTTTTTAGCAAAAACTAAGTAATTCCCCACTCAAATGATATTGTTATCCGAATTATACTAAATTTAGTCAGCATACACCAGATGATTACAAATATGTATGTGCATAACGGATGCTGGAAACAGCTCTGATGCTGATCAAGAGCATAAGTACTTTATGGGGGGGGTCAGCCACGTCTTCTTCTGTCTGTCTTTAAACTATGTTATATCGCCCGATGGCACTATAACCCTGAACAACTGCCAATACATCTGTCAACTGTCAATTTGCGAGGCTTTTTGATAAGCAGTAAATTTATGAATTTTGAGAAATGGACGAGTATTAAAATTGAACACGTACAAAACGTGAGTTACAAGCGACAGACAGAGGGAGGGCGAGAGGTAGAGAGAGACAAAGAGAGGGAGTGGGAGGGGTAGATAGTTCAACGGTTTGATCAAAGCTTGAGGCCCTAAGTACGACACATGTTTCAGTTTTCTATTACCATTTGCCTAATATTAATAAAGACGGAAATATGTGGCAGATAAAATATTAAAAGCCACAAGGCAAATGTGTGGCTTATGTTAGCTGCTTTTTTTTTCTTTTGGCCAAAAGCATGCACAATAAATTGTATTTAAAATGAAAGAAGCTGGCAGCATTTGTAGTGCAACAACTATCATACTTGTAAATTCCAGGCACGTGCGAATTTATTCTGATCTCTGTGCACATGGCCCAAAGAAGGTAAAGGGAGGGGAAAGGGAAGGCGGGTAAATAGGAGGCTAAAAGCAGGAGACCAAGTTTGCCATTTGACGTTTACAAATTACCCACAGCTGGCAATGCCAAATACCATAAGGGACGGTGAGTGTGTGAGTGTGTGTGTGTGTCTACTGGGTGCTATATTAAACGTACATATGTTTAAAGCCAACTGACACCCAAACATCCCGCCCTGCACTCCCCTCCTCTATTCGCTGTCAAAACAAGTACAAACATGTGCCACACGCTTACATTTGTCAGTATGATTCGTGAGTTCTGAGTTCTGAGTTGTGTGTGTGTTTTTTGTGAATGAATATCATTCACCGTCTGTCAGTCCGCTAGTCCGTGATACCCTGTAGCGTTGGAGGCCTTAATAGGCGTCAGCGACTGTTGCCTGTTTAACATCAATCCGTCCATATGATTTCTGATTTCTTAGTGTTGATAAGAGCCAGAAACAGCAAGTTTAACATAAGATTCTTTTCACTAATTATAAACTTGTAAAAATCCAATTGACACTCGATGAACAAATCAGCGAAATTTCTTATATGCCCACAGGGTATCTCATGGTCGTGTCACCCCAACTGTACATAATTTCTTTTTATTGTCTGTTTTTTCCAGCTCCTTCTGCATGCATAATTCATTGGGCCGGTGGTCTCATCATCAAAATTGAGGAATCTCCCTCGTTAGTCATCTAAAACTGATGTCAAAAGTTGTCTACAGTCAAAAACATTTGTTCTTTCAATTATTTATATGTAATTTACCAAATTGTTCTTACTGCAGCCCTCAAAACTCAAAACAATACACAAATAATGCTGCTGAGCAGCGGAAAGTATTGCAGATTTCTACTGCGAGCGTTGGACCAGAAGCGGTTCAAAACTAAAATGAAACAGTATTTTAAAATCGGTTTACCCCATTTTTCGGCAACTTAACAAATGACCTTCTACTCCTTTGACCTTTGACCAATTAATCCATTTTCGTGTTAACAAATAAATATTTAAATCTTGCATTGCTCTTAATGTGTGGGTGTTAACTGTAGTAGCTCATTTAATGCTTAAAATATTTTAATTACAAGTCAGCTCTTTTGATTTTTCAACGCAGCAAAGAAACATTCCTCAAGGGTCTCGGGCAAAGTGGCAATTATGTCCTCACAGCCAGCCATTGAGTGTGCACTCGAATGGCTAAAAAGGAAAATTGTTGGCATCACTTGTGGGTGTTGTTGTTGTTGTTGGTGTTGCGAGTTGCGAGTTGCGCGTTGCATGTTGACAAGGCCCAAATGCATTTAATTTCTTAAAGAGGCGCGTAATTAGTTTGCTGCTGCACCAACAAGTACTTGTACTTGTACTTGCACTCATATTTATACCCCCACTCACTTACACACACACACTCTCTTGCTGCCATACTTGCTTTATGTAGCATAATTCAAGGCGCCTTGACTGCAGGCTGCCAATGCTGCCAGAATTTCAAAAAAGAGCTAGAAGTGAACCTAAAAAGGCTAAAACTCATCAAAGCTTTAATTTATAGGACTAAAATAAACTAGTTTGATAACAACAAACGTCCAAAAGGACCCAAGAGCTGTTTTGAAATAGCTAAAAGTTGTTAAGTTTTAAAATGTAGTAATATTTTTAATGTTTAATAGCCAGATTTATAGCAGAATGCTTTTAACAGTGCTTTTATTTTATTTCAAATGGCTATAAAATGGCTGAAATGGCAGCACTGCAGTCGGGGCCACTTTTCGGGCTCCTTTCGGAGCTGCAACAGCGGCCACTAATGTGCCTCTTTGAGGTTTCGTAATTAATGTTTAATTGCTGCGAAACTTTGCTTCAGGTTAGCCTTGCACTTTACACACACACACACACACTTAAACACACACAAACACATTCCCAAACCTTTTGAAGCTACACAAATTTCAGGCCAACAATGCACTTGAGCACAGAAGTTTTTCGAGGCCCAAAAAGCTGCAACTAATTACATTTTTAGCACTTGAGCGTTAATTGTTCAGCATAAATGCAAATCTTTTTATTAATTTCTTATTATACCCTGTACTGAAAAAGATTACAGGGGTCTATTAGGTTTGCCAGTGTAGTCTAAAACGAGTACAACGCACAACTCTGCTGTTAACACTCCTTCAAAATTCACTCTTCATAGTACGAATTAAAGTAAAGTGTTTAATAAGTTTTTAGTCGAATTTTACGCGAGTTCAAATCAAAGTAAACTTGTATTTATACCGTTGATTTATTGTGTTGATTTCAAAGTGAAAGTTGTTTCAAATAAACGTCAGAATTTAATGTAATGCTCAGTTTTTAAGCATGTCACAATTTATGCAGCCACCACACATGTTAAACGCGTCGTATGTGTAATGTTTAAAGAAGAGTGGGAAGGGGAATAACAGGAGAGGAGCGGAAAACGGTTTTGTATTTAGCTGGAGGCGCGGTCATGGCATTTATGTAAAAAGTTTAATCAACAAACTAAATCGCTTAGAAAGTGGAAATGTAACTAATTTACTCAGAGCGGTACACCGTACAGTGGGAGCTAAAAGTTTTCGGCCATTTGCGCATCATAATGATAAAAGTTGTGTGTGTTTGCCGTTGGCCAAAATGAAAAGGTGTAGGAAACGGGGCCGATTATTACCAAGGTCTGACCCGAGGGCAAAAAGGGTAAAGCACACACACACACACACACACACACCCATATCGTTGTGGAAAAAACTGAACTGCGTTTGATTATTGCTGCTGAATTGATTAATTGAAATGAGGCTCAGAGCATGTCAATGCGGAGAGCCAAAAGCACATGATAATGAGCAGAGTGGGCGTGCCAGTGGGCGAGGGAGGTGGGTAAGATAACACTGAATATGCAGCAGCTCCAACTCGAGGAGCTCACATGTTAATTAAATAGAAAGCCCAAACAGAAGCCGCACAACACTGCGTATGCGTGATGCAAACCACTCGAAACTCAAGTCGAGTTGAGTTGAGTTCAGTTGAGACGAGTTGAAGAGGAAAACGAGTTGAAGAGACTATGCAAAAGGAGAATTTTGTTTGGCATACGCATTGAATTGCGGTTTGTGGATAAGCAGCAGACTGTGGAGTACTCAGCACAGATAGCAATTGGCAATAGAAATACGTTAGCGATTGTTAGCCAGCAAAGGGCACGTTGAGGAGTGCTACTCAAAATTTGCAGAATTCATTTATGCAAATCAAGTGGTTACACTCGACGCACACACAAAGAGAGACAGAGGGAGAGAGCCAGAGGGAGAGAGCGAGTGTGGAACAAAAGAAGACAAGTAATGAATGAAATTTGAGCAGATTATTCAGTTCCTTTTGCGCAACAATTAAACAATTTACGTACATTTTCAAGTGCTCTAACATTTTGCTAACTAATTACGCTTGGGATCAGCAGCAAGAGCAGCAGCAGCAACTGGGAAGGGGCGTGTTCGGCCCCATGGGCGGTAGTCAACCAGAGTTCATTTGCACTGATGAACGTGAGCACAGTGCCTGCGGGATTTGAGCACCAGTAATGAATACGTAAAGCACAATTAGCTCAGATAAGCATCGGAATTTTAATTGATTAAACTATGGAAACCATATCGATAGGGTTACACTCAGAGAGTTACACTTAAGCTATGCTCAGCACTTGGTTTATGGTTTCAAATGGGCTTAATAAAGTGAAGTAGAACGCAATAAGATCAAAAGCTTTAAGTTTAAGCTAGCTTTAATGTGCTTTCTGATGAGCTTTGCATGTTTCACTGGATTTTAAATAAAGCTGTGTTTTTTTCTTTGTTTCAATCAACTGTAGCTGAATCCAATAAAAAGCAGTAAGCTTTAAAGAGCTTTTTAAAAAAACAATAATATTAAACTTACCAACTTTCAATTCCCAATTAACTTTAGCTATATTAAGTGTGCTTTAATAAGCTTCCAAGCTTTCATGACTTTTCTTAACATGTACAATAAAAGCTTTTAAGCAGCTTGCTTCATGTGGACTTTTAAGTTGTTCTTACGCCCAGTACTCCAACGGCTGAAAGCTTTAATGAGCTTAATTAAGCTTTTGAGAACTAGTTAAACTGAACTATGGGCATAACTTGACTTTAATCACTTTCCAAAGCCCAATCAATTTGAGTTAAGCAAATTTAAGGTATTTGTTGTCGAAGAATGTAAATTAATTATGGAACTGCACTTTGGCAAAGTAAACGCAAAGTCCAAAAGGATTTTCGCTTGTCAACGGTAAACTAAATGTGGACTTTGCCAGGGACTAACAGTTCTTAGTTCTTAGCTCTCTTTGGTCTCTGCTCTCATTCCCCATTATCCATTTGCCATTTCCCCTTTTCCCATTTCCCATTTCCCAAATCACTTTTGAAACCTGTGCACACTGATTTCGAATGTCAGTTGGAATACGAATATATACGAATATATGTATATACGTGTATAAATACAACAAATCTAGGTATAATATGTGTGTGGAATCAGCGAAGCTTTTACGATTCGGCCAACGGGGATTATGTGCTCAACGGTTTGTGCAAACTGTCATTGAAAGCGGAACGAGAGCGGAAAGAGACAGACAGACAGACAGAAAGAGAGAGAGAGAGAGAGAGAAGAGGCAGCAATGTCAGTTGTTGATTAAATAAAAGAGAAATCTTGCACTGAAAAAACTGAAAACTAAACAAAAGGCAAAATGCAAAATGAAAACTAAACAAACAACAAAAATGGAATGAAAAAAAAGTTTACTTTTAGCATCGATTCCCAGGACATTTTTATAGAGCAGAGCAACTAGTGACAGAGAGAGAGAGAGAGAGGTAGCTAAGGGTAGGGGGCATGTAGGGTTGCCAGAGTGCAGCGAATAAATAATTCAGGCCGAAATGTCAAACAACGTCGTCTAAGGATGATTTCTGCGGAAGTTGCTGCCAACTTCCCTGACTGCTCGCTCTTGATTCTGCATCTTTTTCAGCTAGAACTTTGCAGCATGAATAAGTAAATACATTGTCTGGCGTCCCCCTTGACACCACTGCCAGTCCCCTTACCCCCTAACAGCCACCTACCTCCCCTTGTCTAGTTCAAAGTCCGTTGCTCTTCATTGTTAAAAAGTTGTTGACGTTGATGCTCTCGACGTGTAAAAAAGGTGAACAACATTTGTAGACTCGCAATTGAAGTGACATTTCACACGAAGCCGCCCCCCTTCCCTCCTTCTACCCACGCCCATGGCCTCTTTAGGGGCTGTCTAAGTCCAAGGGGTGTTACAAAGTCACTTTTGTCACTCACGACACAATTATTTGCAGTAGCAAGTTTGAAATTTATACGCCACAAAACTTTATCCCAAATACACACACTCCCGCATATCCTCTAAGAGTCCTTTGTATCCCCCTTTGCACCCCGCACCCACACTGACTGCAAATGAATACATCAAACTCTCAACCACCGCAGAAAAAATCCAAAACAAATAATTTTCCATCAGTTGCAATTGCTAGGGCGTTTTGCACGCCCCTCCCCCCCTTTGGGTCTCTGCGGGGGTGGTTTTAACCCCCCTTGGAAAGCAGGGTTGCTTGCCAGCTGCTCATTACTTGGCGGCAGTTTATTAAAAAATTTGTGCATCTGTCTTGGCCGAAATTTAATAAAAACATCAACCGAAAAACAGCAAAATCACAGCACTTGACGCTCAGTTACAAGACCGTACTACACTGAAAGAAATTAGCTACTTAGAAGTACGCACAAAAAGAAGGTTAATTTTCTTTAACTAAGAAATTATTTAGCTTCTAATTGAAGTAATCTTATTTTTTAATTTTCTTTTTCAATGTTTGTTTTAAATTATTTTATGCTATGTTGAGAAGTAGCAGGAATGCCCCTACTGCTGGCTACAGCTTGATTGATTATGACACGAAGTAACAATTATATTTTCTGTGTAGAGTCCACACCCCTTCCGCCCCCTGAAGCAAAGGAAACCCATGCGGACATTATACTTTCCTTTCCTTTCCATTCCTTTCTTTTCCTTTCGTTTCGACTTTCTGCTACCCCCTAAGGCACAAGCTGTTGCCACGCCCTACGTTTGACCATACGACATCCCTCAATGTGTCGCCATCGACAGGGGGTGACTTCCGTCAGACAACCTCCTTCCCATCCCTTCCCTTACTGCCCCCTGCTCGCTGCCTCCTCTCCTTCTAGAATCCATAGTTTATTGCTTTCTTTCTGGCTTTAAAGATTTGCTATACCCTGTACTAAAGTGAAAACTTGGGGTATGAGGATTGAGGAGACGCAGCAGTCCCTACAAAATATATTAGGCGCATTGTTGAATAACTTTAAATGTCCAAAATATAAAGCTATGAATTAAAGTCTTTTCATGCTAAAAATCGAATAAAAACATAGGGTATTTTATAGTCGGTTTATGCCTTTTATATTTTACGTAGCGCAACTGTTGCTTCTCATTGAGATTCACTGTATCAGCTTATGTATCAGTTACTGTGCCCTTTGTTTTTGCCTTCACTGTTGCATTTGTTGTCGCATCATTAATTTTGTACAGTTATTTGCTTGCAAGCATCCCGTCCCTTCTTTTCTTTCCCCTCTTCCACAATCCTCCACTCCACTCTTTCACTGCTCCTCCTCATTCTTCTCCTCCTTCTCCTCTCCCCACACCCCCCTTTGACGACTGTAACTCATGTCACGCCTTTGTGTCGTCCACTCATAAATTTTGATAATGTGTCAATTTATGAATGGGCCCCATTGGCTTCTCCGTCTGTCCATTTGACCGAGGGGATTGTCATGCTGTCAGCATATTGATTGTTTTATTGATGGGCCAAAGTCGTGCATTAAATAGTAGAAAGGAATGGAGAGAAAGATAGAGTGTGAGACAAAGTAAGTGAAACAGTGATGGAAATTAAAGACCGCACAGGCAAGCTAAAAGTAGTTTATGTACTTTACAGCACTGATTATTTTAATAGTTTTTAATTTTTACAAAAGTTTACAAACTATTTGAAAGTCATTTTGAAAACATTTTACTGTATGCATTTGTATAGAATTCCCTCTCTTAGTATATGTAAAATGCTCAATTAAATGTACCCACTTTAAACTAGTGAAATTTATATACAATTTTCAAGAATTTCCTTCACAAAATGCTTCTAAAATAAGAACAAATTATTTGTTAATCGAAATAGTTTATAATAATCGTGCCCGATAAAAAACTCTACCTAAATTTCTCCAAAATTTCTTACATTATTACAAACATTCCATATCCAAGTTTAATTCAAACTACTTATAAACTGTTATTTAAACCACTCGTGATTTGCGTATACGCCGCCCACAAATTACCTGAAGATTCCCCATTGTATTAATTTGCACATTCTGATCAACTTAATTATTCAAAGTCGAATGTTTGTTTAATTAGCGCCAGAGACTAATTAATGGATAGACTGCAAACTAATTAACTCATTCTCATGAATTCGAGTCGAGTAAATTGTGATTCCACATTCAAAACAATTTGCAAATCATTTTCGAATAAAACACAAACTTGGAAAAATTCTAAACTAGTTTATGCGGTTGAACATGATTTAGTATATAGTTTATGCACTATAAATGGTATATTAGTGTGTTATAAATAAATTCCGGCATTTGTGTGGGTGTGTCAAACGCCCAGGCCACACGCACACACACATTTCAATGTATTCATTTGTTTGTAATTAGGGATTAAGTAGGATTACAACCATCAATATCAATTATTCCAATTCCCCACCACATGCCAATGTATTAGTTTTGGCCTACATGTGTTTATTACAATTTACGCACTACTAAAAGCCGTCCAGAGTGAACCCAAAAAAAAATAGGAAAAGAAGAATACAATTAGCCATGAGGTGCACTGAAAGTATGCGACGCTGAGCTACCCTGTACTCTAAAAATGATCTTATGTTTAATAAACAGCTTAAAATAGTTGGTATTTGTTTCGAAAAGCTTTCAACTTCAAGTTACACTGTAGCTTAAAAAGCTTTTTATATTACTAATGGAATAAGTATGCCACAAATTATGGCAAAAGTATTTTAAAGTAAATTTATTTAAGTTAAATTTAATATAAAATATATTTTATACCTTACCTTCTTAGCTCCATCTCTCTTGCATTTCCTTTTACAGGGTATCAAACCACACCGTGCACCATTTAGTTGTTGTAGTAGAGTGGGTGAAAAACCTATAACAATAGTCAGAGCACAATACATTATATAAATTAATGTTGATTTAATGGAATGCATATTCATTTGGACTCCTCCACCCCCGCCTTCCCCAAAATGCTCTGCTCTTTGCGTATTTAGTTAATTGCAATTAAAGTCTGCCCACAACGGTCTTTGGGGTTATGGCTATAGGGTAAATATGCCCCGGAAGTATCCCCCAATTTGGCTACAGGCAATTTATTTGTACAGCAGCTAGAGCGAACCATAAGGGAGACTATCTTTTGTATGGCTTTTTGGTGATTAATCCGCTTATATGTAACTGACATAATAAGTAGATGAATTTTGGACTGAAAGCTGACAGTTGATTTCACTGAATACATATGCTCATTACTACTGTTCGAATGCTGGAATCAATTATGTTAAGCTATACCAGTCCCTGAAGTTGGACAACTTAAAGAATTTATATTGAAAGCACATTAAAGCTTTGATTTTCGCGTGTTATTTAATGAAATGTAAACGATTCAGCTCAAAAATTGCAAACGTAGTTTAAGCGTATGAAAAAATATGACAGCTTTAAAAGCTTATTAAAGCTCTTGTTGTGTTTGTATTATTCAAAGTAATGAAGAATGAAGTTGTCACTTTTATAAATAGGTAATTTTGACATAAAATTAATGCTCAGGTTTGAAAGCTCATTAAAACCAATCGTGGCTAGCTTTTAAATCACTTTAAAGCTTTATGAAATGTTAACATGGCAAAAGAGAATTGAACAATGGGTAATAAACTCTTGTTTCTAAGTACTTTAACCACTTTAAAAAGCTCACGAAAGCTGCTTAAAGTCAGACACATTATACAACACACTGCTTACAGTGTGTAAAAGCTTTAAAGCAGCTTCCTTACTGGAAAAGCTCACTCGATTTCTCGGTACCTGGGAGAAGCTCTCTCTAATGCAATATTTAAGACGAAGCTTTTGCCAATTTCCATTATACCGTGCAGCACTTAGCATGCACTTTGTTCTTGGCCAAACTAAAAAGAATTGCAAATTACATGTGTCCTTGTAATTATTTTGTGCCGTTGGCCAAAATGGGACGCAATCATGAATGTTTTTTGGGTGCATTTTATAAAGTCATTTGGGATTCTCTTTCATTTCGTGCTCTAATTTAACAAAATTAGCAAATAAAAAAGTTTCTTTTCCGCAAAATTACACAAATGTAATTCAAAATGTGGCTCCTTGCCCCTGCTCCAGCACATGCCACACCCCACAGCCTCAGCCGCCCCCCACCAAACAATCAGAGCCAAAGCCAAAAGTCAAAATGCCAAGAAGAAGGAGGAGAAGAGGAAGCAGCAGAAGAAGGCAGTCGACAGAAGGTAGAAGGCGCAAGGAAAAACCACCCGTTGTTAGCCGCCCCTAAATTTGAGTGCGGGGCGTGGCAGGGGGCAAGGAGGGAGGTGGGAGGTGGGAGGTGGAGGGAAACTCGCTCATTTTGAGCAAAAGTTTTTGAAAATTGTATGATAATTTAAATATACAAACAAATTGTGTGGCACTTTCAATAAAACTTTTGCCATTTGCCTTCAGCTGTTGACTGCGAGCCCAGTTGAGAGTTATTAGGGTATTAAGTGTAAACAATACGATGTAAGTATGTATGTACATATACATATATACCTACTTTATACCCAATATTGTGGAATTCCGTGCTTGCACCAATCTTAAGCCATGTGAGTAGTAGTTAAACTTCTTCTTGTCTAAAACCAAGTAAGACATAAGCATTTTAACTACCAGAATTAGCATAATGGCTTATCAATATATAAATTAAACTACTGGGTTCATTTTGTTTGAGAACACACTATTTTCAAAGCTTAAATGGCAGTTTAAAAATCTATTAAGCTTGATCAGTTTTCTTCGTACAACAGGCGTGTATATAACTCAGGATAGAGCTTGATACTGATACTGATACTTCAAATTTCTTCGCTTAATCTGCACAGATTTCCGCTAAACAATTACTTCGGGAATACCTTTCCATCTCCCTCCCTGCTTCCCCCAGTCCCTCCTCTGTTTCTCTAGCGTTGCATGCAACTTAGCCACGGTCCGTTGGAGCGATTGACAGTCAGAACTCCATGATTGATCGAACCGACAATTGTGGCTACATGCGCAACAACAATGAACCACGAAAAGCGCAGCAAAGTCCCCAGTTCCATCCCCTGTCCCATGCTATATTTTAGGGCATCAGCAAATCAATCTCTAAATCCCAAAGAACCCCACTTCAGCCTGCCTAGCACACGCCCCTTTCTGCCTGCGATATATGCTCCAATTTTGGTGCTGTCAACTTCAAAAACGGAAAATGCCACATTTGCATGACAGCTCAATTCGTGAAATATTTCTCTGCCTCCTTGCTCCCCTTTCTATCACTCCCTCCCCCTCTCTCTATATTACTTTTACTTACTAGCTCTATTTTATTTGATTTGTATTTCCTACTTACAGGTATATCAGTTCATCAGTGTAGCAGCTTGAGCGCCCTAATCCATAAGATGCAAATTCTTTGCCTTAAACAAGTGTCTTTTCAGTATCTATCAGATATGTATGTATATTTAAGGGGGAGTATGAAACTTAGTAAGCCAATGTTTTGAACAATTTTTTAAGTAGTTGAAATAATTTAAATATGTATTTAGCGATCAAGAAGCTTTAGTTGAATAATTTGTTGCTCAGCTCTCTGTCTCTCAGGTAGTCTGGCACTTCAACTGTCTCTCCATCTGTTCGTCCGTCTGTCCGTCCGTCTGTATGCCCGTGTGTGGGCATTTGTAATAAATATTTGACGCAAAGACTTAAAATGCCAATTTTCGACTGCCAAAACCACAATTAATACGCCGTAGTTTTTCGAGCTGCTCTTGGCGGCAGTTTTCCCTGGAAAAACAGTGTTGTCAGCTCAGCAGTAGCCAAAAAGTGGCAGACATGTTCAAAAATAGCTAAAGAGAAGCCAGAAAGTGTACAGGAACTTAACAATACAGCTACTTAAAGTGTTTTTGAGGATTAGAAAACTAATTTTAGGATTTGTAGGTATATTTTCCAGTTTCATTTTCTTTAGTAATTTTTTAGCGTGTAAAAATAGCTTAATTGGTATCACTTGTGCAACTGGCAACTGTCAGTTGGCAATTTGAGTTCGGGGCCAATGCAATCAAAAAGGATTCACATCCGCAATATCAGCGATGACCTCAAAATCAACATTGGACCTTGGACATTGGTATGTTTATCTCTCTCTCTTTCTATCTCTCTCGCTCTCTCTCTCGCTCTCTCTCTCGCTCTCTCTCAGTTGAAGCGTATAGCCAATTTATTTGTTGACCCGTGGGCAATGCAGTCAATTTTTCAACTGCCTGACCAACTGTGTCTTTCCCTGCCCTTCATCCTTCTCCCTTCCCTTCCTCAACTCACACCGCTCATCCTCTGTAATGTTGCAATCTCTGCCAGCTGTCGGTCCGTCTCTGTCTGTCTGTCTGGCCGTGTTGGCCTGTTTGTTTGGTTTTTGGCTGGAAATAAACCTTTGAGTCGCAATTTTTACGTTCGACTGCGGAAGACCACAAAATAATGACAGGAAATTATCTCAGAGTAAAGAATGGTAAAGAATTTGGTAGCTCGACTGGCAGATTGGCTTGCTGCTCCACTGGCGCCTATCATATGGCCAACAGTTGTTCCCCCTGCTCCCCCACCTCTGCTGGCTGGCATCCAAAAACAATTTCAGTGTGTTGTGATTACACGACTTTTCCCTGTCTCTCTGTCTGTCTGTCTGCCAGTTAGTTCATTCTGTGCCATTTTTATTGGCTTTCTGGAAACTTGTGATCCTCTTTTAGGCCTCGGCTGCTAAGTCACCTGCATCTGGTATTGTATCTCCTGCTGCTTTGACCAATTTTCTGCAATTTGGCAGACCCTTTTCAGGGCCCAAAAACTGCGACGGCAAGACCATTTTTTAATTGAAAAATTAAATGCAACACTTGAGTGTTGCCAGGGGCAAAGTTTTGTGCAACAACTTTTTTACACCTGCAGTGACGTGCAGTGTCGGGGGAGGTGGAGGGGTTGCAGCACAGGTAGAAAATCGAGCAAGTTTTATAATTTTGTTAACATCAGAAAAAGGCAAACGCTTCCTGTGCCTGCCTCCTGCCTTCTGCCTCCTGCGTCCTGTGTGTCCTGGCCAAGTACCGTAAAAACGCTTTGTAAAAAGTGCAAACTTTTGTTTCATGTTTTGGTTTCTCGTTAAAAGGTATTTTGGTTTTTCTTTCGTCTTTATTCGTTTCTCTTTCTTTTCTTTTTCAACATTTTGTATTTTTTGTTATTAACCAATTTGCCAAAGTGCGCTTAAGTTTACGACAAAAGAACAAATAGTGCAAGGGAGGGACAGAGGGAGGTAGGAGGCAGGGGGATGCAGGAAGAACAAGCCGAAAAGTGAAAAACTTTAAATATTGTAGCATATATGTAGAGCCATAGGTAAAGAGAAGTGCACGAAAATGTTGAAATAATTTAGACCCTGTATTCAAAAGGGTAGTGGGGTCTTTTAAGTTTGTCAGCAGCGACCAGAAGGCAGAGGAGGCTTTCCCGAAACCATAATGAATATGTCTTCCTGAACAGCTTCAACAGTCGAATTGATTTAGTCGGTGACTTCGCCTGTCCATTGCTGTGTCCATTTAATGAAAGGGTAAGATTAGGCGAAGCCCCCAGGAAACCCCAGAAAACCCCAGTAAACCCCTGAAAACCCGCATAATTATTTTATTTCAAATATTTGCTACTCCCACTACTGCTTGCTGCGGATCGGACGATGTATTCATCTAGCTACCAAAGGCCAAATCGGCAGAAAATTGCTTACTTGTATAGAAACATGTTTTCCAGAGCGAGAACAGGAACTTTTACAGTCTGACTGACTCAACTAAATCCATTCCTACAAATATTAATATTTTTCTTTGTTTATGCAAACTAATTTGATTTTAATTCCTAGTCAGTTTTCTTCAACTAATTTTATTTATAACCGACTTTAAGTGCACAAAGTAAGACGAGACACGAGGAATTGTAACTAAATACAGATAAATACAGCTAAGCCAAGCACAAGCCAGTGTGTGTGGGGGTGTGTGTGTGAGGGTGTGTGTGTGTGTGTGTGTGTGGGCTGAGCAGTTGTTGCTTTTGGCGAACGTGCGACTTTTATCCAGGTGAAAGGTGTTAATTGAGTAGCTTCATTTGTTCCAACGGAAATGCCCATCAATTAAGGTAATCACGCAACAAAGTCACACCGCCTGCCACGCCCCTAATACCGCACTGCCCGTTTGCCCTGGCTTCCTGCCCACTAAGGAGTACACAGAGCACAAAATGTCGGACTTGTCTGTGCTGCCGCCTGTGGTCGTTGGCATTAACGATGGCCGTCTAAAAAACTGCGTGACTGACATGGCACACACACACGCACACACAGGCACACACAGGCACACACAGGCACACACATGCACATTCACGTTCACGTTCAAGTCCAAGTCTGTCTGCCCATAGGGAAATGAAGCACTAGAAAGGGAGAGCGACAAAGACAGGGTATTTTTTGGGTAGCTGATTTTGGCTTTTGTGCTTTTGGCTTTGTTTGGCTGACACAAAAGGCAAAAAGCGCTACTAATTGGCCGGCTAACTGAAAGTGGCTGCGGCTTTTCCTATTCACATGTCAATCAAAGCGACACACACACACAGGCACACACACACACCATTTAGGCATATCAATTTCAAAAGGAAAATCTGCTGAGAATATTTTGCAGTCTCCCGTTGTGACAATCAATTCATTACCAGCGCCAGTTGACAAATTTTTCAAATGCCAAATTCAACACAGCTTGAAGCTGCCTCTATCTCTCTCTCGTTCTCTCTCTATCTCCGTCTCTATCTGCACACAATGCAAATATGCGAGAACACATAAAATGTGCGCTGTGAAACGTGCAGAAACATCAAATGATGAGATTATCGTAAACTGAAAGAGCCCGAGGCCCACATAAAGCAACGGCAACAGCAACGGCAACGGCAAAGGCGTCCTGAGAGCAGGCCGTAAAAAACGTTTAATAGTCCATTAAAGGGATTAACACAGGACCCTCAAATAGGCCAACAAATTCCTTGACATGGCCCATATCAATTCTGCAGCAAACCAAAATTCAACGACTCAACCAACGCGTCGTATGAGTGACAAAAACAGCAAAAGTATTTCCACATCGTAGGCAAATTAAACAAAGCTCTGCACATGGCGTTTTAGTCACGTTCCAAGCAGTACCAAATGGCCAAATGGCTCCATTTCCATTTCAATCCTGGCCAAAGTCGCCAAGTAAACAACGAATCAAATAAACAGCAAGTGAGTAATAACGAACAGTAACCAAAGTCGGTTTATACTGCAGGCAGATCAATTCATGGTGTGCTCGATTGTAGTATTGATTACAGGGACTATCGCATCTGAAGCTCACTGCATTCTAGAAAAGACTGAGGAATCGAAAGCAAGTTCAACTAATCTATAAAAGATAAGTGTTTGAACTGGATGTTGAACTCAATTATTTCATGCTAATAATCACAATTCCCACGGCTTTCAACCTGATAATCTATACGTTGACCACTGATAAGAGTATTCCGGCTGAGAAATATCACTGCTAACTAGTGACGAAAGTAGTCCATTGTGATAAAAGTAGATCAACTAAGCTGATCAAGTATATATAGACATAAAGGGCTCGACCACGCCTCCTTCTGCCTGTTACACACATGGCACTACAATGAAAGCTATCAAAACCCCCCACTCTACAACACTGAGCACATCATACCCTTTGCGTAGGGTATAACAGGAACAATAACATTAACAACAGCAAGAAATCATAAATGTAATTGATGAATTTTATGGTTTGGGAGTAGCGAGGGAGGCGGACAGAAGTAGAAACAGTGAGCGAGATGGGTAATAAAATGAAAATTGCTGCCTGCTCTACCCCAAGCCCTCCCCCCTCCAGTTTCCCTTTCTCCCCTTCACATACGCTTATAAAATAAAGTTGAAATTGTCGCAAATTCTATGAATAAAGCAGGAAAATTTCCACAAAGCGCGAAAAGCTGGAAAAGGCCTACCAAAGTCACAACGTTCCGCAAACGTCTTGGAACTCCAACAACTCTGCCACGCCTACGTCTGTGACATTGACGCCCCCTTGGCCCCTTTCGAAAGCGATACGCGTATGACGTTGACGCGTTTCCATTTAAACTTTCTGCGACAGCTGCGGGTTTTGGGTTCACACACACACCCCCCCACACACTCACACACACACACACACACAATGGGCGCCCATTCGGTTTATTGCCAGCAATCAATTAAAACGGCAAAGTCATTTGTGACAAAAACATTCACAGACATTTGACTTTATTCTGGCGTCCGGACGGAATGTGTCGCACATACGCCGTAAAAAATCGATACACACACACACACACGTAACACACACACAATCGCATAGGCATATGTGTATTGTAATAATTCAATGTCAGTGCGAGAGAAATGAAGAAGTAAAATGGATTCTGCCGACTGCAATTGTCGAAACGAGTGAAACAAAGAAACTGACGGGAATTTTCTGAAAACCTGTAAAAAGTATAAAAAATTCCACAAAGTATCGTATATCATAAGCAAACATGAGGTATTACCTGTTAGGTCTCTCTCATTGCCACAGTTAAAGACTGAAATCACCAACAAGTTGACTTTTCATGGGCTTTAAGGTACAACACTGCGTATGAGTAACAAGTTCGTATTTAGAGCATTTTTTTGGACCAATTTACGGATAGAACTGAAATTTGAGTCTTAGTGCATTAAATACCCGAAATATTTCCAGTGTTCGCCGTGGAGTGACCAAAGCATTTAGCTTTCTCATTGCACTTTGAAAGTGTTTGCTCAACAAATTGAACATACACAGACTTTGCTAGTAATTTCCAAAATCTAAAATAAACAACTGGTCTGAGGGGGGCGGTGAGCAGAGAGAGCGCAGCGGGTAGTGACGACTAGTCCGTCTGTCTGTCTGTCTGTCAAATCAAATGCACAGCTGCTAATATAAAATGTACACAAATGGAGAGGAGTTAATCCTTATCGACAATTTGACATCAGCAATTTTCGATGATTTTGCTTTCGAATAACGGAAACCATTAAGTTGTCACATGCACATGCAGTTCGCCACCAATAATGCGGATAGAATAAAGCATAGAAAGCATGTACTATGGACTATCAGCTACCCTGTAGTGTCTGTAAGTATTAAAAGAATTCATTCAGGTTGGAGTAAAGGAAGTAGTGCTCTGAGACCCCACAACTTAGCTACCTGTTGAACATTTGTACAGGGTATACAATCTTCTAACGTGTACATATCCTGTATAAAGAGTTCATAAACTTTTATGTAGTTGACACATGAGCTCAAGCCACCCCTTTGCCAGGATGTGCAGGGTATGAGCGAGTGACCCAAAGTTCGGCAGCTGAAAGAAGCACATGAACTGCGAGCTGTGACCAATGTGTGTGTGTGTGTCTGTGTGTGGGAGTGTGTGTGTGCGAATGCCACAAGTGGTCATTCAGACAAATGGCCAAATGGCGACGCTCATGAATAATTCAGATTTTAAATTGCATTTATGCAAATGCGGATGCGGATACGGATGTGAATGCGGATGCTTGCAGATTTTCGCCCATGGCTGTCGCGAAATGGAGGCGTCACTAGCGTTGACCGGTATTCCCGTTACCCGTTACCCACTACCCACAACCCCCCACCCGTAAGCCAACAGCCGTTAACCGGTATCTGGCAGCAGCTACTGGTGACGGCATTTGCAGCTAAATGCCCCGAAAGCTGCGAGTTTTTCGCTAATGCACAATTTGTATGCGTCAACACTTTCCTCGCCGTCAGACAGCAAAGCAGCAAGTGGGAGGAGGAGAAGTGGGAAGGAGGGAGAGAGACAGCGGTGGAGGTGGATCGGCGTCAGGGATTGCATTAATTTTTATCAACGCAAATATCAAAATGGTGTTGATATGCAACCGGAAGCAGCAGTAACAGAAAAAGATAGAGTCAAACTTAACCCATGGAGTGCTTTATATTTTAAGCAGACTTTTTGATTTGAAGTAGACAGAAATTTTATGAAATTTGCCAAACGAATACATTTTTAACTCCAAGTTAAATTTTGCAATAAGTTAGAAAGTTAAACTCATTACTAATGGTGTGATGATTAAAAATATGATAAATAAAATCCAGAAAAAATCTTAAATCACATTGGGGAATACCCTCAATGCGCTGCAAACAAGTTGCTTCGAAGGGTTAACGATGAAGGTATCTATCTCAGTGTGAAATGGAGGCCAAGTGAATCAGTGACCCGACGAGGACATAAAGTGCTGCTTCTGTCGCTGTGTGGCTGCCTTGCTGCCAGGGTAGCCACCTGTTTTCTAGTTCAGTCAATTCCATTGGATGGTGTGCAAACTGCAGATGTTTTGCCTTGGTTTCTCGCTCCAGAAACTTGCAGATTTATTGCCCAGAAACTTTTATTGCCAACTCAGAATACGTTGGAGTCACTACTAAGTAGCCACAGATAAAGATGCAATCTGGAACTTGTTCCTTGGTATGAAGAGCGAATCATTTTGGCTGCCAGCTGCTGCTCCAAACAGTCTGAATGGTTGTGTGTGTGTGTAAAGTAGGTGTGTGTAGTGCGTGTTTTGCTTGGTTATCCAACTGGAATTGGGACTAAAAGCTTCACAGTCACTAGCCTTAATTAGCTGTTTACTAGCCAAACATTAGCAGCTGTTTGGCCATAAAATTGTCAAACATCTGTTTTTATGTACGTGTTATCGCTTTAGTGTCTAACAGATATCGAAAGTTGTACCGCAGTTTCATCGATTAATTCGTTTTTCTGTTCGTGCTATCGCTTCAGTGACTTACAGCTATCGATAACTGTACCGCAGTTTCATCGATTAATTCGTTTTTCTGTTTGTGCTATCGCTTTAGCGACTAACAGATATCGATAGTTGGATCGCCGTTTCATCGATTAATTCGTTTTTCTGTTCGTGCTATCGCTTTAGCGACTAACAGATATCGATAGTTGTATCGCAGTTTCATCGATTAATTCGTTTTTCTGTTCGTGCTATCGCTTTAGTGACTAACAGATATCGATAGTTGTATCGCCGTTTCATCGATTGGTCCGTTTTTCTGTACGTGCTATCGCTTCAGTGACTTACAGCTATCGATAGTTGTATCGCCGTTTCATCGATTAATCCGTTGTTCTCTTCGTGCTATCGCTTCAGTGACTTACAGCTATCGATAGTTGGATCGCATCATCGTTTCATCGATTAATCCGTTTTTCTGTTCGTGCTATCGCTTTAGTGACTAACAGATATCGATAGTTGTATCGCAGTTTCATCGATTAATTCGTTTTTCTGTTCGTGCTATCGCTTTAGTGACTAACAGATATCGATAGTTGTATCGCCGTTTCATCGATTGGTCCGTTTTTCTGTACGTGCTATCGCTTCAGTGACTTACAGCTATCGATAGTTGTATCGCCGTTTCATCGATTAATCCGTTGTTCTCTTCGTGCTATCGCTTTAGTGACTTACAGCGATCGATAGATGGATCTCAACATCGTTTCATCGATTAAAGTAGTTCATTTGTTCAGAACATGTTCAAACTAGTTCTTAAAACGCTTTTCGCACAAATCGTAACGATAAAAAGCGCGTTGCTTGGACAAGTTTTAATTTTCTATCGATTCAATCACTATTCAACACCAAAATGAATATGGGCACTCAAACACCCGATAAATTCTACAATAACTCACAATACCCGCTGCTGGTTTACTACGGTACACAGATAAATGAGTTGGAAAGGCAACTGCTGAAGAAAAGAGGTTCTAGTAGTACTACTGCCCCCAAAACAATACAAATCGGTCCGCACGGCACGCAACTCCCCAATGAGGTGTACCTGCAGGTGGACTGGTCGTGTCCCATGAAGGCCACCAGGATGCTCGCCTATCTGATCTTTGGCAGGGAGACACTGGGCACACATACCCTAACTGGTCGCGCGGGATACGGGGCTGTGAAGTACCGCACGCCAACGAAGCCGCATCTGCCGAGTGAAGCGGTTCAGGATATAGTGCATCACATCATGTCCAAGTTTGGCGTGGAACAAAAAAAGATTTTGGAACTCATTCGTCGCAGCTGTAAAAATTCAGCCAGACAGCTAAAAACCATCGAGGCAAAGTCACGTACTTAAGTTTAAAATGTGTATAACTATATCCATTATAGCTTAATTTGAGATTAAACATGTTAATCGCAGACTATTGAAAGTCATTGTGAGTGATATGAATACCACTTGGTAGGGGGATTTATTTGACGGGGTTTCAGCTGAGGGGAAATCAATCAAATGGATATAATAGACAGACTGTGACAATAACTCTGTGGCCTAAACTAAATGATGCTAATCGGATTTGGATTTGGAATATGAGACGAGAAGCAGTCGAAGAAAAGGGATCGATCTGAAAGGGAACGAATAATAAAAGGAAGCCAAGGAGAGCAGAGGAAATATCTGAGAGATGGCATTATAATGGCAAGTGTATGGTCCCTTTTGTATAAGGTGGTGGAGAGGCGGTGTCAAGTGGGCGGTACGACTGTCCACACACACACACTTGAAGAAGGGTCTTGGCTAACTGTAAACAAGCAATAACCGCATGGAAATGGACCAAATTCTTGTTGTTGTTGTTCTCGTCACTCGAAGCGATGCGATGCGATTCGACTCGATTTGATATTCATTTATGCGACTCGAAGATAAGCACTAAATAAATAAAACACCCCCTCGAGAGGGAGTGAGGGGAGTGGCGGCTTTTATTGAGAAAAATGTAAATAAATGACTGGAAAAATATGGCAAAAGGAAGTTAAGTAAAATCGCATAATGCCGCTGGGCAATGATTTAAGTTCAATCTAGCTCAGTCCCCTTTAAAGCTAGTGCTGCCTCAACGGCTTTTTTTAGTGGAGATCTCTCTGCTGTTGGCCTTTTAATGAGCTTTTAGCCATTAAAAACTAATGACGCCTAATTTAAAAAGTTTAGTTTTAATTATGGAAAAATAATAATTTTGAAAGTTTTTTTTTAATTATTTATAAACACCCGTCTCTCTCCCCTTTATTTTTGGTAATTGACAGCTGCCAACTGTGAATTGTTAGACAGCCCTGGCTTTAAATTACAACTGTCAATCGAGTCCGTTGGCTAACAAACAAGGCCTAAATGCGTTAGTTTTGGCTTGTTTGTTTTTTTGGCCAAATGTTGTTATTACCGTTAGTTGCTGTGCCTGTGTTTACGCACATATGTTGTGTTTACGAAATCAAAACATCATGAAATTGTTTTTCCAACATCATTTCCATTTTCTGGCTATTTCCGTGCGTTTACAAATGGGGGGATATGAACAACATCCGGCATTTTGGCCCCATAATTTCTAACAACATTTTACTACTCATTGCATTCTGGTCAAGTTCGCTTCCCACCCCCCTTGACTCCCTTTCAACTAACCCCAATTTAAGCAGCCAAACGATTTGGTTATTACAAACTCATATCTTGTGTGCTCGTTGTTGTTGTTCTGGCCAAACCAACTGACCGCAGGCCAAGAGACCCAAGAGGGTGAGAAACCAGTTTCGACCAATTTTTTGGGGCGCTGCGAAAAATGCTCAAAATTTGCATTTTATATTAACGGAAACAGTTGTTGCCTTTGAGCGCACAGTAAACACACACACTACAGCAGACCATATACTATAAGTTCCCCCTAACCTCCAACAACCCCTGCTTGGAATGCCCTTCCGCCCCTCTGCCCTCCTGCCCACGTTATTGCCACAGCCGGTTGCACATTTTCCCAAACAAATTTGACGCGTTTATGCATGTAAATTAAACAAATTTGATTTTAAGTATCTTTTGGCTAAAGCAAAATCCACTCAAGCAGTGAGGGGGGAGGAGGGTGGACCTAAGGAAACCATATGCTTGGCTTTGACCAGCTTCATAAATAAATATTTTCCTCAACTTGGTTTTCCTGTCCAGCGCCAAGGAAATTCAAGTCAGCTGAGTCCCATTTACTCAGCGGTTTTTCCGAGCTTTTCAAAGGTTATGTCGAGTACAAGTCTATTAAATTTGATGGAGCTTTCATTTAGCCCTACATGACTAAAGGCTCAACCATTTTTTCACTCAAACTGTATTGTTTTCCAGCCTATTACCTCTTTAGATAAGATATAGAACTGAGTACTAAATTGGTTAAATACTGTAGAGGTTCATGTAAGAGTATCGAGTTTAAAGCCATTTCCTTTCTAGTCTTAAAGAACTATTTAAGAAGTTATACTCCCATTCCAACTAACGCTTAGTGAGTGCTCCCAGCTTATTGGTTAGAGCTTAGTAACTCTATGGACAATAAATACTTTTCAGCTGAGATTATTTACCTTGTGCTAGTTCGACATAGAAGTAAAAATTCAGTGACGAAACTTTCGCACGTGTTGCAGCATTCAAAAAGCGGATTATGAGCAGGAAAAGCTACCACACAGAGGAGCAGTCGGTAGGGGGCTAGGTCTTTGTGGATTGGGTTGGTAGAAGAAGAGCAGCATTTCAACAATAAAGTCAAACATACTGGGAACATTGTTGGCTGCACTTAAAAGTCCATTAATGGGCAGCATTAAGTGGACATTGTGTGAGTTTTAAGCACATTTGCTTCAATGTTTGCTCCGATCTGGTCATTGAACGAGTCTTGGATTAACAACTAGTTGGTCAGTCAGCTGGCTGAACGGCTATAAAATGCCCTGTAATTGAGTTAGAGTCAGTAAATCTAGATCTACCATTACCTTATTTATGTTAAGCAAATAATGATTATAAAAAAAAGTTTTAATAAAATTAACTAACTAAAATGTTTGTAATAATAGACTAGACTGTGTACCAATTGCCATTTAATAGTAAAATATTCATTTATAACTAATATAAAGCCCATTTAGTACAATGTATACCAAACTAATACACCCTTTCTTAGCGCAAAGCATCGAGGGTATAGCTTTTCTGTATAAAAGTGTTACTAATACAAGTGCATTCTCAACTCGAACTCAGTAAACTTAAACTTGAAGTCTTTAAGAATTAAGCTCTTTTATGCAGGGTATAAAATGGATAACAATTTCATTTAGTTTTATTTATAATAAAAACTCATAATCCAATTAAATTAATTTTTTACTAAAAACAAGTAAGATAGGCTAAAAGACCCTGTACTTCTTTTAGTGGACATATTTCCATGCAAATCTGCATATATTACTATCCTCAACTAGTTTGAACTGGATCGGACAACTATAGCCTACAGATCCCATAGGACAAATCGGTGGAAAATGTCATTTTTATTTAGAATGCCCACTAAAAGGACTACGGGGTCTTTTACAGTCTTCTCTTTATTAGTCTCGCTACGTTTCTCTCTGCCCCTGTCATTTTAACTTACATTTATTAAAGTGTATTTTAACCAGAAATGTTTAGTTGTGCAATGGGTAACTTGCAGTCGGAATGGTTTTGTGCTGCGTGTTTTAACGGCAATGCTACCAATTTAAGAAATGGGCCAAAACATAATTTTGATGCTGTGTTCTGTTGCTGTGTTTCACTTTTGGCCCCAAAGGGATTTGCCGCACAGAACAAAAAACTGACAATTGCAGTGCATTTCAATGGCCGTTAAAAGGGCCAACGTGTTGTTCTTGTTGTTGTTTGTTCGATTTTGTGCCGCTGGCTTTGAATTTACAGTTTGGCTGCAAATAAAACGCACGAATGCGTTGCGCTGCTGCAGCGACAGAGGCAGCGACAGGGGCAGCGACAGAGGCAGCGCCAGCGACAGAACTGCGGCAGTTTCCACTGCGAATACAAAAATGACAATGGCAGGCAACAAATTTTGCAATTCCCAACAGCACTTCAACTTCCGGCTCTGCCATTTGTATACCCTGTAAACAAAAAACAGCCTCAAAAAAGGGGTACTATGAAAAAGGAGGCCAGTCGGTTAAATGTGCATTCAAATACCCTATAAAAGTGTAAAGACAAAAATACTTTTAGATACATCACTATTATCAAACTTTTCCCCTTATTAATTTAAACCCTTTCTAATTAAATCTGCATTTTAACACCTTTATAGACCCAATTATTTCCATACTTTTCTCAAATATATAATAAACAATTTTAACGAATTTTTCTTATATATTTTATTAATTTTTTTTTGAATTTCCATTTGAGTTTCTTGCCCAATTATTTCTTATATTTATAATATTTAAAAAAAATAATTTATTGAATGAAGTAATAGTTCATATTTGTGTAGGGTATCTTTTTGTCTAGTCATCTTATATATATACAATTTTTTATATTTTTGGCCCACTGTCGTTGACAAAAGTTGTGCGCGTCACAGCCTGCGGAGTGCACCATTGAAAATGTGACTCCATTTGAGATTTGGCCATCAACAAATGAGAAAAAAGTTAAAAAAATAAAAAAAAACTAGCCAAAAACACAGATTTGAATACACTTACAGTGGGTCACGCCTATGTCGAACACTAAATATTATAATACCCGCTTGTAGGGTATCAAAAATGTTTGATGAAAAACATACCTGTAGTCTAAGTGTGTGTGTTTGTGTGTGAGTAATGGCTGCACATTTAAAGTGCAAGTTTTGTGCAGTTGGCCTGGTTAAAACAGCTTGACAATTCCAACAGATTGACAAACTGATGAACTGATGAGCACGTGAAGTGACTTTTCAAGTAGTTTTCGTGTCTCTCTTGTCATCTGGGACTCGTCTCACATTTGCATTTGCCACAAAAGCTCTCAATCAAATGCGTGCCCCAAAGTACACTACAGTGGGCCTGGTCAAAAGTGGGCGAGGGGGGGGGGGCAGAAATTGTTATACGCTCTTGGCAGCTGCTATCAATCAAATACTCGATAAGAAGCAAATTCAATTTTGACAAATCACAAATTGGCTTTTGTAAACTCAAATTAATGACAATCGAGTGTCCGTCTATCTGCCTCTCACTCTAAGCACTCCCTCTCTCCCTTACACACGCACTGCTGCTGTGCTTCACTTGTATTTATACATGATCATTTAATTACTTTGAAATGTCATTTGCCTTGAGTTGCATTAGAATTTCTTGTATTTGAGCTGCATTTCATTTGTTTGCTCACAAACCAAATTTTAGTTTAGGCTTTGAATACACCGAGTCTTTGGTCTAACTGCATGGAGTGTGTCACCATTTTACTCTACAAATGTGGACTCGACTCAAGTTCCTCTTGCACTTTTATGATTATTAAATTGTATACTTTTTATTTCCTTAATTAAATCTTTAAGTACTGAATGCCAAGTATTTAAAAAGGATTATATCATTATATCAAAATCTCATTTCAATTTCTTATAAACAAACTTTAAGAAGTGTATTCAAACTTCGACCAGTTCAGTTAATTTGGTATTTATGGACGCATCTTCTTCAATTAGGCTTAACGTATTTAGTTACAATTGCTACATTTATATAGTCTTAACTGTAACTTGTGTGCTTCCTTCTTCCACCTGCCCCTCCTCCCACTCTGGGCCTTTCAATTTCCCTCGCCTGTGCTGAACTGAAGTGCTTTTCTGACTTTCCGAAGGTGTTGAATTTATGTCGTTTTCTTTGTTTTGCGATAACAAATTGCACGCAAACACGCGAATGTTCAACTTTGTTTCCCAGTCTATCAGTCTCCCTTCCTCTCTCTCTCTCTCTCTCTCTGTCTCTTTCTGTGATATCATGTGTTGTCCGAGCTCTGAAATTAATTTCCCATAGACACGATACTTGTTCGACTCACAGTCCCTGGGCTACGTCTGTGCTCTCGGTGCTCAGTTTAATTAAACAATTTGTGTATTTATTCAAGTTGCCATTACGAGTATTCATATGAACGAACTCATATTCAATACATCACAATTCAAAGTTAAATTACACTTTTTATATTTTATTTAAACACATTTATTTATACTCATTTTTTCTGGTATTTTTTTTCTTCTTTTGTTTTTGTTGCAGTTCAACGCCCACAATTAGTTCCACTTAAATAAATCAAAAGAAATGTTTGTAAACATTTGCACACTCCCACACACACGCACACACACACACGCACACTCCTCTATGTACTTATGCATATATGAAATTGTTGATTTCAGCAAAAACCACAATTGTTTTTGCTTTATTCGAGTGTGCGTTTTTAATGAATTATTTATTTATATTTACCGAGATGCACACAAATTGCATGTGGCCGAGGGATCAACATTTAAAGCCTCTCTACGCCCCTTACAACTGTTCAAAATCAATCTATGAAATCACTAAAGTGCCGCCACATGACTTTAAAACTGACTTTAAAGTAGATTTACTGTCACAAATGCCTGAAACAATAAGGCGAAGAATTTGTGTTATTCTGGAAGTGACAGTTGAGTAGAGCGAAGAAGTGTTGCCTACTTTTAGGTAGCAAGGGTAGCTTCCTTTAAGAAATCTTTTATTTTTGTACTACTTGCAAACTTCGATATTTAAATGCCAATCGATAGATAAGGTCCTTCTTAGCTCAAGCAGTTATTTCAGTTGCTAAAACTAAATTATTACACATGAATCGCATGCTAAATGAAAAGTGTTGCCTACTTTTACGGGCTAGCATGAATTAAAAGGTTTTTATACAGAAAACTATTATATGTTTATTTATTATGATAAGATTATATTTCTTGAATAAATCCAAGCTAATTTATAACAGTTTTGAATTTTATTTTTATATAATAAGCCTGAAATAAACTAGTTTTTCTTTTTAACAAAAATTACCCACAAATATCAAACGGGATAAGTAAAGATACTCTGATACACAGGTTGAGTATGAACAGTTTTAAGTTTTTCGGCATTAAGTTCTTGTTTTTATGGGCAGGCAAAATCCAATTAACACATGCTACGATATTTCCGGGGCTAATCCTTCCCAGAGGCTTCAGCGCTACGCAAATTACAATTTAAAAAATAATTACGAAAATGTCTGCAATGAGAATTTTGCTTTTGCTTTGCTGTCTTTATGCTTGAAGGCATCTCACAATACTCGTATCTGTGACTGCTTCTCGTTTCACCCATTTTCCCACCTCTCCGCTCAGCCATTTTCCCTTTTTTTTCCCAACCATTTGGCTGCAATTTCTGAAGGCGCTAAATGTTAATGAACATTATAAAAACAATTGCAAGTAATTATAATTTGAATGATAATAGCGAAACTTCTTAATCCCCGCAACGGTAATTTTTATATTCCACATTTCCAGCTATCTTCATCTCTGTCTCTCCTTCTGACAATTGAGAATAAGCGGAGACACAGAAAATGTGAAAATGCATAATAAAATAAAAGTAATGAAACTGGAACTGCCACAGAAACTGGAACTGGAACTGAAACCGAGTAAAACTGAATTTCTTGTAATTAAATTCTTTTTAACGAAACCTCAAAGCAAACACACAAAAGCTTTGTCCAAATATGCAAAATACTCAGAGTAAAAATATTGTGAGAAACCGAAAATAGAAGAGAAATAATTCATAAAGAATAACTCATATTTCCAGCAATGAATTACAAAGCGGACAAAACTCAACAAAGGATTTAAATCACAGATTATAAAGAAATATTCAAATAGTGGGAAACTGGAGAAGGCGAAATTTTAATATTATTTTATACCTTTATAATAGAGAGCAATTGTTTGGCTGCAAAACTCAAGTCCAAAATAAATTCCCTTAGTCTTCTTGGACCAAGCAAATAAATACCCAAAAAATTCCCTTCAATTTGTTTAGTGTAAAATACTAACAGAAAATTAAAGTTGAAGCAATTAACTCTGCAACCGTTGTCTTTCTTCATTAGCAATCAGCTCATAAAGAGCCAAGTTATATATGTATAAATATATATAAATAGGAACAACAGGAAAATTAATTCTAATTTGTAGTTAGCCAGAAGGAAACTAGCCGAAACTGATGAGCGAAAGGAGGCGAAAATGCTTGTCCTGCAACTGATTCCTTTGCACACTTTGCAGCTAATTATTCAGATGAAAGGAGCACTAGCCACAGCAGCAGCAGACAGGGGCGGACTGGGACAGCGGGGAAGGGGCAAAGATGTGGAAATTGTTCGCCGAGAGAAAAATCAAACAACGAAATTGCTACTTGCGATTTCTCGTCACGTTCAAAACTTAATTAGTACATCAGGACATCATCAGAGATGCGGCTGAGAAACTGCGAAAGCGTCGGAAAAGGAGGCAAAAATTTGCTGAGATGGAGGCTGTCATAAGGACGTCATGTTTCTTAATTAGTTCTTTGTTATCATAAGTTTTACTTGAGCAGCTGCGTCCACATTGCCTTGGACTTTAGTACATTTTTGGCGCTTCATTAGACTTGGACTTGGATTGAAACGGAAGTCGCATTTTTATAGCATCCATTGATTTATACAAGTCAGAGAGACAGAGTTAAGCAATACTCGTGTTATATCAACAGACTCACAGTCTCACTGAATGTCTAACGGCAACTGGTGGCACCTTTTCTACAAAACAGTGTAGGGAGAGGGGAGGGGTGCTGATTTTGGCATGCCGCACACGTAGAAGATTTCCGCACGAATTCGCAAAGCAACTCTTGATCCCTTTGACTCGTGGACATGTTTTCTCTGGCATTCTCTTTGATGTTTACAAATTACACCAAAAGTTGCCAAACAAATTTTCTTATTCACTTTGGCCCACCCAAAAATGCACACACAATAAAATGGGCTAGGTCCCAATTCATAGCCCTCTATCCCCGCTCCCCCTTCACCCTCTTTAAGCCCAACTCTTTAGGCCATAAGTGTGCCAAGTGAAATGGCGACCAGCAGAGACAGAAATTTTATGTGTGTGTTTGTGTGTGTGTAAAATACATTTACAATGCATTCCTGAGTTCTGGCCAAAAACAAGCATTCCCAAAACTTTTAGCTGGCCTTTTCAAATAGATTTGGCAATTGAGTTGGCCAGGGATTATCTAAACTAAATGTTCCTAGCTAACAGTCCTTGACGTTCTCAAGTGCCATAGTAGGAAGTAAAGCTCTGAGCCTAGACTAACATGGCGTATAAGTAATATATTTAAATTTGTATTTATATATTTATTTTGTAGTTTAATTTTCAGACTTTTTTGTTTGTTATTTAATTCGAAAAACTCTTTAATTGGGCTTTACGCTGCGTATACGTAAAATATATTTAACTTTCTTATTATATCTCATTTATATCGAAGCTTAACAAACTTTTCGCATGCTTGTGGATGCATCAAAGTTCAGTAAACTAATATCACAGAGAACTAAAAATACTATACACTAAATGATGAAGTCTAAATACCCTATAATACTCATGAGAAGATGTGATAAAATATAATCTTTTCAATGCCCCTTCAATGTCTATAAAATAAATTAATTTCCTAATCTAAATAGACAACGTCACATACACTAGCATTGCATCGGAATACCCTGCGAACGGGTCAAATGAAAACTTTATAAAATTCTCTAATTATATTTTTACGCTGTAAAAACTTTGTGCTTTTACTTTCATAGTATGTTGTATAAAAACCCTCAGAAAGTTCTCGTATGCTGATCTCACACACACACACTCAGACACTCTCAACTTTATGTGCACACATGTGTGTGTGTGTGTGTGTGAGTACGTATGTGTGGATAATTCATTTGTGCAAACAACAACGATAAAAACATCTTCAAGTCGAAGGATGTGCAAAAGTTTTTTTGTTCACTCATTCATAAGTTTTTAATTAAATTGCCGTCACATATTTTTCAAAGCTCAAACAAAACTCGCTTTTGACAACGCTTTTCTATCTCTCTCTTTGTTTTCGTCTACTCCTCTCTACCCTTCTCTGTTTCTGTCTTGCTGCGGAATCGTTAATTGATAGAGTGATTTACATAGACGTACAATTCGGTACACAAACCAATGCATTGCTGACTAAAGAGAAAATTACTCTCTTTGATTCTGATACAAGCGATAAACAGTAAAGAGAAGCAAAAGGTTAATGAAGCAACGCTATGAAAGTTTGATCACGCAAGTTTTGATACGGTGGGCTTAACACAAAAAGTTCTTAAAACAAAATAAATAGCACAAAATAATTGAACGCCCAAGCATGTTGTTTTTTAAAGCTCAGCTTTCCTTGAGAATACTTTCAAGTGAATGTCTTCGAATATATTGAATTATTTTAAATATTTACTTAAACATCATTCCATTTGTAGTGATGACGTCATGCATTTGCATTTTTCTTCAGACGCTAGTTGGACTTAGCAAGATTATTAATGCATCGAATTACTGCTGGTTCACATTCACATTTTTTTTGAAGCCTAAAGAACACAATTTTTCGATTTCGGTTAATTTTGATATATTATTTACTTTTTAACACTATTTAATGCTTGTAAATTGCGCACTTTGACTGCAGTATTTAACCTTCTTTCACCTTCGACCGGACAACATACACTAAAAGTCAAGAGAGCAACTAATATACAAATCATGACATAAAAGTAAAAACAAAAACTTTCATACACTGCAAAAAATAGTTGACCCAATCCAATAAAAAATTTCCTAGTATTTTGATGAAAACTCAAACCTAAAATAGATTTTTGCAAGTGTAGACTCGCAGGCGAGAGAACAACAAGTGAAGGTTAAAATAACTGCACAAAAAAACATAAACACTTGTTGTTGTTGCTGATCTCGAGTGCAGCTGCAGAGTACAGAGAAAAGAAAGGGAAAACGAAAATGGTTGGTGCGCTTTGCTTTGGTTTATGCTGTAAACACACCTAGTACAAAAACAAAGAGAGTCCAAAGGGCAAACGGTTAAACGAGTGCGGCCTCAGCTTAAAATTCTGCTGGCATCGCTGCCGATTGCAGTGCACGCATAGCGATCAGCGTTGACTGCGCAGCTTTCAATGCATACAGCTACAGGAATACATGTTATGCGTTGCATGCATGCACACACACACTATTGTGGTAGTGAGAACTAAAACAAAATGAGCTAGAGGCGCGGCATTGCTTGTCATGCTGCTACTGAGTCTGCTCGACTGTGATACACCTAACCATAGTTTACTGTGGAATTTAATGTTCTTTTTAAGCATAGTAAACCTTTCTAAACTTAGTTAAAATTTAACTAGCTATAACATTTTATGATTTACACACACACTTTTCAATATGGAGCTAATAAACTGTTTACCTGAAAAGCAGACGTTCAAATGTTTAATACTCGGCGATTCGGGTGTTGGTAAGTCGACCTTTTTGCGCCGACATGCGACTGGCAAATTCAGGAGCGAGCATGTGCCCACAAACGGTCTTCAGGTGTACACACTGCTGCTGGAGACCAATTATCAAAGCTTGGCCCTGCAGATGTGGGATGTAGCCGGGTATGCACAACATGGTGAACTCCATAACGAATACTTTTTCTTTGCCCACTGTGCGATCATCATGTTCGATCTGAATGTGCCACGTTCCGCTCAAAATGTGTCCTATTGGATGCAGTCACTGGAGCACATATGTGGCAAGGAGCTGCCTGTGGTCATCTGTGGCAACAAATCGGATTTGCCACGTATGTCCCTCGATTTGTTCAATCGACAACAGGGTAACCTCGACTACTGCGAGATGTCGGCTTTAGCGGCTTGGAACATAGAGGCGCCTCTCGAACTCCTTTGCCGCCGGCTGTTGCAACACTCCGATGTGAAACTGATCGCACAGCCGATTCTTTATTTATGATCTATGGAAAAAATGAAGAAACCAAAGGATATTATCCTTATCTGATGGATTCTATTATATTAATTAGTGGAGCATTGGTGTTAATCTTAATTGTTTTTATTAGTCGAATTATTATTGTTTTATTATTTTTGTTTGTGTTGTGATAAGCATTCGTTTTGTACAATTTGAATGGGAGAATTTTGAGAACGAGTGTGAAGTGAGCAAACATTCAACTTGAGTTCACACACTCACACACCTACATACACACACATATACCCACACCCACACACACATAAATAAACGTAATTGCACGCGATGTTTTACACGAAACGCTAAAAGTAAAAACAAATTTTATTCAATTTACCCCCAAACGGTAACGCTGGTGACGAAAGTGGGGGAGAGAGGGATAGAGAGTGAGTGAGCGAGAAAGTTGTGCTTGGCAATTAAAACAGAAACATTTGAGCAATGAAAAATAAACGTGTAACTGTTTTTTTTGTCCTCATTTTGCAACCCATTCAATCCCTCCACGCCCACTTACCCCTACCCTCTACTTGCTACCCCTATTCAAATGAGGCGTTAATTGTGTTTACACAGCAGTTATGACGACCATTTGACGAATCCTCAAACTATGAAAAACGAACTCATTTAATCGCTCACTGAAACTTTTATTCAGCAGTTTTCTTATCAATCTTTATTCGTTTCTTAAGAGATCTGTTTTTGAGCTAAGCTTAAGATGTTTATTAAGTAAGTTACTTACTTAACTAGTGCTTAATGTGCCACTTGGCACATGCCTTAATTTTCATTCACTTGAATGGTAACTTTAAATTGCCCAATAGGAACTGCAGCTGTCAGAGAAATGTATCTTGGATTGACAGCGGAAAACGCACTGCTTGACTTGATACGAGTGGTAGGCGCTGTTAAATCAGTTTTCAGCTGCAGTACCCAGTAGGACTAACAGCGCAGAAAAGGTTTAAGTCACAGCGAGACAAATTGCTAATAATTTGAATAGAGAAAGTACTACAGACAAGTATGTAACTTTTTCAGTAGGAATAGAATACTTAACAACTTAAACTTAAAATGATATCTTAAGCTTAAAATTCACTATAATTCGTTAAAGTCCTACTGGGTGCTCAATATTTGCAGGATTGACAGTTTGGAGCACGGGACATGGATAGGATTCGATTTGATGCTTTTGCGTGGGCGGACAACACAATTGTCAATGGCATCAATCAGGGACGAGTGACATTTGAGTTACCAATGCAAGTTGAGAACTACATTTTGCAGCACTAGATGCTGTAATTGATGTCGGCTGTGAGCAGCAAGAGACAGAGAGAGGGAAGGAGAGGGAGTAGGAAACACCGAGAAAGATATAGGGATAGAAATAACAGAAATCGACTAGGAGTTGGGGCAGAAATTAGCAACATAACCGGATTTCACATTTTCAAATGCAAAGTATTTTCAGTGCGGAGCCTACGACAATAAAAGGCGGAAAGCCGAAAGAAAAGAAAAGCCAAACAAAGAAAAACAAAAGCATGGAACGCAGAAATAAAGCAGAAACACAAAGAAGGCAAAAGAAAAGCTGAATAAAAAACGTATGGCCAAAATGGATAAGCTTTTCCTATGCCCTTGGGTAATCGGGATTTCCCCTTTTCCTACACAAAGAAAATGGCATTATTTTCCGGCTGTCCTTTCAGCAGAGAAAAGTTTTTGCCTCGTTTTCCGTGGGCTGTGGGTTGTGGACGGTGGACACCAGCGAGACTGCTGGGTGACTTAAATAAAATTTGTTGATTTTATTGAAAAGTGATGATGTGTCAAATTTTTTATCGCATTACGTAGCGCGACGTAGCTCTTATTTTGCTTTTAACCTTGTCATTTGCATAAAATTCGCATTCAATAGACACATTAGCATTTTTAATGGTCCACAGCGGCTCCTGCTGGGCCCCCACCGCCCCCTCCTTCTCCTTTCACCAAGAGCCATTTGACCAGTTGGCCATACTCCGGTCACGCCTCTAAAATTATCAATGCCAAACACGTTTAGGGTTGAAGCTTGTCACAAAAAAAGAGGAGTAAAAACCTTGCTGGAAACCAAACCCATTGCAAGCCGAACGCATCCATTGATGTGACAAGTGAGCAATATATCTGGACGACTCCACTGGGAGCTGCTAGAGGGAGACGGGCAGTGAGGGGGACAGAGCGAGTGAGGGAATTGTTGTAGCCCTGAGATTGTTAAGACAAATTGAACAGCTTAATGCATGTCAAATTGTCAATTGCTTTGGATATTTTCCCTTAGACTGTTTAGTCAGTCAGCCAGTCCCTGTTTGCTTAGTCGAATGAATTATGTAGCATTGGCAATTGAAATTGCCACCAAACCCCCGCATCCCTCAACTATCGAACCACTCAACCACCGCAAATTGATAGTGAAAAGTTTTTAAGTAAACTTGATATCAATTTGTGTACAGTTGTCTAACTGAAACTTCAACCAAACAAGAAAGAAAAGGACAGTCGACCACGCCCGATCGTATAATAGAATGCGTAAGCATTCTGTCTCGCTTGCACACAAGCATTGACAACCTGTTAAAATATAAATAAGGTTATGTGCATAACTTTCCTGATTTTACTCCGATTTTTATGCAACTTTCAGGATAGTTTGATTTAATACGTCTCCAAACGAAGCTCGTATAACAATAATGTCAGATAAAAATAAATGTCTTTAAAACGGCATAGAAATTTGAAATTTGGTTTATAAATTGTGGGAAAATTGGACGCGGCAGCCTAAAATTTGTAATGGCATTGTATTAATGCTGTCTCTAGGAATCTGAGTACCTAAATTGGTATTCCCAAGTGCCGTAGTTACTGAGATATTCGCCAAAAACATTGGTTTTGTTTCAAGGAGTGCCAACTTTTGGGCGAAAACAGATAATACGGGTCTCCAACTGCCCAGTTACTTGAAGTGCTGAAATTTGTAGTAACTAATCCGCAGAGTGGAGTGTAATTTAAGTTTATTCTGCGGCCTAGTACTGTTGGATGGAAAGAAATGGCTTTGCATTAGGACACAACTGGGCCATAAATAACATGACGTTTCATTAGGCGGAGGGCAAAATGAAAAGCTATGATCACCTGGCCAGCAGGTGAGAGACACAAGCACTGGAGAAACTTTGTTAAGGTGGACCAACCAACTGCTGCTGTTGGCAGCTGTCGGCACAGGTGTTTTAATCACACGAACGCGATGCGATGCGTTGCGACGCAAAAGCGCCACGCATAAATTTTCATTTTCCATTTCCACACGCAGGACAGCAGCGGCAGGACGTGGCAGGACAACTAGAACGAGGCGTCGTTTTTGCCATTTGCCTTTGTCGCTTTTTATTGCCTGCACTTCATTTGTTTTCGCCTGCCTCATAAACCGACACGTTGGGCGCCTTTTAGCCTACAATTCTGAGGCTGCGGTCCCTTTTGGCCCCGCCACTGATGATGAGCCAAAACCCACCGCAAAAAGTTAATTAGAATTAATGCGTTTGGGCCCAAAAAACAGGTCAAATCGCATTTAACTGCAGCGGCAAACAGACAACTCTGAACCGTTAATATTTCCCTGCACACATACACATACGTATATACACAAATATACATATATATGTATACATTTAACTGCTGATGGCTTCTTCTTAATGCCTAATGGAGCCTACGCTGCCGCGTTGCCAACCATTTGGCGGAACGAGCCGCAATAATCATTTCTATATGCGTTGAAAGCAGCTCACGTACTCGGGACACTTTAGAGCAAATACGAGTATCAAAATGTAACATCACACCACAAAAAAAGTAAGAAAAGCATTCGAATAACCGAAAAGCAACAGCAGCATGCAGCACACACACTCACACACACACACACACACAGTCACCGTCAGAGTCACGAAATGACAGCAGCCGCCACAGCAAATAGACAAAGTAATCAAAAAATGCGACTTTCAGTTACCCAGCAGGAAAGGAGCACGCGCTTTTGTTACAGCCGAAAGCAGCAGAACTGCACTACTTAGACAAACAGTTGGGTTTATTTTAAGCCCTTTAGCTATAAATTTAGTACAAAATCATACAAATTTCACTACTTTATTTTAATAATTTATAAACAAATTTTGAATAAATTTTCATTAGAGTTTTCATTGCTTTAAAATTAGGCCGCTTTTGATACTTTTGCACTGAAAAGATACAAAAATTTTCTAAATTTCGGCATAAAAAGAATTTTTAAACTATTTTGTAAAATATTTAAGTAGTGCAGGAAAAACCTTGATAATTCATTATTCAAGGGAGTCCAAATTTCATGCGAATTCTCGAGGGATACGAGTTTTTGGAGGAAAACGGTTAATTGGTTTAAATGGTTATTAGATTATTAATCAGTAAGTTAATAGGATAAATATATTTAAGCTAACTATCATAAATATATTTTATTAGCTATCAAAGCATTAACTTAGCAATTTCCCAGTGAATTCTCTGTGACATTATACAGGTTTTAACATATTGAAAACTCAGAAGATTACAGTTCAGTACCAAAATTCAAGCACAATTATAAATTATTCAAAAATGAGATGCATAATTTTAAAAAAATGCATGCAACTGGGTAGTCAAACACACACAGGCACAGACAAACACACACGTGTGAACCGAAACAAAAAGCAAATACAAACACAAAAAGAAAGTTTTGCTTGCAGGACAGCGTGAAACATGGAGAAAAAAACAACAGAAAACAACAACAACAACAATGAGAAGAAGAAGAACAACAAGAGGAAAAACTCATCAGGCAAAATGGAGGTCGCCACGGGTGCAGTAAACGTGGCTAATGAATGCTTTTGTCTCAGCGCTGATGGCAGCTCTGTGTTTAATTTAATAACACACACGCACAAACAGACAGGAGAGAGGGGGGAGACAGGCGATAGGGAGAGTAAAAGAGAGTTATAGTCGACATATGCTCATCGTCCGTCCGTCCGTCTGTCCGTCTGTCTGTCTGTGTGTGTGTTTATAAGTATATTGAACAAATAAATTTCGAAATGTTGACAACATTTTGCTGTTTGTTCATAAACGAGGCCATCGTCACCTGTGGGAGCACACGTGTGCCCAACGTGGGCCACCCTAATGCCACCCCAAAACCCAACACCAACCCCAACCACAGCTCCACGGAGAGTCCACGTCAAACAGCGTAGAGCAATAAAAGAGGAGAAAAAAAATAAGTCAGAGTTTCAGTGTAGCACCCACGGGAAGCTAGACGCATAAAAAAAGTACAAAAACTTTTATAATAGCCATACATTGTGGAGCGTACATGGTCTCTGGTATGTGGTTTATCTGGTACATAGTGACTGCTATACCTCTACACTGGAAGAAACAGGTACAGTAAGCTAAAAGACTCTGTACCTATTGGTCACTGTTTTTCGATCTATTAGATACCTGGTAAGGTCACTGTTCCAGCTTTTGTGTAGGAAATTTTACCCAAAGGTATTACGCGTGATTTTGGTGGAGATACCCTCAGTAGTTACCAGGTTATGCTCCTTATAATTCATTCGAACAGACTTTGATGCTGATCACGAATATATACACTTTAATAAAAAGAGTTATTCGTGAAGAACTTTGAACACAGATCAAGATGGGGATTTTATTAGTGAGGATAATAAAGTTGACCTCTAAATGGCAACAAGTTTCAAACAGAATTCTATGTAACACTTATAGATTATAAACTTATACATAATAAAGTCAAATGAAACCATATATATAGCTTTTATTCGGCACTACTTATTGTTCTCAGTGTAAAAGAACTCAAACTTGTAACAGTCCCATCAAATCCACGAAAATAAACAAGAAACTTTCATACGATTTGCTCCCAGTTTATGAAATAACACGCTTCATAAAAACAAAAGGTCTTCAAAACTGAAACGGTCAATAAAACAAGAGTTTGGACTCAGGTTTATCTAGAACAACATGTAACAGAGAATAAATGAGAAAATTTCAAAAAATCCAAACTCAACAGTTTTTACATTTGAAGAACTTTCACAATTTGTTGTGGAATTTATAAAAGACTTAAGTTAAACTTAACTGCTGTTCTAGTACTAAGTTAAATCATCGATAACCCATAAATCAACAATAAATAACCAATTATTTGTAGAGTAAATAATGTGCTAAATGAAATCATCTATAAACTTTTGATTATACCATAAGAAATGTGGACTAGTTATTGAAGTTATTGGATATTTATGTCCATTGAAGTGTAAAGCGAGTTTATGGAGCACATAAAGTCTTGAGCTTCCAATCAATTTCAAAGTCATTTATTACAAATTTTTTAGGTGCACTTTTAATGTTAATAAAAATTAAGGCCGTTGTCATAAAAAAATAAAAATAAAATAGCAACAGAGGCAAGAAAAGAAAACTTCTTATCGGCCCGAAGCAAGCACAGTTAACAGACGCGCTTGAGTTGGCTTAGAGAACAGCCCAACCCCCGTGCCACTCCCCCTTTGGAGAGCAGAAAGCATGAGAATGAGAATTGAGCACAGAAAAAGCCAATCATTGCAGTCCCAGTTTTTAGCTACCTACGAGTACTACAGTCCTACTGGGTCGCGTCGTAGGTGGGGAGTAGGTAATGTTGCTTCATATTTCAACGTCACTCGCATCGTCATCATTTTTCCTGCGGTGGCAGCGATGACATCAACAGTTCTGCATAAATTTGCACCCGATAAAAATTTCAAATGTTTTCATCAAATCATTTTTCGGTGCGCAACAGCCGCCAGTCGACGGCGGTGGTTCGACTCGACTTCTACTGCGGACTAGAGTCAGGAGTCTAGACACGGCGACCTTCCTGCTCTGGCGATGGCTGCGTGTCGTGACACGATACTGACGATAGCTACAAAAAGTATTCCTATTTCCCAGCACTCGTGCTTGAGTTGTACCAAACAAAAACGGTGTGCATCTCTAGAGTCCGCACTCGAGTCGAGTGTTCATCCATCATTAATGGAGCGCCTGGAACTGAAGGAGTTGGCACACCCCTTCCGCACTCACTCCAACCCCTTGGGGCAATTGCTGATGGGCGTGGCTGGGTGCGTTGACGAGATGACATTACTTTTTAATGACTTTGACTTTATGCAGCAAATGCGACTACTTCGTCCTCGTCGTCCACCTTTCGACGCTTCGTTCTCACTTTTTTCTACTTCGTTTCAGTTTCAGTTTCGGTTTCAGGTTCAATTTCAGCTTTTGTTCGCTTTCCAGCGATTTTCTTGCTTTCCTTGTGCTCAGACAAACCCTTTTGGAGCTCCGAAAGTTGACGAATAAAATGGAAGAGCTATAAAAAGCTATGGGATGTGGGTACTGTAAGGAGGTGTAGGTTTAGGTTTACCCTGACTAAGTAGAGTCCAGATTGAACAAGTAAAGCTTAGGACCAATCAAGTACAGGGTCTATTATAGTCGCCTAACTCCACTGCACTCCCTCTTACTATTTTTCTAAACCATATCTTAACTGGTCTACTTTTTAAACAATATTTTCTATGTTTATTGGCATTTAAATCGCACAAAAATTGTGTGTAAATTGCCATAAAGAAATTCCCTTGTGCTGATGGATGGTCGGTGGGGTAGGGTAGGGGTTGTAGAGGGGAGAACACTCTTTGATGGCTGCCAATATTCATATATATTTTTGCACAGTAAAATATTTTCCGCTCATAAAGGAAAATTGACTGCGAAAATTGTTTTACTGCAGCTACTGAAGTTGCCTTCTCAGTTTGCCGCTTGTTGCATGTGTGTGTGTGTGTTTGTGTGTGTGTTTGTGTGTGTTTTGTGTTGTAATTTGTTTTGCCCCTTTTTTTTGCGTATGCATTTTTACGTTTTTATGCATTATTTTTGCATGCATCAGCGCGTTATTAAATTCCGCACTGTGCCAAGCCACAAACAAAAAGCGAAAACAAAATGAAACCAAACGAAACGAAGCTCCTGCAGATTGCCAGGGAGTCATCAACGCATTCTCCATCCCTCTTACACCGCTTATATGCACCCCAAATACCCCCCTCAACCCTTCGCACCCACCCCAAAAGCGCCCTGCTGCAAGCGTCTCATTTAACCGCAAGCTTTATCTACACATAAAAAAAGTCTCAACATGTATACACTTGCCTTGCCACGCCTCCGCCCCCACCGCCTCTTATCGCCCATCAAATTTGCCATATTGTTTTTCGGCAACGTTTCGTTTCTTTGTTACGTTATCAGCTGCAACAAACTGTATTTATGCACTGTTTAATTTCATTTAAAATATTAATTAATTTGTTGTTAGGCAGTTTAGTGATTTTTCTCTATATTACAAATTGTTTTATATTTTAATTAAATTTATTTGCATTTATTATTTGGCTACAAAGCAGAGCATCTCGCTTTACTTCCCCCTAACAGTCTCTGCTACTTAACACTGACTGTTAAGGCTGTAGCTGTTGGCGCTGTTAGTGTTTTCATGCGCCTGGCAAACTGTTATACTCTTAACCGTTAGCACAGTTTTGGCGCTAACCGTTAGCGGGGTAGTTGGAAAATGTTAGCTTAACAGAGCGTTAGCAGATTTTCAAAGTAAATGATAGGTTTTTGTATGAAAAAACATAAAAAAAATATTTATTTATTTTTATAAAATAAAATAATTAATATTATTATTATTATTATTATTATTATTATTATTATTATTATTATTAATATTATTATTATTATTATTATTATTATTATTATTATTATTATTATTATTATTATTATTATTAATTTACTTTTTTCATTTATAAATTCAGTGAGTTGTATATTTCTTTTTAATTTGTTTTAGTTAGAATCTAGACTAAATTTAAGCGCTGCGTCTAAATTGAAAGTCACCTTTAAACTCTGCTGGCAAATTTGCAATAAATACAAATTTCACTCAAACTTGATGCGAATATAAAGACATGCAATGCAATTCATCATTCACACACATACACACACATGTGCACATTCATGTGTGGGCTAAAAGGTGAGTTAGAGGGGCGGGGGCTGCGTCCCATTAACAGAATTCAATGCAGAAAAGAAGAAGAAGAAAAAACTGTGAAATTCGCTGCTTGGCGTTTTGAAGCCAAAAAGCGAATGTCAACACTATCAATCATTGCTTTGACAGTTTGAGTGCTTGTTTTAGTATTTGTGCTTTTGATTATGTGGCACACACACACACCCACACACACACACGCACGCACACACACACGCTTCAATTGATACACTTACAACAAATTGTTTGCACTGAAACACTTGGGCGGCTTGGCAAACGTCGTAATGTGGGCGTGGCTGGGACTGGAAGGCAGAAACAGCAACTGATGATTGATGGAACCACGACCTGAGCCATTTTAAATGAACAAATTGAATGTGCACACACACCCACACACATGTGTGTGTGTGTTTGTTGAGTATTGAAATTTCACTTCGCCTTCAGTCAAGCTGAACAGCAAATTCGATTGAAAGAAACTCAAGTCCCAAAATAATAAAAATAGTCGCTTATCTTGAAAATGAATTGAGTTTTCTTTTTTTGGGTTTGTTAAAGTTCAGATTTGTAGTGGCTAAGCGTTAATAGTGTACAAATCCTTTAGAAAAGCTTATTAAAATCAGCCTAATGGTGTTAACTGCGTCGAAAATATCTCAGCTGCCTGGTAGTTCAGTTACTGTCCATACAGGTAAGGCTCATAGTTCATTGTCTAAGCTTTGATTTACTAAACCGATTTCTTACAATCAATTGACGTTAGAGTATATGGAGGAAAAGGGCGTCACTTGAGAAGGAAGAGGACATCGCTCTTTAAAAGGCAATTATGTTGATTCGTCCCAAAAAATTACAACTTTATCTCAATTTTTCGATGGTCCTATAATTTCGTTGGTTTGTTATAAGAGATAATGATAAATAGACAGATATACATAGATACATCAAATTAAATGCTTTTATTGCTTCTTTTACCACTAGCGAAGAGCTGAAGATTGAGAAATCTTTCTGCCATGCGAGAGAAGGTTTGTTCAGATTGGAACACCCTGTAAGGCATCAGTTCCGCTTATCATAGAGATTGTGACTCTATTAGCATTGCCGGGAAACAGACAGAAAGAATCGTGTGACGCCAATAAAAATAAATATTTCTGACCTCTATATCAATGTCTTTCTATCTGCCCGCTCTATTGTTTTTTTTGGACAAATAATACATATAAAAATCAGTCGAAAGATCCCCTTCCACAGTGTTAAGTTCTTATCAATTATAGAAAAAACATGTCAAATGTTTCACTTGCCGTTCGCTTCCCTTTTAAAAATCACAAATTCATTTAGAACCGGTACTCAACAAGACTTCAGGGGTATATAAAGTATGTCAGAACGAACTTGTGTCTACTTCAAAGGTCGTCAAAGTTAGACACAGAATTTTATATGAATCACTACATGTTCATAGCGTCATAACTTGGAAACTAATAGAGCTATCTGAATCAAGATCGACTACGTGTTATATAGTGCCAGTAGGTGTAAGCTGACTAAATTTAGTACAGATCGGACAACTATAACCATCAGTTGTCATAGGCCAACGGGGTCGAAAGTAAGTGATTTATATCGTCTTACTCGTACAGGGTCTCTTGCAGTCGGCTCTCATGGGTTTAACTCTGTTCAGTGGCTATATACATAAATTGCAACTCTTTATAATGTTTGTCATGTTTTGCGAATTGTTTCGATTCGCATTTAATATGCAAATGTTAAAAGCAATTCGCAATGATGATAAGCAGTCCATTTTGCACCTGAAATAAACAAAGAGCAAAACAAAAAAAAAGTGAAGAAAAACTTGCATTAAAAGTATTACACATTTGTTTTGACTACCCCCTCCGGGCTGCGCCCACGATCAGCCCCTGGCCGCCCCTATCGGGCCGTAATAAAAGGAACAAAGCGGAAATGCTTTCAAGTGTAATGATAAATGAACGCAAACTCTGAACATAAATCAAGTGGTGTGGGTGGAGATGGTAGGGGGTGTAGGGGGGGGTGTTGAGGTGTGTGGCGGGGGTGCCAGGAAATGCAGCTCAGCCATGGCTACATTGCTGATGGTTTAAGCCCAACTTCAGCGCCAAACTAACTACAAAACGGGCTTGCTTCTGTCCGCCCCCGACTCCTCATCAACTAGCCCAACGTTCCCCCCTTTGGATGATTTAAGCACCGCTGCTCAGCGCCAAATGTGTTGTGGGAAATATGCATAAAAGCAGCACCGACAAATATTATATATATGCCGTATATATACACATATCGTACAATATTTTTAATTTTTCACATTTTTTGCTGCAAAAAGAAAATAATAGAAAAGGACAACAAAACAAATAAGTGGGAAACAGCTGTTATATAGTCGCACAGGCGATACCCTGTACCAAGCATTTTTATTTATGTTGGTATAAAATATTATATACATATTTAAAATGGTTACCTTTTAAATTATGCCATGATCAATAAAAATTTGTACTATTTAATATATTTATTAAATTAGTTCAGGCTCTAAAAGTGCAGAATAAATTGTTCCTTAACGTCTTTTCTTACATTTTTATGTTTTTTGATTGAAATGAAAAGTTTTTCTGAACTAAACAATATTTAAAATGTATTTATTAAAAATGTATATTTTAATTAATTTATATTTATGTTGTTAAATCAGTTTCAAATTGATTTTAATTTTTTGACTCACTTTGCTTCGCAAATTTACAGGGTATTATGAGCAGAAAAAAATTGAACGCACTGACAGGAAGAAACATGCAAAAGGTGCAGCTGCCACGCCCACAGTGGCATCCCGCAGAGTGCTGCCTTACCCCGCTATACCTCGTTGTGTCTCTCTTCCTCACTCTACTCCCACCTTCAGCTTCTCTCTCGCTCTCCTCTCCCGTTCTCCCAGCGGAGCCGCAGGCCATAGAGACAGCAGACACCCATGTGAGCCATTGCACACGTACTCACACACACACTCACACTCGCATTCGACTGCGCCTACACGCAAAAAAAAACTTCATTTAAAAATTAAAAAAAAATTAAGTTTAACTTAAATACGAAAAAATCTTAATAATATTTTAAATTAATTAATTAAGTTGTGGTAATAAATTTATACTTAATTAAAGCAAATATTTTCTCTAGACTTAATTACTTAAAAAAATAGTTAAAAGAAATATTTAATAATTTTCCGAAATATTCTTTATTTTTGAAATTTTTGATCTTTTCTCTCAGTGCATTCGCATTCACATTCACCGTTTACCATTCACCGTTCACCGCTCACGATTCCCATTCGCATTCACATTCACATTTGGGTTGAAACATTTTTTGCCTCTTCTTCCGCTTCTCTTCTTCTTGTTCTCGAAATTGCATTGTGAATAATGTAGTGTTAATTCTCGAGAGTGCCATGTTCCCAGTTTTTATGGGTTTAATGCTTTTGTTTATTGGTCCGCTGCTGCAAGGTCCGAGCCGGGCACAGTGGGGACCGCTGGTTGGCTGGTAGGGACCGAAGAGGTGCCGAGCGGGGGCGACTGTAGGGCGAATGCCACAACAAAACAGCTTCAGCTGACGCCGCTGCCGCTGACAACGTTTGATAAGAAAATGCATTCCACTTGGCATTTGGCTTTTCCAACTGTGTCTGCTTTCCCCTCCCTGGGGAACGGAGGCTCCTCCACCAGCTCTGCCATTCACTCCACGTCTTTGCATTAAATTTTCATTCCCACGGAATCAATATTATTAATTGCCAAATAATAAAAGCAAAGCAATGTCATAAATATCGATGGAAAATGACAGCAAAATGCTAAAGTTTTTCACTAATGGCGGCTAGTCACGAGCGACCCAAAAAAGCAGGGGAAGAACCGACTGTAAAAGACTCTGTACTGTTTTAGCTCACACTTATTTTATGGGAGCTGTATGAAGCTGTCAGGATATGAACTTTCAATTCCAATTTGATGTCTCTAGCTCTTATAGTCTCTGAGATACAGTTGGTCTTAGGCACAGGTCTACGCTATATAAAATCGGATGTTGATACTGATCAGGAATATATATTTTTTACGGGTTTTAAGAAATGAGGGGAAAACTTTGCTGATAAGAGTATTCAATCGTCGGCACTTTAAACTGCCACTCTCCTGTTTCATTTATTAAAAGCATACATTTTTATCGTGTCCTGCCTAAAAGTGAATTTATTAGACTGTCCAACACTTGAATCGACTTTTTATCGTCTTTCAACACGAACAACTTTGTTGTTGTTCTTGTTGTTGTTGTCGACACGTTAGTTAATAACGAGCAATCAATAATTATAATTGACAGTATTTAAAGTCGCAAACGTATTTTTAATCAGATCAATTCATTATTTTTGGAACAATATTTATAGGTTTGTCAAGCAAAGGAAGGCTTACCGACCTCATAGAGTTTATATATTCTTGATCAGCATCAACATCACGAGTATAACTATCGCCACCAAGTTATGTCTAGATCAGACAAGGAAAAATCGGCCAAAAATTCAGTAGAATGAGTACACGGTATTTTATATTTCGTTCACTCTATTCTAGCCCTGTTTCCATGTATTTGTTTAATTTTAACAAATGCTATACATTAGCAAAAGTTTTGATTGATTGTCATGATGTAATTTTAAATTGATCATTTAAGAGTAAATCGTTTGCAAATACTTTCAATCATGAATTTAATCATTCCCAAATTTCAATCATTTGTCTTTTGAGTTGCCAAAGGTATTTTCCACAAAATAGTTACAAAATACTTTACACACACCCAAGCACAACCAACACACCCACAAACACACCCTACCATACACACACACACACTCTCTCTCATTCATCATTCCATTTCAGTGATGAATTTCAGCTGAATAAGAATTTCCATTCAAATGTTTCTGAATATTTATTTAAAATATAAAATAACATAACGTGAAGCGCAGAGCACGACTGCTAAATACGCTGTAATGAAAATACCCTGTATTACACTCAATACACCAATGACACCCAGTAAAACAAGTTTAAGCAGAAACCAATAAACCGATGTACACTTCCCTCAAAACGCCTCTCTACAGGGTATTTCCAGCAACTGAGTTATTTGCCGTTTCAAGTTATTTAAAGTTTTTATATGTATTTAAGAGCTTGATAATAAAGTCAGTGCTCAAAATCTGTATACACTTTTTATAAACATTTCGAATTCCAACACACACACACACACATACATTATAGGGTATGCATGGGGTATATGGGGCAGCATATGGCACACACACTGCTGCTCAGTGCCGAATAAACAATTTTAATAATTTCGTTTTATGAAAATGGCGCTCGGGTTAAATGATTCGAGAAGAATGCGAGGAAGCAAAACTCGTTGCGTTTTATGTTTTTGGCATATCCGATGAAGCACTTCCCCTACCACCAACGCTCTCCTCCTCCTTCTATCTTCAACCTCCTCCCACCACCCGCATGCTCTCCCCCATCTCTAACTCCACTCCGCTGTCGCTGCTTGTGATGGCATTGTTGCCATTGTCATGTGTGTGTGTGTAAGTAATTTAGTGGGCATTTTGCACTATGGGTCGAGTTTGCACTTTTACCTCATTTATAATAACTTTTACCTTTTCATAACAACAAACATTTGAATGGGATAATGTATAGACAGATAGATCAACTTACAAATATTTTATTCAAGAAAATATGGCTTTCGACCCACTGTGCATTGAAAGCGAGCAAAAACATTCAAGTCTCTAAACGTACATGTGTGTACGGTATTTGTTTGGCAGCTTCTGCTTTTTCTCCTCCTTCTACTTCTCCTCTCCCACTTCGCCCCTTCCTTGCCCTTCTGCTGGTGCCCTTTTTCGCAGAAGGCTTTCCAATCATTTTGAAAGCTCTCATTTCAAACTCTTTCACAATCTAATCAGCAAAACTCTTGCTCGGCAAATCTCTTTCAAATGAGCCACTAATTGCAAACTCTACTCTAATAATACAACTAACCATCTGCTTCTCCACCCACCTCCAGCACCAGCTCCCTATATTACCCCGCTAGTTCGAAACTAATCAAAGGACCAAAGAGAGTCTTATGTGAAAAGATATACGGGAGCAGAACAATTTCTTTGCCCAAGAGCAATTATCGCAGACAATGAATAAAAATTGCTTGTACTAGACTGTAGAAGGCCCTGTAGATGCCGACTGCTTTGCGAATTAGTGCATATAAAATATAAACTAAATCAAATACTAAGTATAAAGATAGGTCAGCTAATGCACTCTTTTAAAATTGTTTTAATAGTCAACTTAAAATAAATCAAAAGCTATTATCGCAAAGCTTAATGCAAATTACACAAACCGTTTTTTTTACATTTTGTTGCTTATCTTCTTTTGCCCAGACTCAATTAACTGTACATAGGCTGTGACGGCAGCGCTGCGGCAGAGCTCAGCCCCACGCGATCTGCATAAGCTCACATAGGCCAACCTCTGCTCAAAAGCACTGCTGCAACTGTGACAGCAGCGTTAAGGCAGCGCTGAGCTCAGAGCCACTGTGCGAAGGCTGTGACGGCAGCGCTGCAGCAGAGCTAAGCTCTATGCACTGTACATAGACTGTGCCAACCACTGCGCTGCCCACACCACTGCTCATTAAGCCTCTGTTGTTGTTGTAGTTGTTTGTATGTATGTTTGTACAGCTGCAGATTATTTTTCATATTCCTTTTCTTCCCTTTTTTCTTTGCCGAAGCTCTCGCGATCGGCAACAACAACAACACAGCTCAATATTATTTGAATTTATTGTTGTTGAAGTATTATGATATTCGATGAGTTAGCAACATATTTGTGGACTGAAAACAGCACAAGTGATGAGTACTCACTGTTCTCAAGACGTACAGGGCTGCACAAAAGAAAGAGTTTTTGCGGCAAGTTTTGGGCATAAGTTTTTCTCCGCTCCCACAGACTGGGTCTCTCGCACTCTCTTACTTTCTCTCACTCTCCTTTTTTATCACTGTTTGCGAAGCACGTTTATCAGTGGCCAAGTTTAGTTTTTACTTTTGGCTCTATTTCTGTTTCAGGCTTTGGCCTTTGCTTGCTCATTGTTAACTTTTCTGCCTTACTTACTAATGGCTATCGGAGATAAGTCCGAGTACGAGTCAAAGTTTTATTTTGTAAGCAACGTTGTTAATCTATCGAGCGAGGTTGGGTTAGGAATGGAGGCTGGAGGGAGAATAAGAGTATTCCCGATGGGAGTGCTTTTAAAAAGTTATCAACAAGCGTTTAGCCAGAGATTCAAGTATGCAGTGAAGACACATGTACACACATGTAACCAACACACACTCCCACACACACACTCCCACACACCTACTCACATAGTGCTAATCAAGTAGAGTTGTTTGTGTGCATGTTGATTTTCCTTGGCAACTTTTTGCCACCTGCTGCCACCTGCATTTCCCAGATTTCCCTTTGCTTTTGATTAATCAGCAATTCTCGGAGATTAACTCATTTTCGCATTATATTCAAGAGGTTAAATCCAAGCTATTAGCTCTTAATTTGCTGAAGCTTTTAGCACAAGCTTTAATCATCTTTGTAATTTGTAATTTTAAAGCAATTTTAATAATAGCCATTAATAAGCTTAATCATTAAAAATGACAAACTTAATAGACCCCTCGACTCTTTTTAGAGTACGGGGTCTAAAACAGCTGAGCCGAAATGACAGCTCACATATTTATTGTTTAACTTACTTTCAAGGTATGGAAACTGGGCAACTAAACAGTCGAGCATCTCCATTACAGCTGTCCAACTACTTGGGAATTTCTGGCTGTTGTAAGTCCTTTTTTAACTGCATTAAACACAAAATGACTTGTTATTATTATCTGCTATAATTTGAGCATTTAAAACAGCTTAAAGCACATAAATTTGCACAGAAAGTGAAATATATTAAATGAGGAGCTTAACATTAAAGTGAATCTAAAATTCATTCATTCACTTCTGCACATCACTTTGATTTGGCCGGAAATGCAGTTACTCGACTGCAGGTGAATGTGGTTAACAAATGTGAAGTGAGTACACTGAAAGAAACGCGGTGGGAGTAGCAGAACAGTAAGTTTGTTTACAGAGCTTTAGATATTATCATTATACAAATAAAGTTATGCCTTTTGCAGTGTCTTAAATTGATTAAGCTCTAACTACTTAAAAATAAGTAAACTTTTTTTCGCTCAGTGTTTCAGTAAAGGTTGAGAGACATTTTGTGTCCATAATGCGATTATTTGAATTACGTTTGCAATCAAATTGACACCGAACACAAATTCTGAGCAATTGGAGTAGGCGGCTAGATTACTCAAAACTTGAGAGCTGGCAGTCACTGTGACTTCTTAGTAGAAAACTTAATAAAAATACCAAATAAAATACTCGAAAATATGTCTGAGCTAAAAGTTGATTTCAACTGCCCTGAGGAACAGGAGTCAAAGGACGAACTCTTTGTGTCTGCCATGGGTGAGCCAGAGAAGAGCCTGAAACTGGAGTCGACTGCGGAACTGCAGCAAGTACAGCGTCGTCAAAGCATTGTCTTTGAGAATGCCCAAGAAAAGGTGACAGCTCTGGAAACGCTGCTCAACGCTGTAGCTCCCGATTGGAGCAAGCAGCCGGCCAAAGCGGTGACAACAGCGGGTACAGCCACTCAACGCTGTCCACCACCGCAGGCTTATCGCTTCAAGGACATCTATGAGCACAAGAAGCAGCAACTGCTGCATAAGCTACTCGAACAGGAGCGCAATCAGCGACAATTTCACAGTCGTCCCATGCCAAACTTTAGCCACGTTCATCAGCAGCAGGCCAACAAGCAAGTTGTGCATCGTGTCACGCGTCCCGTGACTCCAAATGTGCTCAAATCCTCACGTGAAATGCTGCTCAAGCGATCGCAGAAAGTCGAGCAGGTGATACAGCAGCGCGAACTGCAGCAGCAACAGGTAAGCAGGGTGTTCTATTGGCTGTAATCGGGTTAAAAAATGTACAATTTATAATAATTCTAAGTAATGAACTGTCTTTGTTCAAAACAGGAGCTACAGCTGCGACCGAAGACCAAGCCCGTGCCCAAGTCCAATGTGATTCCCCTCAAGGTAAATAATTGTCAATTGATTGCTCCGCTGCCGCTGCCTCCGCTGCTGGCCCCAAAGCCCTTTCAATTCTCGACTGAACGGCGCGCGGAGCAGCGCAAACGGTTCAATGCTCAGTCGCAGCAAATGCAGGAGAATCGGCGACGGGAGCAGGAGGAGCAGCGTAGGAAACTGGAGCATCAGGAGTACCAAAAACACCGACAGTTGGCCACGTTTCGTGCGCGACCCAATCCATTCCGGCCTCATATTTAAACTTAAACTTAAGTTTACATTATTTTCGTTTAATTGGTTTACTTGATTTTATTGAATGTTTAAATTAGTGTTTTTGTTGTGTAGTGTTGAATAAATAAATTGATTGAAAAGTATGTAGGAAGGGGGTAGAAATAATTATAAACAATTCAATTTGATATGAGAAGAGAAGGCACCAAAGAGAAACTTTTGTGAGGAATCATTTGGGTGAGTCTTTTAAGGAAAGTTTTGAAGATCATTTTGAAGACTTGGAAGAAGGCCAAATTCGTGCTGTTAAGACAAGAATCAATACCTTATTCTTATGTATAAAAAATAAGGCTCAAATATTTATCGAATTTGATTAGAAGACCTCATAAGCGAATCCTCTGAAGGACTCGAGGCTGTTACCATTATCTGATTGATTAATTTAAGGTCAGAAAAAAAACTAATTTATGACGATTTTAATCAGAAAGTGTACTCAAAAAAGACTCATATATAATCTTAAATACAGGGTGGGCTTAAGTAGTCGTTTTAGCGGTAAAAACCAAACCGCGACACGCTTGAACTTTTTACTTCATAGTTTTTAATCTTTTTTTGCAAACTTATAATTTCTCTAACATTCATACTATAATTTGCAGTTAAACCAAACTTGATTGGAAAGACTTAAAAAGTGCTTAATTACAAAAAAAATGCAATTTGAATATTTTCTTTCAATTAAAATGCAGAATTTGAATGGATTTTAGTAAATTAATCACTGCTCATGTTTTGGACCAAACGCAGTCAAATGTATTTAGTTTTGAAAACACAAAGACGGCCTTGGGCAGGTGCTCAGCTGCAGTCGGTGCTTAGTTACCTTCGGGGACAGGTGTAAAATGAGGTAGTGTGTGTGTGTGACAATAATTCCAACTGATTTATGAGCTGGCTGGAGCTTAGCAAGAACATGAAATTCATGTATGCCAAACTGAGCACCAAATGCGCTTATAGAAAAGATGCAAATTGAATTATGTGTTTTTGTGTCAAGAACAAAAATAAACGAATGAAAATTACAGGAAAATGCTGAAATCTATGGAAAATTCTTTGTGGGCAGCCATTTTTGATTAGTTAATTAAAATGTTGGTTGACATTCTGCAAAATGAACTCGACATTTATTAATTTTCACACTTTGCTCTGCATGTGGCAGTGCCAGGGAATTTAGTTTATTTTGAGAACTCGTTTTGTATTCATTTATTATTATTATTATAATCAGAATTTGACACAGACAGTTAATTGCTTAATTGAACAGGGATAATTCTTTGAGTTGCATTCATTCGTCTCCTTTGGCTTTTCGATTTACATAATAAGAGACGGACTCTACCTCCTTCTCTTCTCTCTCTCTCTCTCCTCTCTCCCTCTCTCTTGCTCTCTCTAATCTAAATTAAAATCAAAATCAACGAAGCTTTTACCATTTGCATTAATTAAACTGAGAGTCTGGATTTTACAGCAGCTCCGACAAAGTACTTATTGATTGTGATCATTTCTTTTACTCGGTGGCCAACAGCCGACAGCAAAAGGGCATGCCAGACTAGGAAATATCCTATAAAAATCAAAAATTATAATTTATAGTTCACAACCGATAGGCAAATCAATTTTAAATAAACGTATTGTCAGTTTTACCTACCGCTCTATATACCCTTCGTTGATTTCGAGGGTATTAGCTGCGTATCATATTTAGAAATGTTTACTTGTATTTGATTATTGTCAAACTTCACCAAAAGCCATCAAATAAAGTAAAATACCAATTCATTTTATGTTTTACAGGGTGTTATGCTAGCAGTGTATGCATTTTTGTAAACATAAAGGGTATACTTTTGGTATTTTAGGCTCAATTTTAGAGTTGACAACAGTGATGGTTAAATGAATTCCATAGAGTCAGCAAGTGCTTGGTTTTTGGGATATTCCTATGATTACAGGGTATTAATGGGTATGCAGCATGTGAAAACAACAGAGAAAATGAAGAAAATCTAAATCAATTTATGTAATACTGGCTGTATTAAAAAAGGAGCTTAGACTTTTGATGACAAAAGAGCTTAACACGTTTTGTATGTGATTACAGGGTATATTTGTATTTCATTTTATGCTTACTTAGAACTTCTTAGCGGCAACAGCGCAAGCTAGGAACTACTTTCATAGCTTAGAGCACAATATGCCCTTTCTGGCGTTTTAAACGATTACAGGGTATATGCTCGCTTTCTCTCAACAAGTTCATTTTCCATGCGATGTAATGGCTCAGGTAATAAACATAAAAACTAATTTCCCCCCAAAAATGCCAAGAATGTTAATCAAAAGATTGTCCTGCTAGATTGCGGCACAACAACAACAACAGCAGTTATAAATGTGTATGTGCGTGTGTGTGTGTGTGTGTGTGTGTATGGGTGTGCATAAGGTCTGTGGTTTCTATTTTGTGGTAATTTCCGTTTATGTTTTTGAATTTTTTACTCACGGCTGCGCAAACACAACTGACTGCCATCATGGCTTTTCCTCTGCTCGTTGCCACAGTTTTCCACAGTTTTTCCAAGCATTTTCACGAGCATTTTCCATTTTTACCCAGCATTTGCTGAAAATGTTGTCTCTGCCGTTCCGTTCCGTTCACTCAGTTGGCCTTTTGTATTGCCACGTATTTGTTTTTCTGTTTTTCTGCCGCTTTTACAATTTTCAGCTGAAAATTCACTTTAATTAACGCAGGCCAAAACCATTTGCCCACCAGAAATTGTGGGCGTGACCGGCAGCAAAAGTAATTGTTATGGCCATGTTAACTACAAGTTTTTAATATCTTAAATTTGAAAAGCTTTCGAGTTTGAAGCTTTTGAGATTTCACGTAGATCAGGAAGAGATACCAGATATATAATCCCTCCTTCCTTGGCTTAATATTGTGGTTGCTCACGAAGTCAGAAACTCCTGAGCAACATCGACAATCGTGTCTTCATGGTGATACTCTTACGACCCCGTACTCTACATAGGTGTAGAGGGGTCTATCAGCTTTGTCAGAAGCCAACTGTGCGTAACAGGCAGAAAGGAGGAGAAAGGCTTCTCCGACCCCATAAAGCATATATATTCTTGATCAGCATCAGCAGCGGAGACGATAAAGCAATGCCCGTCTGTCTGTTCGTCCATAGACGTCCCAGATCTCAGAGACTATAAGAGCTAGATCCACAAAATTTGGAATGAAAGTTCGTCTCCTTCTTGAGCTGATCGAGAGAAAGAGAAAGAGAGAGAGAGAGAGAGAGAGAGAGAGAGATAGAGAGACAGAGATCATATTTGTATGAATAAATGCGCACTAGAAGGAGTACGGGGTCTTTTACTGCCGGCTCGCTCGACTGCAGACTTCCTCACTGTTTGTACTCGCAAGGAGTAGTCATGCTCCAATTCACTTCAAAATATTGAATATATCTGAAAAAATATTCCCAGATGGGGTCGATTCTGCGATTCAAAAGGAATGAAAAGAGAGCTATGCTAAGAGTGCCACCAGTTTTAAGCTATTTAAAGCTAATTTGGAGCTATTTTTAGCTATATTAGTAAGACAGATGCTGAGCACCCTGTTCTGATTTACCAATTGTCAACTATAACGAAAGCAGTGTACAAACTGTTACTGAATTACTCACAGCATTTTAGCCAGGCTTAAAGAGTAGGGTCTTGGCAGCAGAGTAAGGGGAGGAGGTGGCGAGGTGCTAACAAAGATGGGGGGAAAGCCAGGTAGACGTCTGCTAGTAGCTTGTATTTCATGTACTGCGCTGAGTCTCTGGTGTTGCAGTTCCAGCTGTTGTGGTAGCTGCCAGGTAAAGTTAGTGTTACCTTGTTTGCCACCAAAGACAAAGAACAAGCAGAAGACGATGAAGAAGAAGAAGCAGAAGAAGCAGAAGTTTTCCAAGTTGTCGGCAGTCGCTCGTGTTACCTAAACAGATTAAACTCCTGAACACATGTGTGCACCTGCAATTTTACGCGCCGTCGCTGCGAAGCTTTCCGCATTCACACCCGCACACACATGCCACACCCCACATCCTACATCTCGCTTCCTACATCCCACTTCCGCTTCCTGTTACCGCTCCACGCCCCTCAACCTGTGCGGTTGTGCAACGCCAGAGGCTTCACATAACCGCCACATTAATTCCTAGTGCCAGACACCTTTCTCGTTAGCGGTTTGCCCCTAACTTATTTAATTTCGCTGCCAACTTGCAAGCCCCTCCCCTCACCCTGCCCTTTAACTACCGCCATCAGTTGTAACTTCAACTTAAATAGCATTCGCGTGTTTATTCAAAACTAAACTTGCTTTATTTAATTATCGAATATGTTTCGAGCAACAGTTTGTCTTTAGTTTTCCGCTTCTAGTTCAGTTTCAGTTTTTTCCCATCTTTTTTTGGGGGGTGGGGAGTTTCGGTTTCATGGCGACATTTACTCAAAATTCTCACGTGCCACGTAAAGCCCTCAGGGTGGCTGACTGGGTGGCGTACGAGTTGTAGAGCCTGGCATGCTGGCTAGTTTAATACCCGTCAACATGCACTACAAAGGGTATATGACTATCAATAGGTAGGGCACATATACTCCAAGTTATGCTCTGTTGAAAGATTTTCTTAAGTGCCTATTTAATTTTGAAACTGTACTGTAACTCAGGTACTGCTTAATTACTCCAAGTTATGGCTGTTTAAAGTTCTTACAAGTGCCTTAAAGTATGCAGTATTTTTATTTACATGTCCTTGCACGAAATAAGCTGTGAGCTACCGCAAAACTACCCCAAGTTATAGCCGTTTAAAGCGCTTAGGCCTCTACATCGCCTAAAAGCAGACAATACTTTATATTATACGGGTATTTATATTTACAGGTGTTCCATAGTTGGTAACACATTTCTGGCCTTCCCTTTTTGGCATTTCATTTTTCGAATATTTTTGTTTGGATAATTTATGTTCTGTTGGGAAATTTGCTGGTTGGCTTAGTTAAGACTAAACGAATGCGCATACGTGCGATCACGTAATGCTTGATAAGCTACAAATGCTAACGGGTTTTAGCAGATGCAGATGGATGTTATCGCTACCCGAGTATCTCTCATCTCGAACTACCCCGCCCACCGCACCGCCTCTACAACTAACAAATTTATGCAGTTGGAAACATGATTCAAGTTAAACTCAAGGCGGCCTACATAAAGTTTGATAGGAATGATATGATACGACAAGAGTTAAAGTCGAAAGATAAGTAAAATTTAGGTATTTTAGGAAGTAGTGCATACCTAGCTCAATGCATAACTTCCCCCCTTTGTGTGCTATCTCGACCAAATTTGCACATGAAGTGTATGGTAACAGTAGGTTCCTAAATCGCACACTTATAAAGCATAGCTCCCATAGGCCAAATCGTTCAAAATCTGCTGGTTTGCTACTATGGAGCTTTTGTAGCCATACCAAAGTTGGCAAGCATAGGACAACTATAACCTATAGCTACCTTTGTTCCATTCAGCGAAAGATTAAAAAAAAATTACAGGGTCTTTTACAGTCGCCTCACTGCTAACTGTACCCATCTTCCTATTTTTCTTTAAATCCCCCACTTAATCCACACAAAACATGTCCAAAATCCACTTGAGCTAAACAAATATTTGCGTCAAAGATTTAATTGAACGAGTTAATTAAGTTAATTATTTCAAAATCAATCAATTTGCATTAAATTAAAATGGACTCGAGTTGAAGTTCTTAAATTACGCAAAAGTCCATCAATAAATATGCAGTACTCGATATATATATAATACCAAATTCCATTGTCGATGTGAAGGCGATTGGTGGGAGTGGCTCAAATGCCGTTGGCATAATTAAATTCCAATGGAAATTTATAATGAAAAATTCGCAGAAATGCGTGGAAATTTCTCTGGCTGAAAAGAGCGGAAAAAAGCAAGAAATTCTTCCATTAAGCAAAAGTTAAGTTTATGTATTGAAAAAAGCTCGTTAAGCGGTAATTTTCCTTCTGACCCTGTACACAGTTCGATACGAGCATGTGTGTGCGTGTGTGTGTGAGTGTGTGTGTGTTGCCCTTTGACCGAGTTGATTTTTCACAATTTCCGGCGCTGTCGACTGGCGGAAACGTAATTTGGCTCTTGGCCATTATTTTCGGTACTAACCACAAAACCCAAATCCAAAGGCCGCGCTGCAGCTGGAACAGTGGGACGTAGGGACGTAGGGACAGTGGACAGTGGACAGTGGACCGTGGACAGTGGCACAAAAGGCAGCCAGTCTCCTCATCATAATCGAAGCCACGAAATTGAAGTACTGCGGCACACAAATGCGGTTTCCGTTGGCTGCTGATTGGCTTCCGTTTCCGCTAATTTTTAAAAGTCCGCATTGTTTTTGGCCTTCATCAGTTGCCGTTGCCGTGGTCGTTGCTGTTGTTACAACTGTCCTTGAAGGCAGTTGATTACCGTTTGATCGCTGCTATTGCCAATGACAGTAGCTGAAATTGGCACTTTGGATTAAGCGCAACCAAATTGGATTCGGGAAACTGCTGAACTTGTGTACGTCCAGTACTAAATACTAATTACTAGGAGGTTTATGGAGTGACTACCAGAGATACACTTCAAGAGTAGATTTGGAAAGTTGTAGGTCAGTAGATCTTAAGAACAGTGCAATGACTTTAAGCCGTATTAATCAGTCCATCTCCACCTAATCTCAGTGACTATATTAGCCAAGGAATACAAATTTGGTATGCCTTACTAATATTAGATTTATGTAATTTCAAATTCGCCATCTAAATTAATAATAAATTGATATTCAAGTTAATGAAAGTATTTGCAATATTCCTGCCATCAGTGGCAAATGGAAGTGGAGCACAGCGAAGGAATGGGAATAAGGACAGTAAAAAGGATTGCCAAAAATATATCCTTGAGGCAATCCTGTCGTTTGCTCTGCTCACTTTATTGCTGTATATTCTTTATCAAAAAAATGTGTGTTTGAAATAGAAATTTAAAACCTTATTACTCGAAAGAAGAAAAAAGCGAAGTGCGAAAGGGTACAGCAGAGCAGGTCGACTGTAGAAGACTCTGTAAAGGGCTGGGTCTTAAGCTGCCTGACGCTTAGACGAACTTTTATTACAATTTTGATGACTCTAGCTCTTATAGTCTCCAAGATCCAGGTGTTAATACACACGAATCCACAGACGGACATCGCTAAGTCGACTCAGTCACATATTTTTCCCCACAAACCCTATAGACACCTTAACACATTTGGAATACAGGGTCTACCAACGGGATAAGCTGAAGAAGAAGGCAAAATATATACATAAATATTTTATGGCGAAAATATTGCAGCTGAAAAGGGACAATGTATGCAGATATACAGATACACTGGGCTATAACTGACCCCGTGGTGAAGTAGGGGTAGGGAAAGGTAGAGTGGGAGTGACAGTGGGCGCTGTAGCTACAGCTGGGTCTCGTTTTCATGGTCTAAATCTAAACGCCTGTCCAGTTCTCGGCCACTTCAAGTATAAACTCTGAAGCAGCCATCCTCCTCCCTCTCTCTCCCTCTTCTGCTCTCTGTCTCGCTCTGCATTTTTTCTTTAAATTGTGTAACAAATTGTTCCCCGGGGACGAATTTGGATTAAGTAAAAAAAGGGTTTATTTACGATGCCATACATAACACTGCCGGGCCATTTCAAACGGCCCTACGCCTGGACCAAACTGTTTATTTAACCCACCACTCCCCCCTCTCCCACTCCCCCTCTCTCTTGCTCTGGCTATCTCCATCTAACTCTTTTTATTTTTTTTATTACGTGCCCAATACTCAATTTGGGGCATATTTAAATTCATCGTCTATTGACGGCAGCCGGCGGCCATTTTGTATGCACATGAAATGCGAAATTTTCCTCACTTGCCACTCCCCCACTCCCCTCTCCCCGCTCTGCTCGCTCCCAACTGTTTAGAGATCTATTGAGTGCTTATTTCAACTGAACTTTGAGTTTGAATACGCTTCATTTTTATGTTATTTATGTGCGGGGAGAAGAGAGAGAGACAGGGAGAGGGAGAGGAAGAGGAAGAGTGTCGAGACCACTGCTTGGGGCTCATAAAAAAACACCCTGTAACCAATACCAAGTGTCGAGGCCAAGTCCAACCGAATGTAACACATATAAAAACATAAATTTTGCACAAACACACAGCTACTTATATAATACACATGTTCATAAAGCAATACACTGCCAGAAAAAGCTGGTAACAAAGTGTTGCCTACATGAACTGGAAAATATTGTACTAAATTGGAGATAAGTTCTTCCTCTGCTCACCCCTTTGTTAGCCCCACTTTCTGGCAGTGTATGTAAAATTGTTTTTCTGCTGAGCCCTTTGTTGGTCCCACTTTCTAGCAGTGTATGTAAAATGCTTACATGTGTAGCTCTCGGCGTAGGTAAAAACTTGTTTACCAAAATTCCATTCATGGCGTTTCCGTTCCTTGCCGTTCCGGGCAGAGCTTTGCAAGCAATTTAACATCAGTTGAGATGAGACACGCCAGACTCGACGGCATCTTGATAATATTTCGATTTATTCCCACTGTTTCGCCTCTAACCACACCCCCCAGCTGCCTCAGCTAACAGTAAATTTGTTGTCATTGTTTTTCGAAAACAGTTTCAAGTTTTTTCCCTTTTTTTTCGCCTTACCCAAAACTGTCAAACAGCGTAAACTTCAAACTGAAACGAGTCGGAACCGAAGCCACCTGCACTAAGGGTGTTCCTCTGTACACCTCCCCCGTCCACCCACCTGCGCCACCGCACTTCAGTCAGTTGGTTGTCAAGGCTTTTGCGCTCAATTTGGCAGGCAACAAACGCAATCACTGTGAATGAGTTTTCAACTGTGACGTCAGCAAACACTTTGCTCCAACTGTCACTGTGTATTGTGAACGAGTTGCATGGTGACAATTTATAAATATGAATTAAGTTGAAAGTTAATAACAAAGCTTAAAATTAAGAGCGCTTAGAAACACATTCACTTACTCACCAAAGTTCTCGTGGCACTGCTTTAAAGCAGTGCAATTTTAGTTCTGCAGTTGGCGTCGCTGCCAGCTTCTACGTCGATTCGGCAACGCCAGACGATCGTCAAGTGTACACGACGGCAGCGCTGCCAACCGCTGTGCTTTGCATGTTCCGGCAGCGCTGTTTCTATGTGACTGCACATATGACGACTGCGCTGCCAACCGCTGAGCTTCAGCTGAGCTGCGGCGGCAGCGCTGCGGCTGAGAAAAACTGTAAATTCTGTTTCTTATCTTTCTTTCGCACTCGAGGGTTTGCTTTGCTTTGGAATTCGGCGACGAATTCGAATCAAACACTTTACACTGGGTACAGCTGGAGACTCAATCACTTTTCACATAGCACTTTTGATCGTGACAACGATCGCAATTAGAAGAGATATGGAGACAGCGATTTAGCTCGGCATAGTTTGAGCTAAAATATTTTATACTTTTTAAACACTTTTGTGCTTTTTTCAAGCTTAGATTTGGGCTTTATAGCAATTTTTATCAAGCGGAAGTCGGTAAGTTTCTGTGGACATATAGAAGCCTATGTTTCTGATAAAAATTGTCGCTTTAAGCGTTCCTTTCACTTTGCAATCCAATCAGTCTTTGCCCAGATTCAGCAAAGTTTAGTCGCCAAAATGAACTGTAAACTACTTATAATTTCAGCTATTTTAGATTTCTGTGAGTTCTCCAAAGCAACTCAAATTGCTGAGTTCAATGAAACGAATATGTTTCTATCAATCAATTCTCAATTGATTGAGTTGAGGTAAGTTGAAAAGTGTTTTTAAAGTCAAAACCAACTAAAACTGTAACTGAGTTACTAGATCGGAGTTAAACCTTCAGAGAAGCTTATTGAATGGATTCCTCAATCAACCGAGTGAATTGAGATCGTACCCACAAAATTGTGCTGCAGTCAAGTCGGATGGAATTATTGAAATACTCCTTCCCAAGTACAGTACTGAACCCTTTAAAGTGAACTGCGATTCGAGCATGCTGGAAGGTGGTTGGACGGTGATTTTGAAGAGAATGGACGGAAGTGTCGACTTCCATCGTAGCTGGAGTGTGTACAAAAGAGGTTTTGGCGATTTGGATGGTGAATTCTTTTTGGGACTCGATAAAATCCATGCACTCACCGCAGAGCGTAGTCAGGAGCTGCTTGTTGTGCTGCGCGACAATCAGAAAATCATTAGCCACGAATTCTACGCAAAATTCGCCATTGCCGGCGAAGACGAGTCTTTTGCCCTGCGTATTTTGGGCGAGGCCAGTGGAACTGCTGGCGACTCACTTCGCACACATTTTGGCATGAAATTCTCCACTTACGATCGGGATAACGATCTGGACAAAAGACATTGCGCTCAGCATTATACTGCCGCCTGGTGGTACAGAGCGTGTCACGACAGGTACGTGTTACTTGATTCGTAGGGATCTACAGTTATTAATAAAAAGTTTCTTACAGTAACTTGGCTGGCGTCTACAACAATAATAACACCGGTGCTGGCATTAATTGGCGATCTTTCCGAGGTGTTAACTACTCCCTAAAATATGTTGCAATGATGATCAGACCCAGAAAATAAGTTTACCACCATTACTACTACCACTAATACTACTAATACTACTACAACTACTACTACCACTAATACTACTACAACTACTACTACTACTTTTAATACTACTACTACCACTACTACTACTACCACTGCTACTACTACTACTATTACTACAACAACTACTACTACTACTACTACTACTACAAGTGCTACAATTACTACTACTACTACTTTAAATGCTATTACCCCTACTAATACAGCAAATACTACTACTACTACTATTACAACTACTACTCCCACTGCTACTACTACAACTTCTACTACTACTACAACTACTACTCCCACTGCTACTACTATAACTACTACTACAACTAGTACTACTACTACTTCTAATGCTTTTACTCCTACTACTACTACTACTCCTACTACTCTTTCCATATATTTAACGCTCTTAAAGCAATTATAATTCTTACCACTCTTCCAATAAACTACGAATAAAGCGGAATAAAAACTGATACGTCGTTGATAACGATAACAAGTAGTCGAGTAATTAAGCAGAGTGAACTAATTAGCTGAACAACGATATGGAAAAAAGCAGCATAAATTAGCCACACAAATGTCATTTGAGCCGCTTAAATCGTAAGCGGAATCTGTGCGCTACTCCGCTGTGCATTTCTTATATTTGGCATGGCAATTAACACGGCTCCGTGCACTCTGTAATGCCGTACGGCAGGAGAAGCAGGACGAACCGTACGAAGGGAGCTTACAATCGCAATTCCTTCGAACCGCAAAGGAGGAAGGCGCATAAAGCGTGCATTGGAAATTAATTGCGGCTTCTGTGTGTGTGTATGGGTGTGTGTGTGTGTGTGTTGCAGGTGCACATAGGTGAATGCGTGTACGGCCATCGGTGGGAAGCAACCGTCAAGCGACGAGTCCTTCAACCTGCGGAGATGACGCCAAACCAAAACTGAACTGGGAGAAGTGGCTGGCGGGGATAGCAGTCAAAAGGACAGACAGGTGGGCACACAGGAGCGGAGGCAGACAGGTGGGGGCAGCAGGTAGTCAACCATTGAACCATCCAAGCCACGTTCGCGGTTTGCCTTTTATGAAAAATTAATTTGCTTTTTGTGTTCCGCAATAATATTTTACTTTCGGCCCACCTGTCCCCACCTCGGCTACCTTTTGCTGCGTCCATCAATGGGGTAGTCGTACCCTTCGAGTGTGCTGCCAATCAGAGCGTATGATTAATTTTTCGTCGCAATAATTCGCGTACTCGCAGCTTGTGTGGGTTGTGCATGTGTAATAACCATGATAATGACTTATGAGCTTGATTTCTCCGTAGGAGTCAAGCTAAAGCAACACGCGTTTCAGTTGTTTTACAACACTGACGGGGGAATACAAGATTAAAAGCTTTCTAAAATGTGTATTTTTATTTATTTGAATAAGTAAACATTAATTATTGTAAATATATTTAGCTACTTGTACACTGAGATATAAAAAAGGTTTTATTATACTATTTCAGTTTATAATCAATTTATAATTTAATTTCTATTAATTTGTATTAACAAACTTAAATAAAACTCATTGCCAATGAGCTTTAAAAGCTCCATAAAGCTTTGGTGCTTGATTATTTTTGCATTTGTTCCAAGTTTGGTTGGGAATTTAAAAATCTCTCAATTGAAAGGCGAAGAGAGAAGAAATTTTAGAAGCAGCTTGTGCAACACTTTCCATGGTCATGCACAGTTATTTGTCACACACACTTTCGCACTGACTCCCACACACACACACTCTTGACACAACACAACAATGCACACGCTGTTTTGCAGTGTCACAACAACAATTGAAATGAAAACTTGCCAGCAAGTTCTTAGAAAAGTTTTTCCAACCGCCACGGCGTCTGGCAGATTTTTTATTATTTTTATAGACCCTGTACGTGAAAAGAGCAGGGGGTATATAAGAGAAGGCGCCAAAATAGCAGCAATAAAAAAAATCTAAAAATAAAAAAGAAAAATAATTTTTACTAATTTAAAAACTTTAAATTCTTAATTTTTTATGTAGATATTAGAAAATTAATAGTTTTTTATCCTTAACTAAGCAAAAGTTTACGTATAACAAATTTAGAGATAGAAAAGTAAAGATTAAAATATTTTAAATTAGAAGTATTTAGTGCCTTGAATAAAATATTTATTTAAAAAATCAAAACTGAAACAATAATAATAAATCTAAATGAATCTACTAACACTACTACTTCTACTAAGTTTCCAAGTTCCCTACAGAGTCTGCTGCTGTCGTGCTTGCCCCCACTATGCCCTTTGCCAAGCAGTTTATTTGTTGTCAGCTCTTTAGAATTTTCCGCGCACACATTTCCACATTAGAAAAACCACAAAATTATGCAACACAATATGAAATGCATTTGAGAGACAAGTGAATCTTGTCAAGTGGCACAGTACGGCAACTACGGCCAGCGAATCCGGCTCCGGATACGCCGACGACTCCGTCTTAGTGTAGGGCGGGAGGAGTGCCGGGTACGGAGCCTTAGCGCCAGAGCAGAACACTTGAGTTGGCGCTTTAATCAAAAGTCAAATATTTCATGCAATGCGACAAGCAGCAGCGTTCGCTGGAGGCAAGGGGGGCGGCAAAGGAGAGGGGTGTGCACGGCGTGAAACTACTTTAACAGCAGGCAGCTGCTGTCAGCATGCAAATGCAACTCTGCTAACCCGCACAATAGATGCCAACGACGATGATGCCAACAGCAACAACAACAGCAGCAACAATGACAACGACTTCAGTTCGCCTACAAATTTTACTGCTTGACAGTACGCAAAGCGCACCAAATGAACGACTTGCGCATACCCTGTGCACTCTTTTTCAAGCTATAATTAGTTATTATAAAAAAATAACAGTTTTTAGCTTGATTACAGCAGCTGCTGTGTAGTAGTAGACCACAATAGTACACTGTAGCATACCCTGTAATATTTATTTCTGGTCAAAACACAGCACACTGTACTTTTGCTTGGTTTCTAGCCGAGTTGTGTTGCTAGCTTGAATTGTATGACTGAAAATAAATAGGTAAATAGGTCAAAATAATAGGCTATAGCATACCCTGTAAAAATAAACTACTTCTAAATTTCAGAAGAAAGTGATTCATTTTAGTCGTTGTGACCATTCGCTTAGCTTAGACACGAGCATGCCCCTGCTGTTGTCATAGTACACGGTATGCTGCAAAGAGTTATACCCCATTCGCTGTCTTACATGCCTGTGCACTTGCAGCCACTTTGGAGTCGGGGCACTTGGATGTCTTTCTCCTGCTGCTCGGAAGAATGCTATCTCTCGGCGCGGTGAGGGGCGGTAGCGGGGGCGTGGCCGTGTTTGGGCAGCTCTGCTTTCATGGAAATTACATTTTTGCATTCTGGCATCGCTGCTACTCAAGTAAATGCAAATATTTCTCATTTCTCTAGCAATAAAAAGAGACGAAGAAATTGTCAAATGTATTCAAAATGTGCGCCGCATGCAAAATCTTTTTGAATATTTATACAAATACACACGCATGCGGTGTGTGTAAGTCTGGGTGTGTGTGTGTGTGTGTGAGTGCGTGTGTGTGGTTTCATTTAAATTCCAACGCAAATCATTTTCTTAAAAATGCTGAGATTACAGCTTACCAAATTTCATAGCCAATTCAGATGAAACAAAACTTGAGCCCAACTAGCAGCTGCCCTGTAAAACCTTCCAACAGAAGTTTAAGCCTTTTACAGGGTATTGCCTAGTCTACCGACCAGTTGTGCATAGTTTTTTGACCACAAGAGCATAGAATTTTAAATAAGCAGTTTAATTAAACTAATTGCCCGAAATTCGGAATGAAAATGGAATTTTTAATGAAAGCGCACACCAAATTGAAATATCCCATAAAGAACAAAAGAAAATAATATTTAAATTTATGCTGATTATTTATTTAATATTAATGCCTTGTTTAAACTAAAAACTGGTTTAAATTAAAGAAATAAATAGCGTATACGTAACGTACACGGTAACACGCATACGCTGCGTGGGCCCAGACAAGTCGTGGCAAAAGTCTTGAAAGCCTTGTTTCATTCACATTTTTATGTCCTAATTTTATTGTTATTTTTTGTTTACCCCTTTTTTAATGGGCCAACGCAGAAAGCAGTCACAAAAGAGGCAGCAGAAGAACAAGTGGGAGAAAGCAAAGTGGAAGCAGACTTGAAGTCCCTTTCGGTAAGAGCTTTTCGTTGTTAAGAGACGCATAATTTGTGTAATTAAAATTTAAATTAAAATTAAACTTTATTATACAGCAAATGCCGTCTCGGCAAATCTCTTCAATTTTCTACCATTTCTACATTTTGTATTCAATTTGAATTCAGGCCGCTGCATGGCATCGCCAATCGTTTAAAACTCAATTTATGATTATTTCCACACAATTTAATTTTCGTAATTGATTTATGCATTGCATTTCTGCTGCTTATCAATCGAGGCGATTGTCAATCAACCCCAAGTTTATGCACAGCAACAAAAAATATGTGAGAGAAAAATTGCATAAAATAAAATAAAAGCAGGCATATAAAATATGTGTGTATAAATATGTGTATGTACATGTATTTATGTCGGCTTGTGTGCCTGTTGACGAGAAATAAACAGTTCTCTTTACTCTACAGTCTAGGCATATCAACTATGTCATTTTGGTTGGCCTCATTTAGTTTTTATATAAAAAAAACTCATTACAGTTTCAGATAAAATTCTGATTTGATAATTTAAAGCATTTCCTTAACCATTTTAAGACTTCTCGGTTAAAAAAATAAAATATTTTATTTATTAAAATACTATAAAGTTTTTTTACAGATTTATTCGTTTTGAAATAAAATTAATAACTCATTAAAATACTACTATTTTAGCAGAAGGAATTAATTTTAGTTTTTTTTTATTGTTTTGTGCGCCATAAGAAATAGTTTTTAAATATATAATTCTTACTTTTTGTTATAAAAATATGGCTTAATATATAATATAATATAATATAATAATCTTAATAATCTGAATATTTTTATAAATTTTTTATACATACAAATAATTGATTTAAATTAATTATATCGTAAAAATTCCACTTTTTCCAAAGCCAGCTTTGAGTTGATTTTGTAAACCAATTTGTCTGTCTATAATTCTCAAAGTCTTAGCAACATTTAAGAGCACAAGTTAGTGTATAAGAGTAGTCGTTGTTTCTCCTCTTTCCCATTACTTTTTTTTCAGATGATTAAATGTTGAAAGTGCAACAGAAGTGCAGCATTACAAACTGATTAAAAATGTATGCAAATGTGTGTGCGTAATTAAATAAATTAATTAAGCAGCGCAGTTGGCAAAGACCCAGAGACAAAAGCAAAGGGGAAGTGGTGGGGGTGGGGTCAAAAGGGCAGAAGGGGGGTGTGTGGCACCTAGAGGGAAAAGAGCCACTTGACAAGCAACAAACGGCAACAAAAATGGCCACAACTGAAATAACAAAGCAGCAAATTGAAATTGTTGGCCATTTGTAACTCGGCTCTTTACAAACGTTGTTGATGTTGTTGTTGTACTGCTGTTGTTGTAATTGTTGCTGCATTGTATGCCGTAATTGTGCAGTTTATTTTATAATTTGCCATTCAAGTGCAGATTAAATGCACAGCGACATCGACGGCGACCTTTGTCCTTTGTCCTTTGACAACAGCTGCAGTTCGTTTACCCCTCGAGGCGGCACACACCACACCATACTCTACCCTGTATACGCTCCAAAGTGTGATACTTTGGTGGAACTATGCTCAAAGTTGTGCCTTGTAGATCTGACACATTTATCATTATAAATTTATATTTTAGTTATATTTAGAGACTCATTAAAAAACATTTTCAATACATTAAAATTGTTTACTTGGTGTTTTAATTAAATTTATTATTTATTTATTTATATAAAACTCCTGTCAATAAATTTAACCTTTTTTCTTGGCTTCAAATACCAGGGCCAATTTACAAGTGTTCAATTTTGGCAACGCATTTCGATTTATGTTTACACTTTGCTTATTTATGATATTTTTCTTTACTATTTATTATATTTTTAGGAAATCCGCAACCGCTAAGAATTTATGGGCTTCAGAAGCAGCTAATAGAGCAAGCACAACTGCGCAATGCGCTGCAATTTTGAAATATTAAAATAAATATAAATAAATTAATGTAAAATTTATATATTTAAGAGATAATACAATAATAGCATGCTATAAAGCATATAAAAACAAATTGACCAACACATAGTTATATAGAAAACCCTCCAAAATTGACCCATTATGCCATATAGCCAATCTGTTTGTCATGTCCTTGGTAATCCCCATCCAATGATAATGTAAATCCAGATGTTAACATTAGCGCACATTTGCTGCTCACCAAATGCGAACGCGACATGTTTTTGGTTTCAATTGCAACCCAAACTCAGTTTAGCTAAAATTCTCCCCTCAGTCACAGAGTTGCGACTCTTATACCACCACCCTGCTGCCCGTAAACCGCTCAGAAAACCACCCCTACGAGCTGTACTTCTCCAGGCACATTTACCATCCACAGCGCGACAAACGTTTTGTCGCTTTGTGGTGAGTTCGCTTGCGCTGCGTCTTTGTCGTGGGGAGTTTAGCGCATTTGAATTTCAACTGCCGTTCGCTGTGGTGAGTGGTGAGTTGCAGCGTTAACAGCCTGTGGAGACTGCTAGCAGTGACTATTAATAACATTAACAGCGGCTGTTACGCTTGTTGTCTGTGCTGTTAGTTTGAAATGCATGGAAATTAAGGAGCAGCTTAAGGAAGTAAGGAAAAATTAAACATTTTAGTCTGAATTTTAATTTAAATTTAAACAATTTTATATTTAATTTTAGTGATTAACATTTTTAAAGTAAATTTTGTCTAAATTCAATTAAAAGAAACTTATTACAGATTTTATTTTATAGTTAAAGTATATACTGTTCCAAATTATTGTAGTTAAATAATATTAGTAAACTTAATACGGTTATTGAAGTATGAACAGCTGAGTTCCCTTTAAAATTTCATTAAAATTGTTGAACAAATTTGTAGAGCTAAGTAAACAGTTGAGAATTGAGTGCTTGATGTCGCAATCAATATGCATAAGACTTGTTATTTTGATTTAGCCAAAGCCAAGTAAATGCAGCTCTCGTTTGCTTCCCTTTCACTCTGCTCCCTACTCTCCTCTCCATCTGTCTCTAGGCCTCCACCTCAGTTTCAACCTTCTTTTGTGACGGTCATCATGAGATTGGATTGACATGTGTGACTCAGCTATAGCATTTTGGCTGAAAAGCCTTCGTCTTCTCCCACTTCCACTTCCACTCCCACTCCAGCTCCAACATTTTGGCCAACCTCTTGAATTGTGTAAGAGGAGTCTCTGCCTGTGTGTGTGTGTGCTTGGCTGTGTGTTAGTCTATCCATGTGAATGAATCATGTAACCGAAGCTTTAACTTGCCATGGGAATGAACTCCAGCCGCAATAAATTTCAAATTGAACTAAACTTGCGTTGCCCTTCTGTCTCCCTCCCTCTCTTCATCTCTCTCTCTTTCCTTCTCTGTCGAATACGAGCAGAGTCAACACACGCACACACACACACTGCCACAGAGATTTCCCTGGCGATTGTAAGTTCAGATTGCATTGCGTTTATTTGCAAAGACTTCACTGCAAAAGTCAATTGACTCAATAAATTATTTTTAAAGCAATCAATGCAACTTTGGCGACAACACAAATAACCAAAAAAAAATTCCAATTCTGGAAAAACTTTGCATTTTCCGCATTTACCAAAAAACATTTCTATGCTCTCAAATTGCGTGCAAATTGAACACTTTAAGCAGTTTTTTGTGTGGAAATTTGTGTAACTTAAATAAATATTAGAAATTTCTAAAAAGCTCTTGAAATATTATTTATTTGTAGACAATTTTAGTTAAAGAAACATGCAAACTATTTACATTTAATCCCCCAAAACAAAAGTGCAAAAAAATGGGTGTGAAAATCATTCTTTCTTCCGCATTTAGTCCCCAAATTTATAATCCAACAATCAGTTCCTAATCAAATGGGCACTTAAAGCCTTCCCCACAAAACTTTGCTTTAAATAAATTGCCTTAAGAAGTCTTAAGAAGCCACGCCCCCAAACTGCATTAATTGCCTTTGACCAGCAGACAAGCAATTTCAAATATTTTCAATTATCGCTGTACAACATGACAATGAAGCAGGTGGAAGGGGCCAACTAGGTGAGGGGTGCGGCGGGCAGTGTGAGGTCAATGATTCAGTAGTGAAATTAGCCAAATTATTGGAGTAAACAGGACAGAGGAGTCGTGGAACGACAAGTCATCTTCTTGTTTGCGCTTAAAATTTAATTTCACGCACAATTGAGTCCATGCATAATTCTGACCGGGGTGATAAATTATTGCTGTTATTGCACACGAAGGCAGGCAAAATAGTGAACAAGCGGAGTACACCGAGAATCGGAGAAACCGGAGAGCCCAGTGAGAACCCGGAGAGGGCCCGTAGAGGGCACGTCGAGCCCTCCCAGAAGCCGAGAAGCAGGCAAAATCCGACCGCATGCAGCCCGTCAACCTGTTATTTGTAGGTATTGAGGCGGGGAACCGGCAAAATAATGACGCTACGTCTTGCCCAGTCTATGCGCTTGCAACGCACAGTGGGGTAGTTTGACGTGTTTGCACTAAAATCTATTATTTACTTAAATATACGTATTTTTAATCAGTATTTCTTGGGGAAGTTAAGCAGAGTAAATAAATGTAGTTTCTTGCACTATAAGGAAGCTTTTTGAAAAGTTTTTTCACAGTGGGATCTTCATTTTTGAAGGAAAAATGCATATAGTTGTATATTCTTCGTTAGTTCCGTGTTATGCTTTGATTTCTGCATTTCTAAGTCATAATAGGTGCTTCCTTTTTAATAATCTCTCAACGCACAGTGGGGTATTTTATCATTTTATCATTTCTATAACACAGTCAAATACTTAAACACCAGAGAGTCATATATTTGGAAAGAAAAGGTAATTCAATCTCTCTCTCTTTCTTTAAATTAATTGTTAAACTATTATTTCATGTTTTCTGCCCTTATGTCCATTTTGTTCTGGTATTTCGTACGACTGTCCCACTGTGCGTCATCGGTTGTACTGCTCGTTTGCAACTACGTTCATTAATTCGCTGCCATAAAACAGCCAGGGGCATATTTTGCTGTGCCTGCATTTGCATACTTTCGGGCGGCAAACAACAGTGGGCACCTGTTACCGCGACCAGCAATGGCACTGCAACCCCTCCCTACACTCTGCTCTCTTTCCCGTGGCGCTCCTCCTCCCACTTCTAGCTACGCACACACCTCCAACACATGTCTGCTCATAATTAATGTGTAAATTGTAAAGCTGAGCTCGCCCATTTCCTCCTATTGTGGCCGTGTACAGCAACGCAGGCGACCAGCTCGACAACACGACCAGCAGGGGCGGTGTGGGTCGTGGGAGTGGCAGTAGGTGACTGCAAGCCTAGTTAATACAAAACTGGTAGCAAAAAGGTCGGGAGAAAAGTACCAGACGGTAGCAAGACCCTGTACTTTTCAGTCCTTTAGCTGTACACTGAGTAAATGACAACAAGACGGTAGATAGACCCTGTACTGTGTACTGTGTTTAAACTGTCATTAGTTGGGTTCGATTTTAGCTGGCAATTCCGAATTTATTTTCCATGTGGAAGCGGCTTTGTTTAACCTCTTCTTAATTTTAGTACACGGTCAAAAATACAACAACATCAATAAACGACTATGACCTGGAACATGCTGGGACCCCAAATGCGTTCTGACGTTGCACGTTGCACGTTACACGTTGCACAAAGCTTAATTGCATTTAGTTCGCATGCCTCCGCGATCAGATCGGAACAGGTAACAACAGATGGGAAACTGGTAGCAAAGGCGATTTGGCCAACAGCGAGAAGGAAAAGCGAAGGGAAAGCGAACAAAACAATTAATTTGGGCAAAAGCTTAAACTGTTTAATGACTGCTAAACGACAACACTGCATGTTAAATACTAGAAGCTGTGGTATATAAATATATTAGTAGTATTTATTGTGTAGTATTTTTTTGGCTGAGCAAGCAATCCCGTTATTTTTCTGTAATCGATATGATTTCGAAAAATACCAAAAGTAGCCAAACATAAATAGGCTTTTAGTACTTAAAGTTTAGTACATATATATGTATGTAATTGGCTCAGAAAGCTCAAGCCGTCAAATGGGATAATTCTAAAAGGAGTATTTTTTTTTAGTATTTTTTACTCTTTTTATATGTCTAACACACGAAGTGTAGTCCGTCGGTTTGCTGCTTAGAGTTAAAAATTAGTCAAATATTTAATATTTTTTTATTTTTTCTAGTATTTTTAAAATACCAACTTCAAAACAGTTCTATTAGATCAAAAAATAAATAATATAATACTATAAACTCTTTATTTACCATGTAGTTTAATCTCCCAGCAGAATTTCATAACTCAGAGGCTGATCATCGTAGCCCTGCGAACGGTACATCGTGATGCGGTTAAAAAGCTTGCAATACTCCCGCAGCACCTCGTAGGCAGTCAAGTTGCTCGACATTTCAAAGCTCAGTTTGTTGGGCAGCAACTTGACTCGCTTTAGGGTGAAAGCCAGATGAGAAAGGTTCAGATCATCGGCTAGAACTCTACGCAGATACTGTAGCGGTCGGTTGGGCGGCTCGGATCCTTTCCAAGTCATAACCAAACGAGGATGGGAGTAGGCGCCATGTTGCTCATGTTGTAGACAGGTTTTAAACTGATCTGCGTCGCTTGTAGGTTGTTCGACCTGTAGTTGGGGGCTAGGTAGTGCTACATTTCGAATACGTTTTGAAATTTGGAGAGTTAAACGAGTTCAAAATATACTAAATATGGTATTTACTTACAACTAACGTAGACAACAAGTGCAAACAGCAAAATGACGACGGATTTATTTAAGTGATTCATGTTGGTCAAGAGCAGTGTATGGTCAAGACGTTGCACGACGACTGTCAGTATTCCCCTGAGCTGAGTCGCTTAAGTATACACCTATGACGTCATAGCCTCATATAGATTGCTGAGCGAGAAAAACAAACAAAAGTCAGGTGAGTCGGCAAACGGAACTGATATTGATTGAAGGCGTGAGAAAGTCGCTATGACTCAGGAATCTTAGAACTTTTTGATCTGCAAGAGTAGCTGGGTTAAAATAAGTTGAGCTTCAACATTTTAGTATTTTTTTGGAGTACCAACTTTTTAAAAATACAATAAATTTAATACTGGTAGAACCCTGATAATTTAATTCTTGGGTAATTCGGCACGGTCTATAATTCGGATTATTTTTTATGTCCCTTGAAGAATCGAATTATCAAACTTCTACCTGTACTCTGTTTGTAAAACTCTTGTCTACTTTCTCACCACTGGTTATACCAGTTTCGTTTTGAAAATTCCAGAGTAGCGAACATAATCAGCATTGATCACAATAGCAGTGATTTACAGGTATCGCCAGTGAGTGTTTGACGAATTATTCATGACCTTATTCATAGTGAGCTCACGAATACTCATCAATTGGTTCGAGTGATTCACATTCCTGGAATGTTTTTGCCTGATTCGAATTTGAAGAAGCGATTTCAATCGCGACTTTTATCATATTTAATAGGATTCTATAAAATATATAATGTAAACAGCTGTACTAATACAACTCAGAGGGAAAGCAAAGTATTATCAGCTATAGTTGAGTATATCAGACTGCTGAATACCCTGTAGGCTGGTTAAAGTACACTTTTAGTAGCAACTAGTAAACTTTAGTTTCATTAATAGATCTTTTTTGAGAATGCAAAGTTTAACAGTATTGAAATTTAGGAAGTACTCGACCGCAATATATCCTATAATGTGTAGAATGTCTATATAATAACTTATAGGAAAGTATAAGTAACTTTACCTGAACTCAAACCTAGTCTTGTAAGTCAAATCAGTATGCATGGCTGCTTAAGTCGAGTATACTTGACTGGAAAATATCCTGTAATACCAATTTTCAATAATCGAAGTCTACAAAATTACAGGTATACAACAAAAAAGTCTTTTTTAAAGTATGCTACTGACAAATACCCTTTTAGGGTGTTACCGAATCATAATTTGTTCGAATCAAATTTAAGAAATCTTTTTTCCCAAGGTTTCCAATGACAAATACCGTTTTAAAGCGATACTGGGTCACAATTTGTACGCTTCGACATGTTTGTGCTTGCTTCGTTAGCATTTCTATGGTTTTCCTTTTGCCAAGCAAAAGCTACACTGCAATTGTTTTCAGTGGGTGACCTATTCACATGAGGTTGCGCCCCATTTTGAGTGAAAACTGTAAAGGGAAAAGTGCACTCAGGGTTTTCGCGTAGACCTTTTGATTTCCTAAGCTGCAGAGCACACAATTGCTGCAGTCCCCCTCCCTCTCCACTCTCCTTTCTCCTCTTTACTGCTGCCCTGCTGTCCTCTTGTCTTCTATCCTGTTGTCCCCATAGTCGGTTGCCATTAGTGAGATTAAAACTATGACCAAAGCGACTGACGCAGTGCTCGGGCTTTGTTTCATACGGCAACAATAGAACGAACCTATCTCTATCTCTCTATCTTTCTCCTAATGACGCAATGCGTACATCTACTATACTCTTCACTCCCTTTCCCTCGCTCTGTAGTGCTTATACAGTGTAAGAAATTCTGGGGTTCAAACCTAAAGATGTGTGAAGTACTATAATTCTGTTTATATAACAAAACTTGCAATTTAATCAAACATTTAAAGTTTACTTTAACATTAGTTTCATCAGAAAAATATCCTACATTATAGACGTTATTTTTCTCAGTGTATATACAGAATGAGAAGATATATTATCACAGTGCTGTGATGCAAGCAGCCATAACAAAACAGTTGACACAACTGCACTCCGAATATTATACAAGCAGGGACAGAGAGAGCGATAGAGACAGAGAGAGAGAGAGAGAGACAGACAGAGCGAGAGAGAGGCCGGGCCGTAGACACAGTTCGCTGTGTGTCTAATCTAACTGTGATGAGCTCGACGTTCATTCATAGAAGTAGTTCAATTTGTTGCCCACAAATCATGGAATGCCTTCATTTTCTCCAGTTTTCCCAACCTGCCAGCCCCCCTCCCATTTCCCCTACCCCAACCCATCCCCAGCAATTTCAATGCAACTCTGGAATGCTGTAATTGACAGCTGAAATGCACAAATCCCATTTGACATCGCCTGCAATTGGATAACCGTAATTTGTTAAATGTCACATTATTCAAATTAAAGAGCTCCGTCATTAGTAATCATGACAATAAATAATGCGACAAAAGCCAGATTACAGATTGCATTTTATGCCTAATTCATCTCTCAGTCAAGAGTGGGAGTGGGCATTCAAGTGGGAGGTGGAGAGCCCCACAGAAGCGTTACTACACTCAGGGAGCTTTACAGCTTGATTAAATACAAAATTTAAGCTGATGAGCCATGACTTTTCAGCTAATTTAGTAGCAAAAGCTTATTAATCAAACAAAAAGCTTGAAATTAAGCTCTAAACCTTCAAATGTTGCTTAAATGTAAAAGCTTTGAAAGCTTATGTCTCTTCAAGGTATCTTTAAAGCTCACCGTGTACGTTTTATGATGAGCTTTAAAGCTGCTTGAATAAACTTCACGGTGTTCTAATGAAGTTGGGTAAATGTTCAAAATTAATCCAATAATTTGATTAAATACTCCTTTTGTTTTACTTCCAAAGCTTAAAGCTTGTAATCATTAATTTTACTTTGAAATTAATTAATTTTAAACCCTTTTGGCTGAGCTTAAATCTACTTTAAGGCATAAGACGCTCAACTTGTGAACTTTGCTTCATAATTTACTGGCAAATGATGACGAAAGTTGAGCATTCTGAAGAGTTCAGAGTTGAGAGTTCAAAGTATGCGTAGTTGAATAAGTTTTGGCGTTTTGAAATTAAATTTAATTTTCACCTCTTTCTCGCGGGAAGAAAGAAAATTGGTTGCTCAACAGCGTCAAACACTTGAGAATTCCAAGTCTTTTTGTTGTGGTGACTGGGAAGGTCAAAGGTGAGGGGAAAAGGTGGGACAGAGGACGAAAGGACAGCAGGGCGAAAGGGATGTAAGAAAAATGTGCACACGGCGTGATTACAAATTGGTTTGGTTTACTTTGTTGTGGCTTTTGGCCAAGTTACGAGCGATGCCTGCTTTTATTTTATTTTCATTTTTCTTATTACCTGATTCAATTTGATTACGCAAACACACACCACACACCCCCACCCACACACATACACACACAGCATTCAGGTGAATGAATTATGAAGCAAATTCAAGTTGCTCTTTTTGCACTTGACATTTGACATTTTGGCAAAGATTTCCACGTTTTGGCAAACCACTTGTTTTGGGCCACAATCAAATGGCACTCATATATCTTCGGGCCAACTGCGAGGGGGTGGGGCCTACCAAGGGCTTGGAAGGATTTCAATAAATGGCCAGAAACTGCTTTGGCTTTGACTTCGCTTTGAGTCCCTTCCTCCCTTCCTCCATTGTGCATTTGTTTGCCTCGCAATATGGTCCCCAACAGCAGTTTTTATTAAATTCTTACAAAGGCTTCGCCTGCTCCTTGGCCTCCCTACTCCCCTCTAAGCCACCCATCAGAAAAAATACAAGTAAAGCAAGAAAAAAGGCAATAAAAATCATTTAACAAAGTCAAACAACAATAAAAATTAAACTTTGCCGTCAACGTAGCCAAACAGCAGAGTCAAACTAGATAAAGACACACTGATACCCTGTAATTTACAAAAGGAACTGTTATAAAGTCTCTAAAATGCTCTAATGCTTTTGGTATTTCTTTCGAAAGAAGTTTAAGTTAATGCACAATTACTTCTTTGGCAAGCACGACTTTAAAACACCCTGTACTTGCTACTGAAATTCTATTAATATTAACCTCTAATCTCTGAAATACTGACATACCCCAAGCCAATTCCTCTTACAGGGTATGCCGAGAGCAGCGAACACAGCGGCAGTCAAGCGTAAAAAAGACAGGAAAGAGAATGGGAGAGAAGAAAGCTAAAAGCGAAGTAAAGCAAACGGCAAAAGTACATAACAAAAAGAAAATTAAATAATAAATATAAATATAAATAACGCACTGCGATATGCGGCCAAAAGAGAGAGAGCCAAAAGTCAAAAGTTTTCCAAATTAATTTTCAAATCTGCTGCAAGTGGAAAACACATGTGTGTGCATGAGTGCTTGTGTGTGTTCGAGTTGTGCCTGTCATCGTGTGAAAGGACACAGAAGAGAACAATTTATAATGTCAAGGCTCGTCAGGCAGAGGGGACGGTGGGGTCAAAGAGGGACAGGGGGAGGGGCAACTGAGACGAAAGCTAAGCCAAAACCAAAGGCAACGACATCATCATAAATCAATCCATTTGACGACCTCAACGATGAGTTGAGCTCAACACGACGAGAATCATTTGACGGAGTGCGACGAATTTAATTACATTTAAGCGACTGGGTGGCAACCCTCACACAATACCCCCAACCACACACACACTATCTCTCTCCCTCCCTCCCCCTCTCCCTGTCTCACAAAATAATTCAATTCGATTGACTTCGATCCGTTTCGTTGCAATGCAATAATGCTAAGTGCTTCACCGAATACGAACCATGACTTGCACAAAAGGCTCAAAATAGGCTTTGGAACAGGTCGAGAGATAGGCCCAGAAGCCGAACATTTGTACTTGGCCATAATGCTTCACTGGATTTAAGTTGATAACTGTATTTGCTTCTTAGCCATCAGTGATTGGTTAAAGTTCGATTTCTCCAGTGCGCTTCAAGTAAATGCTGCGAGCAATAAGAAAAGAAATCAAGAGCGAACAGCTGCAGTCGTTCCCTCTTACAAAGCCTACGCCGTCAGCGACTCTGTGTGTGTGCATGTAAGATCAATTGAGTACGCCTCCCACTATTATTTAGAATAAGTGCAGCTGAGAAAGAAGGCGAAAAAAGAACAAACGAATGAACAGCTGCATTTGCTTGCTGTCCTCTTCACACTCCCAAAGCTAACGCTGTCAGCAGTGCAACTTTGTGTGGGATCAATTCAACACGCCTGTTCATGTGTTAATTATGTATAAGTGCCTGTGAGAGCAGATATGCCAGAGAGGCATAAAAGAAAAAACGAACAACCTGCTGCTGATTAGTTTGTTGTTCTCTTCCCTCCCACAAAGCATTCCCTATCAGCAAGAGCATGAGTATGTGTGATCTGAAAATGTGCTGTCTTTGTATATGTGTCTGCGAGCGCAGCCGAGCGTTAGTGAGAGAGCTCCCAACGCTGTGATTGGTCAGAATAATTAGAGATCTAGAAGGGCTCTCAGATAGAAGTTTGCTTGAGTAAGTGTGTGTCATTAAGAGAGTGGGAGCGGTTGGGCACATAGTTATCTATGATTTGCATGTGTGCTATGCTTAATAATTGGAGAACGAGCAAGACAGCTATATTGAGTACGAATCATAGCAAGAATGGTCTTACTCGCTGTCTCGCTCCTGCTGCCTGCGCATCTGTTGTCGCATTAATTAGGCCAAAAGGCTTTTCGCCAGTTGCCAGTTTTCCGCTGGGAAATAATCAGAATGTTTGACACATATGTTTGTCACCGCGTTTCTTGTGTCTAATTGGATTTAGAGCTAAGCTCAAGCAGCTGACTGTAAAGCAATCATACGCAGCTTTACTTTCGCAGCCGTTATGTGCACTAGTGCACTGAAAAGAAAATAGCTAACTTCTTTTTCAGTTATGGCTTAGTAGGAAGGCAAACTAAAATACTAAGCTCAAGCTTTGAACGTTAGATGGCGCTAGTATTGATTTAAAAGTGTCCTTCATATAAATTGTATACAAAAATAGTTAAACTTAAAATTAAACTGATATTTTCAACACATTAATAGCAGTTTTAATTATTATTACATTTTATATTCATCAAAAATTATCTGTTTTCATTATATTCCACTTGATTATTCTCAGTGTAACTTCAAGTTGCGAAGCGACGACAAATTCAAGTGTAAATTTCACTTGAACTGATAATTTCACTCAATTTGTGCGCACTGATGAGCAAAGTTTTCCCATTTGCATGCGACAACGTGTGCCACGCCCACCACCAACCAAGAGTGGATGATTTTCCCATTCCCACATTTCTTATTTCATTTTCTTTTTTTTTTTGCTATGGTTTCATCTTTCTTGTGATTTTCTTTGCTATCTTTTTGGGCTGTGCCCGCTTTGCATTTCCACTTTCCCATTTTCCATTTCCCTCGGTTTGGAGGCGAGTTGAAGGTGCCAATTAGGGATTTCCGCCTCAATTACTTTTCGTGAGCACACGAAAAACCCAAGTTTTGTATGATTTTCGCATGACAAACTTGCAACTTTCTCCGCCCCTTTCCTTTACCATTCCCCCTCCACCACCTTCTCCTTTCCACCGTGTCCATTAGACTGAGTGCTGCTTCCTTTACCAGAGTATTTACTTCCTTCAAAAATGTAATTGGAACAGCGTCGCAGCGCCACGCCCCCTACCTCCCACTCCCCCTCTCCGCAAAAAATAAGAAAAGTTTTTTGCGTGCTCAGAAAAAAAGCCACGAAAATTCGTTTGCATTTTCCATGTTTCATCAGCGCCAAAGCAGATGAGAAAAATAGTTTTCTACAAATTTCCCAGCTGCACGAAAATTAAAGAAAAATTCGGGTTTTCCGGCATTTTCTAAAGACATTTTCCTTGAGATTTCTAAATCAATTTAATTTCATTTGATTTGGCTTATAAATTGAAAAATATTGAAAATTTGCAGCTGCTTTTGAGACTGTGACAAGTCACCGCAATTTGTGCAGCTCAGGTGTGTGTGTGTTTCATGTACAGGGCAGTCAAATGTCGGTTTGTGTGGTTTAATGGCAGAGTTCATTATAGTTATGCCCTGCACAAAGGGTGTTAGAGGTTTGTTGAAGCTATGAGTGCAGCAACATATTGGTTCACAAGCCAACACGGCAATCATTGGGCGGCACTAGTGAAAACGAGACAACGCTAGAAGCTGGCCAATCAGCAACGAGCAGCCATGACAACAGCTAGCTCTCTCTCTCTCATCTCCTCTCATCCTTTCCCTTGGTCTCTTAGAAGCAGTAGAGCTAGAATCTCTGCCACAGGGTATTTTGTGGTTGAGTTTAGTGCACTTCATTTGCTGTGCTTTCTCGGCCAGCGCAATCAAGTCGACAAGCGCCACATGACGTATACGTAATATTCGAAATTACAGCAAATCGAACAGTTGAGAAATTAATGCATTTACTGTAGTTGCTGTTGTTCTTCTTCCTGTTGTTGTTGTTGTTGTTGCGGTTGTTGTCATTGATCACAGCGACTCGAAAGCGACCAAGAAAATGAGCAATGCAAACAACATAAATCACACATGAGACACGAGCCGCAAGGCAAGCAGTGGGTGAAAGAGTGAGAAGGGGAGAGAGATAGTGCGAGGAAGCGGGAGAAGGTATCCAACTCTGGCCGCGAGAACGCAGCGAGAGCTCATCAACTAAATGCAAAAGCTGCTCGACAAGTGCTCGACGCTGTACTACAAGAATAATTGACGACTATGAAGGATAATGAGAAGACACACACACAATCAGACGCACACACACATAGTGACAGGAACAGACTGACAGTCCACATGTGCATGCACAGCGAGAAAACAGGAGGTACTTAGTATTTACAGAGACGTATTAGATGTATTATAGACTAGACTATTAACTATATGACATCTATTCTTTAGAGTGCTAAATGTAGCATAAAATAGACAGCTTTTCTGCGCAGTGTAAAATTTTGAAGAATAAAAGCGAAGAGACTGAAGCTGCAACAAAAGTTGTGGCAACAAACGGCTGGCCTCTTTCTCACTCTCCCACACTCTCTCCCTTTCCCCTTTGTACTGAGAGCTGTCTGTCTGCCTGTCTGACTATTATAATCCTGCGGAAACACTTGAAAATGATGAATGAAAATTATCGTTTTCTGCAACGCATGCAAATCCGCAAAATTACTTGCGAATGATTAATGCTCACACAGGCTTCATTTGCTCGAATATCGTTTACGTCATCATCATTAAGCTAACCGTATTGTCATGGAGCAGGAAGCGTTGAGGGAATGGTGGGCGTGGCAGAACTTTGTTTGGAATTCATATTTAAAATATTCGTCAGTCAATTAGAGAGCGAAAAAGACTCGACACCAAAAATTTGCATTCGAGTGGAAAATTATCAAATTAATATTCAGTCAACTAAACGAAAGCGTTGGGGGTGGGGGGAGGAGAGGAGGGTATGCTGGAGTGGGGAGCAGGGTCTTTTCCCGGCCAATAAATGTCACAAGTCTGCCAAGTTTTGCATGTAGTTGGCCAAGTTGTCAACGCAAATACAAAACTTGCTCCAACAATGTCAATTTGAATATTTGACACACAACGGGAAGTGTGCGTGTGTGTGTGTGGGTGTCTGTGTGTGTAAGTCGGCTCCTACATTTACTAATTGACAGCTTTAAGTGGAGCTTGGCTTAAGTTATGGCTTAAAAAGTGTTATACAAATCAGACCTCTGTGGGAGTGAGAGAGAGTGATGTGAGAAGAGGAGAGCTGAGAGTGTGAGTAAGAGCTGTTTCCCATATTATATTTTAGCCATTTAACTTTAAACTTAAAACTATAATCATTTTTAACCACATAATAAATTTACTGACTGACAACTTTTCAAATAATTCCATTTGCCGCGCGCAAAGCTGTTATCGAGCTATCGCTTAACGATAATTCTCTTTCATTCAAATGTTATAATCAACAACATGTAATAACTGTGTGGCATAATTTGTAATATTCATAAAACATAAAACAAATTGCATAGCATTAACAATATGTATATTAATTAATAAAACATATTCAGTGGCAGCCAATGCCAGCTGACTGCCAGTCACTGCAAACCTTTTTGTAACTATCTGGCAACACCCATAAGAGGCATTGTTTAATTGCAGCCCTGTCTAAATTTGCAAAAAAAATTTACAGCACACACTCGCGTCAATCAAAACGCAACAAACGCAAGAAAGTATTAATGTGTGACAATTTGCAAGAAATTCCATTACAATAAAAAGAGTTGTGTGAGAGAGAGTGAGAGACAGTGAGTTAAAGCGTACTTATAGCACAGCTGACTGAGAGATGGAAGCGTTAATTCCAGTTATCAACAAATTACAAGATGTCTTCAACACCGTCGGCTCTGACTCAATACAATTGCCGCAAATTGTTGTACTTGGCAGTCAGGTAAGCGCCAACGCGGGACTCCAAAAAATAATGCAAAACTAATAAGCCGAAAAAACAGCAAGACACTCAAATAACTCGATAATTACAGTTCAATTATATAACTTGCGGCTTCTTTGGCGTACATCGTTGCCGGCACGTACATACACACACACATTTATAAATGCATGTGCATATATATGTATTTGTTAACAATTGTTTTGAAAGTGTCGTCAAGTGCTTTGCTAGTTTCTTAAATAGCTCTGATTCTGCTGTTTATATAATTTGTATGCAACCGCAGCTGTTGACGCTCTGAAAAATCGATACAACAACAACAGCTGCTGCTGACACATTCCCACAAACGCGCATACATACAAACGTATGACACAGGCACACAGCCACTTGCTTCCCTAACATAAACAGTTATTTATTTTGTTTTGTTTTGATTATTGCTTAAAAGCTGGCAATTAAACCGAAATTGTAAGTCTCCACAAGACTTTACTTTGCAGCTGTGCGCAGTGTAGACTTTGCTCTAAGGAGTTCTGGTGCGCGCAAGTCTATTCAGCTGCGAGGGCAGCTCACTGAGGCTGCCACTTGTTCCGAGCTCTCCACCCATTGTTGGAGAGATCAGTAGCATGAAAGAATGCGTGTAGAGTTATTGGTTGTAGTTGCACAATTTTCATTGTTCTTTAGTGAACTTTGATCGCAAGTCTCCGATTTATTTTTAGAGATTCCATTCAAATAAAAGTGACGAATTTCAACACTTTGAATCGAAATTCACTACTGGCTTAAATTCCTTAAGAGTTTTTTTGCAATGCTTTCAGTTCTTCCCAGGGATTCCCCTTTTCGACAGAGCTGTAATTTCCAATATTATTTCAACAGTTCCAGTTCGTTGCAAGCAGATTCGTTCACCCCAATTATTGCACAATGTGCTGAATACAGCGTGTTTAAACCTTTAAGAACTGCGTTCAAGTAGCTCAACATCACGTTAAGTGATTGGCTTTTGTAGATAAGCACAAGTAGGAAAATTAGATACCAATCAACGACTATAAAATACCCGTTACTTATTGTCAAAGGCAGGAACTTAAGTTTCTTTAGTATGTATTTTAGCTCTCAAGGCTGCTCAATAAAATATACCCCTTCTTCTCTATGATTAACGGGTATTTTCTTATAGTCTTGACTGCTTAATTCTACTCGTAATCATTTAAATTTCTATTGTTTTTCGATTTTAGAGTTCCGGTAAAAGTTCCGTCATCGAAAGCGTCGTCGGTCGCTCGTTTCTGCCCCGGGGAACGGGTATCGTCACTAGACGTCCGCTGATCTTGCAGCTGATCTACTGCCCACTCGAGGATCGCGAGCATCGATCGGCTGAGAATGGTAGGCGAAAGTAATCCTAGTAGAAATCCTTTTAAAACTTTTATCCCCCACTTTAGGCACTGTCAATGCCAGCGAATGGGGCAGATTCCTGCACACAAAGAAATGCTTTACGGACTTCAATGAGATCCGCAGCGAGATCGAGAACGAAACGGAGCGTGTGGCCGGAAATAACAAGGGAATTTGTCCGGAACCCATTAACTTAAAAATATTTTCCACACGAGTTGTTAACTTAACGCTGGTGGATTTACCGGGTATTACCAAAGTGCCGGTGGGCGATCAACCCGAGGATATTGAAGCACAAATCAAAGATTTGGTCATTAAATACATTGAGAATCCAAACTCGATTATTTTGGCCGTTACGGCTGCCAACACCGATATGGCAACCAGTGAGGCACTGAAACTGGCCAAGGACGTGGATCCCGATGGTAGACGTACCCTCGCTGTGGTCACCAAATTGGATCTGATGGATGCGGGCACTGATGCCATTGATATTTTGTGTGGTCGTGTGATACCCGTTAAATTGGGCATTATCGGTGTGATGAATCGCTCGCAACAGGACATTATCGACAAGAAGGACATCGATGAGCAGATGAAGGACGAAGCGGCTTTTCTGCAACGCAAATACCCTACACTTGCCACACGCAACGGTACTCCCTATCTGGCCAAGACCCTCAATCGGCTACTCATGCACCACATACGCGACTGTCTGCCAGATCTTAAGGTGAGTTGGGGCTCGATCAGTACCTTGGGTATGGAGATTAATTTTCCTTTTTTTCATATTTATAGACCCGCGTGAACATCATGTCAACGCAGTTCCAATCGCTGCTCAACTCCTACGGCGAGGACGTCTCCGACAAGTCACAGACTCTGCTCCACATCATAACCAAATTCTCCAGCGCCTACTGCTCCACCATCGAGGGCACCGCCCGTAACATTGAGACCACAGAACTGTGCGGTGGAGCGCGACTTTGCTACATTTTCCATGAGATCTTTGGACGCACCTTGGACTCGATACATCCGCTGGCTGGTTTGACCAAAATGGACATACTCACGGCCATCAGGAATGCTACAGGGCCGAGACCAGCGCTGTTTGTGCCGGAAGTGTCGTTCGAGTTGTTGGTTAAGCGACAGATTCGTCGCTTAGAGGAGCCGTCACTGCGTTGCGTTGAGTTGATTCACGAGGAAATGCAACGGATTGTGCAGCACTGTGGCAATGAGGTGCAACAGGAGATGCTGCGGTGAGTGAACAGTAGCCTTTCTTTCTAGTTAGTATAGAGTTAATTCAACTTATTGTATAACCTATTTTTTGCAGTTTCCCCAAATTGCATGAGAAAATTGTTGATGTCGTCACGCAGTTGCTGCGCTGTCGTCTGCCAGCCACAAACGTGATGGTTGAGAACATTGTGGCCATTGAATTGGCCTATATTAATACCAAACATCCAGATTTTCATAAGGAAGCCGCCTTGGTGCCCAGTCTACTGAAAACGGACAACGATCCGTATTCGCAGTCGCGTCGCACGAACACGCCACGCAACAACATGTCGCCTCAGGTGTCGGCGCACAGTGCGGTTTCCCAGAATCAGCAGCAGATGCAGCAGTCACAGGCGCAGCTCCAGACGCAACAACAACAGCAACAACAAAATGAAAACCATGAGCAGGTAAAGTACAGTCCATAAAGAGTAATAAATAAGACATAAGTTTAAGTCTTCTAAGCTAAACTCTCCCGCCGTGCAGTCATCAGAGCATTTAAGAGCACATAGCTTAGCTCTGCTACCGTGCTGCCGGCAGGTTACACGAGGCCACGGCAGAGCAGTGGCACAGCTAAGCCTTAGGCGGCGTGCCTAGGCCGTGTGCTAGAAGAGTCTACGAAACACAAAGCATATATAAATGTACGAGATTTTTAAGAGTCCGGCTTGCCGAATTCGAAAGATTCTTTCTTGTTGAAAAATAGTTTTATTTTATTAGGTAACAACTACTTTCTATGGGCTACTTTTGTCAAGGGTATGTAAGCTTCGTCCTGCCGAAATGCCCCTTGTCCGAGTCACCGAAAGCCCTACATTTCAGCCAAAATCAGTCGCATTAATGGTTAACATTTAACTACTATACATTCAAATTTTATAAAAAATCAGTTTAACATGTTTATTACTCCTTTTTGTGCTTAGAATCATATTGGTGAGAACTCCACTGGCTCCTGGCTATCCAATATCTTACCACCTGCGCCCAATCGCCCCGAGAGCATCGAGAATTCGGCTAGCAATACGCCGGTGCACAATAATATGGTTAGTCCCTTGAAACCGGTCAATCTGTTGCCTGATGTGCCAGTGTTGCATAATTCACGACGTCTCACCGACAAGGAGCAAAAGGATTGTGACGTGATTGGTGGGTTTAAAGTCTGAAATCTTCTAGATTACTTGTTATACTAAACTATTTTGATTTTTTAGAACGCCTGATCAAATCGTATTTCTATATTGTGCGCAAATCGATACAAGACTCTGTACCAAAGGCTATAATGCATTTCTTGGTTAACTACGTTAAGGACAATTTGCAAAGCGAGCTGGTCACACATCTCTACAAGTCGGAGAAGGCTGAAACACTGCTAAACGAGTCCGATCACATTGCCGTGCGGCGAAAAGAGGCGGCGGATATGTTGAAGGTAAAACTTGGCTATATCTTCCTGTTCCCAGTCGGTAATAATTCTATATTTTCCATTCTTTTCAGGCTCTAACGCGCGCTAATCACATAATCAGCGAGATACGCGAAACACACATGTGGTAAAGAGGAGAACTCGGGGGGAAAACAGATATTGCATATGATATTGGAGCCTGTTTCGACATTATATATATAAATGCATATATAAGGCAATTAAGCAGCAAGCACGCCTCATAAAATCGACACTAATTTATTGAAGACAACTTTAAAAAAAAGAACAAACCCTTTTCGCTTTTGTTAAATGTTAACCCTTTAAACCCCATCATTAAAAGCTAGCAGAAAATTTCGGAATCAGACCACAAAATATACTACTATAACATATATAGCTTTAAGTACATTTTGAGAACATTTTTTCCTGCATTTTGTAGAGTCGACTCGACTTGGTTCGACTTGAATCCATAGCATTTTTTTCAGCGTTCATTTCATTTTGATTTTTTGTTGTCCATTTTTGAAAAGCATGCGAAATGTGTATTGATGTCTCAACGTGATGATGTTTTCGGAAATTGTTTTTAAGTTTAGTTCACGCACTTATTACATTTTTGAATAGTCAAATAAAATGAGAAACGGTTGATTAACTACTTAACCCAAAATGAGTTTATTTTTCAAACATAAGGAAGCTTGGAACTCAATGTATCGACTAGGTCAATTGGACTTGACAATTCATTATAAGAGCAACCGATTTTAAAATACTGGTAGGATCGATAGAGAATATTAAAAATACCAGTATTTCAAGTTATTTTTGATGCTGAATCACAATTTTTTTAAATAATTTTTATACACAATTTACTATCAGATTATTGGGACTGTCGCTAAAAATCCTAGTATTTCAAGTTCGAAGCGGCTAAAAGGAAATTCACCAGAGAAGTAATGGGTATTACTTATTTCAGCATTATATGTAGTCAAATTTAGCTGAGGTTGGCCAGCAGCGCCACACTATTTAACACTGTCCTTAAAAAGTAAACACCAAATGATTTTTTATATATAAAAAAAGCTTTAATACTTGAATACGCGTTAAAATCTAATTTGGAAAACTTTTGTCATTTGCAAATTTGCGGCAAAAATCAAACAAGGGATCAAGTTTCGACTGTGACTTCTTTTTTTTGGCAGTTCAGGTATTTTTTCTTTAAAAGGATTTCGCATTGGTTGATTTTTGTGTTAATTTGATTTTAAAGTTAGGAATTTTAAGCACGATTCGTATCGGAAAGTACACGCACAATGCAACCAACGCCGCCCTTGGCGAATGCCTTCTCGTGCCACTGTAACAAATGTCCGCTGGAGCCCTCGGAGGGTATCTCGAAGCCTCGATATATGTACTTCATGAGCACATCGATCAGATCGTTTTGATCAACCGAATCGATTGCCTGATCCATTTGCGTGGATTTGATTGATAAGAGCACGCGCAGCGTAATGTTCAGGGCGTTGTCCTACAAAGCACAAAACACGATATAAATATATTAATAAAACTATTTAGGGCAAATGGATTTACTTTAACGTGTTGGTTCTTGCAGCGCAGCGGAGCGTTCTGTAGTGCACTCAGGAGCGCCTCAACACTTTTGCCTTTGGTGAGCAGCGATGTGATTTCATTCTCATCGGGACCGGCGGCAGCGCTGTCGACGCCATCGTCTTCGCGAAAGTTATCCTCATTGTATTGATCGACATCGATTTTACGAAATGCATTGCTTGATGTATTTTTTGCCATATTGTTTCGCAGTTCTTATTTTTCTTTTCTTTTGTTGTGCAGCAAAATGAATCACAAAAAATGTACGGTGAAACAGATGTCTGGCCAGGGCTGCAATTTACTGCCAGGCCTAGATTTGTCTACACCGGCTGCATAGTGCAGCCCTGGCAGCATGCCATAGCTGCCACTTGTGCCAACAATGTGTACCGTACATTTCAAAGAAACTTACACAAAAAATGGATAGTAATGGTCCCAACAGTTTTGTACTTATTAAATTTTTAATAATTAAATATATAATTTATAATATATATAATATATAAAAGCATTTGTTTGTAAATTATTAAATAAAAATTCACCATAAGATATATAATGTAACACAATGTACCATTTTTACCCCTTCGTACCAAACTACATCTTCACTTGTGTGGCAACTTTGTCTTACGACTGCCCTGGCAGCACAACAAAAACACACTCGAAACAGTTTTCAACGGAGTGGCATCACTGCTTTGCCTAGCACGTAAGTTATTTTTATTATTTTTATCAAATAATAACAAAATTGATTATAAAATCTGCGTTTCATAAGCAGAATGACAAAATTCTTGGGAATCGATCGTCTGGGCCGACTGTTCCAGGCCATACGTGAGGCTGGCGGCCTAAAGCAAGCCTATCTGAAGCTATACAGGTACGTTGGTCTTATATAAGTTTAACAAAAAATTATTTAATTTCAATTAATAACAACAGAAATGATGATCTGAAGGTGGGAACACTCATTGGCATCGATAAGTACGGCAATAAGTACTTTGAGAATCCCTATTATTTCTATGGCCGCAATCGCTGGGTGGAGTATGCACCACATGTAAACATGAACTACGATGGATCACAAATTCCCGCCGAGTGGTTCGGTTGGATGCACTACAAGGTGAGTAGTGTAGAGATGTGTGTATCACAAGTGGGATGTAAGATATTCCAAGGAGAGTAAGATAGATTCCACAGAGCGAAGTCTTTCGAATGGAAGTTACAAGACTGTCTAAGCTCACACCGTTATTTTTCTGCTTGTTCAGAAGTAGGCTAACCCGTACCCATAAATGATATATATTTGTGATTAGCGTCGATAGCTGAGTCGCTATATAGCGTAATTCGGCTGATTTGTGGTCATTTAAAGTTTTAAAATAGCGTTGAAGATCGAACTTCTATAGCCGCTATAAACGACATCTTACTATATAACTTTTCAATCCCTATTACAGACGGACTTGCCTCCAATTCGTGATGGTTGCCGACCCAAATACAAATGGATTGCGGATCACAGTGAGAATCTGTCCGGAACCAAGGGTAACTACCAGAAATTACAACCCTTTACTATCACACCTTACAACAACTGACTATTACAGAGTCCTACATGCCATATACCACAACAACACCCAAGGTGGAGGCTTGGAATCCCGGCAAGTCGGACAAGAACAACTAAAGAGAGATAGGGATGATCTATAATTATCTGCTAATATTAAAGAAAGTATATGGATGTTAATAAAAACAGCTTTATTCGCATAAAGGAAGTCGGGTGTATTTATAAATCTACAACATTTAGAATCTATATCTATTGATATATTAGTGTATATATAATTATTGGGATTTCTTTAGTTCCAGATCACATGCAGTTCAGGTTCTTTGAGACACTCATTCCTCTTTAATGACCAAACAATTATTGCCAGCCTTTTTGGCCCTGCGCTTGTACTTCTTGGCCGTGTCTGCGCACTTGGTGGTAATGGTGGCTCTGATGTGCCGTTCCTTGCCTCCCGTACGATTCCGCACACTGATCACAATGTCATCTACGCGCTCCGGATCCAACATCTTTTTGGGCGGACGCTCACGTCCATAGAAAGCAGGCGAAGGTTTACCTGTCAGAGTATGTGTAGCCAGCTCATCGCTGGTAAAGACCGCTGAGAGCAAACAACGTGTGGCCACCGGTGCATCGGTCCAAAAGACTTGTCCATACTGCTGGGAATTGATACGTGTGCCATTGGGACCCAGGACATACTCGAATCCTCCCATTTCCAGTGGAACACGTACTGGATACTGTGCGTGTGGATTGATTTCCGTCATCGGCTCGGCTTCCACATGGGATTCGGTGGAAGTGGAGGTTGAGGAGCTGCTCGACTCATGACGTGCTCGTTTCAGCGGTGGCGGTGGTGCCTCCTCCGTTGGAGGTTGCTCTGGCTCTTCCTCTTCCTCCGGTTCTGGTTCCGGCTCCTCGCCATCGTAACGGCGATTTAGTGTCTGCAACATGTCCGTCAGTCGCCCAAGGAGTCGACAATAATGATCTTGGCTTTTTTGGATTTTGGCCACGCGCTGTTTGAATGCTGGTTCTACCGGCGGCAGAGGCTCCACAACGCACGGCTTGCCTTTGCCGTTTCTGCTCACATAGGATACCATGCTTACATTGAGCACACGCTTCTGCTGCTGCGGTGCTGGTGTTGGTGCTGGCGGTGGCGCCGACTGCGACGCCGCCGACTGGGGCATCGGCAGCAACCGCAACTGCGACGGCGCCACTCTGCGTTGGACTCCAAACTTGCGCACAATTTGCGGCGGTAGTGGGGCCAGCACTGGACGCAGATTAGCTGGCGTCGGTTGGGGTTGTTGCTGGCTCTGCAGCAAGTGTTGCTGCCGCTGCACTTGTTGCTGCCGCTGCAGTTGCTGCAGCTGCTGTAGCTGCTGGCGCTGATTCAGTTGTTGCTGCTGCTGCTGGCGCTGCTGTAGTTGTTGCTGCTGCTGGCGATGCTGCAGTTGTAGCTGCTGCTGCTGCAATTGCTGCCGCTGCTGCTGTGGGCGCTGCTGCTGATTGCTCACAAGATTCTGGTGCTGCTGCTGCCGCTGCTGACTGCTCACAAGATTCTGCTGCTGCCGCTGCTGCTGGTTGTTCATTAGATTTTGCTGACGACTCAGCTCGTAGTTAATAAACTTTTCGATCTCCATGTCGCTGGCAGCTGGTGGCATTCTCGAGGCTTGACTGTATCCCAAATTGAAATTAAATGGCGTCGGCGTTGTGAGCAAGTTGTAATAATACGGCACAAATTGTTGCAAATATTGTTGGTAATATTGTGTGTACGGTGTAATTGGCTGTAGAACTGGCGGCTGCTGTGGTAGCGTTAAGTGATGTAGCCACGGTTGTGTCTTGTTAATAACTGACATGATATTTCTCGTGTTCGCCTCATTTTTATTCTTTTCATTTTCAAAATTTCTGTCCATTTTTCAAACTTTTCGCAGGTAAAAAGTCATAAAATTTTCGGTCTCTCGCAGCTGCTAAGCTTATGGATTTTACTTTTAGCAGGAAATCCACAAATATCCAAATTTTAAGTAACTTTAAATGAGTTTTACAGGTCGGTTTAGTTCGTTCTGTCTTTTTTTCTTTATCCCTTTTACCGCGCGGATTTTATGAGCCGGGATTAACAGTTATTTCAATTTTGACAGATGTCCAGCGGCGCTGCCAGATCGTCTCCAAACGGCCTTCGCTTGAGAGCGCTGAGCACTTAGCTGTTACCTGCTAAGAAAAGGATGCAAGATTTTTTTCTTTTTAGTGTAGCGAATTCTTCATGTGCAGAGTGAGGCTACTAACAAAATAAATTGCGAAACATTGAACATTAATATTAAATATTTAAAAAAAAAACAAACTTTGGCGAATAAAGTTCCATTTGTTCAGAATGAAGTACTTTAGCAAATATATGAAACTTGCGTAGTATTGAATATTAATTCATTAATAAGCATATTTCGCATATTAGCGAACGATATTTCTTTTTTGGTCCAGCGAATTTTCGAAATTAAGTACTAAGTGAATGTAACTAAATTGCTTATGTTAAATGAACATGAAAATAAAAATTAATAATAATAATAAGTACACTAAACTATAATTAATAAAAAAGGAATACATTTTGCTAAAATAATAATTTTAATCATACGTAATTATATAAAATTGCAAAAATGATTGTCATTTGACTAATAATATTTGATTATAATAATTTTATTAGAATTTCAATTATTTTACCCTTTGTTCGCTTTAGTTATCAAATTGCTAGAAATTATTATAGCGATAAAAAACGATAGTTCTATTAAAAACAAATAATATATTGCTAATCAGTTGAACTTTTCCCTTTTAAATTTTCCCAAATGGAATTTATCTACAGAGCAATTGCTCAAAATAAACAAAATTATTATTTTAACATCTAGAATACCTACAATTTGTATAAAAATGCAATGATGCATGTATAATATGCACCGTTCAAATCGAAATTGAAAACACTTATTCGTATGTATCTCAATCTATTGTTGGGTAAATTCTTCTTATTTTTTCTTTTTTGAAAATTCGTCGTTTTCTGCGAATTGAGCGCAACAAAAGCGGTTTCTCCAGTCTACCTGGCACTAGATTTCTGCTCATGCTCTAATGGTTTTTCAACATCTGCATTCGCTTTAGGGGTTGATTTTCCGATCAGAGCAAAGCAATGTTCATTTTCTCCCTCATTTTTGTATGTACTATATACGAGTTGTACTGGTCTCATTGCATTTAAATTCCATTCCACTCCATGTTGTTTGGTAAAACCAGTTTGTGTCCAAGTCTGACTTTTTGCTGTACTTAATTTATTTAGTTGCAGCTCAATTTGATCTTATTTGTCTAGTTGGCAAAGAAATCATAATTAATTAAACTTATTTTGCAGCAAATGCTTTTAGAGTGGCAACTCTTAAAATTTTATGCAACTCACTGGCAACGCTATTTGGCTTTAAAATTTCATTTGCGCGAAGTGAGTGCATAAACTGAATGTGAGGCAGGCGGAAAGTGTAAATGAATATTTACGAATATACAAGTATCGTTGCTCGCTAGTTGGGAACAAGAAAAATTCCATTTTACGCATAGAACTGGCAGACGCACAGCTGGAAACGCGCAAGCATAGACACTCACACACAAACACACATCAGCACGCACAGCGAGACCAGTCTGCCGCTTTCTGGAGTCAGCTGTGTATGTGTGTGTTATTGCAGCCAAATGTGTAAGTAATTGGAATGCATTGTTCCAAATTTGGTTGTTGCTACAAAAAACAACCCTCGATCTTACGCTCTCTCTAATTCACTCTCTTTCTCTTGCTCTCTGTGTTTTTGCGCGCGTGCGTTTTTGATATTCTGCCGCCAAATTTGTGTGCGTTTGCGCATCGTTCTACATAGTCGACGCACATCCTTCAGGACGAGCACAACAACGTCGCAGCAACAGGACAGCAGCTGGAATTTGTAAAATGGATGTACAAGTAAGTAGAGTGAACACTCTGTGCAATGAATACAATGCTGGAATTGTACCGTAATTAACAACAACTTTCCATTGAACAGATACTACAAGCGAATGCCAATAATTTCAACTGGAAGGAGCAGCACCAGCAGCCCCATCGTTCCAGAGACCAACCTATGATGCTTACAGCATGGACACAAACCACTGGCGATGACTTTGAGCTCTTACGTAGCTTGGACCAAGATCCACAGCTAATGACAGAAAATCGTGCTTTGCGCGACAAGGTACGCTATCTGGAGTCCAAGCTACAGGAGCACACCGATTTGCTCTCACAAATACATGCGACATCGGCGCGTATGCAACAAACAGCAGCTGCGGTGGAGACGCCACCACAAATCCTCACGCCACCCAGCTCAGTGATCTGTGCACCACAGCAACAACAGCAGCCGCCGCAGCAACAACAACAACAGCAACCACAACACGCTGAGGTTATTGACTACAAGATTATAGCGGCAGCTGACGATGATGCGGATGCTATTGAGATACGCCTGGCCGCAGAGAGCCTCAACAGTCTGAGCACTTCGGCAGACTCGGAGTGTCTGGAGATATGTCTCAATCAACCCGAGAACGTGGAGATGAAACAGGAATGCTCCTCGCCCATGCAGCCAATCAAACGCCTCAAGCTAGAACATATACAGCAAACAGTTGTAACGCCCACGACCACGCCCAAACCCACAATGACTGGCACCTCACCCATAACCACACCGCTTGGCAACAACAACAGAAACAATTGCTATAAATTGCCCACTCGACGCAGCAATGCCAAAAAGTCGGAGGAATCCAAGGTAACAGCAGCTGGTGACCAGGTAATGGTCTCCATTGGACCCAACAGCACCTGTGTGCCGGCGAGCATATTTGAGAACATCAATTGGTCGGTCTCCTCACTGGCCACACGCAAATTGCTGGTGGCCATATTTGATCGGGAAACACTAGCGACGCACTCAATGACTGGTAAACCGTCGCCGGCTTTCAAGGATCAACACAAGCCGTTGAAGCAAATGCTTGACCCACTAAAGATTCAGGACATTATCTTTGCCGTCACACACAAATCGAATGCCAGCGAGAAGGAAGTTCGTAATGCGATCACCACCAAATGCGCCGATGAAAATAAGATGATGAAAATACAAATGGGTAAACGTAACAGCTTCAATGGCGACAAGGAGAACCATCTATAGTCTAAAACTAATGGGGTTTAAATTAGTTAATATTTGTACACATACATAACTACTTACTTTATACAGGAAGGGCATACGGGAAGATCTCTCAAATATTTGTTTATGGCGTTTGTAAACAAAATTGTAATTAATCCCATTTATAGACAATACATAGCAATAAAAATAAAAACAAATCAATTCCTGCAGTTTGAATTTAACCGCCAACATCTTACGTAACGTTACGTAGTGCTACGTTCGGCAATGAAACACTTAACGATTTAAATGCCAAGCAGCGTTATATAAGTTAAATTGTAAGAAATTATAAGTAAGAAAATCATTTGATAGTATTTAAATCACATATTTTTTTTGTACTTCACTAAATTTAAAACTAAACGTACTCAATTTTAAACGCCGGTTCTTGTTGCCAGTACGCAACAACTGCACGTAACGTTAGCGAAACAGTCGGCGCACAGCTGTTTTGTTAGTCACACAAAATATTTATCGTTTCTAATGTCTCACCACATTGTATAAGTAAATTTACAAAAAAACATAAATATAGAATATATACCGTAGAATTTTTCGTACTTGACTAAATTTTAAGCTAACCGCAGTTTTGCTATACACATTTTGAATTTTAGCGCCATGTTTTAGTTGCCAGTACGTAAGAATTTCATTCCACGCTCTCTCGCTTTCTGTATCTTGCTCTCTTTCTGTGACGCAACGTTGAAGTGCTTGTATGCCTTTCACTGTGTGTGTGAGTGTTGTGTGACAGTTGGAACTGAAACACCGCTCACAGCTGTTTTCGTCAATCGAGCAATTTTCGTGTTTCGTGGTCTTTCTTGGTGGTGTTTATTAGGATACTTGGAGGAAAACTGTGTGCATACATCGGAAAAGCGATAGATAGAGACAGAGAGAACGAGAGAGGAAATTGAAAGAACAGCTTTGTTGAAATATTAAATCGAATATTTTGTTTAACGTGTGTGTTGATTCTGTTTGGCCAAAAATCTTGTCAATTTTGGTTCTTTTAGTTTTCCTTCTTTCTCTACAACAACAACGACAACAAAAATCATACCCAACAGATACATTTCTTATAAATTAACAACAATTTGAGTTGTCTTTCAAACTAAAAAATAACAAGAAGAAGAATAACAGCAACGTTATGGATATTCTGAAGAAAATGTTCCAATCGGAGTTCGAGCAGCAGCAGGAGCAGGAGTAAGTTTTTCTGTGTGCGTGAGTGTGTGTGTGTGTGCTTTTTGCATTTTATGCTGCGGCTTTTTGCAACGGAACGGATCGATAAACCAGGCACCAGGCACCTGCCTGAATGATAGATACATTTTTAGCAGGATACACATACAAACATACACACGCACAGGGCGACACAACCACCAAAAGCCTATGTATGCATGTGTGTGTGTGTGTTTGTGTTTTGCGGAGGCTGCGTATTGAAACTGCCTGTGGAATGGGATGGAATGGGAGTGGAGTGAAGTGGGGTGGTGTGGGGTTGTTTTACATGTGTTTTTGTTTCACTTATATTAACTGTAATTTTCCAATTGCAGCGCTTCGTCAACTTCGGCTTCCAATAAGGATGAATTCCGCAAGCCGCAATGGTTCGAGGAGGCCGAAACTGATGATGAACTCTTTGACGATGATCGCAAGTTTGCGTTCCAGGTGTTTACGAGTCCATTGGAAATGCAAAAGCATTTTGAGCGTCAACTGCAGCGTGTCCTGGAATCATTGCAGGAGAATGAACGTAAGTGGAACACAATCCACACAATCCACACAGTTCACACAGTCCACACAGTTCACAAAGCATACACAATGTACAACAACAACCTGTAACCGCTTATTGCAATCCACAACAGCTGATGCCGGTCTGGAACGTAATCTGAGGGACGATTTTCTCAAGCCCGGCTTTGAGAGCCAAATACTGAAGGAGTTTCAGCGCAAGGATAATTCTCTCGATACGGATCTGGATGGAGAGTGAGTATAAGCACAGTTACATATATCGTATGGATATATATTGTGATTTTTGCTCTAATAAGCTCTAATCAATTTCATCTGAACTACCTTAGAATCTATCCGGACCAGCTGTACTCGCTGATACAGCGCATGAATCCCGAGGAGGGTCACGAGAATATTGTGCCCTCGAATCGACGTCTGAAGAGCTTGCCGCGTACTCGTCTCAGCGACGAGGAAATCATCATGGGTCGCATTCATGGCACGTTGAGCAATGATGGAGAGCTTAAGCCGAATGTGGTGCGTCCAATGCGTCCGCCATCTAGTGGCAAACCGGGTATGATGACACCGATGACACCCTTTGGCGGTGTCTTCGATGGCAGCTACCAGGGACCCAAAATGTTTAGCCAAAGTGTGATGACGAAGACGGTGCGTAAACCCGATGGCAGCTATGAGACCACAAAGGTTACACAGGACTCAAGTGGACAGAAGACGACGACAGTGACGCGTATGATCGATGGACGGCAAGAGACGGTCGTGACTCATGACAAGGCCAGGGATGGGGCTACAGGAGGAGGAGTGGCAGGAGGCGTAACAGGAGCAGCAGCGCCGCCAACTTTAGTGAGTCGCAACATATTTGTGACAAAAGAAGGTTACGCCATGCCACGGAACCTCTGGTGACCAGTGGTGAACAACGATAGCCCCCAACAACAACAACAACAAAAACAACCCAAACAACAACAACAACTACAACAACCTATACAACAACAACAACACGTAGATGACACGCATTTGTTGTTGCTAATCTGCTGGCGCAAGGAAAAATGTGATCAATTGGAACTTGGAGCGCAGCACGAGGAACAGCAATACGTCGGCTATATAGTCCCATATAACATCCAAATTAGAACCTATTTCATTTTAGTTACGATTCTTGAAAATGTTTCTTGGTGTTTTAGATGAAACGCAATTGAGACAACAGATGACGACGATTATTGAAACAATTATTTAAACAGCGAGCTACAGGGTCTGCCCAACCCCTACGCCCTCTAGGGGGTTTCCCTCTCGGAGTGGTTGGGGTGGTGGTCGGTCGTAGGTTCGTTGTTTCTGTATTGATTGTGAAATCTGAAATAATTCAGTTTCAGTTGCTGCCAGCGCTGCGCAAGCTTAGCGGCAAGCAAACGGCTTGAAAGCGGCTGAAGAAGTAGCCGTAACCGATGCGGAAACGGAAACGGTGCTAGCGGAAACGGAAACGGAGCTAGCGGAAACGGCAGCAAAGACGCAAAAAAACTTTTGTGTGAATTCCCACATAAATCTTGTTAATTTTCCATCAGTTCTTATTTTTTTGCCACACCCCCCGCAGCACGCCTACGTGTGGGTGTGGCAACGGAACAAACATTCTTCGTGGCGCTATCTGTGTCTCAATGGGAGCGGCAGCATCTAAAGTGCCCCGTAGTATTTGGCAAAAAACAACAAAATCTAAAACTAAATCTAACCTCAAAATAAATAAAACTCCTTAAATTGTATTGTCAGCAGTCAAAGGACTTGCTTGACCCACTGTATGCATATGTATGTATTTCTTTGATTTAATTGATTTTATTTCACCTTAGATTAACTTATATACAACTATTATTTATGGTATTACGGCTAACATTTAACTAACTTTAGTTAATAACTTTCAATACACTTACAAGTAAACTAAAACTACAATTAAAATTGTATTCAATCACAAACTCAATAAAAATCAGTTGTGCAATCAGCAGAAAACAGCACACAAAAAACACCCCTCAAGACTTTTCAGTACAGGGCATGTGGGTTAGACCTGTCCTTTCTACACCCTGGGTTGACATATTTAAGGGACCCAATGCAACTTTGATTTGCTGCATTTGAAGTTTTTTGGAGTGAGAAGAACGAATGATTTAGTCGCATCCCGACTTAAGGACACCCGTTACTCTGGCGTAAAAATAAAGATAATTGGTCGGAAAACATTTTCCCCACTAGTTTTGAGTTGAGTTCGAATCAGCTGGGGTAGTAATAAGTTTATTCAATTTCTTTTAATCAACTAACAACTTGTGGCTTGAAGATAAAGCGGTAACCTCATCTCTAATGATGCTCATCCTTCTTCACGAAACGCAGGCCGCAGTAGCCGCAGGTGTGATTACCAGGTTTGTCCTAGAATTAGTTAACAGTTAAATAAGCTCATATATGATTGACATATGGTATGTCTACTTACCAGATTAATATAGACCTTGGGATGCCCCAGTGGTCCATTGCCGCCGTCGCAGGCAACAACACGCTCGGTGGTGACTGTTGGTGGCACCTCGTCGATCAGCTTAATGCCCCAGTTTTCATTGACATAACGCTTGGCGTTCACAAATCGAGCATTGCGGTAATCATCCTTGTCGAAGACCTGAAACAATAATACTTTGTTTAATGTTTGCGTAATCGCATCCCTTAGACAATCCACCTTCCACAACCACTACGAAACATACCTGGCCGGTGTGTGTGACCTGATCGATGTCGGAGCGTGTGCTAGTGTAGCGTACGGCAGCAATAGGTTTCAGCCAGCTTTCGGCACAGCGAGCGGTTTTGCTCAAGTTGTTTAATAATTGTTTGCTAGCCATAATTCTCTTATTACTAAAATTTGGTTTCGTTTTAGGGATGAGAGGCTGACAACTATCGCGAAGCACAGCTGATATGCCGATGGGCACAATCGATTAATTGAACCACGACCTGTTTCCATCAGTCTGGCAGCCTCAGTGCAATTGGCAGCACTGGCCATGTATTTTTCTTAGTGTGGCAACCTCGCTATAAACTGCGCGTGCCTAGATCGAGTTGGAAAATTTTAAATTACAAAATTATCTAATTAGCCAAGTGCAAAAGGTTTAATAAAGTGTTAATAGTGATTAGCAGAGGTAGTGAAAGTGTATTTTACTATAAACATCGTCATATCTTAGCATGCTGCTCTAAGGTAAGTCACTTAAATTTTTATTCAGATCTTTCATACTTTTCTATGGCGTATGTGTGTGCGTGTGTGTGTGATGCCGCTTTGTTGTTATAATTGTCAATAATGCAGCGCTGCAAGCGTGACCGACTGCAGTTTGTGCTAGGGGCGACAGCAAGGGGCAGGGGGTAGTTTCATAATTTAGTTGGCATATTTATTATTATGTCCTGTCATGTAACTAACTGTAACTGTAATTGTTCGCTTCTTTCGAGCGCACAGCATCCTAAGCAAACAATGTAATGAGAGAGCGGTATAGGTAGATACAGTGAGTGTGTGTGTGTGTGTGAGAGGCCAACAGGGTCCCGTTGTGTTTGCTTGTTTCAGATCGTTGCAATTATGCGCACACTTTCTCTCCCCCTCCACCTCCTCCCTCGTCACAATCGGTCTCGCTCGCACTCGCTGCACATAGCTGGACCGTGGTCATTCTAACAATATAATTTACAGCGCTTTTGTGTAGCGAGGCGTGAATAGTGTTGACCAAGGACATGCACTGGCATGTCCAGCGGCGTGGCTTTAAAATTGTTGGCTGCTGCGCCTAATCGCATTTGTTGGTCTTGTAATTAAATGCAATTTTCCATGATTTTGCTATTTCAATTTGTTCGGCAACCGCAGGCACGACCCCTTTTTGTATTCTTGCGTCTCTGCGTCCCGTTGTATGGTCAAGCAGCGGCTGCGCAGCTGTCAATAAGTCAGCGCGTGCGCACAGCAGGACAATCTGCTCTCTCTCTACCCCCTTCCACTGCCACTGCCCCTTGCCTCTTCCCTCTCCCCACTCTCTATATTCTGCATGTTTTTCGATAGTTTTCACCTTTTGAGTGGCAATTTCGTTGGGTTGTTTTTACTGAAAGGATTAGCTCACGACTTGCCGCAATCCTTTATCCTTGCGCAATTTACCGTAACACTCGGCGCCCATATAATAGCCAACTGTGTTGTTTTTGTTACTTTGGTAGACATTTTTGGTGTTTTTTGGCTTCTTTTTTCTTTTTTTTTTTTGTGTAGAAATTTTCACATTTGTCAACTGTTTTGTTGCGGTGAAAGTGACAAATTTCCATTGTCAGAATTTCTTTTTTTTTCGAGATTTATTGCCGCATTTGCAGTTGCATTCGCATTTTCAAGTGGTTGAGTGCGTTGTGTCCTAGCCACAAGGGTTGACACCCTAAAGGGGCGTTCTATCCAATTGATCAAAAGTTACCCAAAGCGATCTCGGGTGTGCTCAGAGAGCTGTATGTAGTCCTTTAAGTTTCGCTAGTACCTAATCTATTACTAAAATCTCCAAAAGTTGTAAATATTTAATTCATTTGCTAATATTTATTGAAAATTTAAATGTTTTCGCTGTATTATCTTTTCAAAAAATTAATTTAAATATTTATTAATTTTTTTTCCTGCTGCCTCTGAAACATCAATTCACTTTGCATTCCTTGTTGACCAATTTAAAACAATCTTTTTCAAAACAAACAACTAAAAAAACAGAGAAATGCAGCTGCTGCTCACCTGTTTCACCCCACAAGTAGGGTGTTCACATGGTCAATGTCATTGCTTGTCAACTGTCCACTGACCGTTGGCTGTTTTGATAACAAGCAAAAGTAAACAACTAAAAATTAGAGAGGAAAAACAAGAAAAATACATTTTTTTCTGTTGTTTTTCGAACGTTTTTCCGCCAGACAAAATTATTCTGGCATGAAAATTAAAAAACATGTTCCCTGGGAAATCCAATGCGCGTTTGAACATGCAATGAATTCTCATTTATTCAGTTATTCATGCACTCACTCACTCACTGCACAAATTGTTGACAAAAGCTTTTTTAAGCAATAGTTTGTCTTGTTCAATTTTATATTGAAAAAAAAAAAAACCATTTGTCATTTTTTAATTAAAAATTGTGGAAAAAATCGAAAAATCCTCAACGGGCAGTCAAAATTAGCCTCAAGTGCTCAAATGTGTCGCGCTGTGCGCCTGCGTCTCGAGTGTAGAGAGGGAGAGAGATACAGGGGGAGAGAGAGAGAGACAGCTGTCTATACGCATAATCATTCAACCATCCAAATAGAATTCTCGATCATGTTACGCTGATTTCGCACGTATTGCCATCAGTTTTGTACGCTCCTTTTTTACGAGTGACCTCTGTACAGGCAGCACTCTTGACCCCCAACGGACAGCAGTACTCTGACTGTTCGGGTGGTTCAACTACTTGGTGGTGCGTACTTCTAAACTCGATTTTTTTACGTTTTTTTTGGTTTTTTGATTTTATGACAATTTATGATGTTTGCTTGCATGAACTGAAGTGTTTGTTGTGCTTGCTTGGGAGGGTTCACTGTACAATATTATTGACAACTCGAAGCGACAACGTTGGCTATTGTATTTTTACCGTACTTGGTACCGTATTAAGTGGACATTTAAAGGTTTTAGTATTTTTTTGATACTCTCTCTTATAAAGACAGTATTTGTACTGAACTATTGGTATTAAACGCAATTTGTAGTTTAAAAATATAATTTTAGTAGAATTTTTTACTCTTTTACTGCAATTTCTTCGTAAAACGACAGTATTTGTGCTGTTCTCTTCTTATTAAGCAGAAATTAAGTAAATAGTTTAGTATTTATAGTTAAAGAAAACATATTTAGTATAAAATGTAGTATTTTTTACTCTTTTCATACATAAATTTCTTAAATTTTGTGAAAATGAAATGTTTCCCCGTCTCGAACATTTTTCCGACCTTCCCTTGGATTTTACCCCAATAAATTCTATGGAACTCGTGCGAGTATTTTCCCAATCAATTACAAATATTTTCCCCCATCGATAGACCCGTCGAAATAGGCATCATTATGACATAATCAAAGTTGTCTATTCGGCAAAATTGTTTCATTAATTTCGTGTTTTATTTTTATTTTTTTTATTTCACTTTTCTGGGTTGTTAAGCAAACTTTCTTTTGTGCTCGTTAAATGGGAATACACACAGTCAACGAATTACTCCAACAAGCTTCATAAGTTACTGATAGACATATCAAGTGTCCTCAAGCCAACGTCATTATCGCCATCATCATCATCATTATTAAGTGGCGCACTTTTACCATCAGTTTCAATTTTAATCATCATTTGTGATGTCAACTCGACGCAAAGATTTGAACGTCGCGTCGCCAGGTGACATGCACCGAAGTGGAGAGTACTTTTTTCACTCACTGTTGTCGTCGTCTGTATTTTGAGAGAGTGTGTGCAAGTCAATTGGAATTTTAATTTCAATTTCATTGCACGTGCGAGCGATTAAGTCTTTTAAATTTCTTTTGAATGCTCTTTAACTTGGCCAAAATAGGGTATATTGGTGCGGTGCTAATAAGCTGGCAGACTTACAAAATAAAGAATACTATGAGATAGTTAGATATATAGAAATAATATATATTTTTATAATGATAATAATATGTATGTTGATTCTCTTGGTATACAATTATCTGATTCGTTTAGAGTAACTCTAAATTTTGTATCAGAGCGTATTTGTTAGCCGTCCACACTCTGTAATACTTTTTGATAGGCCGCTCCTTTCTTTCCCCTCTCGTGGTTAACCCCTGACATTTCTTTTTTATCTTTGTTTTAAATCCTGTGCGTGTTTTTTATTTGGCACACGACATCCTGCGGTGCGCGTTGATTGTCTCCTGTCTCCCCTCCAATTCCTTCACAATTTTGTCTCTTTTTCGCTATCTCTGCGCTTTTTTTGCGAGTTGTCACCCGTGGACTCTCGATAAATCGAACTACAGTGAGGCACAGTGGGCTCAAACTGCAATAAAGAATGATTGTCTAATGATTGAGCATGTTTCCATTGAGCTGATCGACTGTTAGCTGCCCAATTCTATAGAAACTAGGTGGAAAAAGGCTCGAGAAAAGCGGAAAAGTACAGTTTCCTTTGATGGCGGAGAGTGAAAGAGAGAGGGTAGGGTGGTGTGCGGTAGGGTAGGCGGAGTCAGAGGTGTGCGATTTCAGAGCTTTGTGCTTAACCTCAAACCACCGCCCCTCAACCCTTTTGGCAGCACTCAAACTTCGCTGCTTTGGATTGGCGTGCAAATCCTGACAATTATGCGGGTTTTAAAAAATTCACTCCTTTCGCGCACCTCCGCTTCCCCTTTGGGCACCCTTGGCCACCCTTGAGCCCTTTGCGGCCCTTGGCTATTTGCGTAACTCCTCGTGATGTCTCTACTTGCATATTAAATCGAATTGCAGGCTACATTACATTTTCATGGATCAACTAAGCGGCCACACCTCAAAGCTACAGAACTCTAAACTTCAGCATCCGCCTCGAGGCGCTGCTTCAGATGGACAGAAGGACAGAAGGACGAAGTGATGAGGGGACGGTTGGACTGAGGGGTAGATGAAGAGTCGCGGGTCCAAGCCATAAATGCAATCAACCACTCGACGAACTCAACTGAGCAAAAAAAGCCGTTTCTTTTTGCAGCAAGCCCTGTGTTTAACAAAGTAGAAGAGTGTGATGGGTTGGTCGGATAATAAGGACTTTAATATATACCCATCTTCCTGTCACTAGAAGTCTTTTACAGTCACTCCCTTGTAAAAACTACGCGGTCTTTTACAGTAGGTCAGCTCGTCTGTAGCTTTTTCTGCTCTTTCTTATTTGAAACAAAACCAAGTGCTCTCACATGTGTGTGCCTGGGTGTCTGTACAATTGTAACAGCGCTTTGTAGGGTATCAACAGGGTATGAACACTGTTGGTGTTAACTCACAGCTTATTCAGTGCAGAAATTTTTAGATTAAATAACGCTTGAAACACTCAAGTGATCAATGAAATTTAAAGCACTTTCTTCTAAAAGTTATTAACCTTTCAAAAACTTTTTAAAAAAAACCCTTGAAAAAACCGAAAATAAGATTTAAACTAAGTTTACAAACTGAAAAATTAAAATTAAGATTTTATTTCTTATCATAAAATTTGAAAATACTTAATATATTAAACTTTAGATCAGTATTTATCTGGGCTAGAAATAACTTTGGAAAAGAAGTATTTTTTATACTATTTTATGTACTGTACTAATCAAAATTTAGGCCTAAAGCGAAGTGCACTACTTTGCAGGGTATTTCAGCTTTGTTGTGTCAACTCCTTTCTGTTCTGCTGCGTTTCAAGTGTTCTCGTCGAGCGGGCGGATGATGTTGGGTTGCCGAGTCCTTTGCCTGCTGTGCTTGGGTGGTGCTGGCGTTGGTGGTGGCAACCCTGTCAACCCTTTCTGCCCAGCATCCTGCATCCTGTCTACTGAATCCTTTCGTTAGATGGCCACGTAATTTATGTAAATTAAAGCGCACTCCATTTCGCGCCATCGGAAATATTTGAGTTTTTTTTTTTTGTGTTTTCGTGTTGTTGTATTTTTCTTTTTCTCTGATGTTGTTTGATTTGTTGTGCAACTTATGAGCTTTGTTGTTGTTGTTGCTGCTGTTAATTGTTTCGTTTTTTAGAGTGGCAGACACGACGTGGAACGTGCCCCTTGCGGCTATAAATTGCCGTTAATTGACGGCTGCAAAAAGTAACCCCAACCCAAAACTATATTTTCAAAATTCTCATTTTACTGCCTTCAAATTTCAGTTTCTTATCATTTCATCTTGTGCTGAGATTTGCACACTTTTCTGTCAAAATATGTCAAAAATTTCCCTCAAACATTTTCGGACCAAACTCAAGTACAACGTTATCATCATCACCATCTGCATCGTCATCGGCATCATTATCATGTGTGTGTTGATTTTTAATCTCTAATTCCTGGGTCCACTTCAGGCAAGGATTTTGTCGGGTTCGACTTGGGGTCAAAATGTTTCAATTTGAGCGCAGATTTTAGCGCGGATGCTGTCGGAACCCAAGGGAACCCAAGGCAAACCAAATCCACCCAGTCCCTTTTCAGATCCTTTCGAAATCTGCATGTTTGTTGTGTTTTTAAAACGTTTTTAATGTGAAAATGTCACAAAATATCAGGCGGACCAAACGAAACGGGTTCAAACATTTGAATGACAATCGAGGGCTGCTGCAGGACCCTCTACCAAAACACAAAACACAAAAAAATATACAGAAAGGATCCTTTGATGAGCTTGTAATGCGCTAGAATTGTTCAACTGGGTGGGTTGGGCGTGTTTAACAGTTTTTTGCTTTTTTTTACTCACTGCAGCTGTCCATTCTGGCTGTCAATCTCTGGGTTGGGTGTTGCTGTTCCTCTTTCTGTTGTTGTTGTTATTGTATCGCATGTTTTGCCTGTCTGAGGTCTGAAGTAGTCTCAACCTCACCAACTGATCTGATCTCAGCGGGGCGTGTCCGTTTTTCGACTGCTCACTTTACTCTCGTTTTTAATCTGACATTTTCTCTATGCAATTTTGCATGGCACATTTAACAATTCAACTGAGTTGTTAACGCTTTTACTGCATACTTGCGGTGGGGTTAACAGGCAGAGCTGCAGTTAAACCTCTCAGCAGGTCCCTCATAAAACTCCTACTTATGGGTGGGTTTAAAAGAATCCAACCACTGTTAAGAAATTAAATATTTATTATGAATTGAATATAAATTACAACTAAATTAAGAGATCGTGGTCTATATATTCAGTGCTAGTAGACACTTATCAGATCTTTATATTGAATTCAAAATAATATCATTTTTTTGTGGTGTGAATTTCAATAGGAATTTCAGTTCTTTGTGGTACTCATTTTTTAAGAAGTTTCTTTTTAAGATTTTCTGATCTGTTTTGATGTTTTTTTCTACATTTTGCAAAGCTTGAAAAGCTGCCTACACTGTTATTTTTTTTGCTGTTTTTCCTGCTCCATTTAGCTGACTTTGTGGCGTTGTCTTTGTCGCTTTTATCTTAATTACAAAACGCTGAGTTTCCAGCAAGTAATTTGCAATGCGGAAATGCGACAGTTGCGCTGCACCACGAAGTTGTCGGCGTTTAAGTCCTTAAATGCGATTGCGACTGGACAAAGGAGGAGTGAGTGAGTGAGAGAGAAAAGGGGACGGAGCTGTGAAGCACACAAGGACACAGGACATTCAAGTGTCGCATGTATAAACATGTAGGCAAGACACGACTGAGTAAACGGCAGTTGCAGTTGGCCAAGAAGGGTAAGTTGGCCAGGCGCAGGATTAAGCCAAAGTGGGAGTAACATAACCTAACCCGCAGTGCTGCTAACTGTGTGTCTGGGCATGCCTGTTGGCGCTGTCACCTGTCAAGCGTAGTACAGTGGGTGTGGGAGGCACATTAATGGATGGATGTTGACTATGCTGTAGAATAGTAATGTTTTGAAACTTAAACTTCCTTTTCTACTTTTTGTCTGCTAAAACCCCTTAGCTGCCCACTGTACTGGGGCTCTGCTGTCTCATACGCGTTGTTCAAAGAGCCGACACATTTTAATTTTCACTCTGCTGCCGGGCAGAGTTCACGGCTGTCCTTTTCAGCTGCCAACAGCAATTACACTAAACTGCGAAAAATTAAAACCACAAAAAATAAAAGAAATGAAAATGAGGGAGAAAAATATTATAATTATTATTACAATTCCCTTTTGGCTTAAGCTTCCTTTTGACCAGACCACAGGCCCCTTAAGGTGTCTTTTTTCGATTTTGTATTGGCTAATTTTGTGCAGCACTCGAAACTGGAAACAAAAATGCCACAAAACAATGCGAAACATAAACAACAATAACAATTGGAATGTAATCAAAAATAAATACACATTGTAAAAGTATAAATGAGCACGGGGCACAACAACAAACAACAAAGAACAACAACAAACAACAAAGAACAACAACAACAACAACAACAACAATGCTTAAATAAACAAAGTTGCAATTTCTGCATCAGCAGCAACAATAAATACCAAAAGAAAATAGGAAAACACCGAGAGTGAGAGGAAAATCCGCGCGTGGAAAAATCGAAAATGCATCAGAAATTCAAACGAACGACAACTTGCAGCCCACGGGGAATGCGGCAGGGGGCGTGGCGTGAGGCATGAGGCAAGTGGCAGAGTCCCAAGTGTTGTGGCAAAATTGAAGCAACACAACGCAACCTTCATCACGATATTTACACACATTTCTATATTTGCCATGTCCTGACTGGGAATGCAGCGTGTCCCGTTGCCCGTGCCTGCTGCCAGCTCGTGTCCCTGCTCCTGCCCCTGTCTCCTATCTCCTGCCCTGCCTTCTGGCCCTATTTCCTACTCGAACTGCGTTGTTGTTTGCTCCTGCCTCGGGCGTCCTTTTGCGTGTTGCTTTCTGGTTAACTGAACTGTTGCAATGCTAACTACTTGAGCGCAAAACTTGCGGGAAAAACTTGGGGGAAAAACTAGCTGGAAAAGCTAGTTATAGACTGATAGCGACCCTGTATATCTTCCCAAACCATCTGCAGACAGCAGTTGTCTAGATATTTTAACTGAACGATCAGATCCTACGCCAGCTTGAAGGTTTTCTTGAAATTAAGTAGGTTCGAAGAAGGTTCGAAGCCGACGACTTCTTTATTGCAATATAAACGCCTTGTAACCTCCAAATACAGGGTCTTCGGGGGAACGTGCTTGACTGCCAGAGCCGTGCTCCATTCCAATCCCCTTAGCGATTGCAATTCCCGGATTGCATGATTGTTCTTGTTCTTGCAACGCATTCAATTCCAAGTTTTGTGCGTGCAGCTACTTATCGGCTAAACCTCGAGAGCTACAACAACAGCAATAACAACAACAGCAACCAGAACTATTATGTCTACTGATTGAAAACTAAATTGAATTCAAACTGACACTTTTAAGCACCCGCCCACCGCCTTTATTTCCTCTAGGTAATCAGGTGTGCTAAACTACTCGAAGGTTTACAGAGTTCAATAGAGAAATATTTAGTAAAAATCGTTGGAAAACTTAACAAATATTTTAAAATAGTTGGAAACATAAGAAAATCTAGCAGACAATTTTGACTAAGCCAAATTAAGTTGAAGGCCATAAAAGGTGTTGGGATTTCCTACTAGGAAATTGTCTGTTTACCAAGCTAAGTCCTGGCTATAATTTGTCTGCTTCTTCTAATGGCTGTGGCTTTGGCCACTGCATTTTCGCACCTGGCCAGAACAAACAGCTATCGATTGGCTCTGCTGCCGATACAGGTAAACATAGGTTGGGGAAGCGGTAAGGGGTGAACAGGTGGGAGAGGTGAGAAGCTTAACAATTTGCTAAACTGCATTGTTTGTTTATCTAAGTGGCCAATGTTTTGCGTATTGGCAAAACTAATTGCTAGACAAACACAATTTAGTGCAAAATTTAATCATAATTGCTATAGAGTTAAACAAAGTAGCTAAACTAAGTAAGCGGTGCGTATAAACTAAACTAGTTAACATAAAGTGCATATTGTAGAGTGCTAGTTTAAGCTTTGTGTGTTGGAAAATTCATTAAGGGTTAAAAATACAATAAACTTAATCTTAAGCTCATTTAATTCCCAGACTTTCTAAACAACTGAAAACTTATCGCTTTCTACATGTTCCACTGTACAGTCAATCATCTTGTTTGGTTAATCAATTAGAATCAATTTTAGTAGCTGTCGGGCACTGAAAGTGAGTGACAGATGCAAGAATGTTCATGTCGAGTGTAACAGGCCCAAATCCTACTTCAAAGCAGCTAAAGCACTCCATAAATGTAACTGTAACTGTAGGCTGTAGGAAAAGCAGTTGATTTATGTGCAATCCAATCTCTAGCTGCTCTCCTTTTCGCTCCCTCTCCCTCTCTTTCTTCCCCTACACAGCATATGCAAATGATGGATGAGTCCAGATGCCGACCGGGCTTTAAACCCTTTTGCAACCGTTTTTCCTACCCGCTTTCCAGCCTTTCCCTGCGCCAATCAAAGGGTTGCCTACTATTTCCCTCTACCCTTCCCCCCGCTTTCTCTGTGCAAACGTTACAAATTTTCTGTAGGTTTTTTCACTTAATTTTCATTTGTTTTTCCAGTTGATAACAAAAAAACTAGCAAATGTGTGATCGCTCATTAAGTATGCAAATTATGCAAAAACCACTTGAATGTGTAAACATTTAAATGCGTTGACGATAACGATAACGATAACTGTTTGTTTTGCGACAACTGTACTTTCCAATTTCTAATTCCATTTCTAATTACGCTTAGCACGTAAATCCTATTAAACACGCAACTGTCCACTTCAGGAGAAAGGTAAACTCTTATTTTAATTCAATTTTCCTTGGTCAGTTTTCCACTTTTCCCCTTTTCCCCCGAGGGTAGCGCTGCTGACCGCTGGTCACACGTCAGAAAACCGGTTCGATCTGTACCGTGTCGGGATATGACATGTCCAGACCCTTTATTATCGCTCGATCTGACATCTTTGTAGAGTTTCAAGCCAGGTTAATTGAATAATTCCCACATTGAGCAGTTTTTTGATTGACATTATCGCGTGGGTGCGTTATGGATCGGACAGTTGGAATTACTTTCTCGAACAGTTGGTCGACAAGTTTGATCCTTTAATTTAGACAGAAATACACACACACAGATACACAACAGACGCTGTGACTGTCTAGGGGTAGCTACACCTCAGGGTAGGTTGGGCTAGGGACGTGAAAATTGCACAAATTTGCCTATGCGCGTAGGGAAAACCCTTTCACTATTTTTGAAAATTTTGCACGCATTCGAAATTATAATTAAATTATATTGGCTCACGTTCCAGAGACCTTTCGCCTCTAGTTCCTTTGTTTACCTTTCTGCACGGCTTCGGAATGTTTTGTCATAAATTTGCATGCCACAATGCTGGCTCTATAAATTCAACTCCCTGCCACTCCCCTTTTCCCATTGAAATCAAAATTATAGATTTGTTTTGTTGTACTTGATATGTTCCAAATTTATGCTGGAAAAGCTAATAAATGGTTTAAAGCGGTGAAGGAAATTTTCCGAGTTGTCATAATTTTCGCAATCATAATTTTGAGCAATTTTTGGCAAAGGGGCGTGGCCGGTGTTACCCCCGCCCCAGGGGGTAAATGAGCAGCTGTCTTGCCAATTTTGAGTCCTGTGCTGCCTAATTAGACAAGGCTCAGTCAGCTGGCTTTTATGCCGCCTAAAATCCTTAAAGTCTTAACTTTGTTTAGTCATAAATTAAGCCAATTTCAGCTTTAAATTTTAAGTGTTTTCTTGTGTTATTTCTCAAAGTTAAAATTTAATTTGTGGCACACTTTTTTTAATGGTCTTTTGACGGCTAAATGCGACTTGTAACAAATTTAAAACACTTCATTAACTAAACTAAGACGGCGCCTAAATCTCTTTTGTTACAGCTGCGCATTACATAAATCCACATTTTTGGGTCTCTTCCATTTGCTTTTTTTTTTGAGTAAAAAACCCGAATTTGTTTATCGACTAATTTCGCTGGAGATCAAAGCGTTCGCTGATCTCCAAAATGCTGATGATGGTAATGAAGGTAATGGTGATGATGTTGATGACGAGTGTGGGTTGTTGGCGGAAGTTACGGGTTACCTGGTAACCCACTCAGAGGGGGGAGACTCCATAAATTGGAGACACAATTTAATGCGACTTTTATGGCACACAAATCTCGGCGTTTGCTCCCAAAACTCACTCTCTCTCTCTCTCTCTTCCACGCTGCGCATAAATATTCAAAAGAAAAGCAAAAATGTTTATTTATGTCGCATATATAACCATTATAATCAAATTAATACACTCACTAAGTGCAATCAAAATAACATAAATAACATTTTGGAGCAGTGTGGCAAATTAAAAATAAAATAAGAGTTATGCTGTTATAATTCGATCTCAAGAAGCGACGAACTGTACGGCAATGAAGCGGCTTATAAATTTCGTTAGTCATTTAGTGACACACAATTTATTTATAGCTTCATTTGCATTAATTGTTAATCAATGTGAATATTTGTAATAATTCATCAACAAATCATTTTAAATGAAATGCGCTACTTCTGAGGCACTCGAGTGGCTTGTTGGTTTGAAGCACTTAGTTGGAGACAGTTTATCAAATAAAAAATTATATATTAATTTTTAATTAATACGTAATCTGCTGTTTTAACGAAAAATAGTGCAAGGAGTAAATTAAATGTTCCAAAATTTGCACTAAATTTTACCTTTCAATTCTTACAAATTTCCGCCTTTATTTTCTACAAAATTTCCTGAGTTTTATCAGTGAACAATTCACCTGACACATGACATATAAAAATCAAAAATTTGTTTATAATTTTATATGCACTTTATGGCGGTAAAATGAAGCATAACTTTAAACGTTGCTCGCCTTTTATGTTTATAATTCAATTGCTTTAACACTTAGTTTCGATTAATTTTGTTCTTTTATAGGTAATTTCAGTTTCAGGCTGGCCTAAACTGAATTTTAACTGGTCATTCCTTATTTTTTTTTAATTTTTTCAAACGATTTTATGACAAATTGTCTTTATTATTGGCAGTAACGATTTTTGAAGATTTATTTGATATAAGTAAAATAAAGCAATGCAAAACTATTCAGCTAAAAATATTTATGTTGAATGCTTAAGATAAGTGGTTGAGTTTGGGCCGCGTGTATTAACAGTAACAGTAACAGTATTGGCCCACGCACAACAGGAAGCCATTTTGGCCAATTGCTGAGTTTTGGCTTTGAAGACGTGAACGCAAATGCAGCAGACACGACTTTCATGTTATGTTTGCAGTTAGTACAAGTTGTTGTTGTTGTTGCCCGTGTGTTTTGGCAGCAATTAATCGGCATTAAAATTTATAACGCTGTGATAATTAATGGTCTACTAATATGCCATAAAATTAGTTTGCTTGCAATGTTCAATTAAGGATTTGCTTGTAACACAAACACATACACAATGTGTGTGTGTGCGTGTGTGTGTGAGTGTGACTTCCCCGTTAGCATAAATCAAAATGCTTATCACGCACTTATGAATGCGTCGCCATCGAAAGCCAACTTTATCTGTCAATATTGCTGACGCTACGCCAGAGATGAGCGCGTGTCGTGTCGTGACACGACTTACGATAAGACACACTGTCTTCAAAGTAATCACGGGGTCTATTTGAGTTGTGTTCCAGTCTCTCCGCGTGCGTGTCACGCGGCCATCACTAAGCCTAATTGCCTACAAATTCGCAGCGATTGAGAATGTGAATGCGGCGCGTAATTGCATAACTTGTGTGCAAAGAAGGCAACCCCAAGCGGATTGCGTGTCAAAGGTCAAGGAGGAAGCAACATAATTTGCCGTATTGTGTTGACTTTGATTTTCCAGAAAAAGGAGAAGACGCTGCCCAAGGGGCTGCTGTTGCTTGCTGCCTTTTTGCCAGCCAACTAGCCTGTTGGCCCGTTGGCTCGTTGGCCCGTTGGCCTCTTGGCCAGTCGTTGTGCTGCCTTTCAAATGTCATGAATTGAATTGAAATGCGAAAATTTGAAACATGAGCTGCAGCAGGGGCGATTCAAAAGTCAATAACGAACGCCAGGAAGTCACCTCGCAAGGAGCAACCGGTTCGGTTTCCTTTATTCAGTCTCGCTCGCAGCAAGTACACTGAGAAAAATTCTAGATTTTTGCTGGGATTTTTTAAGCTACAAAACTAGCATGAATTGTGGATTAAATGGGATTGCGGATTGGAGATTTTCTGACATTTTCAAATTGATTTCAGTTTCAAATCCCAAGTCTTTTTTCCAGTGTAACGTTTCTCAACAGAGTCTCCTACTTATTTATTGTTTATTGTTGTTGTTGAGAGACCGACTCTTCTTCTTTGTAGCCTGTTTGCAGTATACCCTGTCAACGAGTATTACAGTGTTGTTATTAAATATGTAACGCTAACGACTAAAGTAGTTATACCAGGAAAGGTTTCTGTTAGGGTATCGCATGTTTGGCGTGTCGAAGCTTCTTTTATTTTCCTTTTCCCAGTGACCTTTTGGCTTGGGAATAACAACAACAAACAACAGAAATTTGCCAAGTAATATGAATAACTTTGAAGCAGATGGAAATGCCGTCATCATCATCATCATCAACATCATCATAATCATCGTCATCTGATCATGGACTTTGTTGTGTTTGGTTTAAGTTTTCGAGCTGCCTCTTAAATTGCCACAGTCAATATGATTTATGTAAATGCTAATGCCAAAATGTCAAGTGTTCAAGATGAGATGGGAAATTTCAGCTTGTTTATAGCCCGAAAATATTGGCTTTTTTATTTAATCCAATTAGCTTGGCTTTTACCAAAAGAGCTTTAAAATCAGCTGAGTGAAGCTAAAAGCACATAAAAGCGCTAATGTGGATTTATTGCATTGATTAAATGAATAAACTTTGAGGTGTCAGTAGTTTTGAAAAGTAGGGAAAATTTAAACAAGATAAATCTACTTTAAAGTGTTGTATTATTCATATTCCAGCACAACTGATTAATTCCGTAGTTACTTTTTTAAGGGGTGTGTTTTCAACTAAGAGACTCTTATCAATAGGCGTGAAAAAATGTACATGTGTATATGTTTTATGAGTAGCATTCAAATATGAAAAACTTGTGTTCATTTAGCATAAAAAATGCATTTGTGAAGAGGCAGCCCGGGGCGGCAGAGCGCTGACATCAGGGGTCAACGGTGTAGCACTACCCCCAGAGGGCAGAACCAAGAAAAAATCAAATCACATTTTTTTATAGATGAATTTTTTATGATATTTGTGACAGTGAATTTTTATGCATTTTCCGACTAATTTACTGCTGGGCTTAATGAGGAAAAAGGGGCAGAATCGGGAATGGAAATAGAAGTAGGATCAGCAATGACTGTGGCAGCTGCTGCTGCTGGAACTTCAACTAATTGCGTTTAATTAGAGCAAGTTGTAAACTGAAGAGACAACGCATAAAATCGCATACAGTTGCGTCACAACAGGACTAGGGAAGAGGCGAAAGGAGTTAAGGGAGGAGTCAACTGCATTTTACTACATGATTTTATTTTATTTATTATTACTTTGTTCGGTCAATGAATTTTACGAGCAGTCGTGCCACAAACTGGGGCACGAGCTAAAGTTGTAACTGAAACGGAAGGAAGTGTCGCCTTTTTGGGCAGCTGCCACAAAGTAGGCGTAACCGTGACACGCTTCGGCAACAACAACAACAACTGAGAGAGGACGGAACAAAGCAAAGCGTTGCAAATGCCTTTGATGGATTACAACGCCTTTCGCTCTCTCTCTCTCGCTCTCTCTTTGTCTCCCTGTCGCTATCTCCTTTGTCTTTTGGTGCTTCTCTTTCCACCCCTTTTGTTTTGTGTTTTTTTGTTTCTCGGTCTGCCTTAGTTTTGATATGTGACAAATTATTGTAGCTGACATGCGTGGCAAGTTGGCAACTCTGCTGTGACGCGGCAACTCTGCGTCTGCGCGCATTCCACTTGAAACTGTCGCAACACATTCGTCATTCGAGAAACACATTTTAAGACCGAGTAATCAACAACAGTAGGGAGGTGTATAAGGCTGCGTAAAAGGGAGAGACTGAGCTAGGCCATCAAGAGCCTTAGTTGAACAGACAGGATCAGAATCGGACTTTTATATATCTCTATAAAATATGGACCATATCCAATAAACTATGTATATTTTATAATCTTAACTTACCTTTGTTTTTATACAAAATTTGCCCTCACCCATAGTACAGGGTCTTTTACAGTCGTCACCCTGGTCCGTAGCCCTAACTAAAAGTGTTTTTTTAGAGGCGTGTGCCGCGATCTGTCAAACGTCATTAGAGCTATCTGTCTACTCTCCAACGCGCTCCGTCTCTCTATTTCTCTCTGACTCTTTCCCACTCTACCTTTACTCTCCTGTCGTTGGACGTGCATGACATACAACTGATTGAGCGTTACGCTTCCCCAATTTCACGACGACCTTCCCCTTGTCATGTCGCTGATCGAGACGAACCTAACCCAAATGCATAATAGCCTTAAGATACCTCACAGCATTTGAGGGGAAAGCAGCGATTGCCTCGCCCTCGTCGCAGTGGTATTAAATACCAGAGGTAGTGCTACGAGTATTGCTACTTTTTTTTTGCCAGATTCCGTAGACAATGCGCCATAAATGCTGCTCAATGTGATAAAGCACTTGGCTTGCCCGTAAAACAAACTGGGGAAATACCAAGTAGTTGTAACTCATAACTGAACCAACATCATAATCATAATCACAATCACAAACACAAACATAATCATAATCACAATGATCATAATTATGTCCGTCAACAACCGCAAAGTCGGTCAAAAGCTCAAGCCATTTACATGTGGGCAGGTCGACTCGTTCATCATAATCCCAGCTAAAACAATACTAATTTTGTTACAAAAGACTTTAGATGAGGGTAGATGATTTGCCATTTCCATAATAAGACTATGTTTAATATACCATTTATAATCACTTGATATTGATATTGATATTTTAATAAACAATATTTGACATTGACAATTTTTGATGAGCCAAAATTGATAACAAAAGATGACCATAATGATAGCTGGAACCTTAACTAGACTTTTTATGGTCAAAGTTGCAGGTGTTGGTAGAAATTTCAAGGAAATTTAGCAGAAATATGACACTAACAAGAAAGAAAAGTACAGACATATGTTTGTGTGAGTCTGTCTCGCTTGCACACATGCATTGACATTGCATTCAGTGATATAAGTGTAACTTTCTTGACTGTAGTCAGATTTTTTTAAAATACTTGTGATACTATTCAAGAATATATATACTTTATGGGGTGGGAAACGCCTACTTTTGCCTATTACATACTTTTTATAAGCCCAATATAATGAATAATTTTTGTATGCTTATATACTTCTGCTTTGAAATGTATCTTGACACTTCTTCTACTACCTGAAGTCGTACAAAACAAACACATAAACACACAGACACACATGAGCACAACCAATTACTGGCTGACTCTCCACCTTTTTCCCTTTTTCCCCATTCGCTCCTGTCATAAATTGTGTAAACGCCCAAAAGTAAAACAAATATAATTTCGCAAAATAAATATGAAATTATGATTGCCCATCAGACGCAGCCCATTCCAACCCATCCCAGATATACACGACCTTTCTCATCCCCGATATCACTGATTTCATTGAGCTCTGCTGAAAAGTGAAACATTTTCAATAAGGCAAATAAATCAATCAGATAAAATTAACCATGGTCTGCTTTTCACAGTTTCACAAATATTAACCGATAACCCTTTTCGCTTTCATAAAAACGTCAGCAACAACAAAACCAAAAAAAAAGGGTAAAAAATATTGATATTGAAACCGAATTTCGTGTTTTTTTTTTGCTGTGGAAAGTAACGAAAAAAATTAATTAAAGAAGCACAGCAAAAAAAGTGAAAGTTCAATGAGAGGCCAGGAAAATGAAGCAATTTCAATGAGTGTCAAACGATTGAAGCGTGGAAAAATCATAACGAAAAGTGCAGGAAAAACGGAGGGACTCGACTGACCCACAATAGAAGGCGGCACGAGGCGGGATGAGGCTCAAAAATCCAGGGTTAAATCCTACAGACAGACAGCTGCCCATATTTGCCACAAATTGTTGCGGTAACTCTGGCGGCAATCTAAAGCGATTACGATAACAAAGCGCACGTCGACGTCGACGTCGCCGTCGATGACGATTACATTCGATTGTGGGACGCCGCTAATGTGAAATGAAACAATTTTGCATGGACTGGAACTGGGACTGGAACTGGGAGTGGAAGTGGGAGGGAGAGTTAAGTCCTGCACATAATGAGTTCCTCTACGCCTGCACACGCCCAGCTAAACCAAGCAAACAAAAGGGCCTGCAATTAGAGGCGGACAGGGAGTGGCACTGGGAGTGAGGGAGGGCGAGGGTGAGCGAGGGTGAGCGAGGGAGGCACACTAATTGCAGGCCTATTGTGTGTGTGTGTTTTTGTGTGTTGTTGTTTGATGGCTTCTCATTTTAATCCAACGCATTGTGTGCTCTGATTTCTGGTGGTTTTGTATCCCATCGAAATAATATGTATTCATTTATTCATTTGAGTGCATTTATGAATCAATGTCCGAAAACTCTATAACAACAACCGCAACTACCTTTTTTTTCCCTCGAGCTGTCAACTCGCCCCGAATTTGTTTGCAATGAAGTTGTCAGCACTGAAAACTGATCGCAGGCGTCACTGCATTTAAATATTTCAACGCTCGAATGGCCAAGTGCCGACTGCAACGGCTGTGAGTGCGTAATTTAAGCCCAAATTGACCCAAAAAACAAGTAAGATTAATCTAGACGAGTCTGCGCAACTTTAAGATACTCCCCAGTAAAGCATTATTAAGCCAATACAGCCACTCTAGAGCAAACTTTAACAGGGTATGCTGTGTTTGGAGTCATGTGAACAGAATAGCCTCAAAGCTGAGACCCGACCCGGCCCAGGCCCAAGACAAACCATAATCAAAACCAAAACCGAAACCGAAAGCAACTAAGTAAGCCAAAGCAATCCATTTCGAGACAGGGACAGACTGAGCTGGAAACTGAGCTAAAAACTCCGACTGAGACTGAGACCCAGACTGCGACTGAGACAACTCGCAAGTCGTAAGCCGTGCACTTTATCTATGGAAGTTTGCTTGGCAAGTTGCATAAATAATCCGAGCAGCACTTCAAATTGATAAAGACAATTTACAATTTAGCATTCACAGTGTCTATCTGCCTGCCAAAGACTCCGCCTGAGTTAAGCCCCCGACAAATATTTTCAATAAAACAAACACACACACAGTCGGGAGTAGCAACAGTTGGAGGAGGGGTGGGAGAGCGGGAAAGGGAGTCTTCGACAACCCAAACAAATCAAATTGGAGTCATTTACCCATCGACACAGGCATCGGATTCCGATTTAGACTTAACATAGTACAAGGCAGTGGCATGTAGCATGTGGCATGTGGCAAACAGCAGAAGACTCCGCTGTGTAATAGATAAATCCACTTCGATGTGGTGTACTCTAAATGCCCTTAAATTGTAACTTAAAGATGCGAACTTAACTGCTCTTTAAATCAAATCATGAAATATTGAACACTTCGCTACTGTAGATAGAAATCGATTGTGTTTTGACAGAGTTTTGAGTTTTATGGCATGGAAATATTTGAAATAAATAAATAATTCACATTCGATAAACCTTCGCGAATTTAAAGCTTATCATTAATCGATTTGAGCATTTAAAAAAATGAAATTTACAGCTCAAAAATTAAAATTATGTGACCTTTAAAATTTTGCAGATTAAGTTTGCAGATCAAATATTTATCGATTAATTTTAAGGGCATATTGATTTCAAAATCAATTTTTAAGTGAACAAGTAGTAAAATTGCTAAGATTTAAAGGAATTTTTAAAGAAATGGTTGAATTTGTATAAGATTTTGTTGAGTTGAAAAATATCTTTAGATACTCTACACTTAATTTAATCCACCCCTCTAGTTTTCCATTTAAATCTTGACTTTTATTTGTCCACTAACAAACTCATGCTCTTAGCGCATATACCCAGTTGAGAGTATAATTTTCATAGGCTCAAAAACTCGACGTTTGATTATGATGCATTCACAATATTTGAACTGCTCAAATTTGCACTTTGCAAAGGCGAATCCAAACCCGAATTCGTCTTCGAATACGACCCACATATGATGTGAATGGGCTCAATGAAGCTGATGAATGTGATTTGGGAATTGGAGAAATATGTGAGAGGTGGGAAAGGGGGGACAGGGCGGAGATAGGAGCGAACTTGGGATGATGGAGCTGCTCGATGAACCAACTCGAGTGGAAATTACTTGACTCAGTCAACGGTCGGTGACTTCGTAACGTCTTGGATCCACTTGGCGCAATCAATCAATTCCAAGTGCCAAGTGCCAAAAGCCCAGGCCTCCATGTTCACATTACACAATCTAAAATTATGAAATTCTGTGAGGCGGACATCCTGGCACCGACAACGGAGCTGAAGCTATTGCCAATTATGTCATGCCTGTTGTTGTTGTTGTGGTTGTGTTTGTAATCAAAACTGGTTACCTTGACATTGTCTCCTGCAGCAGGCGAGTGACTGACTGACTGACTGAGTGACCAACTGACTGATTGGCTGACTGAGCAAGTAAAATCGTAGCTGGAATTCTACATTTTAAAATTTAAAACTTGTTAAAGAAAATATTTCTTCATTAAATTTATTTCTGATTCAATCACACTTCCGATTTCTGCCAGTGTAGCTGTTGTCTTGCTCTGACTGGCTTCAAATTGGGTCAGTCGGTCGTTCGGTTCCCCCATTTAATGGCCATATAAATTGGATTAACACATTGCCTTGCACTGGGACGCCACCTAGCGGTCCAAAAATGAGAAAATAAAAACAAGTAGCAATTTGCTGTAATTAAATCTCGTGCCTTGCACTTAAATGGCACTTTTAATGGTGTAATATCATTTGAGTGCGAGCACTGAGCTTTTAATTTCTATTTATGTCTCTCGAGTTGGACAATTTCTCTGCAAAATAAAACACGACTCGACTGTGCAACACTTGCAGCTTTGTTAACTGAACTCATTCCACAAAAAGCGACTCGTGGAGTGACAACTGCGTTTTGATAAAGTGCATTCAGTGCCGCCCCCGGTTGACGCCTTTATCAATTTATTTCTTGTGTCTGCCCACCAAAAAGTGTCAAATGTTCTAATGATTAATGCGTTTAGAATTTAGATTTTTATTTGTGGGGAGTAGGGTCGAGTCAACGAGTTTGAGTTCGACTTCGACTTCGAGTTCGAGTTCAAGAAAACATAAACAAATTGAATTTCTACTTGATCAAAATATGAAAGGGAGCCAATGTATGAAACTGTCTGTCTAAATGTTTGGCCGACACTGTTTAGTTGATTTTAAGTTCAAATAAACTAATTTATCATGGCATTTAGACAGTGCATGCCAGCCTTGAAGTCGCACTCCAATCGTTTCAATAAATAATTGGCCAAAAGGGGTCGCCCAAAATCGGCCTTGACTTACGACTGTTTTAGAATTGATTAGAGCCTAAAATTAGGAGGTCATTTAACAGAATTTTCATTGCAATTAAAGTGGAGTTAATTATAACTACCTGAAACTCTAAGAACTTGAGTAGAGTTGATTTAATTATAAGTTACTAAACGAATTTGAGATTTAGATGACTTTTCTGTTACCTATTCTAGCAAATGATTTTGGTGCATAACTTTTTTATAACTTTATCAAACCATTGCCTATAGAAACTACAGGGTATGTTAGGCTATGGCCTAGGCATGACTAGCCCTAAACTTTGTTGTCTCATCTCGAACTTGGAATTTGAGCCTTGACTTGCTTGAATGATGGAACTGAGTGGAAAGCTGTCAACGCTTTGAGTTTTTCTTGCTGTTTAATAGCTGGGCGCACCTGAGCACAGCTGAGCACACCTTCTAATTAATTAGCTACAACATTAAGAATTATTTTTAACAGGTCTGACGCTAATTTGTTTGACTCAACGTGAACAAATGTGAGTACTTTGTGTACCTTGAGTGTAGGCTGCTTTAAACTCTAGAGAAGCAGATGGGAACGGTCCTGATTATGTAATCTTATCTGTATGCATCTCCCACACAACAACAGTAACTAGGAATTCAGCTCAAGGCTGTCACAAATTGAACCCCAATGAACTTTTACGAGCTAAAGATAGACCATAAAATGGAACAAATCGCAATTTGAATGATATGCGTGGGTCTCAACAGCTTCAAGTTTCGAGTTTCAGTTTTGGTTTTCTTAAATTTCAATTAGAATAACAATGGCAGAGTCCATAAAATATGAAGATATGTTAAATGGTCGTAAAACAGTTGAAAAGCAACTCAATTTGAGCGTCATCAGTTTCATTTGTTTATACAACTCGACTGCATATTTTGCATTCCATTTGAAACTGATTTTGTGTGCAGCTTTTTGCGGTTGCTTTCTAATTGAGAAAACAATTGAGAATTTTTGTGTTTTTGCATTTCGCATTTCCCATTTTCCATTCCCATTTCAATTTCCAAATAATGTAAATTAATGAAGCATTAAGTTTTTTTTGGCTGCTATTCGTCAGATAACAAAGAGAGACAGGAAGCGAGGGATACTTGATTGCAATCACACAACGAGTGCGTGTCCCTGATTGAGCCAGGATCATCAACGAGGGTTCACTAAGAACCACCACGGGGGGTTGCTAGTGGTGAGTGCGCAAAATTGCGAATTTCTAGAGATAAATTCACGCATCATAGGGCATTCTGGAACAAGTCCAATCAACTGTAGAGCGGAAAAATCTAAAAACTGCAATTTAGAAAGAGGAAAGTAGAATTGAAATAAGGTAGAAACTCACAACTTTTTTATGACAGTGTAGTAAAGTACTTAAAAAATACTGAAAGTACTCAACAATATACTTAAACTGATATATCTAACAAAGTACCGCTCCCAGCTTATTTCGTACGCTCCCAAAGCCACTGTACGAATTAAGCTGTGAGATAAAATTGAATCAGTTTTTTTTCTTTACTACTTTTTAGCTGTCTAAAAAATTCTAAACTATTTAAGAACTTTTATTTTCCATAATTTACTCACCGTCAAGTTGATTAAAATTCAAACGTGGGAGCTCCAAGTGTTTGCCATTTATCAAATCGACATCTAAATCAAAATCTCAATTGAAATGCGAACACACAAAACCTCAATTCCAATGCGAATTCCAAATTCGAATCGAATTCAAAGCGGCAAAAAACCAACAAAAAAATTAAACAGAAAAAAATCCTAATGAAAATAAATGAAAATGGTGCAATTTTGATTGATTTATAATTGAATGTGAATTGTTGATAAGATTATGATAAACGACATTCATATGCGGCCTCCAGCTTCAAATTTTCCCCAGTTTGTTAGCCGACAGTTGCCAGTTGGCGGTTTTGTAGCTGACGTTGACGTTGATCGGCGTTGACTGGGCCAAAAAAAAAATCGAAAAAAAAATACTGCCACTAAAAAACAGGTTAACGAACCATAATTATATATAAATCTATATGTATGGGGAGCTACCTGTCAGACGCACGAGGGAGGGTCGCCAATAGGCGGGGCGGAGGGGAGTACTTAAGCTGAGCAGGGTGGGAGCTGCAGAGGGAAAGTAGGAGGCTGGGTAAGGGGGAAGTGGAAGTGCAGACCGTCCAACTTTGGCGTCGGCGGCATTGCCAATATCTTAGCCAGTAGAGCTCTTTGCCTTCAGTTGGCCATTAACCAGATGGTAAGTCGGAGATATGATTTGGTACAGCGAAATTTAACATACTCTGCTCAAAGTAAGTGGTGGGGAAGCTAAGAGTTGGAAGGTAACTCCGATATAAAAATCTTGAAGCACCTCTGGGCCTTACCTCTTATACATAGGTTACTACGGCCCAGAAATATTTTCCAGTTCTTGATAAGTTTTAATGACATATTGAGTATCTTAATATTATTATTATTATCTAGGTATAACTTTTAAGTCATTTATGTTCTGAAAGCTTTATAACTCTGTTATTTTTATACTCTCTGCAAGAGTATATTGGGTTTGTGCAAAAGTATGTAACAGGCAGAAGGAGGCGTGGCAGACCCCATAAAGTACAGTTGCGAAAATTAAAATAGCACCACTTTCATAAGCGAAGTTTGAGATGCCGCCCTATATATATCTATTGGTCAGTAGACCTTGTAAAAACGTTTTCAGCTTAAGAAAACCTTAAACTACATAAACAAAAAAGAATTTCATTAAAATCTATTATAGTTCTGAAAATATGCAAACAAATGTAAAAAAAGGCCGGAAAATGTACGAAAAAAATAATAGCACCACTGATCCTTTTTGGGCTGTTACCGTTATGTTTCGCAGAGTTGGATTTCTGAAATGCACATAGTCAAAAGACCTGTGTCTTTTCGTGACATCCAACCCGAAACTTTAAAAAAAAATTTGATAAATAGCTGTATAATGGGGCGTGAAAGGTACTGGAACGGGAGCTTATAAAAAAGTTGATCCCAGATGGAAAAACTTACAGAGAAGTTGGATGTTTGATTTGGTGCTCATACAAAATGATACCCAACGCCATCAGCCACAAAGAAAAGGTGGAAAAACGTGGACGATATCGAGTAATGAGTCCCCAAGATGTTAAGATATTGATTTTTGAGAGCAGGAAGGATCCTTTCAAGACGGCCACAGAATTGAAGAAGGACCTGAATCTACCGGGAACTGTATAAACCATTAGGGCATGTATGAGGGATCATCATTTAAACGTCCGAAGTCCGAGGAAGGCCGCACTTTTAAATGCCAGGCATATGAAAAACAGAATAAAGTTTGCACAGGAGCATCTGAATTGGCGTAAAAAAAATGGCGTAATATTTGTGGACAAACGAGAGCAAAGTAGTGATGTTCGGTTGAAAAGGGTCTAGAACATATGTGAGACGTCCACCAAATTCAGAATGTCCACCACAACATACCGTAAAATCCAAAAAATACGGAGGATCAAGTTTGATGAAATTGGCCTGTTTCTCATATTTTTGTGTAGGGCCTATACATTAGGTGAAAACCATAGTGGACCAACATATCTATGTGGAAATATTAAAAGAAGTCATGCTCCCCTATGCGGCCTGCAATATGCCGCTTGTTTGGGTCATCCAGCAGGATAATGACCCAAAACACACCAGCAAAAGGGCAAAGAAGTGGTTTTTGGAGAATTCGGTGAACGTTTTGGAGTGGCCTGATCCGTCTCCAGACCTTAATCCTATTAAAAACCTGTGGGCAGATGTCAAGGAAATAGTCGCCATAGCCAAGCCGAACAACACCGAATCCCTATGAAGGACCATTTAGGAGTCATGGGCCAAAATCCCTATAAAACGATGTCAGAATTTAGTTGACTCGTTGTGCAGCCGAAATAGCCCACAAGGATGGTTCTACTAAATATTTACTTTTCAAATTATTCTTAGTTATTGTTTATAACTATTATTTTGTTTCATACGTTACTTATTTTTCGTTATTTTAATTGTTTTTAGTGCATAAAGAAAAGTGGTGCTATTATTTTTTTCGCACATTTTCCGGCCTTTTTTTACATTTGTTTGCATATTTTCAGAACTATAATAGATTTTAATGAAATTCTTTTTTGTTTATGTAGTTTAAGGTTTTCTGAATCCGAAAACGTTATTACGAAGTCTATTGACCAATAGATGTATATAGGGCGGCATCTCAAACTTAGCTTATAAAAGTGGTGCTATTTTATTTTTCGCAGCTGTATATATATTCTTGATCAGCATCACAAGCGGAGTCGATATAGCCATGTCCGTCTGTCCGTCTGTCCGTCTGTCTGTCCGTCTGTCCGTCTGTCCGTCTGACCGTCTGTCCGTCTGTCCGTATGAACAAACAGATTTCAGAGATGGTAAGAGCTACAAGTTCGAGCTTGGTGTCAATCGATCACATATTTAGTCAGTCAATACAAGAATCTTTTTTTTTTTCGATGCCACGCCCCATTCGCCCACAATGAGCAAAAAACTAGACACACCTCGGAAAAAATCGGTGTTTTCGGCGAATATTTCAGTAACCATGGCACCTAGGATCACCAATTCTGGTATGGAGGTTCCTAGCGACAGTGTAATTGCATTGCCATTTAAAATTTTGGACTGCCACGCCCCTTTTTTTCCCACAATACAAAACAATAATTCTCAACTTTCGTTCCGTTTTTAGACATTTGTTCATATAGTACACCATTGTAATTGTATTATTCGAGTCGAGGCTAACTATTTCAAACTATTCTTAAAAGACGCATTGAAATCGGACTACAAACAAGAAAACTAGAAGAGTTATAATATTGATAATTGAACGCCATATCAAGGTATGAGTGCAAGCGAGACAGAAACATACAAGCGTGATCGAACGTTTTCTCTGCTTGTGTGGCGGCAGCGCGGCCCGCATACGCTAGCTGCGCCGAATACACACATACATACATATAATGTCAAACGTATGTGTATTCGCATACAAACAGATGTTTGATTTTGCTTAGATTGTATTTGTTTCACGGTGTTTTGATAGAAGTACTACACATTGTAATATCTCGATACCGATTTTAATAATTTAATCGGGATTAAAATGCAGAGAGTATTATACGGTCGGGCGTGCTCGACTGTACTTTTCTTTCTTGTTTATTAATTCAGCAATGGAATGGAAAGGCTTTAACAAGGGAACCTTGAAAATACTTCCACGTAACTACGGTGAGTATTTGACTTATTCTTTCTTATATATTTCAACTGATTACACTTCCAATTGAAATCAAAATTAAGGGGTACACACACAAACCGTTTGACTTAGCTGCATATACCCTTTCTTCGGTTAGGGTACAAGTCGTAAATAGTCGTATCGGCAAATCGTCAAATTGGCTTCGAAATGCATAATTTTTGGTCGTTTCGTATCGATATCGATTTACATTTTTGTCGCTGGTTTTTGTGGCTAATAATAAAAATCAATAAACGCACACTGACAAAAACTAAAAAACAAATCAACAAAAAAAACATAAATAAATAAAACTGCATAGATCTTTGTGTGTAGTCCAGGTTAGTGGTAGTATTGTGCATAATGGTAGTATAATATTTTAAGTAGTTAAAACTCGAGTTGTAGTTATAGTTTTGGCTTGATCGCCTGCTGTGGACGGAGTTGGCTTTTTTCTTTATTTTCTGTGTGTTTTTGAAGGCGACATTTAATTGCCTGCCTTTGAGATTTTTGAGATTTTGTGCGTGGTTCAATTGATCTCAGTCTTAGAGTCTCAGAGTCAACAACAGTCCGCAGTCTTTCCGAGTTGAGAGCTGTAATTTTTGTCACTAGGAAATGGTTTATGTGACTAGCTGTTGGCTTTTTTTCTCAGTTTTTTACTCAGAGTTGGCCGACTTTTAATTTAAACAGGAAATTATGAATGTTGACTGCAATTTGTTTATGCAGCTGCTGAGTCACAAGATCGAACTCAAGCTGCAAACACGGCTCGATAAAAGTTAATTGACTTTTTATTTTCTTGTTACTGTTGTTGTTGTTGTTGTGTCTTACGATCTATATAGTTTGATGGCAAATATATATTTCACGCTAGCTAGATCTTGTCTTGTCTTGGTTTTCTTAGCCAGCCCCTTGTCAGGCATCATTAGTTTTGGCCAAAAAGGAGTCCAAGTTGAAGTCCAAGTTGTAGTCAGGGTCTTGTAACCCATATATAATAATTAGTCATGTGCAGCGACTGTCACAAATGTCTGTATGAGTCTCAATGAGTTTGAGCTGACTGACAGATGTCCTATCTAGTGTTCTGTCTGTTCTGTGCCACATAAATTCCGTTCTCTCTTGGTAACAATAAGAAAATTGCATTGTAAGCTCGATTCATTGAAGGTTATTAGTCATTGATATGCCGCACCTTTCCAAACCCAATGGTCATATAGTTGGTCGTGTAATTCTTTTGACAAGGAAATTCATACTGCGGTTTTAAACACCCAATAAAATCGTTTAGTAATCGATACAGCTACCGTTTAATTTATGCCTGATTTTAATATTTTTTTTATGCAAAAAAATACTTACTTGTGGTATTTAAATACTGTAAAAGTGGTATTTTGGTATACAATTTGTTTTAAAACATTACAATTTCTGGGGGTTTAAGGTGACACACAGAAAAAGAAATCTAGAATTCTTTGCATGACTGGTCCATAGAATTACCTGACTGACTGTTCCTACATGACTGCAGTTGAAGCTGCAGTATTTCTGGTCATTGTCTGAGGGCAAACAATTGACACAGCTGAAATCGGTTCGGAGTTAAAGTTAAAGCTGAAACTGAAACTGGTTAAGTTATTTCGGTCCTCATTAGGTTGTGTCCATATCGAGGCTTAACAATCAATTGCCGCAATAAAGAAATGCGTTACAATGGCTGTGCATGTTTAATCAATTGGCTATTTATGCCATATTTCATTTTATATTTTATCTTTCACTTATTGGCTACTTTTTGCCACTGCCTCCGCCTCTGACTCTATAAAATGCCATGCAATGCAACCAAAATTCCGGATACTTGACCACTAATGAGCTACGCTCGGGACGCTCTCGGGTTTCTTTGCCAAATGGCTGCTCATTAGGGCCAAAATCAGCATATGGGTGTGTGTTTCAAATATTTACTGGCTTTATTAATACCCTGGAATCATGAATTTTGAGTTGTAGTTGGTAGAAATCTTAAGTAAGTGTAAAAAATACGATGATATCAGATAATTTTAGACTCCACTGAATTAATATGATATTTACAGGGTATATCTTTTTGCAGTATACTAGATTGAGTTTACTGTAATCTGTAACCGAAAGTTAATAATTAGTTTAAACATTTTTTAACACTTCCTTTGTATATACAGGGTCTCTAGTGGTATTAGCTGTCATTAACTTGGCTACAAATATTTATTTACTTATTGTAAGTAGATACCGCACATAATTACAGAGTATTTAGTCGTCTAGCGCAACTCGTGAGTTTTAATTTATTTCTTTTGCAACTTAATTCGCCTTTTTTCACTGCTCTCTACTCCCTTACCCGCTCTCTCTCCCCTCTGCCCACTGCTCTCTCGCTCAACTCCAGCTTCAAACTTCAAATCGAGCTTTGAGCTGACCAATTAATTACACATCGGACAACGGGGAGCACAAACAACAACAAAACAAGAGAAAAAACAACAGAAAAATGTCGGTAAATCATTTTGAACTTGACATTCAAAATGTGTCGGGGCCGCATGGAAATTATTTTTGTTGTTTTTGTTGTAACAACTAAACTAGGGAGGGGATTGGCGGATGGAAGGGGAGGGATTTGAGAGAGGCAGCGTTGTTGGCACTGGCAGCAGGTCAGGTAGAAAATTTGTACAAAACTGGATATAAAAACAACTTTAACTTTTTGGCCAGTTCACGATGATTTAATGAGAATATATGCAAATCAGATTCTGTGCATATATATCCTGCTGCTACCAGATCCTGTTGACCAGTCTGTGTGTGTATTTGGGTGTGTACACCGTACAGTGGTGCCTGCCGGTTGTGCACTTTGGTGTCTGTAGACCACTCGTAAATCATTGCCTACGATTTTCCGTTTTGTTTGCATTTCGTTGCGTGGAGTGAACAATGATTATTGGGTATACCCTGTAAGTGGCAGACATGGGCATAGTGTGTTTGCTGCTAAGTAGGTGACAGTGAGCAGGAGAAGCATGTTAAATGCAAGCAGCTACTCACAGCTGATTTTTTATGGCTATTTTGACACTAGAATGTTATATTAGTATTATAAAAATACTAAAAAAATACTGGAAACTAAACCAAATTAAAGCGTACTGCTCGCTTAAGTTAACAGCTTATTTAAGTATTCCTAAAATATTTCTAAGTTTTCACATTTTTATTAAAATTTTAAGATCTTTTTGAAGTAATTGGTATCTTTCAGCTGGTATTAACCGCACTGTGGTTCCAACGTGTTTTAGTTTTTGTCAAGTGAGGCGACAGTCCAAACACTTTTCAGCTGCAATCAGGCGTAAAAAGATGCTGCCCAAAAGCAATTTTCACTTTGTTTCGTCGATATTTTGCCACAACAGTTTTTTCAGTAGTTGATGCCGTTTTCAAAATCTGACAGGGATGTTAAGAGAGTCAGAGAGAGGGAAAGGGAGAGTCAGAGAGGTAGGAGGGAACTGTTACTCAGCTGAGCCAAAGGCACATACCAAATCTATTGCGCCTCATCAATTTTGCAACAATGCGACAGGAGAAGACACGACAAACGCAACTGTGACTGCTAAATTTCCCTCTCTCCTGTCTCCTGTCTCCGGTTTCCTGCCCCTCTTCTCTCCCTCTGTCTTCTGTCCCTTGTCTCAACGTGACAAGCTGCTCACAATGAAACAATCGTCTGTCTGTCCGACTGCCCAACTGTCTGTCAGTCTGGTCTTGTCTCAAATAGGGTCTTTCTCTCCTTTGGTCTCTTGCCGCATTGACAAACTCTCGACTCGACTCGATTCGCCGGTGTTGCAAGTTTTGTCTCGTGTTGCGGTTGCCGCTTCCCTCAATTTTAAATTATTTGATTTTTGTTGGGTTTTTTCGTGCTGCCTTTTTGGCTGCTTATTGATTTTGGCCAAGAGTTTGTTGTCTAACTTTTGAATACTCTTAAAGTTGTACAAGAATTGCTCACTAAACTCATTCCGTTTCATTTTTGGAGTTACGTTTTCCCTTATTTGTTTATCCTGATTAAAAGAAATTTACTAGTATTTTTTCCTAGTTCTTTTTAGTATTTATTACTAAAGAGTATTAACTGTTAGACGTGTCAAAGAGAAGTGTTTCCTAATGGTTTTTTGCCTTGCGGTTAGCGCGTGAAATCAATTGGAAAATGCACCTAATGATTTTTTCCAGATTTCAGATTCATTCGCCTTTATTTTTTTGCCGGTCTAATGGTCGCATGGTCCCATGGTGGACCTCAGCATAATCGAAGTATGCAAATCACTGTGTGGCATGCCACGCCCATTTCCTTAGTGTAACAACTGTCGCAATGGAATGCTATAAATATATCATCAGGATCATCATTAATGGCACCCTGAGGATAGTGGAAAACAATAAAAAAGGGTGCGCAAGCTGTTCGTAGGGTTGTCCCATTTCTCCCCTCCCCCTAAAGACCATAACTTCTTAGACGACGATCTTAGGCTATTCCTGCTGGCATAATTATGTCAACTACTTGAAGTGCCGACATTGCCATAGCCCCTTCTCAAAATTCACTTCCAGTTCTCTTCTTTTTACTCTCCCTACCTCTCTCTTTTAAAACTGTTTCATTTCCTTGTCATTGGGCGGAAGTGCGACGATCGCAATTTGAAAACGATCAAGCGTAACTGTGCGCAGCGACATGATGAGCTCGAAATTATGGGTGTATATAGAGCACACGACGGGACATGCCAGAGGGGCACCCTTTGCCAAAGGACCTCAGGTCTGTCAAAGAAGCTAGAACTGGTCGGAAACTCAAACCGAAGTTGATTGTTGATTGAAAGGTCAGTCGAGAAGCGGATTTAAGGGTTAGCTTTGGATGCACCAGTGACCAAACTGCTGCCCAGATGGCAGCAAGTAAAACCAAAAGTCCTTTCAACGCTAAAAGGTCATTAAAGGGCGTAACTGACTTTAGAGCAAAGTAAAGTTGAAGCTACTTTAAGTAAACAATAGGAAAACTCCCTGAATACACTGGATTAGAGTTTTTGTTGTATCTTTTTTAGACCCTGTAGCTAAATATGCAAAAGTGTTTGACTGTAATTGGCAAATGGGATACGATAAGTTCATTACAGGGTGACACAGTCTTTAATGATAACTTAGGTTTGCCATAAGTAAGTTTATGATTTATTCAGAACCACTACAGGGTCATCCATAGTCGATGCGCTCCACTATAGCCTACCCAATTAGTTTGCTGAGGCGCATAAAGGTCACTGGCAACTAGGGTTCACTTTCCATTAATTTTATGGCCTGCTTTGGCATAGATAACAACACCTCCAAATGCTCACACATATGGGGCAACGGCTGAAAGCCTGAGAGTCCCCAAACCCAAACCCAAATGGGCCGTTACAATCGGTTCCATTAACAATATTGGCAAAAAGCAGATGGCAGAAGGCAGACGTTGAAGTGTAGGCCAACAGAAAAAAGGGTACTAAATGAAAATTATGCGTTTTGCCCCACTCAACACTCAGCCACTGAGCCACTGAAGTGAACCACTCAGTTTAGGACCTACGACAACGAAAGTGGAATTGTAAAAGCTTTTAATGCCCAACAAAATGACTGTTGCTTTCGCTTTCGAGAGTTTCCACCCACTTTTCCACCCTTTCACCGCCTTTGGACATATGTGCGCCCCTTTCATCGTTTTTCCTTTTTTTGGTAGGCGTTGAAAAATTGTTTGGATATCAGCAGAAAATCAGCGCTGAGTTAAAACGATTAATATCACTTAATTAAGGTGAAAATCTAGACGCACGACAGCTGTCAAAAATGTATCAAATACCAAACGATAACCCAAAATTACAAAAACTACAAAAACTGCAAAAATACCCAAAAAAAAAAACACATTTTTTATGCCGATTTCCCAGTTTCATTGCGAATGCAATTGTGCATGAAAGCTGCGAGTTTTTGGGATTAGGGATTGCTGAAAACATATATTAATAGTTATTGTCATTGTGCACAGAGGACAGCAATCAAATCGCATTTGGCGTTATGCCAAAAGCGGATTTCTGATGCCAATCAATCAAAAAATAGCCCAAAAAAAAGGTAAATGTTTTTGGGTTTTCGAGGGGTGAAATCAAAGTGCATTTAACTTCTGTGGTTCACAACGGAAGCGACTCGGATTCGGTGTCGTTTTCGCAACTCGGAACAGCCCCTGAATATCTACTGTTTATTCCATTTTTTTGCGAATTTTTTGTTTCTCTTTGGCGAATTTGTTGCAGTGTTTTTGAAGGAGTTTGAGAGTTTGAGTCTTGGCCCTACTGGGTCTCGTTTTATGGCTGAATGTCGCTAATGGCTTTACAATATTGATAACAATGGAACTGCTGATTGAATAACTTTCGGTGCGTGGGTTGACACTCGAAGGTCGCCGTGAAATTATTAAAATGCGGTGCAGACTTAAATTGTTTATACCCGTTAGTGAGTGGGTAAAGGTGTTAATACAGGGGTATGTAATAGGTAATGCTCTCCACAATTGTTATAAGCTTTCAATCAGATTTAGTTACAAATTGAATATCAAACCTTTTTCCTTTCCCAACCACACACTTTTTTCATTACTTTGCCTACTGAAACTTACCGGTGTTTCATAGTCGTCTCTACCCTACTCAATCGTTTTCTTTACCATTTCATTTAAAACCCATAATTGTTGAGAGAAAGACACTCCAGATCTGTTAATGGCCAGATGATAGACAATGGCATCATGTGGCTCCTGGCAAGGTTATCGCTCAGTTGGACAATAGTTTTATACACACAATAAGATTGGCCTCCTTTTGATGGCTTTTGTTTAACTACAAACTTATATTTTATTATTGCTAAAAATTCATACACACATATACAACACATACACACAGTGCTACGATCTGCAGTTGGTACAGTAAAAATAGTCAATGAAATCTATTAACAACTTACATTCTAGCCAATAATATATATCATAGTTTAGAGATAAAGATAAAGATAGATAAAATAGATAAGATGATAAATTGAAGATTATGTATATAAATAATAATATATGTTGATCAGATTCCATATAATATACAGTTTCCTTTTCATCCTAGACCTTCTAGGATTTGGGTTTTCGACTTCGATTGGGATTTGTGCGGGTGGCGCGTCTTGTTGTGATTGTTGTAATGCTTGTGGGCGTGGTTGTGGGCACTGTTGTGGGCGTGGCTTTTATTGTGGTTGTGGTGACAACTCTAGCACTCGGTCTCTCCCTGTAGACACACATGATCTCATCGGCGGCATCGGGACAATCCACGCGCTGTTTAGGAGTCTGGAGTTAGAATTTTCCTCATGGGGTTTTTCCTCACTTACCTTATCGCACAGCTGATTAACCGTTATGCACTTGCCACTCACACAACGGAGCTCGTGGGGCAAACAACGTCCGGGTGTTCTGGTGGGAGTTATGGTAGTGCTGGAAGTAGTGCCGGAAGTAGTGCTGCTGGTGCTGCTACTGCCGATGGTGCTGCGTTCTCTTTCCCGCTGCTGAGCCAGCACTGAGGTGGGCACGGCACTGGCGCTTCTGGTGGGTGCGGTGGCTGTGGGTAGGGTGAACTTACTGCTCGTGCGATTGGCCCTTTGGGAGGAGTACTTAAACTTGGTCTCCGAATCACTGGTCATCATTATCTCCTTGCTGTCCCGAAAGTTGACTAAAGTGAAGGGACAAAGAGGTGTTGCTAGTACTAAACTAGTACCATATTTCTACTTACCAAAACCCTTGGGTCCAGTAGCGTGTTCCTCGGAGCTGGCATTAACTGCGGCGAGGGGCAGGGAGGTAGGAGCGGGTGCTGCCACCTGATGCACCTGGAATTTGGTTTCAGTGCCAGCCTCCTCGTCTGTAGTCGCCGTGATGTAGGTGTAAAGTTTCTCGTTTGTTTCGTTGGGCGAGAGGAAACTGGCGTAGGAAAAGATGCGAGGGAATGCATTCAATTCCGCCTCATCAAAAGGTTCCGTGTCTCCTGAACCAAAGTTATCGCAATCCTCCTCATCGCTGGCATCGAAGCAATCCGTGTTGAGGTCACATCGTTGAGTTTCCGGAATGCATTTCTCATTGGAACGACAACGGAACTCCTCGTGATCACACACCAAACACTGCTCATCCTCATCCTCACCGCCAGCACAATCCTTGATGTTATCACACTGCCAGGTCTGTGGAATACAACTGCCATCGTGGCACTGAAACTCATTGGCATAGCAGTAATCCAGTCTCCTGGTGGGATCTTCGCATTTGTGCGTCTCGTGGGCATCCGGATATTGACTGCAATCGAAGAGTTCGCTCAGCTGATCCGAGTTGGAAATCGCAATGGAACAGGCCTCGAGAATGGCTGAAATGGTATGGGAAATGAAAGGTCGAAAGGAGAGTTAGGGTCATCGATCTTGACTGTGATCTTTTCTGCTTGTACCCGCTGTCTGCCTCCTAAACTCACCTTTACAGATGCGCCTACAAGGCGGCAGCTGTCCAATGTGCGAGGGTCGACACTCGGGCTCGAGGGCAGCGCAAATGAATTCCACAGCACGTGATGAACAGTTGGCATTGATGAGCTCCCCATAGGCAGCCAGGGCAGGGGCATCCCGTGGTGCTCCATTTCCATGCTGATAGGTCAGATCGTAGTCGAGTACACCCCGGCACATGGGCAATGCCGTTGAAATGCAGACACTGAGGCCACTGCTCGACGGTGTCGTTGTCATCGCCTCTGTTGGCCTCCCACTGACCCCCGAGGGGGGTGGCAATGTGGGTGACACCCGCGTCAACAGATGCACATTGGCGGGTGGTGTGGACTGTGGTTTGGGCAGAAGCTGCAAGGGATTGGAAGAGAATGTAGTGAATGAGCAGATAGAAGAAGAAAAGGGACAACTAAGGCAGAGATAACAACCGATGTGTTGGGAAAGTTGGATATACTATAGTAGGTGTAAGAAAAGGAGCTGGAATTTGAAGGAAAAGGTGAGGAGAGGAATGGATATTAGGTTGAGGATCTCAGAAAGAAAGATAATAGGTTAAGACCACTCAAATTGCAATTACAAGAAGACAAAGAAACAATATTTTTAATTTTAAAGGATGGTCTTCCTAAGCTACTGCCATCCCTCGAGGATAACTCAAGGAGCTGGAACTAATGCGGTACTCACATCCTTAAGAAGCTGCAACATGCGTTTATCCTGCTCGAGGGGCACTCCAAAACTATTCTGATGTCCCGAGGTGAAACGAATGCTGTCGGCAGGTAACAAAACATCATCATAATCATCATCACCTCCCTCAAGTATCTCTGGCTCCGTTACGCTCATCACTGTCGTGTGTTCTCTATTCACATCGATGGCTTTGAGTCTTGTGGATGCTTGCAAAATGTTGACATTCTCTGTGGTCGTAGTCACACTAGTTATCTCTGTACTGGAATCCTCATCAGTCAAACCCTCCCAATCATTTGTTGAACTGGAAATCGTTGCCTCATAACGTCGTTGCAAAAATCTCGCTCTGGCAACGCTGACGTCATGCAACCAGAGGCAATATGTGATCAGACCAAAGAAGAGCAACACACTAGCCACAAAGATCAGGGGCCAGCGCAGATACTTCCAGCGACAGGCGCGTCTGGCATACCCCAGCATCATCAGTGGCGTCGGTTTCTCCTGCATCTTTCCAGTCGAGGGGGTAGCTCGATTCAGGTAATAGTTGGCCGTCAGCGGATATTTGTAGCGTCGCACCTGAAAGATTTTACGGGAAATTTAGAAATATTACGGGGAACTTTAGGGGTTTAAGACAAACCCCTTATCTTCCCTCAGTTGAAGTCTAAGGCAAATAGAGCCCTAGGAACTGGACCTAAAACCGCCCTTTCTCCCACCTCTTCCCTACTTACCTGCAGTTCAGCCAGAGTTTCGGGACTTCCGAGCATACCGATGTGATACTTTTGGGTCTCAGTCCAGCAGGAATCGTTGTCGTTGCTCCTCAAGGTCGAGGCGCGTGAATAATCCTCCGGGGCGGTGGAGGATTCATCAATTGTCTGTACGGTTATATTGAGGCCATGTGGGTATTTTGTTGGCTGACGACGTAAAGCGACTCCCGAGGCGTTAACCGATTTATTTGTTGTTAAATTAGTATTTGATGTGCTCTCATTATCGTTGGCGGCATCTTCAAGCGAGCACTGTTTGTCCATCTCTCAAAGAGCAGCTGATTTGATTTGTACAGAAATCAGTTGTGTCTTTTTTGCTGTGTCTGCAAATGTCAATTGTTGGTTTGATTTGTTTGTTGGTGTTGTTGTGTCTACGGGCGAATGGTTACATAAGTTGCACAGGGGGGTAGATGGGCAGGGGAGGAGGATAATTGCCATTGTCTCTCAACGTGGAAGTGCCATTTGCTAATGTCAGACCGATCACGGACCAAAAATCGGGGCCAAAATTGGCAAAACTCAAGCTGAAGAGTCTACAAAGCGAGAGACTCTTTCGCTGTCTCTTTCTCACTCAACTGTCACTGTCGCTGTCTCTGTCTTACTCTGAGGATGATGTCGTCACTCAAGTTACCTCCTGCAAATGTTTTTTTGTAAACCCTGTACTCAGGAAGGGAAAAGAAGCTCTGTTACCATCTGTCTGCTTGTCTATCGTACTGAACATCGGGATCTTAGAGACTATAATAGACTTTAGGAAACTAATTCAGATCTCTCATCTGAATCTTCCTGTTACTTCCAAGTAGTCAGTATGAAAACCTTTTCAAATATAAATCATGTTGTACTTGAGTAAATGTACGGAGTCTTTTAAAGTTGGCTTCAATACTTATTTAATTATTTGAGGTGGGGAAAGGAAAGGAAATCGAATTGCTAATATGCCGTACACTTATATCTACCTATCTATCTTTCAATAAATTTGTGCGTGCTTTTCTACGGGTAAAATGAAAGTGCTGTCAATAATTAATTTCCATTTGAAAGTTGTCACTCGACTTTGTTTTGCTGCTTCTTCAGTTACGCGCTCGCAACTGCCTAATTTCCCAGTACATTAGCTTTGGGCCCTCTCCTTGCCACCTCCCCTCGCACCTCCCTACCCTCGACTCTACCATGATTAGCAAAACTAACTAATAACAACATTCACAAACAAAATTAGCCACAAAAAGCGCGCTTAGCTTCTTCAAATTGCTGCAATTTGATTTCGGTTTGCCATTCGCAATAGATAATCGCATATTGGCCCGGCCAACAGAAGCAGTTCCCCCCTCCCCCCTTCACTGGCCAGTAAATTGGCCAATAGTTTAGAAAGATTAAAATGCGAAAACCACACACACACACTAACACACAATTGGGCAATCGGACGAGTCAAGTTGAGGCTCCAAATTGCAATTCCAGCTGCGCCTCTGGGCCAAGTGTATGCCCAACTTGTTAGCCAGGCCGCAAAAATGGCCAAGAAAATAAAAAACAATAAATAAAAATACTTTATACACTTGCCCAGGCAACTGGACACTCAGTAAACAAAAAGCTGGCAAATAAAAACACTGCTAGAAACCATTATAGCTAGTCATGATTAGGGCTCATAAATATAAATAAATTTTAAAATATTAAATTAAGTTTTTAATGCATAAATAAATCATTAGGGTGATTGACAAACTTACTTAAGTGGTATGTAAAACGCACACAGTACTCAAAATAATAATATTTTTTAATTCTAACTACTATTAGTGGGTAATTTATAAAACCTATTAACTATTCTTGTCTTTAAAAACTATTAAAGGTGCCTGGAAATGCCTTTTATAATGACAATAAGGAAAACTTTTTTTCTTTATGGGGCCATTTTTTCTGACTTTAAGTATTATATACAGTAAATACATATTTATTTTATTTTCAGTTTTATAGTTTTACGGGTTTTCCATTATAAAAAAAATTTCTCTGTACGAAAAAAGCTGTGCGTCACTGTACATCCATCAATTGCAGACGTTCAACTTGAGTTAGTTAAAGTACTTGCAGTTAGGGTAAAAGATCGCTTGAGCTTAGCGGCTACAGTTGGCTGAAGTTGTTGAGGTTTCTGCTTTGTTTCGTTTCTTCTGTCTTCAGTTTGGTGTCTTCTCTGTCTTCTGTCTTCAGTTCGCAGTCTTCGCTTTTGAGCTGAATGACTCTCTGGATAACTGCTGACCTTTTCACTTTTGTTTTCATTTACACAGCGTCTTGGCTGCTTGCCTGCTTGGCTGACTGCTCTGGCGTAGCCAAGTGTGGCTTAAAGTGCCCCAAAGTGGTAGCTAGCTGCAACAGAGTTAGAGACTGCCTTTTTCGGCCAGCTGGTGCCCCGTTCGTTGGACGCTTAATGAGCTGCAGCATAACTATCAAATCTCAACGCGATTCTCCCTTTAAGCCAACACAACACAGTCAGGTTGTATGCACTGTGCAAAATTTGCTGTAGCGCTCGAAGCAATTTTGTAAAAATCACAATCGCTAAGGTCAGTTGTGTGGCGGGAATACAGCTGTTAGCTATTTTTTCATAACTACAAAAGGTCATAACACCAATTGACGGTTTTGCTTAGCCAAAACGGTTTTAGAGAACCTTGTTGTAGGGTCTCGCCTTGGCTCATTAATGGCTCTCACACCTCCTCCTCTGACTCTGACTCTACTGCTGACTTTGGCGCAGCAAATTACATTTAAATTTATGAGATCGCTGGACAATCGACGTTTCGTCGCTTCGACGTAACAAAACAAAGCTTTTAATGTTGGCCCCAAAACGCGGCCAAATGGGTTCCGGAGTTGGGATATAATTACTCAAGCTGAACGCGTCTGCGAACGCTCATAACATCTGTAATGAGCGTGTGATGAGCGTGCGATGTGCGTGTTCCAAAAGATACATTGACTCTTGTGAGACGAGTCGGTTAATGCCTCAAGGAAATTATCTATCAAATAGCTGTATAATCAAGTCTTTACCGAAATTGAGATCTTTCTTAAGTTGTACTTTATTTGTGGAAGGAAGCTATTGCTTAATAAGTTGGGGGGCCCAGCACATTTTGTACAGATTGTGTAATGCAGGTGATTTGAGCAAAGATATAGACATTAAATAGACGTAATCTCATGCGTTAACTCAAGAATATATGACGAAATTAGCTGTAAAATAAAATACCTAATATTTGAACCCAGGACTTCTATAGCCTATAGCTCCCATAGGAAGAATTGCCCGAAAAAAGGAAATTTGTACGAAGACATGCAGTATAAGTGGAACGATGTGCATAGTGTGATTATAACTATCTTCACCCAGATTGGTCTGGATTGGACAGCTCTTATAGGACACATCGGTCCATGGAAAATGCACACTAGGAGATGTGAGGGGTCTTCCACAGGCGGTTAGCTCGGTTGAGTCTTTCGATTAGTCCACACAATATATACTATAAATTACCACAAAAATGTAACACTTGAGTTAAATTTACAACTTTATATTCTCCTCTTTAGATCTGTTTTTTAAAAATTCTTTTGTAGAATCCGCAACCAATAAATTGCAATATTGAACAAGTTTCTCTGAAGGCGTCTGCCAATAAAGTTGAAACTTGTTCGTTCGATTGCCGCTCACCTGGGGCTGCTAGCAGTAGTTTAGTTAGTAACAGTTACTAGATTTAATTGATCTCTAGTTTGTAATATCAGTGGTTAAAGTGTGTGTAAGTGCTTCCATGTTGCTGCTTAAAACAATGAACGACGAACGATGAATGGGGCTCATTTGGGCAATCATTAGAACACCTTTTAGGCAATTGAAGTTAACGCTTGAATGCGCTTCTCTCTGCCTCTGGAAAGATGGCTGATACGGGCACTCGGCTACAGTGTGTGGTATTTATTCGTATTTCATGTTTAGTGCAATCTTCAATCTTGAGTCCATCTATTGCAAAACTCAATTCTGTCGGTCTATTCACACGTCAGTTTCAGTTTCTGATTTAGATTCAGACTTAGACTCAGTCTTAGAGACGTGTTTCGCATACGACCTATGAACCACATTCCTGACATGGCTAGCGACTAAATTGCATTGATTACACGAACTTGTTGCAGCATCAGCAGCAGCAACAGCAACAACCACAACGGCAGCAGCAGCCGCAGCAGCAACAATGGCGACAACAACAACAACAGCAACAATTCCAACTGCAAATGCCAAGAGCTGCTTATAAGTTAAGTCATTTTGTGGCTTTAATCTTGGCCAGAAGCAAAAGCACAAGCAAAAGCTGAAGCAGCGACTAGACTAGAGATGGGTATTGATGTGCCGTTATCGATATCGATAGTTGCGATCACAATTGTGTATATATTGCTACTCACAGCTTATTTAGTGCAGTGTTTAAATAATTTATTTAAATGTTAAAACTGCTTAACTTTATAAGTAATGAATAATAATCTTCTTCAAGCACTATTTTTAAATTTTTTCATTCACCTACAAGTATCGATACTTATTTGCTTGCACATCCCTAGACTTAACTGCACACACCAGTTCAATGTTTTATTTTTTTTTTTTTGCACAAAAAAATATATAAGTATGTAAAAGTATATATATAAAGTACGTATTTATTTTGTTGCTGATTTTTTCTTGTAAAAAAATAAATTGTTTATGCTTTTTGATTTTATTTGGGTAGCACGTAACGCTCTTGTCTATATGCATTTAAGTATCTCCATTTGCTGGCCAAGATGTGCGAGGTGAACCAGCAATAAGGCAAGTCCGCAACACAGTTGTTGGCCATTTAGTAAGCCAAGTTACTGCGACTTGAGGCCAGCTGCTGCCAATAACAGGCGGGTGGATGTGCTGTGCGGTCTCTCTGCCTCTGTGTGTGTGTGTGCGGTGTGTGTGTTTTTGTTTCTATGTCGATTATGGCAGGCGAACATCTATGGTCATATTTGTGCATGTTACAATTTTGTAAAGTAATTTGCTACAAGTCTGTGTCGATGCTGCAATACTGCAATTTTAACGATGTGTCATGACAGTGAATAATCGATAAATTATTTCGATTGCTCGTTGCCAAGGATGCTGCACTTTGTGGGTGGGTTCGAGAGGTGAGAAAAGTGACCCAAATACTTAAACCTAACACTTGTTAACTGAGCCATGATCGATCGAACTCGACAAATCGAGGTGAACTACCTCACTGCCATTGATTGGGTGTTATTCATAATCGATTAATCGATCTCAAGTACAGAGCACACACCGTTGTAAATATTTATTTATGAAATGCCAAAGAACATCTCAAATTCCACGCATAAATTAATAAGCAGAAAGTTTAAACACAGTGTGATTAAAGTGTGATTAAATGTTTAATTTATAATCGTTTAATCGAATAGCGAATCAAATGATTAGTATGCAAATAATAATGTCAACAGTTGCTAATTAAATTATATATGTTATGGAAGTGATCGCAAATGTATCTGTTAACTATTATGAGTAAATCTCGTTGCTTCAGTTCTAAGACATATTCTGTTTAGTAAACAATATATTTATTCATTAAAAGCCAATTGGGAAAATGTATTTTTGCATATTAAAAACTAAACTATGAAAAAATTATATATTTTTTATGTAGTAAATTGCTACAATACATTAAATTATTTTAAACTTTATGAAAAATAACCTAATATGTTTAAAAATTGTTCAGAAACTGACATTAATGTCTAAGCTTTTTTTTTTAAATAGTTCAACATTTTTGTTCCTTTTTTTCTACATAAAAAATAATTTTGTTTGTTCATAACTTATACATAATAAAGATAAAAAAAACTAATTTAAATATCCTTGTTTCTTGTTCAAAGGTGTTAATGTTTCGCTTTCAATAGATCATTAAATTTGATTAAATTTTATATTTTAGCGTATGTTTAATCCACTTTTAAAATTGCATTTCTTTTTAGAAGCACTCTAAAATAATTAAATTTAATGTTCTTTTAATTATTTTTATTTTAAACCCAAATTAATTTTTTATATTTTAGCTTAAGCTCATGTGAATATTTCTTCATATCGAAAGTAGTTTAAGCAGGTATTACTATTTATTTATTTATTTTTTTTTCACACTTTTTTGTTGATTTGAAAAGGTCTTCGCTAATCAGTTGTCAGCTTAAGCTCAAATCGTTGTCGCTATTAATTTATGCGTAGAACATTTAATAGATAAGTTTAAGAGAATTAAACATTTCTGGCTCTTGGCTGTTGACTGCTGATGATGTTGTCAGTCTTCTAGTTATGCAATTGCAACATGATTTTTAATGATCATGATCATTTTGGCACTTGATTCGTCTTTAATGTCGTTGCTTTTGCTCACCTGCTGTGTTAACTGTCTGTGCTCACCTGTCGCACTTATTTAAATAGATTTGTAATTAATGCAGCTACCCGACTCGACCTGTTCACACACATAACACACACTTATACACACTCTAAGTAATTTAGACTAAAGCATTCATAAGTAATAATGATCAGAGATCACACGAGAACCTCACACTTGATGCTTTTCCACGGTTTTTCTGATCTTTCGGGTCTTGTATCTTGTATCTTCTGCGGTAGTTATGAATAATTTGTACACTCAAATTGTTGTTGCTTTATGTTAATTAAATTTGTTTGCAATTTTCTATTTTTAGTTTTAAATTTTTGGATTTTTTGTTTGCTTAGATTTAATTAACGCAAACTTCAAAAATATTTGCAACTTGTTGCTGTAATTATTATGATTATTATTTATTGTTGCAGGCACAAATTGTTGTAGTTTTTTTTGTTGCTGTTGCTTTTAGTTGTAGTACGTTAATTGCAAAAGTCATAATTTGCATAAAATGTTGAGTTGAAGTTAGCGTTGCGAGATACAAAGATAGATACAAAGTGCACTTGCAGCTACATTTGTATCTATGGCTGTTATTATGTATCTGAGTCAATATTTATGCACTTGAAAGCAATTGAACCATTGAAACATTGAACAAAACTTTACCAAACTTTAGCAAAAAAACACTTGTTGTTGCCAATTTGATTGGTAAGACGCACGCGCGCTTTTTGAAGTTGGCCAAAAGCACCGCACGTTTGGCTGCCAAAATAACGACTGAAACCTTTGTTTGCAGCCCGATTTGCTGGAAGACGCCAAAAACTGAGCATGCGCAGCGACGCCAGCGCATGCAGCGACGTTGACCGCGACGCCAACTGCGACGTCGTCTCTCTATCTCTAGCTTTATTTTATTTGGGAGATTTTGTTGTTATTCTTTCTTCAGCACGAAGACGCGATCGAGAGTCTTTGAAGCTTTTGACTTTCGGTTTCGTTGCGTTTCGTTTTGATTTCGTTTTCGTTAACTTGGCTCGTTAGACTGGCCCAGAGCGGACTGCGTGGCCGGCTTAAATGCAGCAGCTGAATCTGGTAACGTAACTCTCTACAGCTTGTCTCTCTTTTTCTCAGTTGCTGTCTCTTTGGCTCTTTCGACTCTTAACTGGTTACGCTCTTAAGCGCTTGTTAACTTTGGCTTTAATTTTATCTGGCCACTTGGTTGCTGGTGCAGTATGTTATTCACAAAGTCGCAGTCTCTGTCGCCGTCTCCGTCGCTGTCGCAGTCTCGGCCAACTGCATTTGAGCCCAGTTTTAAGTTGCTTTTGGCCATTGTCACAAATGCCTTAATGCCGACATTTATGTTTAACTTATGATGCCATCTTTAGTGTCATGTGTTGTGGCTACAACTGTTAGTTTGGGAGCTAAAGAGGGTATATAAGTTATAGATAGATGGCTTATAGGATAAATAATATATAAAGGTTATAGTTGGCTTTAGATGATTAGGCGGTTAAGTAAATTAGGAAAGATGGGCTAAATTAGGAATCATTTTATGATTAGGTACAGGTTCTTTTACAGTCCAAGCAGCTTTTCCAATATTTCAAGCTGAAACTCCTAAAAGTGTGCACTGTTTCTACCTTACATACTTGTAAAGAAGTATTGAAAGTAACAGGTATTTTGAAGTCTGGAATTGCATTGATTTCTTCTAGCCTGTTTGACTTATGAGTGTGCTGCAGTCCGTGTTGTGGTGTGTGGTGTGCTGCGGTGTGTGGTGTGGCTGGGATTGCCTGCTGCTGAGTGGGTCATTACAGCATCGTTTGCGTTGCGATTGGTTGCTGATGCTCAGAGCGTGCCGACTGAGAGTCGATGCACTAAAGAACATTTTCCACCAACAAATATATTTTCTATTGCGAAAACTATTGCCAGTATTTGGCTGAAAAGGGGACAAAGGAGTTGGGGAAGACAGAGGCGTGGAAGGGGAAGATGTTACGAAAATGCTGTCTACAAAAATGTTGCAGCTCATTACAAGTTGTGTGGTTGGGACTGTTTTGTGGGTAGGAAAAAGTGAGAAGAGTCTTCGTAGACATTGGAGGAGGAGACCACTTATACTATCAGTTAAAGCCAATTTATTAGCTAAACACATTTTACAGGGTATCATATTTTAGTCAACTTTCCTGTTTCAACATGAATTTAATCTAGTCCAAATATGTACTATCTTTGAACCCGTCCGACTTCTTGTGGAGTATGGAGCTATAGCCTTCATCCAGTGGATACTCCCACCCAGCTACGATTTCGTATTGCGGTCGTGTTTGACAGGGGCAAGTGGCAAGTGCAACGTAATTGGCCTGAACACGACTCTAGTTTGAATATCGAGAGCATGAGAGGGAGAGAGAGAGGGAGTGAGTGATAGAAAGAGAGGGCAAGAGAATCAATTGAAATCAATACGCAATTTTTTATGGTCGGGGTTACAAGGTTAGTGGATTGCTTGATTTACACACTTTTCCGCTCGTTTCTTTGGTGCGTTTGATTTTCCGATTTTAAATGCAGGTTTTTTTTTTGTCCGATTGCATTATGAATGGATTCGTTTCGTGTTTGGGTTGCATTCTAAATGTCAATGTTACAGTTGCGCACACAGATGCCAATTACGTGTATCATTGTGTATCTGTAAGATACTTTTGTCTCTGTAACTGTTTCTGGCAGGCAGTCAGTTGTCTTTGTGGTGCTGTGTGTGTGTGTGTGTGTGTGCTCATGTGGAATTTCCGCTATTCAAAACACGAACACGACGCACCTTAAAAGCCACCGACTACAGTGAAAAATTACCGCACCACAAAACGGCCAATTTGATTGAGTCTGTGCAAAGATATTGAAAAATACTTGAATTTCGATTTCGATTTGGAATAAAGTAAAATTTCATGCGCTTGAAATGCCATAAATAATCTCTAGTGTTTGCCGTCAGTGTTGCCAAACAAATTTCAGCTAAAAAATCAACTAAAATCTAAGTGATAGCCAAAAAGGGGAAAAGGGGAACACAGTCTTGGAATTTTGCATAGAATAAGTCAACAAAAAAGTATCCTAAAAAACTCTTAATAGCTACACTTAAATTTAAGCTAACAAGCTACAAAAAATAGCCAACTACGCCAACACTGTTAACCATTGTGCGTTGGCTGTTTAATTGTAGTTGTTGCTGTAGTTTTTGTTGTTGTTAAATTGTTGCTTCGTTTCTTGACTCCGGCGACTGAACTGAGAAATCAAATCAATCATTTTGCACGGAACGACACTAAAAAATGCAATTGTTTGTGCTGCAAGTGGGTGTGTGTGTGCTGTGTGTGCGTGTGTGTACTGTACTGTTATGACAGCGGCAACAAAGCGCAGCGAGATATTAAAGCATTTAATTAACACAAAAGAGTTCAACAACAAGACAAGCAGAGATATAGTCAGAAATCGCTCATACGCTCCGTTGAACTTGGCAGCAACACGCACTAGGAAAATCCGAAAAGTGAATTTTTTTCGTATACCTACAACCATGGGGGAGGGTGTGAGTGTGTGCCTGTGTGTGTGAGTGCCACGTTGTACCAAGCGCATGATTAATTGTGCAACTGCAATTGAATTAAAAGCGTGAAAAAAGCGCCAAAAAAGTAGAGGAAGAAGTCAAAAGAAACGTCACAAAGATGCTAAAAGAGCGGGGGAAAGAGGGAGACGAAAGCCTGGAAGTTAAGCGGAGAAAATACAAGTAAAAAAAAACTACCATTAAGTGCATTCGAATGGTTTAAACCCTGTAGTTAAGCTCTACTCCACAAAGGAAATTTTAATGCCTCTTTTATTTCTTAAATCTTCAAGTTTGCAGTAGTAGATGTATCTAAATTGAGCAGATTTTAAGCCCAATCAATAGCCGTAAACACCCTGTTGTTTTTGTTATGTACCGGGTCTGAAAAGTAAGAGTTTTCGACGGACAGTTTAATTGAATTTATGGTAAATGCAAATGAGTGGGAAACTGAAATAAAAATCAACATCAACAGAGTGAAATTGATTGAGGCGAGCGAGAAATACTTGCAAGATACATTTAAATGCAAAAAGCCAAAAGAAGAAGAAAAGGAGAAAAAAATGTCAGAAAGCAGCAGCAATAATAACAACAACAATTAAAGCAACAACTTTGTTCACATTGTGCACAAAAGCGAGTTGTTCAGATTCAGAGTCAGTCTCAGTCTCAGTCTCGGGAGTCAGTCTCTACCTCTGCCTCCGACTGTGGCGATTACGATTAAACACGCTTGTAAATACTGGATCATAAAAGAGCACGGCGAAAACGATACGTATGGGAAAAATAATAAAAAAAAGATATACAATTATAATAATAAAAAGTCAACAGAAATTGAAATCGAAATCGAAACAGAAACTGAAACCGAAACTTAAATGTGTGCGGCACGAGCGCCCCAGAGATCAGAGTTAAGACGATCCAGGAAGGCGCGTCGAACGATCAGATGAGTTGCACTAAATTAAAATTCAGTTGTAAAGAAACAACAGATAGTGTAGTAAAATAGTATATAGTTTGATTGGGATAACAATACTGTACTGTTTTCGTTTCAAGTGCTACAGGGCATTTCACGCTTGTTGTGTGCGATTACAAGTTAACGCTTGCTTTTCGCGTTCAATTGAATTTGCGAGCTACTCAGTTGAATGAGTAATGTCCACATGCTTGAGATGATTACCACAAGAGGGAAGTGGAGTTTGTGGAAGGGGGGAGAATGGGCATGGCCTCCCCCTTCCACCATATCCAGAGGTGTTGGTGTTGAGAGGGTGGTGTCAGTGTCGCTACAACAATTACATTATATCGCGACAACTGGTTGGACTTTATGCATTGCCAAAGCCAAAGTTAATGCCAGACTCAGAGTGACAGGGACAGAGCACACACACTTACACACACACACACCATAAACACTCCTCTCAGTACTTTACGTTTAGTACACTCGATAAGCCACGAAGGCAGTTGAGTGCCTTCGTTTTTTTTTCGGCGCAACGAATCTGAGTCCGTGTCTCACATATGTGTCATTATTTGTTTTTATTTTCATTTACAATTGATAGACCCTGTAACTAAAAACTGCAACGGGTTTATTGTGTTTGTTAAACGTAGAAAAGTGTACAGCGAAAAGAAGTTCAGAATATAGGAAAGTAATGAAAGCGAGGATCATTAAAGCAGAGCACAGAGAAACACTTGCATTAATGTGCACAGCAGAAAACGAAACTTATTTATACACTATCACAAAAAGGAGTGCAATACAAGTAGCCGAAAAGTTAAACATTTTTCTGCAAACTCAAAACTATAACAGATTTTTGCAAGTGTAAGCTCGCAGACAGGACAACAACAAGATTACATTGGAATTAATTACGCAGCAGCAAAACAAAACCAACATAACTGTTGTTGGGCATCACGAGCAAAGGAGAAAGACAATAAAGAAAATACGATAAAATTGTTCTTGCTTTCTGCATTGCCTACGCTGCGTGCATTGAACACACAAGCATTGCCTCTTCTTTGTTTACAAAAACAAAATGCGCCTTTGAGGACACGCATGCAGTGTTTGTTTTTGTATTTGCTGTGATCTGAGCTCAAAGCGAAATGAAAATACAAACACAATTTCATACACTTTTCTTTGGCCTGTCATTTACATTCGTTGTTGTTGTTTTGCGAAGCAGCAAAATGCAAATACAAAGGGGCTGCTGCCTTAAAGTCCAAGTACAAGGTCTTTTGCAGTCGTGCAGTCTGTGGCCTGCAGCCCAGTGTACTAGTTTGGAATGTTTTTTTTTTATTTGTGCCCCGCATTCGCATTAAAGTTGCACGTTTTTTACATACCAAACTGTAGTTTATTTAAGTATAAATATATCTTGGTCTCTTGTTGTTATTTGTATCTTTGTATCTCGTGTAGTGCTCGTAGCGTGTTTTTTGTTGTGGTCAAACGAGTTTAAGTTTATTTATGATTGCTTTTGATTTCATTTAATAATAAAAACGAGCCACAAAATCAGCGGGAGGCGATCGTAATTGCACGACGCCCGCAATGGAGTGCAAACACTCGAAGAGTGGGAGGAGAGGGCAGCAGTGAGGGTGAGGGGGCTTGACCCACCTATGTGGTCCTAATACAGTTGTAAAACAAAGAAATCGTTTTGCCAGCAACTTCCGCATTTTGCCACAGTTGCCACACACACGCACACACATCGACAGCATGAAATAAACTTCAACACAAATTGAGCTTTGTGAGATGTGGACCATCATCTTGGTACCAGCTTGGGGTCTTGGCTCTTGGGTCTTGCCTTCTTGGCCTAATCACATGGCTTTTACCGTTGCCTCTGCTGCAAGTGATCGCACGGCATTTGTACCTTTTCGTAATCCGGTAATTGGCCGCCAATGACTGCGTCGGAGTTTCGAATTGTTGCTTCGAAATCAGGCTTAGAGATGGAAATGCGGTTACGTCACTAGCGTGTGTTAAAGGTTTCGATCAAACGTCTCGTACATAGATTGATTGCTATTTGATAAAGTTGCTATTTATTTAGTATTCAGCTACTAAAATCTAATTTAAGCTGTCAGTAGAGCACATAAAAAAATTAGCATCGTTACTAGCGTGAACTATGAGTTAGACCTAGAAGCCATGGTCAAAAGAAAACTAGTTTTTCAGCTTAAAACTTAATTCTTAAACTTGTTTGCACTGCAGTCGCATTTGGCGCCGCTTTCGTCACTAGAGTGAGCTTGTAAAAGGAAGCATTCCCATATTCAATTTGCTTTAAAGTCTATATTGAGTACTGTCGTTAACGATATATCGGTTAACGCTTTCTAAGCCCATCTCTAAGCTATAGTTTCACTTTCTGGCGCTACCTGGAGCCGCTTCACCTGCATTTTGTCAGCCAAAGTATTTGCACAATGTGCACGTAGCTTGAAATCTCATTTGAACTGGTACACTGCAAAAATAATATGCAAGAAATATATTAAATCTATCTTAAATGAAGTCAGAAAATGTATCTGCATATATTAATACATTTATTTTATTTAAAGTTCAAGTGATTCACTTAATTCTGCTTAAAGATCACGGGAATCAGGAATTTCAGGTTTAATTTTTTCCTGTGCATCTACTACTATAATTTGGTAGATTATTTTATGCTTGTTGCAGTTGTCTAAAGCATTGTGTGAATCAAACGTCTCAGCCACCTCTGCTGCCTCTGCCCACGTCTCTGCCGCTGCCTCTGCCTCTGCCACCTCCTGCCACATTTCCAACTTCTTGAGCTCACTGAAAGCTGTTCGCTTTGTTTGGCAAATTACAAAATTTTGTACATTTTTCGCGATGCGCCGCGGGATTCTGTCGACGTAGAGTTGCGCAAACTTCCCCTATCCCTCCCCCACTCCCGCTTAGAGCTTAAACTCGTTGTTGCTCCACCAATATGGTAATCGAAAAATACCCGAAATGATCTACTAAAGAATGTTACAAGAAATCGACGGCAACTGGCGATAATTGAAAGCCTTTTGGCGTAGAATGTCAAACGAGACAACACTTTCCCAAACAATTGTATCGTATATCGATTAGCGATTACCGATCTGGGCTAAGACAATTTTTGAATAGGTTGGGGCACTCCCAAAAAGTAAGGTAGCATATCATTAACTCGATTCGCTTGAAAGCCCTTTATTTGCTTTGTGGAGGAGACAAGTATCTATTTTTGGGCTTTAAGTTGAGCTTTACGTCTGATCTGATCTGCATACAATGCCCACTCCAAAACAATTTAGAGGTGAGGTGAAGGAGTTGAAGTGACAGTAAAATACCCTGTGATTTCTTTCTAAGTATGAAGAAAGGTTATAATAACTCATTGATCTGATCAATCGGATTATAAACTAAATTTTCATAAATTATCTTAATCTTATCAAAGAACAAATCGATTTTCAAACCCTTTTTGCTAGTTGTCAAAGTTTACAGGGTATCTACACCGCAAAATAATAACCTATAATGATATGAAATACATTGTTGGCTCACTTGAAATATATAGCATTGAGTCGAAATCCGGCCAGGGGCCAAATCGAGTGCTTTAACGGCACTAAACAACATGATATTGCGCTTTTCCAGCCGTCAACAGAGATGGAACGGGCTCTTTAGCAAATCTTTTGGGCGAAATGAAGAAGGTAATGGCATGGTAGGGAAAAGGAGGGGTATGACTTAGTGAATTAGGAATTAGAGTCTTTTTTTTTTCTTTTGGACAGGTAGACAGGTAGACACTGAATGGCGCTTCAATCGATTCAATTGCCGGGCTTTTAGCTTTTGTCTGATGAGTTTCATCTGCTTGTTATTTGGTAGCCATGAAATTTGCATAGCTTAGCAATGGAATTGCTCTCGAAAGGAGGAGTGGTAAAAGTGGGCGGTGCGAGGAAGCAACAGGGGTACGGCAACACGGTTTTTTTGGCGGCAATTGTTATCGTTTTGCCGCAAAAGGTTAAATTTAAATGGCATTTGTGCAGCGCAAAATCATCAAGCGAACAATTGAACTCAACCGAATAAACAATCAACGGGGGCCACAAAAATCCCAACCAAATTATCAGACTGGCAAAAAACGGTGGAAAGAAAGGGTAGAGTCGAGTGAGTCGACTGTAGAAGACCCTGTACTCAGTTTGGGGCACGAATGTGTCATAAACAATCGTAATAAAGGCTTAACTTGCCAACTCTGGGCTTAGGATGGTGTGGTCGTAATAAGTTCTTTCTGACAAACCTAGTACACCCTGTTACTCTACTGGAGTTCGCGGTCTAAAAAGTCAAACATAACATAAAATGTTATGCAAAGGTGTAATCAGCCAAAAGATACCCTTTAATTATGTCAACTGGGACTAGATCAAGCTAAATTCTATGCCCAACTAGTTGACCTACTTAGCAAGTCTAAATAATTGGACTAGTAGTTCCCGCTAGTGATAAAAGTAGAGCACAAGAGATCACTTATAAGTTCTGTACCCCAGAAAAACCCATATTTTAATGTATACTAACAACAAACAACCGGAAATATTACAAGCTTAAACTTGTGTCGAAATCTCTGCTCCATTAAATGCCTTCTAATGAAACTTCCAATAGTTTTTTATACTTACAACAGAAAATGTAATTAAAAACTGTAAGAAACTAATTTATTTCAAGGCTTATTCTCTCGTTTGTTAATAGCCACGCGTGAAAACCGAAACTACAGGGTATTTAAGGCTATTTGTGGAACGTTTTTTTCGGTTAACAATCAATGAACACATTTGCACATGGCTGATAATCCCAAAGTTCAAATTTAATTAAAACATTTTCGTTCTGTTTTGACTGCTACTCGAGAGTTCTCATTTATCATCTAGTATTTTAGCCTTGACTTCCGGATACAAAAGTTTTGCTTTTTTTTTGGCTACTTTTTAGCGTATTTTTTAAATTATTTGAAGCTTCAAACTTAACCTTGACTCGTGCCCTGATTAACTCCAAAAATGATTTCTCAAGAGTTCACAATTTAGCCTGATTTGTGCGCCCCTTTAAAGCGATCGTTAACGCCCAGTTTCATGTGGTTTTCTACGGTTATCGGCGGGTCTCTTTTCCCCTCTCTATCTCTCTCACTTTTTCTCTATCTTTCTCTGTGAGCAAGATTAATGAAAACATATGCCAAACAAATGCGAATGCGTAGATCGCATTCATATAAATGCAGAGTTAGAGTGGCGTAATTGAACATAACTCGTTGTCGTTGTCCCTCACTGATTACATCGTCGAGGAGATGGAAGCGTGACACGAAAAGTGTGTGCAGTAGCAAGAGAGGGGGAATCGTTAATCTAATAAATAGGAAACTTAAAGCTTTTGTTCGATTAATAATGTCTATTTCAATGTAAAATGTAATGAAAATTCTAATGACAACGCAGCCTATACAATCATTGCCATTTTGTCGTGTCACGATGTCATCTCTAGCTACAAATCCAAAGGCAAAGCAGCGAGGAGTGTACGAACAGTTGTTGGCCCCCGGGAGTTGCAGTTAGATTAGCATAAATCCAACGACTTGTAATTGCCAATACATTGATGTGTGCGTGCGTGTGTGTGTGTGTGAGTGTGCGTGTGTGTCAGCTAGACGCCGGCAATGCGACTAATGAATACATTCGCCTGGGCATGACAACCACAAGGTGTCTCCAGTGTGGATTAATTGTAGTTGTAGCTGCAGTTGTTGTTGTTGTTGTTGATTGTTGATTGTGTGGGTTATGGAGGAATCGTTTGCTGCAGGGGCTTGTCAGCTGGAATGCAGCTTAGTGATGGCACAAAAACCACAATGAAATATCGATATATCAGCTATAAATTTATGTTACTCTGATATATTAACTAAATTTAGATAGAATTTAAGCATATTTCAATTAGAAAGTTTATTAATATATTTAATAATATAAAAGCATTTCTTACATCACTTGTAGCCTTAACTTTACATAAACTCTAGCTATTGGTGTGCGTGCGTGTGTGTGAAACAGCTGTAGTGTGTTCGAGGCAAAGGGAGACGGAGAGAAAGAGAGCGGAAGGGAGAGTCACAGTGGGCAAGGCGCAAGCAAAAGCTGTGACAGAGTTGCCAAAGCGATTGCAATAAAACTGCACTTAGCTATGCGTATAATATTGCTGTTGCTGTCTCGCTTGCACAATTAGCTCTAATTGTTTTGTAGTCCCATTTGTAATGCTCTCCACTGTTGTCACTTTTGTTATTGTTGTTGTTGTTGCTGAGTCACGCAAAATGCATTCAAAATGCGCAGCAAAGCAATTGCCATAGTTTTTCAAAAGAAACTTTTAAATAACAAGGGTATATTCGTTTTTTAAGACAATAAGACTTTATACAAGTGCATGATGTATAGTACATAAATTATATATATTCACGGTCTTAAGCCCCAGATTTGACTTAAATTTAGTATTAATTGAAATGAAATAAATACTGAAACTATAAAAATTATTTAAATTTGGTAAACTTTAGAAACAAAATCAATAAAATAAGACTAAGTTTACTTTCCAAATTTAAAGGGTGTTTAAGTTGTGTGGTAGCCAAAAGAAATTGATTTTTCATTTATTTTTTGCTGAACGGAATTTCGTGAGTTGCTGATAACTTCTTCCGTATTATTTTGCAAAGGAAGACAGTGGAGAGGGTAGAGGGGACGGGGACGTGGCTAAACGAAGTGGGCAGCGGTAGAGTTGGCAAGTGCATCCTTCGTATGCCATTAAGCTGACAAATTGTTATCGTGGAGTCGTCGGAGTCGTAAATTAAGACAAGACACAAGAGACACAGAAAAGAGTTTGCTTTTTTCGCTGGTGAAGCCTTTCACCCACTTTGTGCCACTGGGGCAATGCATCATGCAGTTGTCAAAAAAACTAGATAGCGGGCAGACACCGAGTGCGAGAGAGAGATGGAGAAAGGGAGGCAGAGCGCGCGAAGAGGGCAAAGAAAGCAACATCAACAAATTCAGTGATTGCTCCACTTTCAGCTGCGTTACGCAATGCCAACTTGATGTCTGTGTCGTTGCCACAGCTTCTCCACACGCCCCCCCTCCCTACCTACCGCCTTGCTGTTTGCCCCTTGCCCCGTGTCACTTGCCTCTGGGCCAAGCAAGACAGTCTGCAGTCCAAAGACAGTCCAAAGACTGAAGTCTGATTGGAGTTTCATTACCAGAGACCCAAAGCCGAAATGCTTGGAGAAATGCGTTTTCGTTCGAGACTCCCTCCTCTCCCGCTCCCCACTCCACTTTGAAATTCTCCACACTCCTCTCCAATTCTCCAGCAGCAGAGCAAGCGCATGATATAAATCAAATGTCTTGAAACAATACATCAAGTGAAGGCGCTCGCGATGACGTCGGCACGGCACAGTGGTAGCAGCAGCGAAAATATTAAGTAAAAATTTAAACTAATTTTTAATGAACATTTTATTGAAGATATAACAAGTTAAGTTATATAACAAGTTAAAGAAAGTAAGAGAGTGGGGAATAGTGAATATGCCAAGCTTTTAATTAATAATAACTATTAATATTGTAATAAAAGATTTAAAAAAATATAATATGGTATAAGGAACTTAAATTTAAATATTTAAGTGGAGAAATTTGAGAAAATAACATAAAAAGTCTCTATACATTATAGGCAAATATTTATTTTTCAAATATAAACAGAGCAATATATATTTTAAAGTTTTTAAGAAAAGTTGTACATTTGTTATAAAAAGAAGTACAAAATTGTGCATCATACGCCAATGCTAAAGAGGATTCTTTTCCCAATATAATAATTTTACTCTGAATAAAATGTATTCGCCCCACTGTACGGCGTCGACAACTGTTGTTAGTTGCATCTGAGTCGCTAATGGCCTTTGGTGCTGCTTTGTTGTTATTACCATTGTTTTTGTTGCTGTTGTTGTTGTTCTTCTTCTTGCTGTTGCTGTTGTTGTTGTTGGCGTCGTCATTTTAGGAGATTTGCTCGAGTAGCGAAACAAATGTCAATGGTATTGACATTTTGGTTACGTTTTTCTCAACCGATTCCCAATCTCAAATTGACATGAGAAACTTTGAAATCATGTTACATTTGGGATTCCAGATTCAGATGCGGTTAGCCCCATTTATTTATCTGCCTCTCCCTCTCTCTCTGTCTCTACTCTTCTCCCTCCTTTACTGGCTTTCTTTCTTTGAGAGAAGGGCACACTTTTTGCCCCTGTTTTGCTTTGGCTCAGACTCTGATTTGACATTTGTAAACACTTCCGTGTGCTCTCTTTTTTTATATTCCATTTATTTTTTTATTTTTTGTTTTTATCTGTAGTCGTGTTTAGCTTTTTTCTTCGTTTTTTGGCTTTGTTTGTTGATGTAATTGATGGTTTCGTTTTGAGAGTGGGACCTGTGATTTGTGTGCGTGTTTTTGGTCGCATTTAATGAGAGTTATTAGCGGTTTAGTTTCTTTCCTTCTTTCTTTCCCCAATTAATGCATCTGCTCCGCCAGTTTATCTTGAGTTGAGATCTTTATTTTTATTAGCTTTGAAGTGTGGCTTAGTTATTAGATAACTAATTATGTTTTGCTATACAGCTGTTAACGTTTTAATTTGTAGTTATCGGAAGTAATGTTAGCTTTAAAGATCATAAGTTTGGAGTTATCAAAAGGGATTAATTTCTAAGCAGATGAAATGTGTTTTACACTCATCCATTTACTTGATTATAAAGAAAATCTTTTACTACATTCCATTTAACACATTTTGCATTCACTCCATTCACCTGTTGATTATGATTATCATCATCACTTTCGTTGTTGAATCATTGACAACGACCTAGTACAACGGTAATCACATTAATCCACTGGCACGCGCCGCTGCTTGTTGGTTTAGCAAGCTTCCATTTCCACCCATCTCTTCCCATTTTCCGACGACACTTTTCCCCGACACTTTCCGTCGACTGAGTCATGAATATCAAGTAACCAATCAACGCATAAAAATTTGCACTAATCCGAAAGAAAGGAAAAAAGGAAGCAAATCAATCAATAGGCCAATACACCATAAGGAACATGAATATATATATGTGTCAGGCATACAAAGGAAGGGGGGGTAGGGCAGGGGGAAGAGACAACCCAAATCAATCAAACTTATTGTGTGCTCAACAACGAAAATATATTTTAAACTTTTTGTTGTTAGCCACTGTTGACTTAAGCCACGTGTAAGCTGCGTTGTTGGCCTTGCCACACAATGAGGCGCACGCAGCGAGTAACCTAGAAACCAAGAAACACCGACTATGAAATACCTGTAAAAAATATATTTTAAATATAACATATCTAAAACTTGGTAGCTTAGAAGTAAGATCCAATTGCTGGAAATATCATTTCATATGTGCACCTTTCTACACTTTGAATATACCCTACCTACCCTATTAACGGGTATACCTAAAAAAGGTGACAACAACAGCAACAACGGAGGCATTTTTATAAACACCTTTAGAAATTTACTCAACGCACCCTTCGCTCATTTCGCTCAGATATTCGCAACGCTCTCCTTCCCTCCCTGTCTCTCTTCCCCTTCCTCTCCGCATTCCCGTCTAACTGTCTGTCTGATGATAATATTTCATAAAATTTATGCAAATTCGACGTGAGGCTGCTCAGCTTTCTTATCAGCAAATTAGCAAACAGCCGGCAGTCAACGATTGATTATCCCAAATGCAAATTCAAACTGAAATTTCGCTTTTTTTTGCTTTTGCTGTTGTCAGCGTATCATTTGTCAACTTGCAGTCCAGAAAACGATGATTAATTTGCGAGAGATTTAAGCTGAATTCAGGCAGGATTAGAGTTTGCCTCATTGGCACTATTCACCCAAAACTGTCCACTGTGCAGTGTCTACTGTCCAGTGTCCAGTGCCCACTGTGCATTGGCTCGCTGTTTGCATAAATGTCTAAGTTGTTGAGTCAACAAAGAAGTGGAGGGTGAGGACAGTGGGATGAAGAGGGAAAGGGAGAGACTTATAGAGAGAGGGAGAGTGCTAGGAACAGACAGCACGTCGTTATAATTAATGATATGATCCGAGCTACAGACGACACATTAGCATGATAAATGGACAGTTGACCAGTCGTCCAGTTGACCAGCTAATGAGTTGACCAGTTGCCCAGTTGACCAATTTAGCTGATCAGGTAAACGACATATTATATAAGGTGTTGCACAAATAGGCGACAGATTAAAGCTTCTGAAAATGATAAAAAACTGTACTAGCTGCTGTGCTATATAAGCTATGACTCACTGTACAACTTAAACAACACCCACGCTCAAGGTCACGCTGACCCAGTTCGGAGCAGAGACAAAGTAGGGGAGAAGAAAGGGGAGTGCGGGGAACTGGATTAGGTAATAGAGAGAATGTGGCTAAATCCCGTTTGTTGCATTATTGAGTAACTGCTCAGCTCGAGCTTTCAACTGCTCTGACGATGGGCACATACTTTCGCACCTTAATGTGGTCGCATTTGTGTTGATGGCACTCGCTGCTCGAACACTCAGAGCACTCACAACACTCACAACATTCTCATTTCTGATGCGAATCACGTGTGTCGCTGATGGCGACGTCGTTCATTGAATTACGCACAAAACTTGGCAGGAACTTTTCAGAGTCCAGTCAAGTTTTCAAAAGTGACTGACAGGATACAGACGGAAGACAGAGAAGCAGATGAAGACAGAGAGACAGAGACACTCAACTCTTAAGCCCTGCTGCAAATTGGCAGCTACTCTCCAGGGACTACTTTCATGGGGTATCTTAAAGCGAACCATCTATTTAATGGGCTTTTATTGATAGGGTCGCTTAGTGCTCTGGGCTGTAGCTAGAGATGGGAGAGACCACTTCTCCTCAAAAGTTGCCATCTCTAGCGAGCAACCCCCCAGGCCACCCACACCTGTTGAGCACTTGGCGTAGGTCGAGCACATCCGGTTCGTGTTTGTGCCCTCAGATATAAGGGCAGGCTCAAGTTGGTTTGATTTGAGTTCGAGTTTTAGTTTTAGTTCCAGTTCCAATTTGAGTTGAGTTTTTAGTTTGAGTAATTGCCACGTACGCGGCGTATGCTTAACTTTTAATTGAATTTGATCGAATGCATGTGATAAAATTAATTGAAGAGGCTGTGGGAGTGTGTGTGTGAGAAAGAGGATAGAGGGAGGGCCTGAGGGTGGGAGGGTGTTAGTGAAAGGGGTTGTGGGGGACACAGCAGCAGGAACTGCCTTCGGTAGCTCAGAGCCACTTGACCAAAAGTTTTTAATTGACTTTCGAGCATGAAATTTGTACGTCACATACACAAACATGTCTAAGAGCTGCCGTTTCAGCTTTTTACAAGCTATTCTAGCCCTAATGGAACCCAGAGTAACTAAAAACTGATATTTTGTAGCCTTTTCTAAGCTAGAAAACCTTTAAAGGTTGTAGGAACAGGGACTGTTGTCATGCGTTGGCATGACATAGAGTAAAGTAGTAGATAGAGAGAGAGAGAGAGAGAGAGAGGAGAGTCAAAGAGAGAGAGGGAGAGAATAGTCGTTGCTGGGTAATTGATGACGCAATACAAAACTTTGTTGCGTTTAGTTTAGTGGCATTTCATTAGCGGTTTAATATTTCTGTGGAGTGTGGAGGGGCGTGGCAGCTGTTGATTAAACACATTAGAGGCTGCCGCAGTTTGGGCCAAGTTAAGTTAAGCAGCGGCAAATTTGATTTATGCACTCATGCAAAGTATCTTCCTTTATCAGCCATAATCTGGCACATTTTGTGATAAATGTGCGGCAAGAAGAAGGGGTGGGGCAGGGTTAGGGGCAGGGGCAGCAGCCATAAAACCACAGCCAGCAAAGCTGCAAACCAGAAAACCTCAGTCTCCGCCTTAGCCGCAAAGTATGCTACGCAAAATGGCTTTAACGATTTAGAAGAAAAACACAAAAAAAAGGAGAAAAGTATGCCAAGAATTTCCAACAGGTAGAAAGGGGCTGAGGGGGCGTGGTGGGGTGGGGAAGTGCCCTAAGAGCTGCCAACCGGATGTGGCCAATTTTGGCATTTTCATAATTTCCGTTCGCCTTTTTGGCTTTTACTTGCGGTTAAAAGTAAGTAAAGACTCTGCCCAAATTGCCGAGCAGCTTCCTTTTCCGTTCTCCCCCCTTCCCCCCCGCAATGTCCACCGCAACATCTGAAGTAAACCATCTTATTTATGGCTTAATAAGCTTCACTTGCCCCTGCCCCTGCCCTTCCCCCTTACTTAAATGAAACCTTGTGCGAATAAAACATGAATATGAGCTCATGAAAATAACAATAAGCCACGCCCCTCCCACCATTCTACGCCCACATGTTAGTACTCCTTTAAGCATAATAAAAATATGAGAGATAAACATCATTATAATAAATTTAAAGCGCCTTTAGCTGCGAATTGAGTTTTATTTTTATTTTGGACAGAAGCTAATGCCATTCAAGGCAGGAAAACATCAAAGAAACGAAGAAGATGATGAAGTGAACGACTAGCAGATACCCTGCAGGCAACGAGCAGCACAGGGCTTTAGTTAGACACTTTATTTAAACATTTTCTTAAAGCAAACTTAAATATTTAACTGATTATCAGTCAATCAATCAGTCGATCAAACTGTCAGTGAGTCAATCATAACCCATGTGCTGCCTATGCAGGGCAAGCAGGGCAGATTTAGGTAGCTTCGCAAAGTATCTAGATAGATTGGTAGTGAAAGATACAGAATGACATTAATGTATGCAAATGCGATGCTGTTGAGTTCACTTTGATTATGTTGTGCTCCGTGTTTGTGTGCCGCGTTGTGTTGTTCTTCTGTGTATTAATAATATATCCTTTTTTGTGTGTACTCCTGTAACTTTACACTCTTTGCGAGGCACCAAAATTTGCATAGCTTCAAATCCGAATTGAAAATCAAATTAAAAATCGAAGGGGATTGGCTTAGAAGGTATTTAAATTCATCTCTCTCTCTCTCTCTCTCCCCCTTTCTCATCTTTCCCTCTCCGACTTTGTCTCTCTATTAGTGTGTTGGCAAATGATTTCTCGATTTATGCGCATCAGAGTTGATTAATTATTGATTTGTCGATTTGATTGAAAGTGAAATGATTAATCATTCATGCCACATTTGTAGGCAGCTCGAATTACAAGAGACTGGTACTGGAACTGGAACTGGAACATCTGCATAGCCCAAAAAGTGGGTGCGGCAGTTCACAAAGTGACCATTCACATGTTGTGCAGTAACCGCAGCTAGTCAAAACTTGTTTGACCCCTCCCTCTCTAACCCTTCAAGTATAGAGAGGCGTGTGCCTAAACTTCAGTTTGTCCTGTGATCAGCTGGAAAAACGGTCATAAATGAGTGGGAAACTAGTGGGAATGTCTAAATTTGTGTCAGTCGGCTGTAAAAGACCCTGTACTTAGCCGAAGCAATCAGGTATTCATTACATATAATCAAAATGATTCATTTAGAACGAAAATTTAAAAACATTTCCCAAAAGTATCATTGGTTATTTAATATGTAAGCTATTATATCGACTACGCCTACTTCTGGCCGTAACATACTTCATTTCTGACAAAACTAATACACCGTTTGTACTCTTTTTGAGCACAGGGTCTTAAAATTGCGCGCAGGCGCAGAAAATTTAATTAAAACAAGTAGAACGCAAACTCAACGGCTTGCATCACAAGCAACCCTTAAAAAAAGAGTTGCCTGGCAGAGTGACGGACTGACAGAGTGACGTACTGACACAAGTTCATCAAATCTGCTGCACAATTCACGCAATTAGTCACACACGGCGCATTAGCATAGCAAAAACAACAACACGAGAGCAGCAAAGATAATGTTTTTTTAAATCTTTTATAAACATTTTTAAACATAGTACCAGGGTGTGAGGGAGACGGTGAAGGGAAGGGGAAGAGGGAAAAATAGTATGAGTGACTGTAGGTGAGAGAAAGAGAGAGAAGGGAGGTATTTCTGACAGATTCAGTTCAAGCAGATTGAAATTCAATCCATGTAGCAACTAATACTAAAGCCGGCTGAAGAAAACCCTGTAAAAAACAGGCAGCTTCCCAAGGAGGTTTGTCTATGTGATCAATTTTGAACTTGTTGAAATAAAGTGAACGATTTCTCTAAATAGAGCAGGAGAGGAGGCAATGGCTGCAAAGAAATCCATAAGCCATAACCCCGACCTCAACAATAACCATACCCATGCCCATAACCATTACCATAAATATAACCATAAATACTTTCCATATTGAAACTCCGTTTCGGGGTCAAGGAATCTGAACAGGAGAAGGAAAAGTCGTTGCACCGTTGACAATTCAAACGGAATGAAGTGTTTCCACTCGACTGCCAACAGAAAGAATCAAAGGAAATCACAGCAACAAATACAACAGCAACGGCTGATACAAAAAACTCTAGAAAATTATATAAATAGGTCAGCAATTTCTTCAGACTTTTGAGACTTGAGAGGCAAATGCAAATATCTGACAAGCTGGGAGTTTCCACAAAGTTTTTCCTGCTTTGTGTTTTTCTGCGTGTCAAAATTAAATCAAGTGAAAATAAATAAATAAGCATAAGAATAGAAGAAGAATAAATAAAGAAACCACTTTTCAATTGGAAGCTGACGTTTTTTATTTTCTTTCCGTTTTTGGTTTTGTTGGTTTTCTTAATTGTCCTTCGAGTGAAAAAGGAAAACTCGCTTTTCCTAATTTCATATGCATTTGAAACTCGAACATTTGTATATATTTGTGGTTAGATTTTGTTTGAAGGTTTTTGAAAACAACCCTTAAAACTAAGTTGCAGTCGAAGGAGGTTTGAGCCCTGATCAAACGTGTTCAAGCGCGTTGCAACATGTTGTGGTTTGAAATGGATCAGTATAAGACGTGTTGGAGTTGTAATGAAAGGCTCTAAAGGACTTTGTTCAGGAAAGAACCTTTTGGTATACAACTAACTAAATAACTAAATTATTATGTCTATATAGTATGATTTACATTTTATTAGGTATCTTTATAGTACAGGGTATTTACAGTAACTACTGAGCTCACTCGTTCAGTAGAGTTTACTCGATGTTTCACCTTTCCATCAAATGTTTTACAGTCCAACGACTCGTCCAATTGGCAGCTCACAAAATTATGATCGAGCGCTCTATAAACTGGAGAACAGAATAAACCAACAAAGTTGGGCTAACATATACATGAGGCCATTAAAAATAAATCATATGACAGACAAGTAAAGTGGAAGGGGGCACAAGTAGCTCCCTAACCCTTTTTTCAGCAATGCCAAATGGAACTCAACTCAGGTAACGAGCAGTCAAGTGTGCAAAAATGCATTAAACAACACGCGACTGCGACTGCGATTTGCACAAACAGAAAAATATTTTTGGCACGCACTAAAATCAAAATCCAAAAAAATCAAAAAAATCACAACTCAAAAATTTTAAAGTCACTTGAGTGGAGTGAGGGAAATAGAGGGTGATGGAGGAAGGGTGAAGGGAGTAGAGAGGAGAAAGGAGGAAGGCTGAAAAAATCTCCCCCTCGGTTTGTTTTTGTTTAAAACCTTTTATTAGCTCATATCGATAGCAGACTTTTTGTTTCGCTCTTTTTTTTTGGTTTCACTTCCGGTTTTGATTTTTGTTTTTTAGTAGGAACTGGAAGCAGCAGCTGAGCCAAATAGTTGGCCATTAAATTATGGCTAATTGGTTAGCAAACAGGCGGTTAATACGACTATTTGAGTTTAAACTACGATTAGTTAGTGACACATAGGAATTGATTATAATAGGTAAATGTCACCCTGAGCCATTTGACTGTACGTTGATCAGTGTATCAGCTAGAACACGCCCCCTTTAAGCCCTTAACTGTTAACCCTTTACTCCTCAATGCTCTAAGCCAACCACAACAGGTGTCCACTTTCGGGTGTAGTAGCCACACAGGTGTACAGCAAAGTAAAGGTAATTAGGGTCGCGACCGCCCTACCTGCCCTAGGCCCACTGAACTCGAGTTGCTATCAAAAATCGCTTCATTAATCAGTGGGAATTTAATCGGCGACAGGAATCGCAGTCGCACTTCATTGAGTTGTTCCAGCGACGGCATTTAATTAACTAATCAGTTACACTAACTAATCAAAGCAACTAGTTAAACAGTTTCATTAAGTTTTTCTTCATTTGTTTATCGTTTTAGTGGTCGGTTTCGGTTCAGGTGTTTTACATATCGAAGTCACAATTTGATTTGCAGCCCGCGATTAAAGACTGTGATTACATATTCAAATGATTGCCACTGGCGGTGTGTTGTCGTGCCACTGATTGATTGATTGATTGACTGACTGACTGACGGATGGTCCATTAGGCGCAACACTCGTGTGGGTTTAACCATCAGAGGAAGTCGCTCTTAATGGCAAGAGATCGAAATGTTAAATTGATTAAGTGTTCAGATTACATGAAACTTATGTGAGAACAGTGGTGCCAAATGCATTTTCACACCGGCTGCACAGTGGCACTTGTCAGTGTGTTTAACATTTGGCAGCCTGAGAGTCGAAAACAAACTAAACGGAGCTTTTAGCAAATGATTAGCCCAGCAGATGAGTTGTTTAATGAGCTTATGTGTTGGTGGGTGATGGGGATGGGAGTGTGAGGCTATATTACTAGTTTGTATAGTCAAAGCGGGACGAAGAGTTGACTTGACCCCTAAAGTTCCTCATTGCCTCATCAGAGACAGATTTCCAACGAACTAAACTAAAATTTAATTAAAATTAAACCTAAATTAAATCGAGTATCTCGAGTGTTTCATAAGAATTTTAAGCAATTCACTTAAAGATATTAAAACGGTCTTAACATTTGACTAATCTTGGGTACTAGCAGAAGCTGCCAAGCTTTGAAGACCTCAATGGAAAAGTTTCCCACAAGTTTGCTGTGGTTAAAAGGTAGCAAAATAGTCAAAGGAATACCCTTGATGCCTTCGAGCGTGCTCCTGTTTCCTGTGCCCCTTCCCTACTTCTGCTTATCCTAGTTCTTGCCCTGCTCTGAGCTGATTTTGTGGCATTCTTAACACGCTCTAATTGTGCAAATTCCCACAATTTAGTTTTCTTTTCGCCTTTAAATAGAAATTGAGAATTTCCAGAGTTTTTTCTGAAACTGTTAACACTCTCGCTAACTGACACAATAAGCTGCCTCCTGCCTGCCTTTGGGCTACACATTTTCCCAGACTGCGACTCCAGCAAGGAAAGGGTTGCCAACAATGCTGTGGAAAATTCGTTTTCCAGCAAAAGAAAAACGTTGAAACAGCAGAAGAATAACTAAAGCGCCAGCCACTAAGCCAAATAAACAAACAAAACAAAACGCAGGCAAAACTAAACAACAAGGAAAAAAAAGAGACAGCCGAATTTTGGATTAGTTGGCAGAGAGAGAGAGAGAGAGGGGGGAGACAAACAGAGTTAGAGAAAGACAGAGCGAATTTCTGCAAGATTTTTCCATTCATTTGCGGGGCAATTGTGCGAGCACACACATCCTTGGCAGTTCCTGTAGCTGCTCATTGTTGTCCTGCTGCGAAGGGAAGCCAAAAGAAAGAAGCACAACAGAGAAGGAAAGAGAGCGGAGGTAGGGGAGGAAGCTACAAAAAGAGGACAACAAAAAGTAGAGCACGGCCAGCTAAGGACTCGGTCAATGGACTCGCAGCATGAAATCAATTTGTGGCAGCTACTTAAAGTGCATCAAACACTTCATCATAACTCACAAGCAGAGCACAAGTACAGTCTTTACTCCGCCTCCTGACACTACCCCTACCCCTGCTCCTACCCCACCCCACCCTCGTATCGAACACGATTTGCCTATTAACTAACGACAGAAACAACAATAACGCAAAAAATGTCATCAAAATTTATTTGCTTTTAGCGAAATGCACTTTAATTACCTCAGCAGTGGGACAAAAAACAATGGCTACGTGGTAATGAACGACTAGCAAATACCCTGTGTGTAACATTTTAATGTAGAGCTTGAAATCATAAAGGTTATTCAGGCAACTACATGTATCCTATAGCTCCCTCAGGTAAAATCAGTCGTAAATTGCATAGTAACCCAAAAAAAATGGCTTAATTTTTATATACCCTATACGCTCATTTAATTAGCATAGGGTATGTGTAGGAAATTTGCATGTGCAGCACACTAGCACCCCGAAAATGCACATCCTGTTGCAGAATTCGCATCCAACCACGAATTATAAATTTTGCATAACTGCACACACACACACGCACTCACACACACACAACAGTTTGGCACACTTTTAGATACCCTCTACCCCCTCCTGCTGTTTTGCGCCCATAAATTTTAATGGCAAAAAAGTGAGTTTTTTTTGCATTTGCCTCTTAAATGAAATGTTATAATGATATACGAGGAGGTAACACCAGAGGGGCTGACGGAGAGAGGGAGGGGCTTTGGGTGTACGGGGGGTTATCGGATAGCGATAACGATGCCTAATGTTTGATGTGTCGTCAGATGGCGAGTGGGCATGCATAATTTGATGCTTAATGGCATTTGAGGCTGTGGCAAGGACACATTTGGGACATCATCTCAATCGATTTGTGGATTGTCCTTTAAATGGCAACTTAATTTGCATGCAAGCGAGTCCTCTCCCTCTCTGTCTCCATCTCTCTCTCTCTTTCCGTGCAACTTGCAACATTTGAGTGCCCCTAAAACGAATATTTTGAAATACTCGCACAGTTTGCCAGCTGCAAGTCCTGTCTGCTAAATGATAACAAGCAAGAAGAAGGAAGCGATTTAAATGGAACATCGCAGCTGGGATACCCTAAGGGGTTTTTTTGATTAGTTTAAAACATAGCAAACAACTACTTCCAGACACGAGTTAGGATACAAAATAGAAGACAAACTTTTATTGATTAATAATTTAAAATGATTAAATAAAACAAATTTTAAATTTATCTAATATGTTTTTCCCTTTTCTCCGATTCTAGATACATTTCTTCACTATGAGCAGGAGTTCGGAGAACCCATTACATGTCCTTATTGATGTCCTTATAACTCCCTGAATGGCACCTTTAATTTTGGATATACTATAAGGCAGTATAATTCTCCGTAGCGAACCCGACTTCAGATGGGAGCAATGAGCTGACCCTTCAAGACAACTCAAGGATAACAAACTATTTATATTTTTTATAATTTATAAAATTAAATAAATAACAACAACAAAACCTTAAATTGATGTACAGAAAAAGCTGAATTTTTATTTATGTCAAAGGACCTTCGTATTACTTTACTGATCCTTAGATAACACCATACTTTTTTGATGCAGTTCGATAGAGGATGTCCCCAAAAAGATTTTAAGACATGTCCTAGCAAAATAGGACAGGATATGGCAGAGATATAAGCAATTTTCGATAAAGGACCTCCTTTTTTAAGCCCTAAAGCCAAGGGGTCCTTGCGGATTTAAAAAGGACACCCAGTTTTGGACTCCCAGCAAGCAGGACTATAGATCTGCATTCAAGGATTTCAAGGATCTTTCCAAAAATTTTGGCAAAAAAGTTTATAGGGGGTAGCCTAGAAAATTTGCCAAAAAGGACGAAAACCGCTTGTAACTCAGCCATTTTAAGGACTATCAGGATGTCCTTCGGACCGTAGATGTTGTTCATCATAACTTAATAGAATTTGCAACCAAAAGGACGAAAGTCCTTACAGGAGCTGAAATAAGCTGTACATTTTCTAAAACATTAAGTAGGCCATATCTCGAATGTCCTTGGGAATATCCTTCCAAAAATATTGTCAATCGATAGGTTTTAATTAGGTCTATCGACTGGCCAAAGGACATTCAGATCGTCCTGCGGGTTTGGCTGTTATCCTGCATTTTGTGTTTTTCGCCTGTTTCTCAGCGATTTTCGAGCGAAATTTTTTTAAGTTAATGATCCTTAGATGACCCCATACTTTTTTAATATAAATCGATAGAGGACGTCCCTAGAAGGATTTTAAGACATGTCCTGCAGAAATGGAACAGGATATGGCCGAGATATAAGCAATTTTCGATAAAGGACCTCCGTTTTTATGCTCTTAAACCAAGGGGTCCTTGCGGATTTAAAAAGGACATCCAATTTTAGACTCACATCAAGCAGGGATATCGATCTGCATTCAAGGATTTCAAGGATATTTCCAAAAATTTTGAAAAAAAAAATGTACAGGGGGTTGCATAGAAAAATAGGCAGAAAGGACGAAAATCGCTTCTAACTCAGCCATTTCAAGGACTATCAGGATGTCCTTTGGAACATAGATGCTGCTCATCATGACTTAAATAAATTTGCTACCAAAGGGACGAAAGTCTTTACAGGAGCTGAAATAAGCTGTACATTTTCTTAAACATAAAATAGGCCATATCTCGAATGTCCTTGGGAGTATCCTTCCAAAAATATTGTCAATCGGTAGGTTTTAATTAGGTCTTTTGACTGGCCAAAGGGCATGCAGATCGTCCTGCGGGTTTGGCTGTTATCCTGTAATTTGTGTGTTTTCGCCTGTTTCTCAACGATTTTTGAGCAAAAATTTTCCAAGTTTTGATTCTTTAATGACCCCATACTTTTTTGGTGCTGATCGATAGAGGATGTGCCTGGAATGGTTTTCATACATGTCCCGCCAAAATACGCCAGGATATGACCGAGATATGAATGAGTGTATAATTTTTTATTTCAGTTTTGTAGGCAAAGCGTAAAAATAAATTACAATAATTAACTTAATGTATATAGCAATTATTTCCTAACTAGAATAACTTGATTGTCCAAATTATGAGTCCTTTGGTGCTTCCTTTCATCTCTAGATAGTTGGCCTCACTGATTTGCGAATCTGTGAATGATATTGAAATTTTGGGGTCAATTTGGTTTGCTTATTTTAAGACTGATTAAAAGCAATGTATGAACTTAACCAATTAAATATTTCACTATATCGGCATGCATTCACAATGTCCTGCTAAAGAGCTTAACAATAGCAAAATCAGTTGAAACGCCAGAATCCTTTTGGTATTTAGCTGCCCCGATAAAAAGGAACCTCCTCCAGCCCACTGCAAGCCCAAACACGTGCCGGTGACTGCAAATGAGCACATAATGCCACTGACACTACTCCAAAGTTCTAATGCCCTACCTCCCCCACCCTCCTAAAGCCACACGACAGACAGATACAGCTTGCTGTAGGCAAAAGATACAACGAAATTCAATTACCCTCACTAAATTTAATAACTGACATAAATTTGTGTGCAAATGCTTCTCAAATTCTTTTGAAACTCATAAATTTTATGGGAAAGAAAATGGAAATCGACAGAGCTTAAAATTTAAGGAGATCTAAAATTGAAAACAGTTTAAAAAATGTCTTAAAAGAAGGATATAAAATTAAAGTATCTTAACTGAATTAACAGAAAATCTTTCTAAAACTCCAACTGATTTGTTGCCGTTCTTTTCGAGAGCTTTAATATTAAAGTTTGTGGTTTAATTTCTTGCGATTTGGCAAGAAAAAGAATTAAACTAGAAGTGTAGTTCGACTAACAGTCATTAACTTTATATAGTTAAATCTTAACTTACATAATGACTATTACTACCAAGCTATAGCTTATCCCCCAATCGTGTGCAGACAGAAGTTTACGAGTGCATAAACAGTTTATTGTGTTATTCCCGGATATTCCAGGAAAAGTTATGAAGCACTTGAAAAGAGCATTAGAAATTTTAGTAGAATTTTTGTTGCGCTTTTGTGCTGCATGGAAAAAGGAGGAGGAAAGGTAGGTGGTAAAAGAGGTGAAAGAGTAGGTGGTAAAGGAGCTGGCATAGCAGCAACTGGTTGCCTTTTTATGCTCGAGCCGCAAGCCAGACAACTACAACTAGAAAATCGATATGAAAAGAAGTTGCACAATACGAAAGAGGAGAAAGAAGGGGAGAAAGAAGAGGGGAGTAGGGAAAATGCGTAAAGCGAGCGCCATGTGAAGCCAATGAATAACAAGTAGGACAGTGGCGGAGATAGAAGATAGGAAAGAGCAGATGAGGTAGAGCCAAAGAGAGATGAGAAGCAAGGGTGGAGGAGGAGGAGCAGGAGGAGGAGAATAACTGTCGACTCCACCCGCGTCATTTTGGCGCCACTTTGTTTTATTTATGATTGTCGAGTCGAGACGTTTCAGTTTGTGGCACAGTCAATGGGTCACAGAGGAAGGGGGGCAGAGAGGAGATAGAGAGAGAAGCGCAAGCAGAGCGAAAACTGTCGCTGGTCAGGCTAGCTGAGAGAGTGGGAGAGCGGGAGTGTGAGAGAGATAGTGAAAGACAGGAACCATTTTTATTGTTTGCTCAACTGATTTGGATGCTACTTTTATGGCCATGCTCCACTCTCTCTCTCTCTCTCTCTCTCTCTCTCTTTCTCTTCCTTGTCGTCGCCTTTTATTTGATATTTCACATTGAGTTGGATTTGGGTCAGTCAACCGAGCAGACAACCACACGCATATCCTTTGGAACCCATTTACAGTTATGTTGCTGGCGTCGCTTCTGCTGCTGCTGCTTCTGTTATTTTTTCATACCGAGATACCCTTTAAATCCCTGTAGAGTCTCTGAGTCGAAAGCTTCAAATTGCTACGAGTTGAAAATTTCTATATCTCTAAATACATATTGTTTCAAGCTAAAGATACAAATTATCTATAAAAGTATCTTTTTTGGTAGTCCAGGAAATTCTGAAACAGTACAGTACGTTCTATAGTACATTTTAGTTAAGATTCTACCAAATCTGATATATGTATCTAAGAGATACATTTAAGACATCAAGCCAGGAGCATAAGGACTAGTTCTTCCAACACTCTGTAAGCACATCGCGTCTTCGTCATATCCGAGAACAACTTGTTCCTTAACTTTCCGTTATTTTTTGTTGTCATCTTTATTCACGGAAATTGAATTGTTTTTCAGAATTTTGCATTGCGTGGTGTGTGTGTGTTTGGGTGTGTGTGTGGGTGTGTGTGTGGGTGTGTGTGGGACAATGAAATTGTCAGCGTCGTCGACTTTCTTGTAAACAACTTTGGCGTACACTGTGTGGGCGTGGCAAGGGGGCGTTGGTGGGGTTAGTGGGGGAGGCGACATAGATTCACATGGCAAGGATGTTGACAAACTTGATGAAGTATTAATAACAGAAGGAAAAACTTATTCCACAGAACTTTCCCTTAGTCATCTCGCTGTCAATTTTATTACGTAGCTGTAACGGTAAATGTATCTGTATCTGTAACTGAAACTGTATCTGAATAGTGGCTACATTTAAGTTATATCACAGTTTTATTATTGATTGTCAACTGAACGGTAGTCACGTGGCTTTGAAGACCTGCACAAAGTGTGGAAAGCGCATTTGATTAGCAAATACCCTAGCTCCCTCTAGACCCTCTCTCCTCTCTCTTTCTCCCTTTCCTTATCTTATTAGGTCTGTCAATTTGTCGTAGATTCCTGTGGATAACGTGCGAATTTCAATTGCATTTTGCCAATCCACAAAAAAGCTAGAAAAGTAGACGAGTTTTGGCTGAAAAGCTAAAAAATCAGCTACGTGACAATGGCCCGGAAATGTGTTTTCCATTCAAGCCATCAAACATTCATTCAGTTGAACTAACAGCCATTTATTCATTCATTCAGTCACTAGGAATTTGGACAACTATTTCGACTGCCTCCTCTGCTTCTGCTTCTCCTTCTCCTTCTTCTTGATCTTCTTCGTAATCTTTTTTTTTGGGGTCACAGTTGTAGGGGAAGCAGCAGGGCATGTGTAATGTGTCAAGAAGCTGCAACGGCAAATCCAATGCCCACTGCCACTCCCCCTCTGCCCATCACCGCCCACCTGTCAGTTGGGCAGGTGCCTCAGTTAATTGCCAACGTTTTGCCGCAATTTGCTCTCGTCACACAAAAGCTAAACCGCCAAAGTTGCTCTCTCTCCCTCTCCCTCTTCACCCCTCCTTCCCTGCTTCCAAGCTTTAATTGTGCTGCACTTTTATTGATTTTCTATGCGACACTTGACAAAGACTTGCCCCCGGTCACACCCCATGCTCCTCTACTACCAGGGCCACCACTAAGCCCATTGACAATTGTTTGGGCCAAGACTTGAACTTGAGTTGCCAAGCTTATCAAATCGCAAACGCGTTTTAGACCTTTAAATAAACAACTTGGCCCATTGTTTACAATTTCACGTTACAGCGGGACTTTAAACAGCAACACAAGGCATGCACTGAGCGAAAAAGTTGATAGACATAACCTTAAGAGTTGTTAAATTGTTGTTGTTTCTACTAACGTGAACTTAACTGGAAAGAACAGAAGAAGACACCCAACTCTTTCTTTAGATTTACATTTAAAAATTCTATAAGTTCCATTTTATTCACATTTCTGATAAAATTGGTACTCAAAAGGACATTTTTAGACCAAATGAGATGTACTTTAAAGTTTTAATTTCATTCCTTAATTTGAAGACATATGACAACTACAAATGCCTTATCTCTTATCAGATCGCCTAAAAAAAGGTATTTTCAAGTGCTTTGTGCCCAGGGTCACCCCCTCCATGCCCCCATGGCTTAACATTACACTACAAAAGTCATTTACACAGAACTTATAACTCAATTGTCTGCACTTAACACGCTTCAATTGCTGGGACTCAGTGGAGGAGGAGGAGGAGGAGGAGAGTGGTGGAGGAGTGAAGGGGATGGGGTACATCTTCAGTGTGTAGGGGGAAGCGAAGTGGGAGGGGGAAATTAAATTGTTTTGTCTGTTGAGCATTCAAATTTGTTTGATAATGTGTCAACATTTTGTGTCTGCCCCGTGCCACGTGACACAAAATGGGGCAAGAAAGTGCAATTCATTTAGGGACCCTGTAGTCTAAAAGTGCAGAGGGTCTGCAGGGTTTGTCGAAAATTTTGAACGCTTAAGAGTGGTATTTGCTATGAGAGAGACGCATCATCCACTTCAGAGATAAATTTTCCGCTTATTATAAAGTCTGGCTCTAGAATCTTTACTTCTGGTATATTATTTTATTTAGTTATCCTAAAATGATATTCTTAGCACCACCGGGTCTTTAACAGTCTTGCTCACTCGCTTGTTGTGTCAACAGCTCAATTAAGGCGTCGTATAAGTGCAAGGATACGGGACAAAAGGACGAAACCTTCGGGGCGCAACAATTACAGAAATCTCACCTCGCGACACAGGTAGACAGAGGACACAGGAGACAGTGAGAGAGAGAGAGAGAGAGAGAGAGAGAGAGAGAGAGAGAGAGAGCGTACCTGAGACACGTGTGTCGTTTGTGCCGCATGTTGCACTTAGTTACGCAACATTTGCCACGATCCGCAGATAAGCGGAGGCTAAGGGAGAGAGGGAAGGAGCGAGGGAAGGAGAGGGGAGGAGAGGGGAAAGAGCTCACACTTTTGATAATTTTGTGTTTGTTCATTTAAATGCGTTTCCGTTTGTCAGCTACCCGCACCACTCTGCTGCCACACCCCCGCATTCCAGCTCCTCCAGGACACTTCCCTCTGCCGCTGAGCAGCTGCTTATCCTGCGCTTATCCCGCGTTCCCCAGCACTCGACACTCAATTAATTAATTGCCGGCGACAGGACTCGTATCTGTGTGCTTAAGTATCTTACCCCCTCCCACGTCTTCCCCTCACTCCCTCTTCCCCTTGTTTTTTGTGCGACACGTGTTAAGGTTAAAAGCCATCAAGTGTTGGCCTAAAGGCTCCTACCACGTCTCCTGTTTGCACTGCTGGCCTTAATTAGTTGTTGCCAGGAAATTGCCATAAACTGGACACCCCCACTCCACCCTGTTCATTACAGGGTATCTATGTGTGCTACTAAATTATACAACTAAAAACTTTAGTCCGACATCAGTCGATTAAAATTGGCTAGAGTTGACCGTAGCTACCCGTAAAAGCGATTATTCAAGGCTTAGTTTCAGTTAAGAGCAACAAAGGCTTAAAGGGCGGAGTGGAGGGGGGAAGGGGATGAGGGGGAAAGGGGCAGCAGCTTTAGCTCATAGTTTGTTAAGCAAAGGAAGCAAACAAACAGCCCAAAGTCAAACAAGCTTCGCTCTCTCTTCCTAGCTCTCCCTCCCCCTCTCTCTCCTCTCGCCCTTTCCCTTTTGCTCTTTTTTTCTTTTGAGGCGTAGGAGTGCCCAAAACAACAGTAAGTCAACTCCCGTGTGTTGCACGAACAGATTAGCAAAGGATTTCCATTACCAAAGGTAAAGCCGCAAGGCGAACAGGGCTGTACACTGACAAAAACGAACGTGTAACGAACGGAATCAAAGAACTAAAATACCCTTCAAGGTATGCAAAAAAAATCTGTCCAGCAAAAGTTGTATTGGCCACGTGATAGCGTCGATAGATGAGATTAGGAGTGAAAGGAGTCAAATCCGAAACTGAAACCGAAAGAGAAACCAAAAAGAGAAAACGAAATCAACTTTTGGTCATCATAAAAGTGGCAAGCGAAAGGAGCAAAAATTAAATTTAAGCTGATTTGAGATTTATGTGCAAGTAAAGAAGGAGACTAGAAGAGCGGTATAGAGAAAAATGAAGCGGAGAAACTCAGAGAAGCTAGTGAGAGACTCTAAAAAGCTTAAGGCGAAGGATTAGCGACGTCTGACAAGTGCCACAGTTTGTTGCATGTCGCAAGCTGACGCAGTTGACATTTCTACAGATATTCTGCTCTGTCTCCAATCCTCTCTCTCCCTCTCTATCTATAACACTTCTCTATCACCTGCTCTTTGTCTCTCCCTCACGCCCGAACAGCGTTAAAATTTTTAATTAAAACTTTGCGTGTGTCTGTTTCAGACCCTGTACTTTTAAAGGACTAAGCGGTGTGCTAAACTTAGCGGGATTAACAAACTTTTTAAACTACAGAAGAAGAGACTGACAAGACGAGGAAATCCCCTTCACACGTATCACCATTACAGGGTCTCTTAGAGTCTTTTCCCCCCGCTTGTTCTTCCATCTTTCCGGAAAAACAGTCAAGAAAAGCAAGAGCAACAGAAACTGCGAAAACTTGTGGGAAATTGAGTGAGCCGATGACGTCATGGGAAGCGTTTTCAGTTCTCAGTTCTTGGCAACAATTTCTGCACTTTTGGCTTAGCCAAGTTTTCTTTATTGGCCAAATATTGGCCATAATTAAGCGATAAAAAAATAAGAGACTTCTAGCTATAATTATTTTGGCTCGCTTCTCTCAGTGTTCGTCTCTCTTTTCTCCTCTTATACTCTCATTTCTTCTCCTTCTTGTTTCTATGTTCGCCCTTTTGGTGACTTTTAATTTGCATTTTAATTTATGGCGCCTATAACTTTTATCGCCTGTGTTCTTTCGACCAAGGCCAAAAGGGGTCGAAAGGTCACAAAGAGTGAGGAAGATAGAGAGAGAGAGAGCGATAAAACAGCTGTTGGATTACCCAAAAGTTCTTCTTTGATAGGCAATTAGCAGCGAGGTCAAAGGGCAAAGGCTCATCGATAGTCTTAGCCCAGCTGATAAGCAGCTGTGGAATGGGACAATTAACTCAGCAAATGTCACAGGAAAACTCGTCAAGGCGGTCAGGTCAAAGGGGAAACTCAGGAAAACTCAAAGGTCGTTTCAGATAGTATCCAAAGAAAACACAAAATGTGTGGCATCTCTGAGGAAAACTCTTTGGCTTATCAGTGGGAAAACTCAAGCATTTGTCACTGACTACAAAATGCACTAATTTCATTTAGTTTTTTTTCAGTAACTGGATTAAAATGGTAATCAATAAGTAATAAAATAAATTAATTAAGTGAATCTTTTTTTTAGAAAAAAGTGTCGGAAAGATGGGGAGAAAAGGTGGCAAGCAGAAGGCGACCAAGAAAAGTGTTATAGATATTGTGATGCATAGATGAAGGTATTAAGTTGCAAATACAAACGAAAGATACAAAAGTATCTTTATTTCGAATTTCTTACCTTATTCACTCTATTCTGCCATTGTCAGCAGTGCCAAAATGAGTAACAATATTTCTTGATCCTTAAAACCATCAATAGTTATGATTTCATTCTGATTCTGCTTGGCAATCCCAAGGAATACACGCTGTCCAGCTCTGAAACAAAAAGTTTAATTCTTTAAATCTTTTAAATCTTTTAAGTTTAATTTATCTGCGTTGGCTCCAACTTTATCTAAAGCCTAACTGATGTTCTTCAACAACAAAACCGGGGAAATAAACAGAAGTAACAAACTGACAATAATGTTGATACTCCTAATGAACACATGTCAATTAAGCTAACGACACTGGACACTGGACTCTGGACACTGGAAATTGGATACTGGACAGCGGACAGTGGACACTGGACAGTGAAACACTGTCCGCATGTCCGGTGTCTGTTGCACCACTCAGTGGATCAGTGGAATGAGTTATGTGGCAGCGGCAGACATGTCTCGCGTGCCGTCGCACAGTGGAGCACAGAAACTGCAAAATATTTGAACACAACGGAATCTACCACTAAAGAGTAAAAGAGAAGAACACCTTGAATATAATAGTAATACAGTTCTAGCCTTGTTGTTGTACTTGCTTCCTCCATAAACATAGGTAAGCTTGTGTGTGTGTGTGTGGGCAGCGCTGCAGCAGAGAAAGGGAAGCATCAAACGCTGCTTTACAGCAGAGCAGCTCTCACAATTGCTCATTGCACACACTAAAAGTGAGTAATGTTTGTTCGTGTGTGTGTGTGTGTGTTCGTGCAAGAACAATTTTTCACATTTGCTTTCCTATCTTTATTCTTTACGCTGCACTCGAGATCCCAAACAACAGTTGTGCAGTTGTTTTTGTGCGTATTTAATTCCAATTGTTGTTGTTGTCTCTTGCTCTGCTTTAATACACGAAATGAGTGATCGAAAGTTCATTCTCGAAAGAGAGTTACAGTTAAACTAAAGCTTTAAAAGCACTGTTAGTAGAGATTTTTTTTACTGCTGCGTGAAATAACTTCAGAAATGTGCGAACCAGAGAATCAGCGATATTTGAGCTTAAGTAAAAGAAATTTGCATTTGGTTTCAGTTTTCGTGCCGTATTTATTAGCACTTGCACCACTGTGCGTTGTCGTCGGCTTGTCGACGCCTTGCGCCTGCTACAAAGTATTACGTCTACGCACTATGAAGGCGGCGGGAAGGGGCGGGGCAGACCATGTGGAAGGGGTGGCGGTAAATCTCTGACAAGTCCACCCATGCCCCTCCCCCTCCCACAACTCACAACCACAACAACACGAGAGTTGCAAGTGTCTCGCATTTCAGGCAACTCGACGCGCTGATTTATGTCGCCGCCGAAGGAAAAGTGTCGCGGGTGTTGCGTGTTCGCAAACGTCACAGCCCCTCCCCCTGCACTAACACACACACCCCCTATCTTGAGCGCTACACAGAGAGAAAGAGTCAAGCTAGGCTAACGAGTATCAAGGGGGAATTGTATACAACACTACAACTTTTCGCTCAGTGTACCTCGTCTGGAGTGACGTGAGACGCTTGGTCAGCTGCTGCTGCTGCTGCCGTTGCAGTTGTGGTCAAGATATTTTGGGGCGATTTCCGCTTTAATGTAATTTTGACAAGAAACATTTGCAGTAGGAGTACAAACTCAAGTTGAGCTGATCAGTGACGAGGGGTGTGGTCTAGTGGGCGGGGTGCAAAGGGGTCGCCTCATCGTGTTACGAGGAAATGGCCACTATAAATCTTTTGCTTTCGCATTTACAGTAGCGATTTTCGAATGACATTTGATGGCTGCAAACTGTGATTTTGGTTTGATTTTGTTGTTTTATCTGCTTCGATTGGATTTCATTGGCCAAGTGTATGCTTCTGGGGTACCAGGTTTTAAGCCCAGACTGGCTTATCAGCCGATTTGTTTGCCATGTTTGATTTATCTTGATTTGCGGCATATTCAATTACCGCGTACCAAGTGGCATTTAGTGCGGTTTCTGATAGCCGCAAACGTTGATTAGTCGCCGGATTGGTTTCTGTTTCTGTTTCCAATCCGATGTCGATGTCGATTTCCACTTCACTTTCGTCTTTCACTGCGACCACAAGTGCAAAGAACTGACCAGTAATGAAGAAACGCTTGAATAAGCAGAATTGGTGCAAACAGAGAGCTTTAAGCTGCTTTTAAAGCACATTAAAGCTGTCAAACGGCCTTTGACCTTTTAGACGAAACTGTTGAAAAGTTGTTAAGCAAAAGGCTCAGTGTAAAGCTCTTTTATAAGCTACAGAGAGTCTAGATTTTTAATTTGAAGCTGTTTGAGATTTACAAAAGCTCATTAAAACAAATCGTATGCTTAGCAAGATTATTTGTGCTTTTTCTATATATAAGCAGCTACTGAAATTGCATTAGAGCAGATTTAATCACGTTTGAATCATTTTAAACCAATAAAAATGTTTCAAGGCATCTAATGAGGTGATTTAAACTCATAAATTCCCATTTATAGAATTCTAATGAATACCATTAAAAATTCCAGAAATATTATTAGCTGCCAAAAGCTCATTAAAGTTTAAAAAAAATTTAATTGTCTTTCAACTAAATCAGATCTGCTGCTTAATTGGATTCCCTGCTCCGACTTGGCTCAATTAATCATAATCAATCAATGCGCTTAAACTGGTAACAGAACCCGTTCTATATTCGCAGCTCAAATTGGGAATTGGAAACGATGTTATCAGTCCATAAACGACGCCTTTGAGTCTGGGCCATTATCTCGGCCTGCGGGCAGAGCAATAAAACTGCAATGTTATGGCCCAAATAGTCATAAACTAAGCGCAAAATGATTCAATATTTGTCATATTGATGCATTGTGAGCGGCATTCAATCTCCAGCTTGGCCTTGTCTCTTGCAATTAGCCATAAAGTGACGTAAAAGCGGCCAACTAGGAGGTCGAGAGGAACGAATCGTGAAAATGGCTTTTTTCGGTATCTTCCGCCACCAGTTCTAACTGAAGAATCGGCAAAACTTGGATACTAAACAGAGAGAAATAATTAAGTACTTCTTCCCTATTGCTACACTTTTATTTATAAACCAACAAATTATTCGTTTACTTAAACCAAATAAAATGTTTTTAAATTTGAACATATTATAAAGTCCAGATTTCTCGCAGTGTACTCTTTTGTTTTTAATTAATTATTCTCCACCATAATTCGCCGCCCACTTAATGCTGTGCTTTCACAAAAACAATTGAATAATATATTTGATTAATAATCGATCATAATAAATTTGCTGCTGAAATGCTGAATAAACTGTTCTAAAATATACATATACATATATAATATACAAGTTTTGTATATACTTAAAATAAGTACGCAATTTTATCAGTTCCCGAACCACAGAGAGCATGAGTACAACGTAATAATTTAAATGGACTGACGAATAACGCAGTGAAAGCACAATTTAAATAAAACTCTTGACTATCGACGAAGTAACGACTCTTAAATACCCGTAACTTTAGATAAATTAATTAATACCCGATCTTTCTTAGAATAATTTATACACTTATCAGTGTGCTAAATAATTTCTTAATTAAGCTTGAGCTTCGTGGAATCGATCAAATCTGAGTTTAAAGTAGTAGTAGTGGAAGTAGCAGTAGTAGTAGTAGTAGTAGAAGTAGAAGTTGAAGTAAAAGAAGTAGTAGTAGTAGTAGTACTAATACTACAAGAAGTAGAAGTAGTAATATTTAACAGAGCTACAAATTATATATTTGCCGTATCTTCGCCTTCCCCTCCAATGCCATATACCCTGCTGCATCACTAGTAACGGGTATCAGCAACAATAACAGCATGAAAAACGAAATGGAAAACCATAAAGAATGCAAATGCAACAGAAAAAAAAAGAAAAATTAAACAATAAAATACGAAAATGAGATAATACACTGAGAGAAAACAATACAAGGTTCCCCAATGAATCCAAAAGAAACATTGTAGGAATTAAGGTAATCCCAAACTAAACTAAAATCAAAATCCCTGACAATTATTATACAAAATAATACTTTTTTCAGTGTATGAATTTCATATTCGAATACAAAAACGAATGCGCAAACGATTAGCACTCGGAATGCAGATAGTGCGAGTATAACTAAGCGACTTCGCCCCGATTCCATTCCGTTCCGTTCTGTACAGTTCCGTTTCGTTCCGCAGCGTTCTTCAGTTGGTTCTTTCTTCTCGGGGTCGTCGGGGGTCGTTTGTCAGTTCGTCGTGAATATTTGTAAACAGTTATCGAAAATGAGTTCATATCGGACATTGGTGGATCATGGCTCACCTGCCACACTTGGCACAGGTGGCAGTGATCTCTCACTGGCGTTGCATGCCACAGCATCGCCGACGGCCTTGCATCGCATGATCAAATATTGGCGGAATAGTTCCGGCAAAATTCCGGGATTGAGAAAAAGCGAAAGTTTTGCGGACTATCGTCGGCACTCGGCAGGTGTTGGAGCAGGCCACGGCAGCTTGCCACACCGTCAGGTGTTGCAGTACCAGCGACTGGAGAGCTACGACGAGAGCAAGCTGACACAAATGCGGTGAGTCAACCAAAAATATTTAAGTCAAATTTGAAACTCAAACAAAACTATGCTACCCTCTGCAAAGGGTATTGTTTTGTTCTCAAAACGAATACAGTTAATTTTATTGTTGGCCCATTAGCTTTGATATATGCCGAAAAATCTACAACCTGAAGATCCCCCTCCAACTCCTAAATCAGCTGCATCCAAATCTGCCGCCAAAAGTAGGACACATTTATTTGCTATTGTTGTTGTTAGCTTTTGGCCCATTGCCAGCAACAGTTGGTTCCAATTGCAAGGCTCCCTCTCCCTTTCTCTCTCTCTCTCTTTCGCTCTCTTTAATGTTATCAATTGTAACTTCCAAACTGCCACTCGCTTTATCAGCAGCCGCAGCAATAGCTGTGCTTGTGTGTGTGACGAAAGAACAACAACAACCACAGTAGTCGAGGCTGTTGATAAACGCAAGCGAACAAGTGCACGACGCCGTCGCAGTCAACGCATGTGGATGTCATTCACTGTGCGTGCTTGTATATGTATGTGTACGTGCTCCCAAGCATCGCAGCGAGAGAGCAACACAGAGAGAGTGCGAGCGCGTGCTCACGCATGCTTACCGTTTTCAGTTAGAGAGAGCTCCACTAGCTTTCCAGCATCCACAAACGACAGACGTTATCCACAAAGCGTGCGCGTGGTGGAGCTTATAGCTGTACTACACTATACAACAAAATTATTGAAGTAGTTTTGTGCTAAAGAGTTTCTTAAGAAAAGTAGTAAAACTTTTATCAAATATGCAAAACTTAATCATTGCGTATCAGTTAAACATTTCAGCGTAATTTAGTACAACAAACACAAAAAAAAGTCTAAAATCTTAACAAAAGACCCAAACAACAGCAGTCTACCTTATTTGCTTCCCTGCTGTGCAGTGCAAAAACAACTGTTTATGTTTTGATTCCAATGCATGGAAGAGAGCGAGGAGAGCGTGTATTTCTTTCGCTCTGAGTGCCAATTGCGCTTTGCTTATGCTCTGCTTCACTCCGATATCTGTCTGTGTGTTGCTTTGGTATTAGTGCCTCATGCCGGTCGTTGAAAGTTTGTTTTTGTTATCGTTGCGAAGCAAAAGCAAAGCAAACGTTTGCGCTGCGTTCTGCATACTTTTAGGGTAGCCCACAATATTCAAACGAAATGGAGACACACTTCAGAGAAGGAAGAACGAGTAGGGTAGAACAAAAGGGAATATGTGTGTGTGTGCAAATAACATTGCACTTTGAAGAGACCGAAGCAGCTCAAATGGTTATGTTTACTTTGGCTAATGCGGGCACTCTATCCGTCTGTCTGTCCTACTGTCCGTCTATCTGTCCCACTGTCCGCCGCTGTGTTTGTCGCTCTGCTAACTGTATTTGCTTTTTGCGCCAACTGTGCCCAGGCGGCGACAATAATCGCTCGCGTTTGTAATGTAAATGTAAATAAATGTAAATGTAAATAAACAAGAAAGCGCCCCCATGCAACTGCAACAGCAACTGCAACGGCAGCAACACCCACACAGCCCCTCTTGCTCGCACACAAATACAAACGCACAAGCACGGCCACGCCGAACGGTTGTTGTTATTCCAGTTGCTGAGAGTCTTTGCTTGTGGAAGCTATTCGCTGCTTACTCTCTTGCGCGCTCTGTCTTGCTCTCTCGCTGCTTTGTGGAACCTAAAATCTGAGCTTCGTGCGCCAGCCGTTAAGCAGCGCAGTTGGGGCAGCAACAGCAGCCGCAGCAGTCCAATTGGCATTTACAGTTTAGTTTCGTTTTGATAATCGACTCGTGTGGGCGTCGAGCGTGTCGTCGTCGTTTTGCCGCCGCCGTCGTCGTCCTTTCGTAGTCGTCGTTGACGTCGTCGTCGTCATTGTCGTTGTCGTCGTCTCTGTGTCTGGAGCCGAAGCAGCGTCAAAGTTTTCCAATTTCTCACAAAATGCGTAAGTTGTTGTTGTTGCAATATCAGCAGCAACAGCAGCAGCAGCAGTGGCACCGACAGCGCAACATTTGCAAATTAGCAGCAGCAGCAGCAACAGTTGCAGGCAGCGAACGGCGAAACTAAAACAGCAACACAAACAAATTCGTTGAACGAATTTTAGCAACAAAAACAACAAAGAAAAGAGCTTAAATTCTTAAGCGAGCAGTGAGTGTCTTTGGGAGTAATTGTGTGTGTGCGTGTGTGTGTGAGACAGTGCCAAAACATGTTGAATTTTTGTGCACATTCTTATCAGCAACAACAACAACTACAAGAAGTAGATGAAACCCAAATTATGATCGGAAACAGATAAAAGGCAAACAAAGAGAAACGCAGCGAAAACGAAAATAGAAGAAGCTACCGAAAAAAAACAGGCTAAAAGAAGCCGCTAAAGCAATAAAAAGTGAAATTGAATAAAAGTGAAATAATATAAAAATAATTGTGTTTTATTTTTAAGGGCTGGCAACAGCAACAACAACTTGAAGCAGAAACGAAAGTGTTGCCGATTAGTTTAGAGTGAAATTTTTATTAACAAACAAATTACAAAAGTGTCGCTGATAATTGTGCAAAACCAACAACAACCACAACAATTAAACAAAACAATAATCATAATCGAGTTGGCCAATAAAAATCTGCAGCAGCAGCAACCAAACGAAGCGCCAAAAAACAGTCACAAAAAACAACAACAACAATGAATCAATCGCAGCTCATTTGCCATTCACCGGCTGAACTTGTCATTGGTCAATTAGTGTTGTTGTTGCTGTTGTTGTGGCTGCTTTTGTTGTAGTTGTAAGTGTTGTTGCTGCATTTCGATTGTTATGCGTCACGCGTGATTGTTACGTGTGTTTCTTCTTCTTTTACTGCCTCTTCTTCTGCTGCTTCTTCCCCAACACCTTCCCCAACTCTTCTTTGTTTTGTCTGTTGACCATTGAAATTGCTTCAAGTCGGGTATACTGTGTATACTGGGTATGCGTGTATGCAACAGGTACCACAAAGGGTATGAAAATGTGACTCTAAGAGACAATTGATAAAAGCATTTCAACTTAACAAATTAATTTGTTGAAAGCTTAAAATATCTACTTAATTTAAGTGCGAAAACATTTTGAACTATATAGAAAAAAGTACAAAAATGTGGGTTAAAATCAATCAGAAACCAAAATCAGCCGTAAATGCTTACTAAACGTTATTCCTTTGTAAATGAAGAACAATTACTTGTCCACCTAATTACAGGGTATCTAATACGCATAACCCTTGTACAGTGCGTTCATCTCTGTTTTATTGTAATTTTTATCACTGCGATCGCTTTGAATTTTGATAAATGTGCAAGATTTTTACCTGAATTATTGATGGAGTGTTTTTATTGGTGTCGTTGATAGCTTCAAGTCGCCAGATACATCAAACATCATACAGTGAGCTATACATCTTGCATATAGATGGATTCATGATAGATACTGATGCCGCAACAGGTTGACCAGCGATTCTGTCCAAAAGTTGTTCCAAAAAAAGAAAGGGAATATAAAGAGCAAAAAACATTAAAGTTGTTAAGAATATGCAGGAAAATATTTTAAATTAAATGCTTTAATTAGTGTAAATAAAAGTTTTATTCAACAAATATGCTAACCAATTATAGTTTATCTATTGAAAATTAGATAATACCAAAATTGGTTTGAGATTTTTCTAAAAATGAAAAGTTCTTGAATTATTCTTATTTCAACTCGATTAATTGCTGATTGATTAATCTAACTGATCAATCAGTGCTTAGTCACAGTTCTTTCCAGACTTCCACACACGTAGGTCAATCAACCTGCAGATCTGTCGTCATTTATCTCAGCATCCTCTCTCCACTGTCACTTCTCTTCCTATTTCAGGCTCTCTATCGCTCTCTTTTACTCTCTCTCGGACTGCACCCAATTTCCTCTTTCCGCATTGCAAATATGCAAATTAAACTTTACGCATTTTTTCGTTTGCCGTTTAATATGCAAGTTCTTCATCTTTCTCCTCTTCTCCTTCTTCTACCTCTCGTTGTTGTTGCTATCGATGGTGTTGTTGTTGGTTGATTGCTAGCGGGGCATTTTTTGTTCTTGCATGCAAGAGAGTCCTCAACGGCAGTGTTGTCATTTTAGCTTATTTGTGTAGATTAGAATATAAAACAAGTTAGCTAGAAATCTAGCTGTTTTCGTTAAGCTGCTGTCAATTCAGTGAATAATTCTAGCTTTTTTGTCACTTACAATTTAGCTGCCAACACTATTCAACACACGTGAATTTCTTTCAAACGGGTTTGACATGATACCACATTGTTGTTGTTGTTTTATGTTTCTGCAAACATTGCGCGTTGCATTTATTGGCATGATTTTTAATTTTTCATTTTTTTTTTGTTTGTTGCGCGGAATTTTTTAGTTGTCGAATTTTCACTTGTGTTGTTTGAATTGCTCTCGTTGTTGTTGGTTTTGTCGCAGCTGCACCGCGAAATTTGCTGCTGGAATTTTTCAATCTGTTTTGGGGCGTTTTTTATGCGTGTTTTTTCGTGAATTTTTTTATTGGGCTGTTGTCCTCTTTTTGGGCAAGCTTTGTTCTGGTTTTCGCTTTTTGCCTGTTGCTTTATACAGGTAAAACAACATTTGTGTATTAAGGGGAATGCATTCACTTATTCACATGTGTGTGTGTGTGTGTTTGTGTATTTTGTGTGTGCTCACAATTCACGTGTTATTGCAAATGAACTTCAATTGGCAAATTGCCTTCGAGTTAAAACCAACAACAATAAAAAGCATAAAGTATAGGAGCGAGGAGAAATAAAACAGCTGCTTCTTTTGGTTATTTTATCTGCCCATTCATTCATCACTATCTACGGCTCGCACACACATGCGGTCTCTCTTCCCCTCTGTCCCATTCCACTCTCAGTACGCCCATCAATTGTCTTGTCATCTCTGAATTTTGTTGTTGTTATTGCGGCTGCTGCCGTCGCTTGACCGTAAGTTCAAGTTGAAGTGCAGCCAGCTGAAAAGCTCAGCCTTCGTCACAGCCTCAGCCGCTGTCGCAGTCGGCGTCTCAGCCTCCGCCTTAGCGTAGCACTTTGAGCTTTATTTTGGCACGCAGACGATGACTGTGCATAAAACCTTCTTTTTCACTCGCACTCTTGCATATGCTCTAACTCGTTTCTGCTCTCCTCTTCCACCGTGTCATTCGCCTGCATTGATTTTGAATTTCGTTGTCTTCTGTTCTTTTTATTTTGTTTTTGGGTTGCTGTTGCAAATTTACCGTTTTGTCGAATGCGTTTTGCTCTGTCGCTTATCTGCGCTGACTGCTCACTACTCACACTCTCATCCAGACAGAGAGACGCAGACAGACGGAGAACACACGCAAGTTTTAATTTATGGGGCGTGCGCGTTCATTGGCCCAGTGCCAAATGTGCTTGCAGTGGGAGCGGGAAAGGTAGAGGGATTATCTGACCAAAAGGCGAGTGGAGTCGAGGACGATGTACAGCTAAAGAATCTATATTTGATATTCGCGTGGCGTGTATTTCGTTTGTTTATTTTAATTGCCTTTGGCAGCGATAGAGAGTGAGAGGGGGAGAGTGTAAGGAGTGGGAGTCTAGGTTTGTGGAGGGGGTGGGCAGTGCCTATGCGTGTTTGTTTACTAGCTGTTTGCACCTGAAACCATTTGGTATTTTGTTTTCTTTATCTTTTAGCTGCTTCTTTATTGTTATGGTTTCTTTATGAAATATGTATTCCATGTAATGTTTTTTTTTCTGGGCTATAATATTCCAGGGATTATCTGAAGGTCAGTTTTGGCTTATTTACCAAGTTGGCTCTGTCTCTGAGTGTGTGTGTGTGTGTGTGAGTTTTGCTCTGTTGACTCAAAGTTTTAGAACGTTTTAAGGTTGACCATTTAGAAGCTGAAGGTCAGGAACATGTGTGAAATTTCAACAGTTGCTACCAAAAGTATGCATATTGGCTGGGGGTAAATATTTAAGGCAATCAAATAAAAAACTAATTCCAAGAAGGCCGGAATGGAATACATAGAATGTATTAAGATTGTAGGGTATTCTTTAGTTAAACTGATCATCGTTTGTTATCCAAATTGAAAACTGTCTCTTTGATTGTGCACTCATTTTATAGGGCATTATCTTGGCTAATTAACGGCTTGATAACTGTGTCAAGTGCTTGACACACTACAAATATTTACTTGCCCCTCTTTCACAGTCTTTTCTAGTTCACTCTCTCTTTCGCTCTCTCTTTCTTTCTCTCTTTATTTCTCTCTCTTGGAGTTACGTCAACATTTCGCCATCAGATTGTGGTTTCTTTTTTCTTGGTTGTTATCTTGGTCGATACGTCACTTGGCTTCTTTTTGTTTAACTTGTAGCACCAACAGCCAACACCTGCACCCCCTCCCTTTCCCACCTGCACCTAAGTGTTACATTTAACGGCAAAGGTTGCGCATAAATTCAACTTAAATTGACTCAAAAACTATAAATAAATAACATTTTTCTAATCAGCAGCAAAGGCCGGGAAATTGTGGGTTTCTCTCTCTCCCACACACACACACACACCAACTCACACACTTTGTAATAAAGCCACAAATTAAATATATATAAATTTACAACTTGGTAACATTCTGTTTTGACTCACTGTATTTTTAACCGCAGTCGAGTTTTTAGAATTAGCCCGAAGCACTTTCTAGTTTCCTGTTTCTTGTTCCCCGCTTCCTCTTCGGCTTTCTCAGCTTCCGTTTTGTGCTCTGCCAAATTTGCGCATTTCTTTCAAGTTTTCCTTGAAAGTTTTCTCTAAACAGTGAGTCCTATCGGTTTGTGCTGAAATGTGTTACAAATAGAGGATGAATTAGGTTTGAAGCCTGTTTGGACTATAGATCATTACTTGGGGACTTTTGTAGAGTCTAGATAGTTATAAAATTGGTTTACCTAGCTTTTATATTGTTTTAGAGGAGGAGTGGAGTAGAGAGTAGGAGGTGGAGTAGGTTAAATTTTTGTCTTATGCCGTATTAATCTAATGTAATCAAAAGTTTTTTTTTTTTAAATTTTTGCTCCCACTTTTTTCTAACCTATTTTAGGGTATTTTCCTGTGGGGCTTGAGACGAACTCCGCTTTTCCCCACTTGTTTACGCTGCTTATTTTCTTTTCTACACTGGGTTTCCGTGTTACAGTTACACGTGTTTAAATATTTATGCTCTGACAAATTTTATAAACAAAATTCCTCATTTTTCGTGCTTCTTTGGGGTCGTCGCACAAAAGTTGCCAGTTGCCAGTTGCCAGTTGCCAGTTACCAGTTGTCTGACACATTTTTCTTGACTTGAGTCTGGTCCACAAACAACAAGAGCCACAACAGCTGTTGGCAGTTGACAAACAACAAGAACAACAACAACTATTAAATGTCTCACTTGTGTTTTGTTGTGTAATGTTACAAGAATTTGTAAAATTATCTGGCAATTGAGACAGACTTTGGTCTGGTGTGGTGTGGTCTGGTCTGTGTTACCTTTTTACCTGTTCGACAGTTGTTATCTAATCTAATCAGCTTCAAATTGTTGCTCGACCTTGAAAAGCTCAGTTCATTCATTTACCCAACAGTTCAATCAGAGATTTGAGTTGGAAGATACTTTTACCATTTACTTAACTGGATTTCTATGTTTCTGTGTTTGTGGCACTTTTTCACTCGACCTTAAACTGTAATTTGTCAACAAAAGTCATTTATTGGTTTGATGGATTGATACAAGTGTTTTATGCCCTTTCTTTGGACACTTTTTTAAAAGATACTTTTGTATCTTTTTATTTAAACTCTTTCTAGAACTCTTTTCCGACTTAACAAGTTAAATAGAAATATTTAATAGCTTATTTTCCATTTACTCTCCAAGCTTCACAACCAATTCTCCTTCAGTTCTGTCACTATCGTTTTCAAACTGTCTCATTTAAGTCAGTTAAGTTCAATTGAAACTGAGCCACAAAACACGTCAATAAAATGCCAATTATGCAAGTGATTTGAGTGCAAAATAATATAATATTTTACAATCTGAGAATTACACAAGTTTTGCGTCCAACACTTTTAGCCTTTTTTATCAAAGTGCTTTAACCACAATTAACTGAGCAATCGTCCCACTCAGTGCATTACTTAGCTGCCTTCCTCTCCCTCTTTCTTCCCTCTCTTTCTTTCTTTATATGTATTTATATTTCCCCTCTTTCATTCATATATATCGCTATAAATTGTAATATTTATTTGATATTCTCAAGCCCTGTACTTGAAAGGGTTGTTGGAGTCTGCTTCAAATTTACTACGTGTGTGATCAGAACTCAGAGACTAGCAATATTCTTTACTCTAAAAAATTCTAGATTTTACTTAGTTCTTTTTAAATTTAGTTTGTATTAATCTTACAGGGTTCTCTACAGTCTAGTTTACTCCATTATTAATTCTCTACGTACAAGTTTTATTTTTATGATTTGCTCGCTTCCATTTAAGGTCGTCGAAGTTGTCGTCGTCGTCGACGTCGTTGTAATTTGATGGGGGCGGTTGGATGCTGGTTTAAATAAATTATTCTATATGCGATTTTATTGCACTTTGCCACAGATATGCCCCTCACACCTACCCCCTTCTGAACACCATCACCCACAAACTGGAGCCTCACCATAAAATATAAAAAACTCGCACATAATGGATTAATTTTTTGCATAGCCGCAAATGGAAGGCAAAGGGTTCGAACGGAGCGTATGACGCCTTAGAGGGGGCTACACTGTTAAAAAAATTACCTAATAATACACTGAAACTTAGTACTCTTTCAGATATGAGTTATTTCAATAAACGTAGCTAAACTTAGCACTTTTTAAATAAAGGTAAAGTATTCTTAATTTTTATCAGTGTAGGCGGAGGGGGTGTCGGGAGAGAGAGAGCGAGGAGCAGGTTGTTTTTCTGTGCCTCGTAATTGAATTTGCTCACTTAATTTTATGTTTTGAAAGAGATGGAGTGAGAGGGGGTAGATGGAGAGAGCGAAAGATACAAATGTATCTATGTATCTACGTGCTATGCACATTATTATATTTCATTCTCACCTGAGCGTGGATTATGTTGTCGTTGTTATTACTGTTGTTGCTGTTGTTGTTGTTGTTGCCATTTCGCATGCGGAAAAGACGAATTTGCAGCGGAAGTTGCGTGTTGAATTTGCGGCTAAATTATAAACGTTGATGGAGAAATAAATTTCGTAGCTAAATAAAAATAAATCATTTGCTCTTAATTCGTTTCGATTCAAGCTGAATGATTTTTATTATGTTTTTCTGTAATTTGATTTCATTTGAGATCATTTTCTAGCATTGCCAATGCCCAGCGCCCCCTCCCAAGTTGGCAGCTTATCGATTTAGGCCAAGGTTTTGACTTTTTTTGCCTTTATAATGGCTGTATGATATAATAGGGCTCCAGGGAAAAGTCAAAGTTTAAATGAATAACATAGTGGATTAAGTCTGATTCAATAAGTGATATTGTGACATTTGAGTTTAAATAAATTGTGTATAAAAATTAATACTTTTTGGAATGAACTAAAAGTTCTTAAACGATAACTGAAATCCAATTATAAATCGGTTGAGTTTTGCTTAAGTTGTAACCCTTTAAACCATTTGCTATAAGCCAAATTGGTATAACAAAAGACGGGAGTGATTTCTGAGTATGCAAGTTCATTACCGTCGCTTAGATCTCTCCACTTCTTACCACAACTTAGCCATTTAACAAGAATTTATATAAGTATCAGGGTTGGGAGGATTTTCCTCAACAAAACCTGTCATTGAAATTATGTAATCAACTTTGGCACTCGAAGCCAAGAGCAGCAATAATTACGCGGTTTCTTCGATGGAAATTTGGAAATTCAGTAATGAAGGAGTTTAGTGAGAATAGTGGGCGTATTAAACGTTGTGGGCGTAACAGCTCGACAGTTTGTCCATCTAATTAAGTCAAGTGCTGACGTTAATTTCAGCCTGTGGCAAGCATAATCTTATTGCCACTTGTCATGGGCTGCGTTCGGTGGCGTTCAAAGTGCTCAATCCGCTCAAGGAAAGGAAAAGCGAAGGAAGGAAGGAAAAAAGAGTGCTTAAATGGCTTTTGGGTCTGTTGTTGTTTTAGCCTGGCCAAAAAGTTAATATCTTTGGTTGCCAGCACTTGGTGGGTCTGGGCCAAGTTAACACATGCCTTCAGTCAATGCCATGCAACATAAATCATCCCGGCGGCACTTGGACACGTGCCTTTTCAGCCTTTTACCTTTCAGACGCTTTGCTCTCTCGGTATTTGTCTTTGTATGCGTAGACTGCTTAGACTGCTTAGTGTACACTACACTGAAAGAAACTAGGGGCTCTTATATTTTGTGAGGAAGTTTGAACTGTCTACTAAGCCTTTTTAATGCCAAATACTTAGCTTTCTATACCAAATGGTGTCCCTAAAAGCTTCCTTTTTTGCTCAGTGTATGCGCTTTTGTTGCTCTTAGTCAACCCTACTCATTTGGCGACTTAAGCCAATTGTCAGTGGGGCAGGTTCACGTCAGGCAGTTGCGCCTCGAGTGGTTTTTATGACGGTTTGCTTTTCTTACACGTTTCCTACTGAATGGGGGTTGGGGGCGTGGTTTGGTTTCCCCCTGAAACTTCTGCTCGTGTTACACATGTGCGGGTTGTTTGTTTTTCCTCAAAGTCGGTGACTGGCTCTCTCTATCTCTTTGTGTCTCTCTCTCTCTTCCTCCGCCTGTCATTGCCTTTTCATATTGCACGCATTTTCACGCGTTTTCCTCGCTTCGTTGGACAAAAGCGAAAGCGAAAAGTGGAAAGCGGGTAGAAGGAAAATGTAAAAAGCTTATAAAGCAATGCCAATGGCTTTTCAGCGTTATTTCTTAATATGCCCAGCACTTTATATATTTTATTTTGATTTTTGGACTGAGTGATTTCTTTTGTTTTCCGCTTTTATTTTTTACTGAGCACTTTTTTGATGGACTTTTACGAGCGATCATAAAGTTGACTTCTTTGCTTTGCAGCGCGTAGTTATTAAATTTCCATTGCTTTTCCATACAGACGTATACCCTGTAGGCAGTGAGTCTGAAAAGGGGTCGCTTCTAATAAGCCTAAGCCTTGTAAAGTCTTTTTTAGTAAAGAATTTGAGTTAGGTAAAAATTACTGGGTGTCTGCCAGTCAAGCACTTTCTCAAGTAGGCTGTTCTCTAAGCTTTCGCTTGTTTCCAAGCGTATACACAAGTCGTGCACACCCCCTTGTCTTTCGGTCACTTTTGAGCATATTTTAATGTCTTTTTTCTACCTTCTTGAGCAGCTGTTTTGGCTTTTTCTTGCCCTGCTGCGGCACGTGTGGCATGCAGCTTGTGGCAACTTGTTGTTGGCTGTACATAAACTGAATTAGCATCATAAAAAATAGGCATTCTGAATGCACTTCACAACAATTGAACCACAAATTTAATTAATTAATTTAATCACTCGCGTTGTTGTTGTTGCTGTCGCTCTCACTCCTGTTGTTGTTGCTGTGTTTTTCCTTCTACCGTAAATAAATGGAAGTCTTTCCCACAACAGGAAAAGTGACAGAAAAGTGAAAAGCGCAAACCAAAAGAAACCAAAACAAAATTAATTCAAACCAAAAAATACAAAACCAAAAAAAAACCACAAAAAACAAAAACAAATCCAAAATCCATACAAAATTGAAAACAAACAACGTCAATCAGCAGCCATCAATCATCAATCAAAGATGCTCAAAATACACATGTTGGAACAAGTCGTCAGCTCGGAAAATGTCTGTGAAAATGCAGCACAGGAGTTGTCGCCCAAAAGAAAAGTGGCAGGTGCTGCCAACGTTGGAGTTGGTGGAGGAGGCGGTGGAGGAGGCTGTGGCAGCTCCTCCTCCTCAAAGAGCACGCCCACCGTTTCGGCCACGTCATCACCGCATCACCAGCCGACGCCTCCGCAACGTCACATTCATGGCACAGTCACAGCCGCTGGGGCAGCGGGAAAATGCTTTAGCCAAGGATCCTCACCAGCTGGGTAGGTGCCTCAAACACACACACAGACTTAGAAAACACACAGGCAAACACACACACCCAAGCATACACAGACAGACTCATACATGCACTTGTTTTTATTTAATTAAATGCGAAATATGGAAATTAATGTTGTAAATTTTTAATTTGAAAATGGAAATTAGAAATTCTAAATTAGTTAACTGTGCTTTGTGTGTAAGAACGACTGCAAAATGCTCTGTAATTTTAAATTTTGTAAGAAATGGGGGCGTAACAGTTAAACATTTTGAACGACATTGCATTTATTGACTCTGTAGGAACATACGTCCCAAGTGCCATAGTTACTGAGATATTTACCAAAAACCTACTTTATTACCGAGTTTGGTTTATTTGTAATACCCAAATATTCTGTTTTTAAACCTCATTAGCTGTAAATGGCTGAAATCTGCTAGTTTTACTTCACACACACACACACACACACACACACACTACTGCACACAGCTTGTTGGGTCATTAAAAGGTCATTGCATTTCCGTCAATTGAGGAGCAAATTGATGCAATGTGGCGCCTCACAAAATTTGCCATGATGGATGGATTTTTGATGAGTTTCCCAAAAAACTAAAAATACGAAGAGAAAAACAGTTCACTCTCCGTCTCTCTGCCCTTCTCCCCCTCTCTCTCTCTCTGCAGTTTGTCGCATTCCTTTGGTTTTTGTGGTCGTCATTATAATGGCTGCATTGCAAGTTGCCACCGCATGTTGCAGTTGCAATTACCAGTTGCCACTTGCTCCCTGCTTTACTCCCTTTACCCCTTTCCTCCTCCTCCCGCTCCACTCTTACCACTTAGCTACCAAATTTCACCGCAATTCTGTTGTGTCGATGCCACTGATTGGGCCAAAGTTGTTGATGCCAATTTGTTTCGTCTTGCCACTTGCAACTTTGCCACCAGACGTAACAATAAACCAACGCCACCTATTGTCTATAACGTGAACTAGGAGGAGTGCGGAGGGGGCGTGGCAGCGCTGCTTTACTAATGAACTGGGATCCACTTGTAAATCAATTCATAAATCTCTGACGTCACTCAATTCAATTTGTACAGTGGGCGCCAAACATTGTGCTCCACTCCAACACACAGTGCCTGCATTGTGCATTATTCTCGGCTTGACGTCAGCGCTGCTGTGAGCTTTTTATGGTAAAATTATTATATTTTTAATGCGAATTTAATTTAATGAAATTTTTTTAGTTTTTATCAAAGCTTTTGCTAAAGTTGTCGAATTTTGATTAAGGTCATTCGGAAATGTGATTAATTTTATAACGAAGAGCAGTGAAATTAAAATATAAATTAATTCTGTTCATTTTACTATTATTTTTGCTTATAAAATTTATTCTTCAAAGTTATTAACTTATTTGATTATTTTAAATTAATATTTTGTGCAAATTAATATGCATTAGAGTGACCATACCCCGCTTATTGAACCATTAAAAGGCAACTAATTTAATTTTAAAAACTAAATTGTTAACAAAACTTAACTTTAATTCGCTTCTTTTCATTCTTAACCCAGAATTCTGATAAATACACGCTTCTTCTGTCTTCCTTCTTCTTCTTTAGTTCCTCTTCTTCACTTGATAAGCGCTTTTGGCAGCTTTAAAGCTTCTTTATGGTTTAGTCTTTGGTTTCCCATTATCATCCGTTTATTGTTTATGTCCAGGTTTGAAGCGTTTCCTTTTTCTTTTATTTTTCCACAAGACCAGACAAGTTTCTGCTTGAATTTGTTTTCATTTTTCTCCTGCTACTTCCCCATGCCTCTCTGCTTCTTTCTTCTTTTGTTTCACTTCTTGCCCTTCACTTGCACCTGCCACAAGTTGTCACGAATTGCGCTGCGCTTCATTTGTATCGCGTATCTGTTACTTCAAACACCCAGTAGGACTTGTGCACTGTAAAATGTGCAGGCCAAGTCACTGCATAGTGCTGTAGTTTGTTTTGAGTTTCACCACCGAGTTTCACTAAAACGTTCTTTTAATATTTTATAAGAAATTTTCCACAAATTACTACTCAGTACCGCTTGCCGACTAGGCTGCGCTCAGATCAGTAATCTAGCTTACACACAATGAGCTTTACGTGCTATTCATAGCTGACCATTTACTTAGCTTTGCTTTGTTTCTTTCCCATTGGGTGCCTGCTCTCGCTTTCCTTCCCTTTCTCTCATCTCCCTCCATCTCCTTTACTCTTTTCGCCCCGTGGCTTTGCTTTGTTTCACTGTCTTGTCTCGTCTCATATTCGCCTCTTATTGTTATTTGTAATTCTTTGCTCGTTATTTTCGCATTAGAGACTTGTAATTGATACCTGCGGATGCTTAACTCATTCTTCGTATGTGGGAGACTTTGTCCCCCCTTTGCTCCTCCTCTCCACCGTCCCTGCTTTGAACAATGCTTGGCCAACATGCTTCCCCCTTCCCCTTCAATCTGTTAATAATTACTATACAAGTCGCCTTGTCACTGGGGATAAAAAAAACAAGAAAAAGAAAAATAATTTTCATTTTAATTTTCTTTGCCTATTTTTCTTCTCTTGTTTTTGTTTTCTACAGAGCTTAAGGGCTTTTGGTAGCAGCATTACTGCTACAGCGCCCTCTTCCGCTTGAACTTGACAACCAAAAAGGGATTTTCATTTATTTTCATACGCTTTTCATTCACTTTTCCCCTTAGCCTGTATCTCTCCGTCTCCCACAACATTTTCATAAACATAAACACTTCCGTTCCCCCTCCCCTTCCTCTCCCTAACTCTTTTGGTTCTATTTTTGTCTAATTTACTTGGCAGCGCTTAGTCCCCATTTTCCCATTTCCCATTTTTTTAATTTCCCATTTCCCCCCACATTTTAATTAGTCTTTATTTTCATTAACTTCCAATTCGAGTTCAAAACTCAAATTTTGATCTTTCCATCGCTTTCAGTTAGTTGACCTCAAATCGTTGGCCACTCCAACTGTCAGTTGGCCCAGTTTGTCAGTTTATCAGTCTCTTAACTTGGTCAACTTGCAGCAGCTTCTCATCATCTTCAACGTTTGGCCATCTCCAATTTCAATGGCATTTCCAGGTTAATTTATATGCAAAACTCGTGCCAAATAACTGGCCAAAAGCAGCTGACCGGGCTACATCATTTATCACTGTAAAAGTGTGGCTAAAAGGCTGGATAGAAGTAGCTAATACTAGTTTAAAGATAATTTTTTATATTTTTGTTTAAAAGCTTAAAGAATTCTTAGTGTATTTCTTTATTTTGCTAGCTTCATTTTATTACAGGGTACTTTAGCGTCGACTACTTCTAGCAGTTAACTAATTTTGAATGCCAGAAACGCTGCGTTTTCTCGACACGCAATGGAGTTTTGCTCTTTCCGCTATGTGGGTGGCTCAAATGGCTCAAATTAGCTAAGAGCACCGACTCTGAGCGGTGCTGATCAGCAAAGTGCTGCAATTTCTAAATACACACAGAAAAAAGTCTAGCCTTCAGTGAATACTCTGGAGCACAATTCTAATTCTATAGTTTATTGACTAAAATTTCAGATATAACCTCAAAAATTCTAACATAACCTAAAAATATTCAGGTAAAATAAAGAAATTTAACTTTAACTTTACTACCAATTTTGTACAGTGTATTAACGTTTTAAAATTGGCAAAGCAAATGCTTTAATGATCGGGCAGCTGAGCTAAATTGCAATTTGAATGAACTAGTTCATGTTGATGAACAAAGCGAACGAAAGAGAGCAGAGAAATGGAGTAGGAGTGAGAGGGAGAGGAAGAGGAAGAGGGAGCGACAGCAGAGAAGAAAGTAGAAAAGTGGAAACTCAGCACGTGACATTTGCAGTGTTACCTGACAGAGTTGCCAATTCGCTTTAAGACGCGACTTGGACTTATTTATGCCACAACACGGAGAGGGGAAGAGGGAGTGAGGCCTAAAGGAGTGACAAAGGGGTGTAAATGGGTGAAGGGGGGCTGGAGGAGAGTTGGGGGAGTGCGTTGCATAAAGCGGCTGACTCGCTAACTGAAGGCATTTGGTGGGCATTAGGGGCGTGTTCGCGTACGTGATTCTTTGGCAGTTGCCACGAAAATCAATAAACAACAGGCAGGTGTGCTAGACTTAATTAAACCCAGCACTTAATCCTAATTAAACTGATAGCGATGCCTTAAAGTCTTGTCTAACGAAAAATTCAAGTGTAACAACCATTTATATACCCTGTACTTTCATTACCAAGGTGTAACACTCTCTTATGTACCCTGTATTTATTTTTAAAACGAACACGAACGCTAGAACACAACTTTAAAGCCCAACTTTGTTTTGCTAAAGCTACCACACTAACACAGAGCACTACAGGGCAATTGAAAGTTAAAGTTATTGCATTACGCAAAGAAATCTTGATAAAGTATTTCAAGTTATTCTCTATAAACAAACGACGGCGACACACTTAAAAAAAGCAAGAAAAAACAGCAGAAAAGTGAAGCCCCCGAGGGCTGCTCAAAGAGTAACGGCACTTGAAGAGCAATTGACTGCTGCGAAAGAAGTAAAGATCAAAACAAAGAGAGAGAGAGAGAGAGAGAAGAGAATGGGCCACAAAATGTGAGCCAAGTTCAAAAAACCTGAAAACGGTCAGAAAATCGACGACAATTCACAAAAAATCACAACTTGTTGTAAACAAAAGCAGTGACTTTCTGCCCAGTCACTGTTCACACAAATCACAATTCACAAATGGGTGACTGTGATGGCGGCAGAGATCAATGGGTGTTACGATCAAACGATTGTCAAAATTTTAATTTATTAGCAGCTGACAGGGGCGGGGAGAAAGGGGAGCGAGGGGCGTGGCAGTGTGGGCGAAGGTGTCGCATTATAAAGTTCAAAGATGCTGACAACAATTAAATTAAAGTCACGATAAGAGAGCGAAAGAGGGGGGAGAGGGGAAAAGGGAGATAGGGAGAGAGAGAGAGCGCTGAAAAATCAATAAAAAATTAAAGAGCAGCGCCTGTGGCTACAGTTCCCCAGGGAGCACATGGTAGTAGGCAGCTAAGGGGATAAGGGAAGTCGGTGGGTGAGGGGCACTGCCGTTTGCCCTGTCATTTTCCATGCCAGTGAACCAACCAAGTCGTCGTCGTCTGTTTGGCCTGTTGCACACAATTAGAAATGCGACTAATTGGAACCTGGGGGCTCAGTCCCCACTCCCCACACCCCCCCTGCCCCACCCACTAACGCCTACTACCACACCTCTGTGTGTAGGCGTCTTCCCCTACCCCCTGTCGAAAGACAATTTCGCAGTTTGACGCTAATTTATGCCTCGACAACTCATTTCCATCTGCTCAATTCGAGTTCGAATTCGAATTCGATTTCCAAGTGCGAGCGAGACAGCAGTTAGTCAGGTGTATCTGGCTTTATTACTGGACTCCATTCCAAGTTGTTAGTGACACAAAAACAGACAGACAATTGAATAAATAAACGAACCAAAACTGATGTAACTTTTCTTTTCTTTGGCAAGTTTTTTTATTCGAAGGCTTTGGCAAGCGGGTAGTTTGGACTAGAGACTGATTTGGTAACAGCTAAATGTAATCAACAGTTTATTTATTCTAGTCAAATTAAAAGAAATTTCTATACATTTTATACATTTCATACATTTACTTTTTCTTAAAATAAAATAATTTAATTACTTTCCCATTTTTCCAAGTAGAGTATTAAATTTTTAGGCTGTAAAAAGTATTTCTAGTCTTTTGTTTATTGTTTTTGGGCTTTGGTATTTTTTCTGTAGTCTCACAATTATGCAAAAATTGTGAAAAAGTGCCACTCCCACTCCGACTCCCTCCACTTTCCCTGGGGAAACTGAGCCAAGTGGAAAGAGTGGCAAGAGTGAAAAGCTAGCAACTTATGTGTTATGCATGAGCTTCAATCTTCTGTCGTAGGTAAGTTTCTGTTTCCGTTTCTGTTTCTGTCTTTGGCAATTAGGAAAATTGATATTTGGAATTGGAACATTTTGTCTCGAAATAGCCAAGTTAATGGCATTGCAGAGATTACCAACACACACACATGCACACACTCTCTGCTGATTTATAGAGCAGCTCGAGATTTTGTGCACTATAAAATTATAATCTTTGGAAAGCCGGCTAAGAACGCATTAAAAATCAAGCAAAAGTCATAAAAAAATGAGTTTTTTATACGCGTGAGATGTGAGTTGGCTGGAAAAAAGTTATTCATTACGAGTTTACGAGTACACTCATTTGCCATTCACAGCTATTCAGCTGACATTCACTGGGGACGAGAGTGCGGCAAAGTTTAAGGAAACAAACTCAATTCACTGCTGCATCTGCAAGTTTTGTATCTTTGTATCTATGTATCTCATGTTACGGCTGCTGTCGACAGCGTCGACGTCGCTACGTCTGCTTCATTGGTAACCCAATTACGCAGGCAGCGCAAACAAATTTATTTTTTGTAGTGCTTTTCTTAGACTCTGTACTGCAAAAGTGATAGAAAAGGGGCGTACCAGATCGCTGGTACATGATTTTATTTAAATTTACAATTTTTGAAGTAATTTTTGAAATACTCCATCAAGTACAGGGTCTCCAGCAGTCTGTGTTTATGTTCTTAAATTTAATAAACTTATTTTAAAGCAATTAAATCAGTAACTCAAACAACTACAGGGTCTCTTGCAGTCGCTGACACTCTATTGGGACCTTTTCAACTAGTTTTTTATGCTGCAGACAAATTGCCAAGAAAAACACTTTAAACAACACAAGTGCTGGCAATGCCAACCGGAAAAGCTTAGGGAAAGGCGGGGAAATGCAAGGAAAAGTGTGGAAAACCAGTGGGTTTTTCCTAACTGACACGATGCTGGCAAATGTTTATGAATTATTAATTGGAAATTGTAGACAGAGTTTGGGAAGAAGCAGAGAAGAGTCGGTTTGTCTATCAGTTCCAAAAGTCACTTAGTTTCCTTGGACCTCTACCCCTCTTACCCCCTATTACCACGCACCTACCCCACCCACTTTGCCACCCTTTTAATTTCCATGTCGCCCAGTTCTAAAAAGTCAGAAAAACACTTGTAAAACTTTTACATTTTGCGGTGCACAACATATTGTGGCAGCAAAAGTATTGTTTCAAGTCTACTTCGTCTGCTTCTTCTCCTCTTCTTCTTCTCCTCCTCCTCTTCTTGCTGTGGTTGCAAATGTATTCGCATTGTTGTGACTGACACTTTGGCTCTGCCTCAAAGTTTCAAAATGACATATTTTGGCATATTTATAGCTACATTGCTTGCCCCAATTCTAGGGTCAACTCAGTTTCAGACTGCCCAAATTATTCCTTGGGGACATGTTAAGAAATTTAATAAATATAATTAAATTTTGGGGTTTAAAGAAAAGATTTTTAAACTTAAGCCCTAAGTAAAGCCATGACTAAAGAAATTTAATCGAATTTAGTTAAAAATATATTGTCTGTATGCTCACTTACCCCATAAGATTTCTTTGGAACTGATGATATATCCATGATCATTTTATAGTTTCCAAAAGCGATTTTCCAAATTATTGAAAGCATTGCAAAAAGCCCGCAATTTTTATGTTTTTTTCCGGGAATTTAGAGCAAAAATGATTGGGAGAACATTATTTTTAGTTAGTGTTCATTTATTTCAAGAATAATTCTTTAGATTAAAAAAGCTTTAAATACTTGAATTTATTTTCGCTTGTCAAACATTTCTATTTTCAGTTTTAAAGGCTTTTCGTGGAAATTGGGGAAACCCTTAAAAATTTGAATAGGATAGGTTAGAGAAAGGAAGTGATTGTGAGATAGTTCTAGGGAGTGGAAGGGGAATGGAGTAGGCCAAGTGGCTTCGCCGGAGAGCAACTGGCGCCTGAAATGTTAAACAAGTTAATTGCATTTGCAATCGGACTACAACAACAACTGTAACAATAACAACAACACAATGGCAAGAAACTGGAAACCGGCAAAATGCAAACTGCAAAAAACTTTTTTATTTTTTTATATTTTTTGTATATCAGTCAGTGGGTCAAATGCAGCCGCCACTTTTAGCGTTTTTGGCATGCGACGGCGACGTCAAGTTCTTCTTGTTTTTGTTGTTGCAGAGGCAGTGGTAGTTGTTGTTGTTGTTGTTGTAGTTGCTGCTGGCAGCGTACCAAAAATAGTTGCTGCTGCCAGTTGATTGAACTACGAGACGTAGAGACACACGGACAGACAGACATCCACAGACAATCGCATCTACAGCAGCGACAGGCAGTGAACAACTGTTTACTACTGTTTTACACTCGCGGGTAGCTAAATAGAAGCGATTGTGATGCGATTGTGATAAATTATGCCCTTAAGGCGGTAATAAATTTATGTTTTTAGGCTACAAATAAAACAGTTGTGGAGCTAAAACTGGAGCAGAGCTTGACATAAATTAATAAATGTCCTAAAAACTTTAATAGACTTTTTTGTAGAAAGTAAAGAGTAGATTAACTTTCTGCGTAAAATTAGTTAAGATAAATAATCTTTAACTAGTTTTGGGATTTAACTAATAGACTTAACTGGCAAAAATGAGTCTGTTGAGGAGCTTTCATAAAATCTGAAGCTTTTGAAGAAGCTTTGCTTTAAGCTTAAGCTTTTCTGTCTTAAGCAGCTACATAAAAAACTTGTATTCTATAATTCAGTTAATATACCCTCTTGTCGCTTATTTCCAGCGCACAGCTAAGCAGTCAACTGGTTTCCACTGACTTATTGTTGTTAGCGACACTCTGTGTGTGGCTTCTTCAAGTAGCCAAGACGCCAAGAGGCCAATAGCTTGACTAAGCGATCGGCAAAGATCGCTGGCAAACAGATAGCGAGAGAAGACAGCGACTAAAGTGAGACAAAAGTGAGACCAAATGGCTGTTGGGCAGTTTAAGTGATTACCTCGCAAATTTATGTAAATATGCAAATCCGAATAAGCAGAAAGGGGAGCAGAGAAGGAGGAGTAGACAGAGAAGAATGAGAGGAAAAGGTAGCACAATAAATCGAACAAAAGAAAGTCAAAAGTTAGCGGCCAAGTTCATTGTGCACATTGTATTCAAGACGAATCAAACTGAAGGTCACAAAACAGCAGCTAATTATGCAATGAAAGATGAATGAAATACCAGGCGTATACGTAATGTACGACAAATTGAATTCGTGCCACATGCAATTGGAAATAAACTAAAACAGAGTTGGAACTGAAACTAAAAGTAAATACTCAAGTCTAGACTCTGTAGAGTAGCCTTTCCTACTTGTTTTTTTGGTCCCCGCCTCGACATTCTTTATGGGCACAATTAAATGTTACACCGAGTTAATTTATCATCCAAGTGAACACCTCTCTAGCGTCGTCTACTTAATTGGCCACGTTTAAATGCAAAGACTCATTAACGCCCAATTAAGTCTCCGTCTCAGTCTCAGACTCAGTTGAGATAAAATTCTAAATTCGCTTGGCAATTAATGGCAAAAGTTTTGTCGATTTTAATGCACTTTCGATTTGAGCTTAAAAATAACAACTAGGGTTGCCATCACTCCACACTACCCCCTCCCTTCTTCTACTCCTTTGACACTCCAAGTGTGCTGGCCATGTTGGGTCTGTCTCTGACTTGGCTAATTACGTGTTTGCACCGCTGTCTCTTTCAATTTTCGTCTCACAATTTTGTTGCATTCATTTGTCGGCCATAAAAGTCGCCGTCAACGACAACAAAGCGCCAAATTCACAAAAGCTGCTTTACCATATTCTCAAATGAGCTGCAAAAAAAAGAAAATAAAACAAAACTAAAAATATTTCTCGTATTTCCACAGAGTTATGTTTCTTTTCTGCTCTTTTTTCGAAGTGTATGGGAATTCTCTTTGGGTGTAAAAGTAATTAAGTTCGTAGACAAGAGTGGTATCAGTGGAGTAGGAGCTTACAAAAGCCCCTTGTCTGCAGCTTACAGCTAGAAGCGAGCTTTAACTAATAAGTCTCTAAAAGTTATTCACTTTTTCAATGTTTACATGAGCTTTTTAATTACATTTTATACTACAATGTCTTTCAGATACTAGTTAAAAGCTTCTTAAGGCTTAATCCAAGAAAAGCTTTAGTTGCTTGCTACCCGTTAGCAGCGTATTTAAGCTTCGTTGCACTTTCAAAAACTCAAGATTTCGTTTATTTTGCTGTTTTACTCAAGACAGTCACATTCTTGCACACACACATGCACACACTTGTGTATATATTGGCACAACTCAAGTCTTGACTGCAATTCCCTCAAGTTGCTTATCTAATGTGGCCCAAGACATAAAGTGGGCGTGGCAAGGCCGCCCATTTGAATCAACAAGTACGAGTACGAGTAAATCATATGCGCATTGTGGATGACGTCAATTTTGAAATTCAAATTGAACGACAGCCTGGGGAGCTTAGCAAATATGAAAACAGAGCGGGAGAGAGAGGGAGAGCAGTGCAGAGTAGGTGCCAAGAGCTGTGGTGCAAATGTGGTTCAGTTTGTGGTTCAGTTTCACAGTCAGTTTGTCTGCAACTCATCTCATTTGGCAGCGCATTTTGTATGCTATTATTGTATGGGCGTGCACTGAGCAAAAAAGCTGAGTAACTTCAGCATTTAAACAAAAATGTTTGGCTTGAACTATTACTTAAGTGAATAAAGCTTCAGTTTATTAATGGTTTTTTTTTAACAAATTCTATTAGCAAATTTCTCTCAGTGCAGAACTGCGTTTAAAATTCAATGACGCTTTAGAAGGCGCCGCCAAAAGCAGCTCATCAACAATTCAATTGCCCGAGGAATCGAGAAAAGTCGCCAGACGAGAGCTAGTGGGGAGGGGGGCGTGGCGCAGGGGACAAATATGGAAAATCTAGTAAAAATTTGTATGCGTCTGAATGATTCGATTATCGTCTTGGGCTTTGATTCAAAATGACAACAAACAACAAAAACAATTTGAACTCCCTTTAAAGTGTGATCTGCCCCTGCTCCCCTGGGGAAGTGCCCCGCCTCCCTTCACCCACTTGGCCCCAATAAGTTGCGCTGTCAAAGTTCCCGCTCCATTATCAGACTCTGCATATCTATGGCTCATTTTGTAGCCGCGTTTTTTGTCTGTCTTCTGCTCTCGAGATGCTTTTTCGATAACTCTTTAAGTTAAGCCATTATAATGTGTGTCCCCGACATAAAGATACCCCATTAGTGGATTCTAGTTGTGCCACAGACAAGCACAACAACAGCAACTACAACAATGCCAGCAATATCAACAGCTTCATGCCATTGTATGCAATGAGGCACAGTGGGTTGAAATCTCTTAACATGCAACTCATTTTGACTTGGCTTAAACTTAGTGCTCAAAGTTAATAAATATTTTTATAGGACACTTAGATTTTAATTAGAAAATTAATGCATATTTTTTAAATTTATTTGAAAATTTTATTGAACTGAAATGTACTTTAGTTTATGAATTACTCTGTCCCACTGTGTCTGGCGAATCATTTCAAACCTCACACCCCTCAAAACACCCCCTTCCTCCTTCTCCCCCTCTCTCTTCCATTCTCCTTCCCTCTCTCTCACGCACATACGACTTTTCACAACTTTTTGTCTATATTTTTTGGCCGCGTCGCTGCCAACAGTCGAGTTATTACATAGATTTTGTAGCATTTTGTGCCCAAAATGTATGGCACTCACACACGCACACACGCGCACAAAGATATAACTTTATTTGTGTGTGTGTGTGTGTGTGTCTGCTCTCCACATTTTTTGGGGTAGGAGCGAGAAAGGAGAAGGAGAAACAACTATGACAACGACGACATATTTATGATTCCTTTGCCTCCTCTTCGCTAGCAACAATATATTTATGACTTGTAGAGTTGGTAGCCAGAGGGGTAAGGGGGGGAGAAAAGTGGGTTAAGGGGGGTAAAGCGGCAAAGGGGGAAATGGCGTCTGGAAAGTGCAACTATGAAATATATTTGGACATTTTTCGGTAAAAGGAGATTATTACACGATGCCAAAATATAATTTCCACTCAGTTCGAAATAGAAAAAAAAAAAAACTTTTGCAAGTCGGCGGTTTTGCTTTTAGACCCAGTGCAGGAAAAGTGTGAAGGGTATGCTAGGTTTGCCGATGTAGGCGTGCCTGAACCTTTATTGTATCTATGTGCTTTCCTTAGTTTAAGTGCTTAAACTGAACGACTTAACTTAATTATTTTCCTAATTTATTTTTCTATGAAATCACCATACTAACTACAGGGTGTCTTTAATTCAAGTCTTTCCCAGCTAAGTCTTCTTTCTGCCGCTAGCTTTATTTACTAGAAACTCTGGCGAAAATGCCTCAAGAATTATGAAAAATGCTGCAGCAAAAGGCGAGAGAAAAATGCGAGAAATGAAAATGGCGTGCGGCACGAAAATGTGCAACCAAAAAAATTACGAAAAAAAAAGAAAACAAAAAAAAGAAGCAGGAAAAATGTATGAAAATGCGAGCGTAAAACTGTGTTAAAAATGCCTGGGGTTAAATTTGGCAGGCAGTTGCAAGTTGCAGTAGACAAGGCTGCAAATTGTCTGACCGGCAGCAAGTAGAGGGCAATTCGGGGAGAGGGGTGTTCAGTGGGAATTTGGGGTCTTTAGGAGCCTGGCTGAGTGCAATAAACGCTCGAGTGTCTGGTCCACAACTTTTATTTCTGTTATGTATTTATTTAGCAGTGCGCGCACTTGCAGCCGCCACTGTTACACTGGGCTCGACCATTCTTTCCGGCATTTGTTTATGATTTTTTGCCATTTTAAAGCGCATTTTATAGCGTTAGTAAAAAAATATGTCTATATGATTTCTTTTTTAAGCATAAAACTTGACAAACAAAAAGTAAGCACACCCTTTAGGGCTAGAATTAAGGGGTATGCTCTGTTTGTGGTAATGAAAGTGACTTCCCATAAATATACACAGCTAAACTGCAACTTTTTAAGCATAAATCAGTTAGGATCGTTATTTTATATTCGCCATATCAACACACCTGATTTCACACACTTCAGATAGACATATTAAAAGAAATTACAGCTTTTTTATCTGTTTTTCAACGAGTGCTTAAATTATGCATAAAAGTGCATTACAAAGTAGCTAAAAATGCATAATAAATTGTGCTATACACTTTTAATGGGTATTTCTAAGCCGTGCACTTAATTTCAGCACTCCAGTTAGTCTATTTTATTTCTAGTTTGGCGCCACACAAAAACAAAAACGTTTTAATTGTGACGCTCGTTTCAGTTTCAGTTTTCCGTTGAATTTTCCTGCATTTGACAGCCAATACAATTTCCACGCATTTTCCATAACAATTCAAGCCATTTTTTTCCACATTTTGCCATGGAATTATTTATGGCATTTTTTAATGCACTTTTTTTTGTTGCTTTTTTGTTTGCGAGAAAACTGAAAAAATTATCAATTTTAATTTTGGAATTGTGAATTTGTCGCACGTGCGAGAATTAATCGCAGACAATTGAGTACTGCATTTTTAATGTCGAACGACAACAACAAAAAGAGAACAATTAAAGTGCATAACATAATCCACAAAAGGCAATCAACAAAGTCGAAACAATTAACAAAGCCTTGATTTAATGCACAGTCGCGGTCATAAAAACGTTGCAGGTGGCAGGCCCCAACCTCCGCCCACACAGATAACTGTGTCACATTTGCTATGAATGTGTGTGTGTGTTTGTTTCTGTTTTAGTAATCTTAAAAGTTTTCCAATTTAACTGTCATCTCATTTTGCTCGCTCTATTAACAATTTGCAAAAACTTTAAGAACTTTTGGCAAAAAGTTTAAATTGAACTTTCCAAGTAAACAGGTGGCAACCCTAAATGATTGATTGTTCATTAGAATAACAGTAATTTAAACTAGTTTAGTTTCTTATTGACCTTAGTTGGGTGTCATTTTCTTGCAAGCATTAATTCTTTCCATTATATAGTGTTAGGTTAAGATTTAAACTTTAAAGTTAAATACATTTTTTACTTGAAAATTTAAATAGCTGCATGTCCTTTAGTCTAATGCGACACGAGGGGCGTTTGTGGAGTTCGAAAGCGACTGATTAATGGCCGCATGTTTGGCTAAAAGTCGAGTATTTGTTGACGCGACGACTAATAACTGGCCATTCATTTTGGCCAACAACAGTGCAAATGTTTTAGGCCAATTAGCGGGGCCAAATTGCACACAGCCATTAGCCAAGAGTCTGATGAAAAATCGTGGAAAACACACGAAAGGAAAACTCGAAAATTGTTGAGGGGGCGCTATACAAATTAGAGACTAGCCGTAAATACATAGCGAGTCAAGGTGTTAACCAGATTTTTACAGGGTGTCAACTGAAGCAGAGTTGATAAAGTGAGCGCAAGTGCTCGACGTTCAGATACTATGTACTTAGTCTCCTTTTCAATACTTTTTCTGCCCTCTTTACGTACTCACCCTTTGCAGGTTTTACACGGTATTTTCCAATGACTCATTTGAAAGCCCAGTCAAACTAACGGTAATTGCTAAACTTGGCTCGAAACACAAGACTGCTTCTTAAGGATTTGGGCAAAAAGTTGTCTAATGTTTGCCGACTGCTTCAGTTGAACTTGTAAGAGTTCCTTCCACTTCAAACTGGAGTTTTAGCTGCTAGACCTGCGTACTATCTTTATGTCCAAATAGACGCACACTGAAAGAAATTCGTGGTAGAATCAAGTAGGATCATCTTGGACTCTTTATTCATACCGTAGAAAATCAAGCTAAAATCCAGTGCTAACTTAAGTTTGCCCTTTTTCAGTGGAGACTCATAAACTCAGACAGAATTGCGTTCAGTTTTCGTGTCTTCGTCTGGCTTTTAATTTTGTACTTCCGATTGTTGGCCAACACAACAACATAAAGTACAACAAAAACTTCAGCTAAGACGCCTATTAATTTTTTGTGTGCGTTTGTTTCCTCTTTCTTTATCTTTCACTGCGCATTGGGCGCTATTTATCTTTGACTCTTGCTTCTTCGCATACTCTGTAAAAGGGTCTGCTAGACTAAGACACAGTGAAATGTGCGTAGTAGGCGGTAGAAGGCATGTCACGTATCAGCAGCTCACAGCTTATTTCGTGCAGTGGGAATCTAACAGAACTCTGTTATTTGAATGTTATTTACAGAATTTAGAAACGCACTTTGATCAAGGAGACTAGAATTAATCAATAACTTAATAAGTTCAACGTTTATTTCATGTTTAAAGTTAACAGTTCCACTGTATCTAATAAGCTGTGAGCTGTTAATTAACACAAATGAGTTTTAAGCATAGAAAGTCTAACCTTTTTCATAGATTGTTGTTCTTAGTGAGTGCCTACTCAGCATGAAATCGTACAGGTTCTTCTTAGGTCTGGCTGACTCCACTGTGCGCATTTGCTGCTAGTTTTACGTTGATTTTGGCAACAATTGCTGCTGTTGTAGCCAAACAACTTTATTAGCAGCAGCAACAAATTGTGTGATATAAGCCAAAGCCAACGCCCCTAAAGGCCACGCCCCGTCTACAACAAGTTGCCGTTGTTGTTGTTGCTGCTGCTGTTGGCCATTTGGCAGTTGTTGAATGCTCCAGCGATTTGGCGATTGCAACGCATTAAAAGCCAAATTGTTTAGTTGGGGTTGCGGTTGTTGTTGCTGTTGTTGTTGCTGCTGCTGTTGTTGCTTTTGTTATAGTTTTTGGCGTTGTTTTGGTGTTGCAACACGGCAGCATTTTCCACATTTATTCACGCGCTCGTTTTGTTGTTGTTGTTTTTGGCTGCATTAAATTAAATTACACGCTTTTTAGCTTTTTTCTGCCTGGCTGACTAATTGTTGTTGTTGTTTACCTTTACAACTTATTTGTATAAAATTAGTTAAATTACATTTTGGTTATCCAAGCACTTTTAGCGGTCAGTTTTGTGCATTAAACTTTTATTTGCGAATTTAAATTGCCCCCTGAATAGAGACTAATATAATTGTCTGCGGAAAAAAGCTCATTACTTTGACCTACAATGCAATGTCATTAGCTAAAAGTGGCACTGGGGACTGGGAATTGTTTTTAATGAAATGTGGAGTTGAGTAAAGGGTTTAATGGAGTGTTTGACTAAGCAAAAAAGCTCAATAAAGAGCACTCTTAGCTTAAACTTTAAACTTAACATGGAATCACGAAATAATTGAGTTAAAGAACTATAAAAACTTAAGCATTGTTATTTAAAAAAGCTTTAAAGCTCCTAGGAGACGGCTACTTTAACATAAAGCTTACAAAGTATTCCTTGTACCGCTTAGAGCTAACGAAATTCCCCTTTAAATGACTTTTCCAAGCTTTCCCACCTCCACTGCCCTTAAGCTCCTGACAGGATTAATCTTTGCCAATTGCAAGTGTCATTTTAAGTTGATTTATCGAACTGCTCAGCAAATGAAAACTGACATGAGCTTCGCTAAGTTCAGACTCAGCTCAACTGTTTCATCAGTTGATTCGTATCTGGTCTGGTGATTCATTGCGCTGATTTCCCTCTGGATTTTCACTTTTCCAGCATAGACAGAGGCGAGTTTGGTTTATTGGTTTATTCGTTATCTGTGCAACACATTGTGGCATAATTTCATTTTGGACTTCCCTAGAGCAACAGACGGCACATGGCCCAAATTGGGCTCATCATAATCATTATCATTATCGTCGTTAACAATGATCATTAATCGTTAAATTATTGAACAAAGTTTTTGGCAAAACGTTTTATGGTTTTTTGCTCAAACTTTTTTGTTTACAATTTCATTTGATTTACTAAACTTTATGACAGACCCAAATTGGAATGAACAATAACATTTTATGTTTCACATATCGAATTTAACTTAATTTATTTATCCCCACATAAATGACAACTGTGTTCACATTTTGTTTGCATATTTAATTAAGAGATAAACTGGGATACACAGTTTGTATGGCTTTATGGGTTAGTCTGATTTTATGCAACTTTTTTGACCAGCAGATTGACTAATTTTAAATACTTTTATGTCACTGTTAATTAATTTATTTATTTCTCTTCTCATTGCAGGTAAGCAACCTATAGATAACTTTTATACAACGGTTTATGTGTAAGTTGAAAACGGTTCTTTAAGAGCTGAGCTTAAATTTCCACTCAACATTGCTTCCGGGAAAAACACATCTAACAAGAGTCTCAATTTGAAATCAATGCGACAGCTTCCGTAATACGATGAATTTTTTATTGAATCGAATTTTGTATTGCGTTGTGGAGTACACACATACCCTGTAAATACAGAAGACAAAGGTAGCATGTGCTATACGGTTGAAACATGTTCCACCCAATGGAAGCTTAGCTGTTTATAGCCTGTAAATACCTAGTAGATACCCGGTAACCATAGGTAATTTGTGCAGTCTTGTTTAAGTTACATACTTATACCCTGGAACCCTTTAAGCCCTTTCATTCGACCAGTCTTCAATTTTAGACATGAAATACATCAAGTATCGTGAAAGTTCATTCAACCTAATGGGTATGTGAAATTCCATCAACATTTCCGCTTCACAGTGTTTGCTGTTGTTGTCGCTTTCAATATTATTCATGTCGCTGACAGTTCCAGCGACAATGGCAAAGCCAAAGCGAAACATGAAACCGCACGGCAAGTGCCAGAGATAACGGCACATTGTGGCAAAAACTGAAAATTGCAAACTTTGTTTGCCGCCAGCAAAACGATGATGGCATCTCAAAACTCCAAGCTCCCAAAAAACCCCAACTCCAACTCAAAACTTCAGCTGCCAACTCCCGATTCCGATCCAGTTCCATTTCCAGTTCCAGTTTGCATATAGTGATAAATGAGCTGCTGGAACAAGCGGGGCATCGGTGGCAATACGTAGGTAATGCGAGCGGTAATGGGGTCAAAGCACGACACACGCCCACTTTTCATTCGAGTGCTGAGAACCGAGTACAGGGACTTTTCGTATGAAGACTAACCACATGAAGTGCGAAAGGGAAATTGCCAATGGGCGTACACTGCTCAAAATTTAGATCAGTTTAAAAGTAAAAGTACTCAGAAAAGTATTGGAACTTACTTTTATTTAACTTAATGAATTTCATTGACTCCGAAAAAATACTATATTTACTTCGAAAGATACTTTTTTTACAGTGTACATAACACTTTTGTAGCCACCCAAAAAGAGGCGACGACTTTTGTCCTGCGCCTTCTCACTGCTGTCGTCATCGTGAGAAACTTGTCGCTGTCGCAGCCTTTGATAAGAATTCAAGCTGCAACTTGGACAGGGACAGAGATAGAGCCAGTGCGAGAGAAAGAGACAGACAGAGAGGCAGAGTCGAAGGCTGGCAATATTTATCGCTGCAAGTGAACCTTTGAATGGTCGGTCATATATTGTGCCTTGACTGTAGGCGACAACTCATGTAGAAAGCCCCCAGCATATATAAATATATATAATAAAATTCGAGATTGCAATTGTCTGCGCCTTTGAGTGCAGAATTGGGAAGTTCCCACATGTGATATGAGACTGAAGTCGAATTCTTCAATCAAATGTGTTAATAAATTGCACTAAATTAAAAACATATTTAACAAATTGGAGTGATTTTAACGGACAGTAAAAAGTAAAATTTTAAAAATTAAATATGCAGAGAAATATGCGAATTTAAAAGCCAATTAATAAATATTTTTATATCAATTGTTGATGCCTCTTCCCCACCAGCTCTCTAGCATCACTTTAAACAAACCTAGCACCACCTCTGCACTGTGCATACAAATTTAAATAAATATATTGGAAAAAGTAAAATAATCTGCTTAAAAGTTTGCAATTTGTATGTGCGACCATGTGACAAAATGTTCTCTAGAAAATTACAATTAAAAATTCTTTGCTATTTTAATGCCCCAGGGGATAGGAAGGCGTGGCGCATGCAAGGCAAATAAATTAAAATGCCCAGAAGCCTATAAATATTGCAATGAAATAAATTCAAGTTTAATTAAACTTGGGTGGGCTGCCCGTGTTAGCTGCCACGCCCCAACGCCCACACTTACACTCTACTTTTCTTTGTGTTGCCACCTCTGTCGCAGGATGTTCAGCCAGATAACAATTTGGCCGTCACTGTGACGTCGACTGCAGAAACTGTAATCACAAATGAGAAATTGCCAAACGAGCAAGCGAAAGGAAAAGCAACAGAAAACTGACCACTGACAAGGGGGTGGGGGAGGGGGAGACAATAGGCTCAGCTGGATAGCTGGAGCTACAGCTGAAAGCTTTTGCGTAGCCACAGGTGCTGAAACTGTTGGCAGACATTTTGTTGCCTGTCACTGGCAAGGCATTTCAATAAACGCATAAATTTCAGTCTATTTTTAGGCGCACTTTGTGCCACAATTATGGCACAACGAAAAAGAAACAACAACAACAAGTAAAAACAAAAGATAAGATATTGCGCAGGAGTTTGCTGCAAAACCGCAAGAAACATTAAGCGGTCGAGAGTCAACAGTCATAAAGCTCGCGTGGGTCGCATAAAAGCTTAACGATCAACACTTTAAAAGCTTTGCGTCTACGTGACAATACATAAGCATATGCACATTCCTATAAGTATATATGTATGTGAGTGTGTGTATGAATAAGCAAGCCGAAACAAACAACAACTACAATGCGTACTCACTTTGCTTTCACTGCTGTTCGCTATCGCTCTCGCTCGCACACGCATCTTTTCGCTCTCTGACTTTTTCATTGCAGCCACACACACATTAACATAAATGCATTTTTTCACTTTCTGCACTTGCTCCCACGCTACTCACATTCGCTTTATTCAACACAAACACTGCGGTTCAAATAACAAATATTTTTAACACATTACCAATTAAAACAAACAACAAAAACAAAAAAAATTTTATGCACATTGCGCGTAATTAACTAATTTTAACAACACTTTAATGGGAGCTAAGTGCAACGCGCTCATTCAAGTTCGACTTGCTTGCCTAAACTACGTCAAATTCCTTGCTCTCCCACTGCTTACTCTTTTTGCGCTCTCTTCCACTTGCGCTCTCAGTAGTTATATGTCTGCTTGCTTCGTTTGCTAGCAGTGCAAGGAGTGCAGAACTATTTGTTTATCTTTGTTTTGATCTCTGCATGAATTCCACTGGAAATTTTTAGCAAAAAAGGGATGCAAGAGTGTTAGACAGCAGGCTAGAGCAGTGTAGAGCTATTTGTTGTTCTATTTTTAGATCTCTGTGAGATCAATGTGAACTCATTTTTGTTGCAAATAATTGAAAGAAATGAAGATGGGAGCTGCGAGCTAACGGCGACTATTATTAATTAGATGTGACCAGAGCACGTTTAAGGGAAAATAGCCCAGGGCCAAGGACGGCAAAGGTGTGACTTTAACAAAGGAGCACGGACCACCCAAGACGCTGTTAACGACAACGTGCCATAAAAATCAGCAAAAAGGTGACAAATATAATGGCCGAACGAACGTTGGCATATTAAATACGTTGACGTTGACGGTGACTGCGACGCAGACCACGACGGCGACTGCGGCAGCTTGGCTATGAAACAGCGCCTCGATGCGCCAACTAATTGATGGTGAGCGAAGAGGGGAAGGAGGAGAGAGGAGAGTGAGAATGCGAAGCAGAGACAAAATGGAAATTAATTAATATATATTTATAGTTCTGTTACACACGCTGTGAGTGTGAGGGAGAAGAGAGTCGCTTCAACTGACGAACGTGTTTGTAACGAATGTTACAGGACTGGTACGTACAGGATATGTGCCAGTCGACCATGCTTTGAGTGGCTGCTGTTCAATTATTGCAATTTGGTTGTCAACTTTTTGCGCTAACGAGCCAAACGACGAGTAATTATAAAGAGAGAGAGAAGATAAAGAGCGAGATAGAGATAGTTGTCAGGTAAATGGGAGGCGTGTGGGCGTGGCGTGGCGTGGCTTGGCGTGTGCTTGTGCGTGTGTGGTCACACTGTTGCCATATTTCATTTGGCATTTCATTTTTTGAAATTAAATTGGCTGCAGCTTAAAAGTTTTTTAGCGGCAAAAAGTTTTAAGGAACACAATTTGCATGCAGATGAGGAGTAGAAGGGAAGGAGGAATGGAGTAGACAGACAGAGACAGGGAGAGATAGAGAGAAGTGGCGAAACTGACCACGTTTAATTGAAAAAAATTAACTTTAGACAAGTCAAAGCAGCAAATGGCGAAAAGAAGTTAATTAAAATAGAATAAACGACTAGTAGATATCCTATAATCCAAAATGTATAAAGGATTTGCAAGAAACATTAACAAAGCTGCTACAAATAAATTAAATTAAATTCAGTTAACCAAAAATTTAGAAAAATAAATGAAAATTAAGACTATTAATACCCATTATGACACGCTATCACAACTTATAGGGTATATTGTGAAATGAGTGAAGATAGAAGGGGCTACGTGGAGTGAGAGAGAGAGAACGCGCGTCACGGGAAGCTGCAAATTGGCATTTGTGGCAAGTGACAGAAAATTTGCATGCACAAACAGGACAAAAAGACTAGAAATGTCCTGTAGCTGAGGGTTCATATGTCAGCAGTAGTGCCAAGCTGAAAAAATAGCTAAATGTAAAAAAGAAATTAAAGCAAACTGCAGTTTTTAGTATTTTCTTAAACCCTAGCTAAAGGTAACTATTAAAAAGCTGATTTGGCAGCACTGACTCGTTGTCTGCCTGTCTCGCTTAACAGTTAACGACTGTCAACAGACGTTGAGTTTGTCAAAGCTGATGAAATGATGTCTCTTCCAATGTCTCCGTGTATCAGTGACTACCTCTCTCCCACTCTCTCCCTCTTCTTCTTTCTCTATCCAGCTCTCCTGTGCTCTCTGTCTGTCTCTGTACTTGTAAGGACTCCCTGAGCACAATGCAGCGTCGGGACATTGCACTGTCTGCCTCTGAGTTCAGGCCTCAATTCTACTTCTCTCTCTTTTTCAATATCTCTCTTCTTTCTCTCCTGTTAGTCCCTGTGCTGAGCCTGTCTGCCTGCTATTTGTTTTTGGCTACCAGCATGTGAGTCGACAACTTTCTCAACTTTTCTTCTGCCCTTATGCCCTATCCTTTCCTACTCTCCCTCTCCACCGCACTACTCTTCTCCCTACGAACTCTGACATTAACCCTCGACAAAAAGGGTCACTAGGAGGGTCGGCCCATAAAAGTATTTATTAGTTTTACATTTTTTTCCCATTGTTGTTGTTGCTCTCTTTTTTTCGCTCAGTGTAGTATTATCTCTGAATCTCTGTTGTTGTTGTTGGGCTTTAAAACCTGTTTCAATTACCCGAATCGATGCTACAAATGTGCCTCAAATTAGTTTATTAAAACGTTTTCCTTTTTCTATTTTCCGTATTTTTTGCATTTTCCTCATTTTCCATTTTCATTGCCAGACCTTTATAAGTGTTGCATAAAGTCTGAGTTCTCAATTGTTGAGCTAACAACGAAATAGGCATAATACGAAGTCTCTGTCTCTTTCTCTTTCTACCCCTCTTGCGCTCTCTCCCTCTGCGTCTACACTGCGAGAAACGCCTGTCTGCAGTTGCATTTGCGGCGGAAATCTACTTAAATTTCATTTTTTTATATTAAATGGGGAAATGGGGAAATTATATTTGTATAGACCTTGACAGTTTGCCGAGCGAGCAAAGGGGTGGTGGTAGGGGGCGTAGGGGCGTGTAGTGTGAGGCTGCGGTAGCTTCTGCTTGGAGTTGCAATAAATCCTGCTCAAGTGCCAGAGCTGAATTTCCAGCAAACAGCAGCGTAGGCTAGACAATAGGGAGTCGCCACGCACACTGAATACCCTGTAATGTGTATTGGTTATAGGTAATGACAAGTTATGGTGACAAAAGGAGTATTTTAGAGATGTGCTTATTTAATAATCAATTAAGTAGATTTAGGGATTTAAATTAGTTAATTTTAGCCACAGTTTTAGCTGTTTTCTGCTACTTTAAAAGCCTTGTAATGCCCTGCCCATAAATACCCTAGGATTAGAGCACAAAAAGTGCTGACAACGACGACGATGACGATGACGTTTTAATTACGTGCGCCTTGAAAGCAACTGAGTCCAGAGGCTGCGAAGCGTAGTGAATTTCTGTGGGAGGGTACAGGGTTTAGCTACAGGGTCTAGCGAGTAAGAAAAGTGGAAGGAGAAGCGCAGTCCCAGCCGAGACTTCAACGAGACGGTTGTCCCCGTGTTGTGGTAGGACCGCAGTCGGCTCGAGTGCGTGGTTTTTATAGACCCTGTACTTGACAATTAAAGTGGGGTGTTTTGTGTTTGTGGAGGAGTCTTCGACTACATTATACATTATATAAAACTTACCCGTTAAATTCAGCAATTGGCAGGGAACTCTTTTGATTGAGTGACTCTAGTACAAACGCTTGCTTTAAATTGGTACAGGGTCTTTTGCTGTCGGCTTTCATGGCTCGAGCCTTTTCTATTAGTTTATTTTTGCGTAAATGAAAAGTGAATTCAAAACGGAAACATTGCAAAAAATGCGGCATTGCGGCAAATGTTGGTAACTTTTCTTACTTACCACCGCCCCACCCCCACTCCTCTTTCCCAGGGGCTTAAAAAAAGATTCGTCTAGATTCCGCTCTGCGTATATACGCGCATACACTGAGCGAAATGTGCGAGCTACATTCATAAATGCAATTAAACATTTAAAGGCTCAAATACATGTATACCCCCCCCACACACACACACACACACACACACACACTGATGTATTTGCAGTTCATTAAGTGTTGTTACAAGCCAACTAGAAAAATACAGCCCTCTCTTTTGCTCCTGGGGGCAAATAAACACGACTTAAAAAGGCCCTGTAATTGAACTGAATTAACTTTCGATGTTTAGTAACGAAAGCATAGACTTACATAAGAAAGCATTATATCTAACTGTGCCTAGAAATCTCAAAAAATAAACGACAAATTAAAACACCACCTGTAATTTGCAAGTACAGGGTCTAAAAATGTGAATCCAAATGTGAATGTGAATGTTTTGCAAGCTTTGGCGTAAATTAACAAGCGTAACAGAGGCCCACTGAAAGAGAAAGAAAGGGAGAGAGAGAGGGAGACAGAGAGAGAGGGAGAGAGCGAGGTAGGGAGCGAGAAGAATGGCAGTGTACAATGTGTCTAGAGGGTGTCACCGCCTCTTGTGGGTGGCCAGCTGGGAATCTGTCTGAATGGAGCGGAGTAGAGGTGGGTGGAAAGGGGGCCTTGGGGTTAGGGGTAGGTTAGGGTAACTCGCTGGTCTGTGCTTTGGCCTTATACACACACAGTGCGAGGCCTGGGTTAATGTACTTTAACGGCGTCAGCTTGACTGGCAAACCTGCTCCCCTTTCACAGCCCCGCCCACAACCCACCACCTACTTTACACCCACTGTAGCACATTACCTCTTTTCTGCTTTCCCACCCACCACACCTGCTCCCTCCCTCGCCCGGCAGCTTCCCTCGTTTGACGACGGCGATAAAATGTTTTATTTAGTGAGCACAAAATGTAATTCTAACATTTCATTTCATTTCATTTTCCTCTGCTTCTTGTTGTTGTTTTATTTTAGTAATTGCGGAAATTTTCATTGAAACGAATTAGCTTGAAAAATTTAGAGTGTTTTTTAAAAAGGGTTAGAACATCCACAATGAGGTGAATGCTTGCTATCAATGTCAGGGTCAAGCCAATAATGAATGAATAGCAAAATGTACAACTGTCTGCACAAAGTTCAGCTCCCCGTCGGCTTTTCTTATGTTTCCCAAAGTTAGAATTAGTTCTTACACTTAGACAAAAAGGCGCTAAGTTAGTAATCAAATTTTAGGTACTTTAATGTCTTGATTTATATTTATTTAGAAACTATTTTTACACTGATAAGAACTCTATTTTTCTCTATATCTTTTAACATAAATCTTTTTAAATTCGATTAATATTTTTATTTAAAATGACTAGAGGGATTCTATTTTGTTTTAATTATTTTTCCATCTTTTCTATTTCCCAAAATTTCAAACCCCACACGTTTCATAAGTTTACCACTCTCATTTGTAGTCCGTTGTGTCGTTTCCTCCTACTTTCCTCCATAAATGTCCCCGATTCCATAATGTAACAAATTTATAGTTTATTTGTCGCATTCTCTATGGTTTGTTGCTGTCAATTCAGTAAAATTATGCTAATTTTATATGATTTTAAAGTATCAAATCAAATTTTACCAATTGAGCAAGTAAAAAATGTACCAAAAAAATGCAAGTAAATGAAAAAAAAATAACATAAAAAAAATTATAAATTCAAACGACAGAAAAGGGAGTAAAAAACGTGTGTGAGTGGATGAGTGTGTGTGAGAGTGTTGTGTGTGTGTGAACTGAGGGTAGTTAGGATGGAAGATCCCAATGATCGCAGGGTGATCAAAACTATGCTGAGGGTAAAGCGCGTGCTCCTTTCACACCTGAAAATCGGGCAGGGAAAGGGATCGAGGGCAACTCTACCCAGAAGGGTTGCAGTAGGGCAAGAAGAGGGGTAGGGGAGGGTTAGCTCACCACTTGAAATGCGCTGCAAATTATAAAATCATAAAAAGCGTGAAAAAAATTTAAAAAAAAATAATAAAAAAATCTTAGGAAAACTTTGCTAACTGCAATCAAAGTGAAAACAACAAGAAAATTAGGGAATTCTCACAACAACGAAGAGTGTATACACTTACGGAAAGGGCATGACTTGCAGAACTCCATGAAACAACTCTAGATTCCATTTATTTCAAGTCTGCAAAGTGTATATACCCTCTTAAAGGGTATGCTAAAAAAAAACCAAGTTGCGACAAAGATACATAAAAAGAGGCGCAACTAATTTGCATGATTTAAAACAGGGAGAAGGTAGAAAAAAACGTGTAAAAGTAGCTAAAAAAAAGTTGGAGAAGTGAGAGAAGTTAGGAGAGACAGAGAGAGATAGATAGAGAGGGAAGAGCGAGAAAGAAGTCGACGAAAGTGAAGTTAACGAGTCGGGAAGCGACTCAAGAAGTGCCTGATTATCATTATTATGTATGCAAACACACACACTCAGCACACACACACGCTCCACACACACACACTAACACTCACTAAGTAGTCAGCAGGTCGAAAGACAATAGAATTATGAGGTGTTGAGCGTTAACTTGGCTAGCGGAACGTCCATAAAAAAACAACTGACAAGAAAACTAGTAGAAGCAGCTAGAAACGAGTGAGACGACTGTAAAAGACCCTGCGGGCATTTGGAATCATTTGGGCAATCATACACACTGAAAATAGTATATTTAATATAAACTATAACTTTAACTAAATTTATAGTTCAACTATATAGTCAATCGATTCTTTTCAGTGTGTCTAGTAAACACTTGCTTCCAACTTGACTACAGGGTCAAAAGAGTAAGCCTCAGCTCAAAGTAAAGTCAAGAAAACAGAAAGCAAAACGTAGCGAGAAAAGAAATAGAAACAGAAACAGAACAGCAGCAAAGAAAAGAAAAGAAAAGGGCCTAAAAATTATATATATATTTAGACCCGCTGGGCTTTTTTGAATATCTCATCCCGTCTCATCTCTTCTCATCTGAAGATTCCAACGCCACCAAAGACAATGGATAGAAAGTTATGTGCGGTTTTCATGGCTAAATTTGTGAACTTCAGAAATGCAGCCAAGAAGACAATACCAACTGCAGGCAGAGTTGTGGGTAACAAGCCGACAAATTGTTAAGAAATCTAGAATCAAATTTGACTTTAAACTTGGCTTGATTACAGCTCGTGAGCTAATCACAAGAGGAAGCAGTTGAGGCAGAGGAAGTTGAAAGGGAAGTGGAAATGATTTTGAGTTTTCTCTAATCAACTTTTAAATTGTATCTTCAAGATGATTGCACTTTTGGGATAGGTTCGGTTGTTATTTGATTCTCTTCGGAGCTCAATGGAGATAAATTTGGTTTCAGATAAGGTACTTGGAGGTAGAAACTTCCTTTCTAGCGTCTAATATTTTCTCAGCATTTGTTCTACGGTTAGAAAATTGATTAAGGTTCAAAACTATTGAAATCGATGAGTGATTAGTTTTAATAGTTTAGGAAAAGGGATAATCAAAAGATGCCAGAGATAAATGGGATACAAGATTATCTAAGTATAGTATCAAAGTTCTGAGAAATATCGGTGTGAACTTAGTGAGCCACGACATCTTGGCATACATTTTAAATATTTAAGACTTTTTACTCACCTGTGCCAATAATTTATCGATTCAGATTTTCCCATCACTATAGATTTCACCTCAGCTTGGTTAGTCTAAAATGATAAATCAAATGATATTTAAACAATTTAATCAATTAAAATCGTATAGGATGAAGCAATCAATCAAACTTTATTTTAATCAGTCGATAAATTAAAATGCTGTTACAATGTAAGGCTCTTAAGTTTCTTATCAGCTTATCAGTTATCATGAGAAAACGTTTCACCAAATTTCAACATTGTTTACTACGCTTTTCAGTGACTTTGATGTAGTAGTTGGCTACACTGATAAAAATTACAGAATTGAAGTCTTAAATATTGGAACAAGAACAATGAATTTAATTTAGAAACTCTAACTAAAGTAAACTAGAAATTCCAGTATTAACATCGATCATTTCCCACAAACAAATTTTAGCTGTGAGAAATTAAATTTTGATTGCAATATTTGGTCCAAAACTGTGAAAACTTTAGTGTCCTGTTTTAACAGTGTTTAATTAACACCAACATCTTATATAAACCAATATAATTTCTATATTTTAAATACCCTATTGTTTTCTACACAGTAATTATGCCAAAATCAGCTTAGTTTTAGAACGTTTTGTTTAATCAGTGTAGTTCTACTCAATGCTAGCGTGTTGGTTATCTGATCTGTCGGACCACTGGACACATTTCAGTTCAGGTGTTAATGACTTCTTTACAGGCAGTAGTCAGTCAGTCCATCAGTCTGTTCGTCAGTCTATTGTTTGAATATTTTGCATGCCCAAAAGTCCGCTTCCCCTCATAGACAACAGGCCTATATAGAGCTACAGCCTATTGTTCTGGCCACCCCAAAAACAAAGGCGGTGTGTGCATGTGTGTGTGAGTTTGTGTGTTTGCGTTGCACGCTCATATCCGGTAGCCGGCCGGTGTCGTTTTAATGCCATATAAATAAGTTGATAGCACCAAAAAGGCAGCAAACGAGCAGAGAAGTTCGAAATTCGCTGCGAACATGTGTGAAGCGATCGGGGTTAGAAGCACGCCAAGAAGTTACAGCGCAAGTAGCGTGCGCTGCTTCGAAACTGAAGTTCGTTTCGAACATGTTCGATGTGATCTCTGGTGCGTTCTCTTGCTGAGCCTACGGAGTTTTCACGACTCTGAATTCAGTTTGAAGACAAACGTCGTCTCGTTAGGTTGTATATACGCGTGTTATTCGTAGATTTATCGATACTCTTAAAAACTTACGACTTTTTACGCGAAATAATCTAAGTAGTGTAACGTAGTGTAGCATTGTGAAACATTTATTTGGTATCTCTAAGATATATTAGTATGTATTTGAAAGTGCAATACAAATATGCTTTATAAAAGTGCTACAACACTGCCAACTACCTGCTAAACGAACCAAGAAACATAAGAAAAACAAAAAATCAAAACATAGACAAAAGTGAAAAGTGAAATACCTGAAATAGGGATCACTACCTGTGTGTTTACCTGTGGGAAAACTCTGAAAACAAAATGAAATATTTAACGCATACACACAAGGAATCCTACACATTGGTCGCCCGCAAACGCTATATGAAGAATCTGCTGTACGTAATAAATAATACCAATCAAAATAAAACTACAAAAATACCAAATAGACCAAATCAAATCATAGACATGTTTGCTCTTGTTTGACAAATGCGAAAATTATGCAAATTTCTGCACAAATTTGATTAGTTTGCAGAAATTAAATTTTTTCGCATTTGCTGTCGCATAATTCGACTTAATTAAATGCAATTGAATTTGTGACGCACTTGAAAAGCGCATAAAATATTCAAATTTCGTATCTCTCTCAAAGGGAAAATGTCACACACAAACACACAGAGGCACACAGAGACACACATAGACATACATAGACACACTCGCTGTTTTCCTCTTGTTGTTGTTTGTTTGTTTTGCATTTTTGCTCTGTTGCCTTTTCTATCCCTTCTTATCTTCTTCCCCTTTTGTTCGGTGAAAACCACAAATGACAAAAATTTTCTTTTTTGGCAAATGAGTTATGGTTTATCAATGGAAATTTGCAAATATCTCTTTGTCATAGATTTCTGAGTACTCCTATCTTTAGGCTAATTTTGGCAAACCCTTTTCATACTTTTTCATGGTCCCTGCCACGCCCTTTTCCTTAGCTGCAAGAACTGTCTTTGTCAACTTTTTGTCAATATTCTTAGATCAACTTACGATTGTTAATTAAATTTATGATTAATGGTGATGAGACTCAAGACAGTGTCGTCGATAATGATGATGATCCCAATGACGGTGATGATGCAGTTGTGTTGCAGTTGTGTTTGCTCAAACCCTGTTTTCCATTACACATTACAAAACAGCTGTTTATTTTTTTCTTTCCACTTTTTGCAACGCTTGTAAGCCGATATGCGTTAACCCTTTCCCCTGTTTTCCCATTTCCCTATTTCCCTCTTTACATTTTCCAATTTACCATTTTTTTTGGTGTGCTATTTTGCACCCCAGGATCAGTGCGCTGTTTTTTGTCAAGATCTTTTTGCAAATCAGCAAAGTCAACAGGAGCTTAGTGTTTTTAAAAAACACAAATTGGAAAAGTATTGGCGGCAAGGGAAGGAGGGATTAGACAGTTTTTTACTTAAGAGAAATAAGGGCAGCTAGCTATCGATCAGCTCGATAGAAGAGTTCTTAAGTGAGTAAAAGTTGAAAAAAAGTAAACTAAAAACATTGAATTTTTAATTTTATGCTCATAAATAGTTTATTAAAATATAGTTAAATTTATAAAAAAAAAAACAATGTGGATTAAATTATTTGTTGGTATAAATTTAGACTACTTAAAAATATACATCCATAAATAGTATTCTTTAACTCCAACTCCACCTCTTAAATTCTCTCAACTCTTATCAATTTGTGGGCATCGTTTGGCCAACTGTAGAACCGTTAGACGCTAAGCCTATCGATAACGATCTTTGCACAATAAATCACTTTTGGTCAACCCACACAGTACACAGAGTTCAACGAAAGAGAGAGAGAGAGAGAGGTAAGAGGGAAAGAGAGACACACCAACGCAATACGAAGAGGTCAGCTGGCGGTTTAACTCGCGTGGTTAGCAATATTGGGCCCGCAGCTAAAACAGCTAAAACGGCTAGTGGGAAAATGGCCAACACACATGCAATGTGGCAATGTGTCTATGCTGAGTATATGCAAACATGGCATATGTAATTAGAAGACTACAACCGTTGAGGAAGTTGCATTAGCGAGTAATCAAATTTAATTTGTTGCGCTTTTGAGTGCAAAAGACGCGCACAAGTCGCGCTGAAGTCACGCACAAGTCGTGACGAAGTCGCCTCCGAGTCGCTAGCGTTTTTGAAACATAGTATGCGGTAATCGGTAGTTGTAATCTGCTGGCATTTAACCTACTAACACGTTGTTTGCTACACTTAACAATGCCTAACCAGGTGATCCATCAATTGGCCAGACGCTGACTGTCATGTCAGTTTGTCCATCGCTCAATATGTCAGTTTGTCACACTGTCAAGCTGTCAAAATTGTTGAGGAAATGCGAAGCGAGTGCGAATTTTGATACCCTCAGCGGAGTGGGGCTTAGTTGGTTTAAGGGGCAGATTGTGGATTAAAGTTTTTATTTCAAAAACTGCTTAACTAAAATATAATAATTTATTAGCTTTTTAGCCACTTTAGGGCTTACAACTCTTAAGTTCTCTTGACTCTCCTAGTGTATTAAGTCTTCGACTTTTGCTGGCTAAAATTGGCTACTTTTTGTTTTAAAAGTGGCATCGCCAGCTCAGTGGAAACCACAGTGGAGCCACAGTTGAACCACCGCTGAAAGCGTCCCACATCTTGTTGGTTATACGAATTTAATTGCAAATTAAGCAGTTGTTGCCTTGGGCAACACTAGACAACGCAGCACAGCACTGATTGAGCCAAATGATTGCAGCTCAGCCGCTTTTGACCTTGTCAAAATCGCTAGCCACAAAGCCAAGCCAAGCCACTGTCACCCACGCGTTTTTTACCACTAGTTGGCGGTGGTGGCGGAGTCGGCATCGGAGTCAGTTCCACTCGGAACTTTGCAAATCAAATAATTAAAAGTGAAAATTGTAAAGTTTTCCGCGGCGCTTTAATTGCCTCTGTCAGAGTCTGTCGCCGTGGCAACTCTGGCAACACCTTGACTTTTGGCGGTGGAAAGCGCGCGCGTTTTTCCTTTCTTGTTTGGCGTAGGGGAGGAGGTAGAGGGGGCGTGGCACGTGGCAAGTGGCTTTCGGCGCGTGTCTGTGCCACATCAATTGTGCAGGACTCGTTGGCTTCATTAATATGTAAAGTAACTGCTTAAACTTCCCTCTCAGCTGGTCCGAGTTCGTGTAGCAATTTAAGGTCCACGTTCCAAGCTAAGTGCGAGCTGTAAATATGCTAGCCCTGTAGTGGAAGGGGGCAGTGGGTATAAGAGGGTTGTCAAGAGAGTTTTTGGAAGTATATAGGGAAAGTATATATAGAAATATGGGCAACTAATCTAAAGCTAAACTTATTTTATAGCTAATTAAAGTTATATTTAGCCGTTTTTAGACTTTTTTGTATGATAATCTACAAAATTTCATATGTTTAGTGTACTATGTGTTTTACTTATTCTAGTTCAGCTGCAGGGTCTTTTGTAGCCTTGTTCGCCTCGCGCTTTATTTATATCAACACTTAAACGGTTATTACCGGCATTTTCATGCTGCATTTGACAAAGTTTCCGACCAACTCCAACTGGCAGTACAACAGGTTCTTCTCTCTCTCTCTCCTCACATTCATCTCCATTTCCCTCTCTCCCTCCCTCTCTCTCTCTCTTGGGGGCATTCAATTGCGTGTCAAATTGAACTTGAAACATAGAAAGGGGGAAAATGAACACACGCTTCCTAAGGGGAAAACGGTAGGTCAGAGAGGGGGACGAGTAAGAGCCTTGGGGTTGGCGGAGAAGCGGGGGCACTTTGGGCCACTTGTTAATGACGCTGCTGGCCAAGTTATGCAAGTGTTGGACACACTCTTCGTGGTGAAGTGGATGTAGCATAAATGGATTGCTCACTTGCTCACTTGTTGCCAAAGTCGCTTAAATGATTTGCATAATTACTCAAGTTCACAATGATCTGGATCTTGAACGCCTCGCGGCGCTGACTCGATTGAACACGCCAAATAGACTCTTCTTTCTGGGGTTAGCAGCAAACGGGCTAAGACAAGAGCTGACAACAGTTAGCTGACAAGTGCCAACTGTGGCTAAGTTAGACTTTTTTGAGACCGAGAAGGTAGACTTGAAGTGACCCTGTACAGAAAGTTTTTGTAGCAAACAAATTTTGTAGCTTAAATAGACGTTGAACAACTTTAAACTTTACAAAAGTCAACTCTCTGCTATACAGTTCTAATCCCATTGTCTCCTACTTCTCTTCCCTCTTTCCTCTTTGCTCTTGCCGTCTCCCTTTCCCACTCTGCCACTTTGCTTCTAGCCATTCTTATCTTTATCTTTGGCCTCTTCTCAGCTGCTTAATCAATCTATTAACTATGCATACTAAAATCCCAAGTTCTGCTCACATAGTTTGACCTGAAGCTACAGTTCTTTCGCTTTCTCTCTCTTCTCCTCTCCCCTCCTTCTCTTCTTTACACTCTCATGCTCTTTCTCAGTGTTTTGGATTTGAATACATCTTCTAATCTCTCATCGTCACATCGCAAGTTCTGTTCTTATTTTGTTTGCTTGACTAACCTGATCTACATTCAACACTTTCACCTCTCACCCAGTTATTGGGCTGCTTCTTCTTCTTCCACTTCCATCTCTTCCTCTTCCTACTCGTATCCAAAGCTTGAGAAAAGGTTACAGGGCTGAGATCATGAATAACGTGTAAATATTTTTAGCTAATCTGCCTGGCGGCATTTAGATGCTGATTGTTTTTCCCATGTTTTTCCGCTCTGACACTGACCACTGACAGCTGCCCCCTTAGGGTGACCATACTCGTCTCACTTTCACTTTAATTGCGACCACTTTTGCCTCCCGATCGATCAACTAAGAAGCTGCAACGCTATAAATTTTACTTGCTGTCAGAGGAAAGTCGTGAAAAACTTGTTCTTATTTGATCAATAAAAGATTGCCGGAAAATCGCTACGAAAATTCTGTAATTTTAACCCAAAAAGAGGGAAAAGCAAAAGAAATTATGCAAATTAAGAAAACCTAAAGTTTTCCGGCAAATTTGTGGCTAATTTACGAGGCGCAGTGAAAGCGGAAAAGCGAGAAAAACTGTTGGCTGTACCTGAGGAAAAGTAGCGGTCCTTAAAGGGTTCTTAGACCAGAACTGCAGCGTCTTCTGCTGCTTCTTCTTTGAGTGGAACGTGTTGCTTTTATGAGGCTGAACCGAGTGGGAAACCGGTTTCCAAACACAATAGGAGACAAGTTTTCCTCCCAGAAAAAAAAGGAAATGGGAAATCATGAAATCTTTAAGCTGCAGTGGAATCTGCAACTGAATTCGAAACTCAATTTCATGTCCAAGACTTTGGAACTAATTTTAATGACAATTCACGCGGCGCGGAAGCAATCGCGACGCGATTTCTCTCCGAAGGATAAAGGAAATGTAGGGAAATGCAGGGTAAGCAAAGGAACTTGTCTCAGCCACCCCATTTAAGACAGTTACCCCTTTCTTTTCTTACGCTCCCTTCAGCTTTTCATTGTTTCCATTTCCGCCAAAGTCTTTACTGCTTTTCCGGCTTTTCCACTCGCGGTCTGCTTCGTCCTGTCCCGTCATCATTTATCATAAATGCACGCGTTTATTGACTGTGGATTTGGCTCATGTAACTGTTGTAATTTTCACGTACTTTTCATATAAATTTTCACATATTTCCTGCGGCCACAATTATGCTATTAATTACAGTGTACGGGGTACGGGGTACGGGGTACAGGGCAGGACACCCCGGCGACCTTATGCTCACCTCCGTCCCTCTCGCATTTCCTTTTCTTCTTTTGTGACTTTTCACATATCCTTTTTCACTTCTTCCCCTTTCCCTTCTCCTGCCCTGTCCTGTCCTGTCCAGTTTTGCTTTGCCGCTTATCGAAAAGTGCATCGCACTGCAGTCCTTTTTCCATAGTCCTTTTTGTGTCCTTGTGTGTGCGATTTTATCAGTTTTGTGCTCCAGTTTCCACACGCTTTTCCTCAGCTCAAAAAAATACTAATATTTCCATTTCACTCGCCTGCTGACCCATTAGTCCTATAACATATATCACTCAGTGCATGTGTGTGTGTGTGTTAGTGTGTCCTTTTGTCCTTTGGGACTTGATTTGCTGTCTGCTTGGACATTTCCTGTAATTTCTCACTGGGAAAAACCTCACTTGACTCACTAATTAGCGCCTGGGGAAAATGCCGACAACCCATGCACCAAGAGAACTTGACTCTCTATCAAAATCTCCTACAATTCTCCATGTCTCCATTTCTCCAGCTGCTGCGCTTTGTACAATTCTTCTTACTCGCTTTGTTTTCCCACGCAGCCACAACGGATGCCCAAAAACACCTAGAACCCAGCTCAGCAGTCCCAGGTTTTTTACCAGAGGAATACTCTTTTCAAAGGGTACTATAACTTTGTGGGGTGACTAGTTCTTAAGAGCTAAGTCTAATATTATTTTTAATAAATTGTAGATATAGTTCCTCAATACTTTTAAGAAAAGTTTCACAGTTGTGCCCCTTCCACAGCGTAGCATGTTTCTTAGTACTAAGCTATATATTAATTCACTAATCGGAGATATTTATTAAGTTCTTAGAGCATTTCCAACTCGTCTTTTCCCAAAGAAAAGCCATTTTTCCCATATTTTTTGGTGGGTTCTAAGCAGTTGCCGGCTGTCATCGTTGGTTTGGGACTGTGATTAAGTGCAGCGGAGCAGGTCATATATCTTCTTTCACTCCTTTCTTAGCTGGCAACACGCCCCAAACACACACACACTTGTTTTTGTTTCATTAGTAAACATTTTCCACTCTGAACTTGTCGGCAAAACTTTAAAATACGCGCAATGCGCTGCGCATGCCAAATGAGCGGGAAGGGAGGGGGAAGAGGGGAGTGTGGGAGAACTCTGCGGTGGTTCACAGTGGTGGCGAGGCCGGTGGTTGGGCGGGTGACATAAATTTGCATTTAATGAACACTTTTTGGTGGCAAAGAAAACTTGTAGGAAATATTAACGCTTTGTTTAGCTGGTAATGGCTTTTAATTATGTGGGCGTGTCACAGCCCACCCCCTACCCCACACTCGACGCCTTGTGGCATGCCACAAACGCAGGCGCAACTGAATTTGCAACCGGAAATGAATTGTTTTTTTTTTTGTGGGAGTCGTGAACTGAAACTGAACTGCTGATTTTCCGCCTTCCCAACACGCAGACTTTTCACCTACATTTTCCAGGCACATCAGCTGCAAATCCCCCACCCCACTGCGCTCCCCTCTCCTTCCTCCTCCCTACCTCTGTTGACATTCCTGCAGTTTTTCATATTTTCCTCGATTTTTATTGCTTGTTAGAAGCGCATTCAGTTTTATGTTCGTCCTGCATTCACATTTTATTTCCCTTTTTCCATTTTCATTTGATTTTCCTTTTTCTATTTTCCATCTGTATGCAACTGACTGCAATGGCATTTTTCGCTGACAATTCATGTGAAAAATTGTCATAAAAATGCAATAAAATCAAGTTTTGTGCGTAATTTGATCAGTGAAACTAGTTGCGAGAAAATCAATAAATTGTTTCACTTTTCAAATAAAACAACATTTGGGAAAACACTCAAAAATCTTTATGATTTGTGCTGGAAATCTGAAACGATTGAACGAGTTAAAAGTCAGTTTCAGTCTTGATTTATGAAATTGTTGGAAGTTTCAACTTTAGCAGGAAATTTGAGACTTTAAGGGAAATTGAACTAGTTATAGTGGAATTTTAGTGGAATTTTTTATTGATTTGGAATGTGTTACAAAATAGTTTCATTCATTGAAGTAGTGGAATTAGGTATTTAATAGACCCACTATCTAAAATGTAAAGAAACTGAAACTATTTTGTG